>CM060612.1:16135745-17335745 GCA_030578255.1 Tiaroga cobitis | reverse complement strand
ATATATATATATATATATATATATATATATATATATATATATATATTAAACAATAGATAAACAAAAGATAGACAATTAAACAAAGATACACATTATACAGGCCTACACAGTGCTTTAATTTCAGGAAGGTCTACTAACATTATTCAGGTATGGTCTAAAAATAATTATAATAAAGTAATCAAAAGTAAAATAGCACTGCAAAGTTTATAATTGATAGATTTATGCTTATTAAAGCTAAAGTTATTCATTCAAGAGCTGTGAGTGATTTTCTCTTTGCCTTTTGTTGTTTGATTCGCAGTAATGGAGCAATCGTCAGCATGTTTATTAGACTGCTTCCCCTTTAAGAACGAGTGCACCATATTTTCTCCCAACTATTTCCATAACTACGTCCATTTTAGACAAACTGTTTAAGTGAATCTCCAAGCCGGTCATTTTGACATTTTTGTGTAGGCTACATTTGATCGTTTAGACGTGCATATGAAGCCCAAAGTATAATGTGCTTGTCTCGTTGCGGTCTGTTTCGGAGCGCGCGACGCGGGAACAGCTTCTCTTGCGCAGATTTTTGTGCTTTTAATAGCTTTTTTTATTATTAAAAGCGTCCCGCAATTTAGCAACAGTAGAGACTGCATTTTACAACAATCACCGTTCATGCTGATGGGCTGTCATGTTGTGCGCGCTGTGGCACCGCGTGAGAGATCTCTCTCTTTCTCTTCTGGACTGCGAATAGCAAACATGCATCACAGACAAATGGTTTAATTAATACGGCTTTGCAAACATTGCATTTTGCTGTCTTGCTCTGCTGTGGTGTTTCCAGTGTGAAGTATTTCCACCATAGGATTTCCACACAGCGAACATGTTGGCAGCTCAATGCTATCCTGCTAGCTGGCTGCAAACTGCGGAATGGATTTCCTGAGGGGGGGGGGGGGGGGTCTCTGTGTCTCATTGAGCCGCACCTCCGTTCAGGGTATCCATTCCACAGTTTGCAGCCAGCTAGCAGACTAGCCGGCGGGCCGCGGGAATCACTTTTGGAGTCGTTTCAGCAGACTACGTTAAAGCGCAGACATGGCTCATGGATATCGGATATCTCCGCAGGTTGGATCGGGAAAATCCGATACGTGAATTACGCTGGACCTGGATCGGATCGGCCCCATCCCTATTCATCGTGTTTATGTTAGTGATGGGTCACAATGACTAGTTGAACAGTCATCAGACTACAGGCTAGTCGATTAGGTTAAACATTGTTATATTTTTGTATATATTTTCCAATATAAAATATATTATATTATAGTATTTTGTACAATATATGTATAATATAAACAAATAGTTTATTATTAGTATTATTGTAAGATTTATAATATATATTTTTAAGTTTTTAATAATATATAAATAACCATAAGTATATAAAATCATATATATATATATGCAAATAAATATATTATTTATATCCTAAAAAATATATAATTAAAATAAAATAAATAAAACAGAATTGTATATTATTTTATTATATTTGATAAATTGTGATATATAATATAATAACAATTTATTAGTATTATTTTGAATAATATGTATTATAAATTATATACTATTATATATATATATATATTTATATATTTTAAAATACATTAACAATAATAATAGAATAAAATAGAAATAAAACATTTTTATCATCACATATATATTATTATTGTGTGTGTGTATATATATTATTATTGTGTGTGTGTATATATATATATATCACAATTTATTATATTATTTTATTATATTTTATATAAAGTGTTATAATACAATACAATAATTTATCATTATTATTTTTAATATTATATTTATTATAAACTATACACTGCATATCATTTTTTTTATAAAAATTTTAAATATTATAATAAACATTATTTTATATGTTGTAACATAATATAAAAGTTTATTAGATTTGAAATATAAATCAAAATGTAAACATAATATAATCAAAATATATAGAAATTACATATTAAAATGCATTTTTATTAACATCTTTTAAAATACAATAAAAACAAATCATGAAATGAATGATGATTTCTAATTTTTAGTCATTATTTTATTATTTTCAACAATTGAATATAACGGAGGGGCAATTCAGAAATAAAATAAACGAACAGAAATATCCCAGTTGTCCTTCACTTTAACTATAAATAGCTTAATCTGCATGGAGGGAGGAGCAGGTTCATTAATCACACATGAGGTGTAAAAGTTGTTGACGGTCTTATTGGGGCTCTTGAGAGCTTACGCTATCAAACAGAAGCTCTGATGCCGGCTGCTGAGGAACAATGAGGCTGTTTGGGCCAATCTCTGACTCAGCAGAGCTCATTGAGATGTCTGCTATGTACCCTTCAGCTAAGGTTAGTGCAACCCAATGTCTTTGGCAAGAACGATACAACACTGTATTCAAAGGGTACACTGTGTTCTCAAATATAGTCAAATCAATAGGTAGGTCAATATATCTCAGATAGTGTTCTCTAAAAAAGACTGAAAGGGGCAGTAAGATGCACTGACGCCCCCTGGTGCCGCAGAATGACTGACCTGCTGAGCTACGCCACTGTAGACATCCTGAGGCAGTTCACAGGGCATGAGGTTCACTGAAGTAGCACCAATCACATCCCGCCCGAGGGCAGCATAGTGCTGGAGGCCGTTGCATGAGCCATCCTACGACAAAGAGACAGAGAGAGAGAGGTAATGGAAGTAGTTTTACAATCTACAACGTATCCCTAAACAGCAATTAGGTGCAATAGTGACTTGTACTGGAATAGCAAAAGCTTGGTTTTCTTAATATTTTTAAATGATAAAGTAACCACGCAGTACCTGATGTACAGGGTAACTGGAGACGAATTTGGTGTGGTCGGGTGAACGCGAGGCATTTGCTATCTCCATACAGCAACCCAGTGCCTGCCACGGCTCGTCTGCATTCATCCACCATTTGCGACCCTGCAAAATTAGAGCTGCGACTCTTTAGGGAGCAAGGAATGTGACCGTCATTTCAATAAAGCATTCAGCATAATATTGCTCAGTCATAACTCTGAGCCTGCATTGTGACTCGGATTTGGAAGAAAAAAAAGATACCATGGAATCAATTACACAATGTGCATGAGGTCGGTGTACTGCATTGGTTCCCAAACTGGGGTACAAAATGTTGACTTTTGTCGTTCGTTAAATTCTGCCCCACCTTAAATTAACATTAAAACAGAGCATGTTTGTCACATCTAGTGTAAAAACAGGAAAATGGTAGTGCCGTAAAAGGTCAAATACATGACATCCAATCAAATGACCACATCTTTTGCGGTCAAAACTGACTGCATCCACACAAGCAGCGTCCATATGATGTTGCGTGCAGTCAGATTATGCTGCCTTAGCAAATCGGCGTTACATTACTGCTGTTCTCGACAATGTGCCTTTGTAAAAGTGGGGTATCAGCACTTTTTTAGTGTGAATGAACAAATATAGACACAGACTGTGCATAGAGATCGATTTAAGACTCAAACTCTCTTAGTTACAAAAAGTAAATTCTTCTTGTTTTTAAATGTTGATCATATATTATACGAGCAAGAATGCAATTTTTCCCGAATATCTACACATTGCAAATTTGCCTTAAGCTGTATACAACAGTTCAACAAACAAAAAGGTAACACAGTATTGTCAATATTATTTGGTCTATTTTGCAACGAAATAATAGTTCCAACAAAAGCCACGACAGAACTATTGCACGAACGAATAGCGAGAGTCGATGATTCAATGACCCTTTCATAAATACAGCCTTGCTTCGTCACTGAATGAATGAATGAATGAACAAACGTACAATTCAATGACTAAGTACCAACATCTCGACTAATCAATAAGTTGCGTCACTAATCGTACTTAAGTTAAACATAGTCCCACCATCTAGTCAAATACTTTTCTAGAAGACTTATTTAAAAGTAATTTAAAAACATGTAGTCCTGCAACCCCTAGTACACTGGTACGGTAAGTGTGCGTTTGAAATGCTTACGTCAAGAGGATGGTCTGCCGAGTCTAGGACGTCCTCCATGATGCTCTCTGCATACTCCAATCTTCCAGCTAGTGAGCTACGCTTCTTCAACCCTGTGAGGTTCACCAGGTGGATCTTCAACCAGTCGAGGCCTTTGGGACCGAGAGGTCGTCCCTCGGCAAACACCAGCAAGGCCCTGGTCACGTCACTGCCAAGGTGGTTAAAGTAAGGCGGCTGAGGGTACGTACGACCTCGAAAGTCCATATTATGTGGAAACCAAAAGATCTCGTCCCTCATGTGGTTGGCGATAGACAGCTTATACAGCGCATCCATTCGGAGGCTGTGCATTTCCGTCACCTTTTTCTTGGCTTTGACAGCCTCCCGCTTCATGTAGGCCTTCTCAATCTGAGTGTAGGACGGGTCAAGAGGATTGAAGCGAGGAATCTCAGGCGCTTCCGACAGCGGGGGAGGGATGCTGAGCTTTTCACTACCTTTGTCGTTGAATATGGAGATGATGATGTCCAACAGGGGCTTGTTGATCTTCCAGGGACAGTTGCCCACCTGATTGAGGGAGTCCAGCACAGGATGGAGATCTTCATCTCGGCTCTTCTCCAGGAGAAGTTGGTGTTGGATAGCTCCATCGGTGGCACGCATCAGCTTGGTGGACGTCAGCAGGTACGCGCCGCTCTTAGGGGACATCCAGGGCACGGGTGGACACAACATGGGCATGACGTAGGATTCAAATGTAAGTTTGGTTTCCATCGCAATCCTCTGGATTTGTGTCACAATAGGATGCGGTTTGATGAAGCCGATCTGATGGGGATGCCAAAGAGAGCACATGAAAATCAAGACTTAACTTCAAGGCATGTCACAAAAAGGAAAAATAAACATGGACAATTAAATCCTTAAATGCCATGACAGATCTACATGAATAAACATCTCTCGTCGCTTGCTTGCAGCAACCCTGTAATCCAACCTCAAATAAATCAGAGATGATTTATGAGTGCTGCTGGTAAAGTGTTTATGGTGCACAACAGACGTAACTGTCTTTGACAGCTGGATCAACAACTTCTATTCAAAGAGAAAGAGAAAGTACACAATATATTCATATAAAGTTTAAACAATGGCCGAAATCAAGCAAATGTCGAAATATATACAATAAGGTTCAATTGACATGACCTGTTTGTAGGTTCATATATAAACATGTATTTTTGAAGTATTCATTAAAATAATCGGTTCATAAAAGTCCGTTGTTTCGTGAATCGGACTGCACTGTTCATGCTGTGTGTTGTGGATTAACTAAAATTATAGAACCAGAGTTATTTGCTTGTGAGCTGAATTACATTGATTTCACTGTAGGTTTTTGATTCACGAAAAAGAATTCCTCAAAAGAGTGATTTGTTTGTGCATCGAACTACAACGGTTGTAAAGAAATTTCATTGGTCTATGGGGCCGTTTAAACAACAACAACGTTTCAACTAAAAACCTAAAAAACTTTATGAGTTTTGGCCGTTTATTTAGATGACAATGGCGCTTTGTGGGCCTGAAAACGCAAACTTTTGAAAATTGGTTTCAAAGTGAAAGTTTCAATACAAGAAAGTGAAAATGGAGACTTCATGCATATGCGTATTACATGTTCAGTCTATAGACCTTATGTAGCCCCGCCCCTTTTCAGTGCAGCGCTCCTTGTGTTCTGTCTTGCAGTTTGTATTTCCACAGGATGAAGGGAAGTTATTACAGATTTATGAATGAACCGGGTCTAACTGACATTTACTATGACATCCGCTTCAAACATTACAAAGCTCATGATAACTTTTGTTAACTCTACAGTAAGAAAATCCACTTCACCAGCTTATTACTCTTCGACAGCGATGCCATAGAAATATACAGATTTATCGCAAAAACGGAAGTTCAAAGACAATATTCGAAAGAAGCTGCGTGCTTGTTTCTCTGGCGCATAAGGTCTTGAGACGCGTAGTTTTCCTTTACAAAGTGACATCGCCAACTACTGGCCTGGCATGAATAATACAGCATATTTAATAATTTTTGTGGTTCGTGTGAACAGGGATCGTTTGTTGCCTGTATGCGAAAAATGCAAAAGGAAAAATTCTTCTGCTTTTAGTACATTGTTGTCGTATAAATCTAAAAAAAAAGATAGAAGATCGTCTTACTACAAGGTGGCTTTTTAAATGTCTCAGAAATGAATGTGAATTCACTTGACTGCATTCATGCCACATGAATAATCCACAAACACGCTAAACTGAGAGCTCTTCCCGGCTGCACGGGCCATCTGCAAGCTCAGCGGAGAAACAGGGGTTAAGCTTCAGGTCTTTGAAGCCCACGGCGGAGGCCTCTCCCATGCCGAGAGCCAGGGCAGAAGCCTTGGGAATGAGATTCAGGACAAAAAAGGAAACTCTCCTGATCTTTTTTGGCTCTTCCTCCCCCTTTCTACAATCCCTCGGCGGTTAATCAACCGGGCAATTAAGGGGACAGTAAAAAAGAGATTAGTTTCGGCACAATCCATCTTCCTCCGCTGACCCGCGATCACTCGCACTGGAAAAAGGATTCCATAATTCATGAAAACATGCGTGTCTGTGAGAGGTTTCAGAGTGGGAATGGATGGTTTATGACAAGACTTTTAATGGACAGTCATTTGGATTCAAATGAAAGCTATCTGGCCCTGAACAGCCTTCAGTATGACAGCAAAAACAAGCTCGCTTCCTATAGGATTGTGCATCATTTCAACTAGTATGACTTCCAGTCCAGCTGGTCTCCACCTCTTACCTTATGATTGCTGCGGAACGTGTACATGTGGTATAGGACGGGAATGAGCTTCTTCTCTTGAGCGGGATTGAGGATGTTGCTTCGGACTTTGAGCTCATGAACCATCAGGTCGACCAGGAAGCTGCCAAGCTGCAGCATCAGGACCAGGGGCCAAGGGGTGTCGTCACTTAAAAGAGAGGGGCCGCTACACTTCATCTCAAGACTCGTCCAACACTCCCGCGGCAGCATGCCGTTTGTCTACGATGAAACGGGAAGTATTATAATGAACAAGCAACTGGATATTTCATATGAAAGCAGACTGAAGGTGTCATATCTGGTCAACCAAAGCTTGTACCTTGGTGTCGTTCGCCAGGAGTTCAGCATATGAGCTGTAGATACTCGTGAGCTTCTCGATCATCTGACTGTGGATCTTCTGCCGGATGCAGTACAGATTGTGGACTCTATTTCCGATCTCTTCAGCCATGAAGTGCAAAGATTCACCACTGGGAGACAGTTTGTCTAAACTCTGAATGTGGAGAAAAATAACTTTAAAAGGTGCACAAAGTACATCTTTTCTCACTTCAAAAGAAACAAACAGTTATTCTGACTATGTTAAAACGCCTAAAAATAACTACAGTGGCCAAGAGAAAGACATTTTTTCTACCCAAGGAAATTCAGCTCAAATTCATGTACTTTATATGTTTGATTAAGTTGGTACCTGAAGCATGATGTTCACATAATCCTGTTCATCCAGGATACACAGGTATGGATAAATGCAGGTATTCCAGGACCTCTGGCTGTTGTTCAATAATATCTGTTTCTTTTCCTTCAGTGCCTGGAGTAGAGCTTTCTCCCAGTGTTTCCTCTGTGTTGCTAGTAATTCTCTCTATAAAAATATAAATGTATTTTTCAATTTTTATTTCAGAGCTCAATTTGTGTGACAATATTAAAGACAATACATTCAGATCCAAATGTTGGAGAACTGGGCATTGTACAGACTTGCACAAGGGTTTGGAAACCAAATGCTGATTACAACTTGTGCACAACAAACAGGTAGACAAAAAAAAGACATTAACTTGCATTAACCGATTCTCATTGTTGTAACAAAGAAAAATCAGTTAATTAAACATGTTTTTATCATGATATTACACTGTGCTAGCATGTTTCTAGCATGAATTCAACACAATGCTAACATGTTTAGCATGATTTAACATGTTTCTAGACATGATTTAACACATTGCTATCATTTCTAACATGATTTGGCATGTTGCTAGCATGATTTACCTTGATTTGCTAACATGATTTGAATATATTATAGTATACATTTAATTTGTTTGGGGATCCCTGATTTAATACAATATTTTTCTTCATTCCAGTAACATACTGAGATTTTGGGGAGAGGATGCTAATTGTCATAAAAATAAAGTGTCTTTACGCTCCTAAAAAAGGCTTTCTTATTATTATTTCATTACAGGTTTCAAATTAAATATTTTTTTCTTACATTTTGGGGTGAAATGTATGGATGCTTGTTTCTGAATAAAACAGGTAATTGTGACTTTTTATCTCACAATTCTGACTTTTTTTTTTTTTAAGAATTGACTTTATAACACGCAATTACACGCTTATACCTCATTATTCTGAGACAAAACAAATTGTGAGGGAAAAAATTCAGAATTATGTAGGGGGGGGGGGGGAAGGTAATTTATTTATAGTTTTCATGATGTTCACTCAAAATCCCATTCACCTCTCATGCAGGCTGTGGCTTTAAAAAAAAAAAAAAATCATATAAATGTAGATGCGAGTTTTATGCACAACACAGATCGGGTTCATTGGG
The DNA here is from genome assembly GCA_030578255.1 of Tiaroga cobitis. Taxonomy (NCBI): domain Eukaryota; kingdom Metazoa; phylum Chordata; class Actinopteri; order Cypriniformes; family Leuciscidae; genus Tiaroga; species Tiaroga cobitis. The sequence continues at coordinate 17,327,157 of CM060612.1, read as the reverse complement.
CAGTCAGTGCCGCCCGGTTGAAAGTGGGTCATCTCTTTATCAAGGTGCTTTTTGGTTTCCCTGCAGACCGACAGGGAAGGCAGATTTGACACAGATCAGTTATGCTGACCCTCTGATGAAAGGGTGCCTCTCTGAAAGGGCTGGTGGAGAGACATTACAATGCATTTCTATTCCATTAAACCCAATTGCAAATGTTGCGGGACCACTGGGGACCGTTTTTGCGAAGGAACAGACAGTGGAGCAAATGCCAGTGTAAAAAGATGCAGGATTGTGGGAATATGGCTACTTTCAATGCATGAGCTGAAAGCTTTCACAAATGTCTGCGTTTAGCCAATGTATCATAGCTTAGGTGCAAATCTGGATCCTAAAAACAAAATTTGACGTGTTAACTATTGAAAGGAAATTCTGTGAGTCTCCACATGTGTACGAGATTTTGAAAGGCCTCTTTATGATAGTTTCCTATGTTTGAGGAATCCCACTGTGCTTATTTCAGTGAAACTAGTCATAGCAATATTAATTCTGGCACACAAACGGACATAAATAATTTGGTGTAGGGGAAAGTGGGGTAAGCTGTGCCACTGCTTAGGTATGCTGACCAAGAGAATTTATGTAAAAACTAATATTCCTAACAAGTTGTCCAACTTAACCAGTATTAAGGGTAAGTTAAATCATTGGGGAATATGTGAAAACCATGTATATTTTAAATGAAAAGAAACAACGTATGAACACACAATCCTACTCCAAAATACTTTGCTGATATTTTTTCCCCAAATTTTCATAAACCAGCTAAACAATTTTTAATATTCAAAAATATCTCAATATAGTTACACCATTTTGTAACAAGGCAAAGTATACATACATAGTAGATGTACATCTTACCCCGAAGCCAACACACTTGACCCCACAGCTATTATTTTGGGATTCAATTTTTTTTTTTTTAATTTAGCATAATTTAAAAAAAACAGCTCTACATTATGAACTTGTTCTAAACATATGGTCATGGGACAAAAATACTGCATTTTTCTAGACACAGCTTATAGACTGACACATCTTACCCCACCCTGCCATAAATGCTTTAACGGAAACACCCTGCTTTTTCTAATCCAATCTTAAATAAAAATCAGACAGGTTGCGGTTTCGTACCATTTTGGCCATGTGATTGGTGACAGGCTTCAAGGCCTCTACGGAGTCAATAGTGACAGTTGTGGCCTTCTCCATTGCCAGCTGAAGACTGAACCGGTCCTGCAGTTCCTTAAGACTGAAGTCCAGTTTAGGATACGTGGCTCCTTCCCTCTGAAACACACAAGATAGGAATCAAATTAGATAATAAATGCAATCAAATGCGCCTTGTTGCTTAGATTGATAAAAGAAGGGCAATTATCTGAGATTCAAATATGGGTCAAAATATTCCCTTTTACTATCTTTCATTTAGTTTTATTAGTAACAATTTTATTAGTACAGTATTATGATGTTGAACTTCGATGTAAAATTGTAGTTTATTTTTTTAACACATTTTTAAAATAATCATGTTAAACTGAGAGTCCTACTATTAACTTACTCACCTGATTGCATAACATTATAACACAAGTAATGCGTAAGGCTTCCTGGCAGAACGAGTGAGTTTAGTCTGTGTTATTTGTATACAAAATCATAAGAAAGCTCAAGAATCGCTCATCGCCAGAGGCTCATGTTGAATATTACTGGCTCCTTATAACTGGATAAGAATACTGAGAAGGTTTCAATCTCATTAGGACAACATAAAAAAAACATCATTCACTTGACTGCCAATTACGGAGACTATTTACTTCAACCTTTCGCAGGCGGCACACTTTGTTATGAGGCCTGATCGAAAGAAACCATTGCACTTTATGGCCCAATTAAAGAACCAAACATCATTACGTTTAAGTGCACTTATTTTCGAAAGAACCAAGCAAACTAGCTAGCTAAAATAACCATGAGAATGTCAAATGCTGAATGTATTTATTCTGTCTCATAACTTCCACGTACGGCCAATAAAAATCCAATGAGGTTGAACAGTCCCCCTCTCGGAGGTCTGGTCGTCAGCCAAATGTGTGGCTGCATAAAATACGAACTGTAAATACGGCATATATTATCGCAACAGCTTGCTAAGAGGTCCGGAGATCGTGTTAATGTGGGCTGTGCGTTGACATGTGCAGTCATTTATTATTCGAAGGGAGGCGTTGGCGGCTTTACACAGACAGCTGGGAATTATCGCCAAACACATCATGGAAGGGTTGGGACAGAACAGGTCGGCCGGTGCATTAATACTCGCGACTGCTAAATCTGTCCTCAATAGAGATCACATGGACGCCGGCCAAAGCAAGCACAAAAGTTGTGGAGGGATAAATCATGCCCACGGCGATGACTACTACAGCCCGACCAGGCAGAACACGAGATGCAGTGTTGTGTATTTAGAGACGGTTTGGCTAAGGCCCATATTTTCACAAAGCCATATTTTCTCCCCTGACAGGGAGAATCACGCGTGGTGACCTCGGCGTTAGGGATGTGTCGTTCCAATCTTCAATGCTTCAATGAGGTTGTGGAGATAAAGGATGCATTGGGATGCAAGAAAGGGCATTTATGGCAACTCTGTGAGGAGACGCATCTCAATCTACCCAAACCTAGTGCACACAACATGATTTGGAAATTTGGGGAATTATAAAAGGAGGTAAATGGGCAGTATTTGGTCACATTTAAACTTAATGGTGACTTTTGAAAGTGCCTCCTCCTAAGGTGAAATATGTATGAATATTTTGCTTGCTATGACCTCAAATGATTGTCCGGTCAATAACATTGACAATCGTTACCATAGTACTATGATGGATATTTTTCCAGTCTGGATTAAGATCACACAGTTTTGTCTTTAAATAAAGTAAAAATCACAAAAAAATCAAAAAAAAAAAAAAAAAAACCTACAAAACCAAAAACAAACAAAGCAATGATCAAATAAAATAATATACAAAGCTAAACAAAACAAGCATTACAAGAAAACTTATGTTAGATTGTTTTGTACTTTTCGTGACAACAATCATAAATGGCTTTGGGGGAAAAATAAAATAAAACAAAAAACAAAACAAAACAAAACAAACATTACATAAATCCTGCACTATCTTAACTTGCCAAAAGTAGGCCAATCGCAATTTATTCAGAAATGCTTCGGTCCCATTTACTGACCTAGCTGGAATATTTTTACATTCATTGAAATAATTAGTATATAAATATAAATTATAATACAATATAAATTCTATTATAATTTACACAAGACAGCTTCTGTTAGATTGTTTTGTATTTTTCATGACAACAATCATAAATGGCTGTAAAAAAATCAATAAAAAATCAACAAAACTAAATTAAAGCAAAACGACACAAAAAGAAGGGGAAAAAAAACTACAAAAAACCCAAGCAACATATCTGAACGTATTTTGAGCCTGTTGGGCATCTCTGAAAAGTTGGTAACAGAGTTTCATTGCTGATTTGTCCTGTGAGTTTCAGCATTTTCACCTCAGACCTTCACATGACCCAGTTCTTCTATACTTTCCAGGAAAGTTTCCATTGAAGGTGTTGTGCCGCGAAGTGTGGGTTGCAAATGGGCTTATGTGCACCTGCGATAATAAATCAGTTGGGGAAAAAGGGGGATGCCTGGGAATTGGTTGAGGGGCAGACTGGCCCAAAGACACCCTCAAGTGCGCCCAAAAATAGCGCGGGCATCTCTGTTCGAAGGAATTATATAGCAGATGACAGCTGACATAGTAGTGAAACTCGTCATTTTGACACACAAGACAAGTTCAGGCAGGTCTTTTAACGCTGACAGGTATATAGTGTTATGAAAAGCACCAGCTGTTTTATGGTACCAGCCTCCACTCCAACTCCATTTTTACAGTGCAATTAACCTGTTTTACAACCAGTTCACTAACAATGCACGAGGAAGGTTTAACACAAATGCTTGTATCTGTATATGACAAACTCTAACATAACTGAGAAAAGCCTCCAAAATTATTATACTTTTGTTCAGCAAGGAGACATTAAGTTGGTCAAAAGTGACAGAAAAGACTGTAAAGATTTATAATGTTACAAAATTTCAAACAAACTATGAACTTTCTGAACTGTTTTCAACATTGATGTTTCGTAAGCAGAAAATCATCATATTAGAATGATTTCTGAAGGATCATGTGACTGAAGACTGGAGTAATGAAGTTTTGATCACAGGAATAACTTACATTTTAATTATATTTATTTAACCATATTTTGATCAAATAAATGCAGCCTTGGTGATTATAAAGAGCCTTCTTTCAAAATAATATATCAGAATACAACCATAGATAAAAAATAAAACAGTACCTCAGCATAAAATTGTTCCACCAATGGCAGGGAACAGACAGGCTGATCTTTGAACACAAGAGGTTGGTATTCGGGTTGCACCAATCGGACGGCCCTCAGGACCATTTCTCTCTCATCCTTCTTAAACACACACTGGCTGAACACATCATCCACGGACAAGCCGTCCACCTCCATCTGCTGCAGACACCTGTGTGGACCAGAAGAGAGATGAATACAATAAACCTGAATTTATTTCATAGTTACTTTACTATACCAGGTTAACATGGCCTTCAATGTCAAATCTCATCCTCTCACGTTCATTTCAACTGTGAATTTATCTCACAGATGAAGCCATTTGCTCTCAAAAAATAGCTAAAATACACATTGAAAAAAATAACATTGATAATCCAAAGGTGGAAGGGAAAGTCCTTATAATGAGAAAACTTCCACTGGCCGCAGCACCTGTGCTCATAGCGCCGAGACTGGCGGGGTGTCGGAGCGGAATATCAAATATTTGTATTGACACGGAGTGCCTTCGAACAGAACGTTCTGCTCCCTCTAGTAATGGCTGTTAGATAGGCCACTGCCATATGTCCCAAGAATTACAAGGCCGTGTTTATTCGAACAGAAAAAGTGTGAATAAAGTCAGAGCTTCACGCAGCTGGGCTGCTCACTGTTGATGTAAAGCTATGTTCCTGTCGCGGACCGAATACTAATCAAAGCATGAGAATGAGAGTCTGTGCCAGAGAAATTACTCGCTTAATGTTACTGTGCAGTCACGATGCAAAGCATTGATTAGAAATCTTGCCCAAAACAGTTCATTACTAGTCTGGAAAACATGTGGTGAAGTGATATGGAAGTGTAATATGGTCAACAAATTTGCAACTACTTCACAGTCATGTGATATCTTAAAATTAGGGAATATACAGTACTGTCCAAAAGTTCTTTTCAAGAAATGAATACTTTTATTTTTTCAAGGACTATTTAAACAGAAATGCTGTTCTTATTGATCAATGAATACTGGAATAACTGTTTTCAGCATAATAAGAAATGTTTCTTGAGCAACAAATCCGCATTCGAATGATTTCTGAAGGATCATGTGACACTGAAGACATGCAGACATTATAGTGAAAATTCAGCTTTGCCATCACAGGAATAAATTACGATTTTAATTTCATTCATTCATTGCATTTTGTTCAAATAAATGCAGGCTTGATCAGCGTAAGAGATTTCTTTCAAAAACATGAATTTTTTTTTTAGAGATGCCAAACAGTAGTGTACATATTTTCATATTTTCGTTAAGTTGTCTGAACTAGTTGGTTGTGAACAATTAAACTATATAAATAAACTTACAATTATTAAAATATAATTAAATATATTAATAAAAATATAACTAAGGCTTTCAGAGCACCCATTGACTTCTATAGTAGGGAAAAAAAAGTACTCTGGAAGTCAATGGGTGTCGTGAACTGTCTGGTTTCCAACATTCTTTAAAATATCTTTGTTTGTGTTCAACAGAAGAAAGAAACTCATACAGGTTTGGGGAAAACATGAGGGTGAGTAAATGATGACAATTTTCATTTTCGGGTGAACTATCCCTTGTAATCACATCAATACGTGGCCAAAGATGTTCAATTCCAGGTACGAACAGAATGATTTAAACTAAACCAAGAACTGAAAGACAAATCACAGCAGGTCATTTAAAGTCGACAGTAAACGTCTTGAAATCTATTGTTTCATCTATTACAATCTCTCAATTTACCTTCAAATCTCCAGCTATTGAAAACTAGTCATTGTTTGGTGGATAACTATCTGACCTTCATTCCAATGATTACAATTAAATAACAGCGAACGCTGCTGTTACTAACGTTAGCACAAAATGCACATCATACAGAAGTTACAGAACTGTAATGCCTTCAACAAACCAGGAACTACTTACTCGACTTTCTAAGGTGTTGGATAATGTTTATCAACCAATCAAAATCAGGAATTCAACAGAGCTGTGGTACTAGTTGTTTAATCACATTTATTCGATAACGGTCTGTATCCGGCTGCGGTATTTTACATTACCATGAGGCTTCAGGAAAGACCGGGTTATTCCTAAGGTTCGCCTGAGAACAGCAGAGGCAGTTTCCAAAGCAAAAGGCTCCTTAGCAGTGAAACACACGACGATGAGTCATCAGTGCCCTCTAGTGGGCGAACACCGTGAAGATGAAGCCGTCGAGGGCGCGTGAGGCCTTGGGAAAGACATTCCTTTACCCTTTCCATCTTGTGCGTGACAGCGCAACAATCGCATCATTACCTCCTGAGGGTTGCATTCAATACTCTAGGAAATGTTAAACACTGAGCTGATGCAAATGCAATTAGGAGAGCTATCTCCTCTATCAGGGTAATTCTGAGCATTCTTTTAACCGCCTGATCTCTTGCAGAGGACAAAGGAAGCTGATAAGTATAGAGGTGGGTGAGAGTTGACTTTACTTGGGATTTTTGGTGGAGAATTCAAAGTGCTGCTTTCATTTCATTAGCCAAACTTTCATTGTGTCCAAGGTTTCAGTGTGTGTGTTCACTACTCGCTCCTCCTAATGTGTGTTAATGGGTTAAAACATTTTTTTATTGAAAAGTGCACAAAATATTGGTCCCATTTAATTGGTTGACAAACACATATACACACATAAATAAATAAAGTTAATCTTTAAAAACACTAATAATACTGTTAATACTTCTTCTTTAGCAAATCTCAAAATGAATGAGCAATTTTCATTCTATACATTACAGTATTATTATAGTATTTATTAATATTCTAAATTCTGAAGTTTTTGTAATTTATGTGATGTTGTCATTATTAGTTTTAGTATTTTTTATAATTTTATATTTGGTTTTAGTGTACATACTGTATATTTGTATTTCAGTTTTAGACATTTTTGTATTTCAACTATTCATTTTATTTCAGCCTTTTCTTTTAAAAAGTTTCAGTCTTAGGTAACAACACTGGTACATTATATATAGTATATATATATATATATATATATATATATATATATATTAGTATAATATTACATTATAATTAATTCACTTACCTTAATTCACTTGTAGCATTTAAAACAAAATCACTTCAGTTTTTACCATTTTGTTTTTAAATTAGTTAGACAGAATTGTATAAAATTTTAACATCTGCCATTTATCGGTTATAAGCCATAATGTTAAAATAGTTTCCAGCCACAACAAGTTGAATGTTTATAAACTAAATGTTTATAAACCAAATTCAAACATATCCATATGTGGTGTGAATTCAGATTTAAATGCTCTCAGTGTGAACAGACAAATTTGTTTTGGGATTCATCAACATCATACAAAGTGCACAATATTGTGTGGCACTACATCCAAATTTGCTTCTTTTTTTTTGCCAATTCCTCCTCCGTACAGCAAACTACGTGACACTCACTGTATAGTGACCGAGTTTTAAGTAATTTTTAAGTAAGGCCTCTTGCATACATCTTCTCATGCACCTTTTGAGGTCAAGAAGTCGCAATTTTGACTTTTCCATCCACACTGACAGCTCTTGACTTCACGATGGTGCTTGCATCACCGGATTTTGACTACAGTGTCATTGCACCCAAAACGACAGTGTGAACGGTCGATCCTAAGGATCGTGACTTGGAAGAAAACCACATTCATGTGTAAATAGGAAAGTTTGGATTGCAGGAAAGGATGCAAAAACCGTGCCACATGAGAGCTGAAAGACTAATTGAAACTGTGGCGAGGAGAACAAAGAGAGACAGATGGATAGAAAATAGGCACCACTGGGGTTTGTAGAAAGAAGATTTCCACTGCACAACTGTGTTTGCCATCAGCTGACTGTGATCGATCACCCAGCCAGCTGCCACAAGCCACCCTGCACCTGTCCTTCTGTTCGGTCACTGGGCGGCACCATATTGCCTCAGCAGTCACCGTTAGCACGTGCGGAGATACTCAGACGCACAGAAGCCTAATACAATCAATTGGATAACTTAAAACGGTTACAGTGTGGTAACACAAGCTGCTAAGGGAAAAACTGTCTGGTGGAGTTTGAACCGACGTCGTGAACCTGATCGTTTTAAGGCGTTTAGCTCAAACGTGAGGCTTAAAGGGTTTATTTCACATATACGTCTAAATATACTCTACACTAATATTTTGAAAAATGTTGCGACTGTTTTTGTCCATACAATGAAAAGTCAATTGGGATATTTTGAAACTCTAGTATCAGACATTTTTCAAAATATCTTCATTTGTGTTCCATAGAAGAATGTAGAGCTGCACGATTCTGGATAAATTGAGAATCACGCATTTTTGAACGAATCTCTTGAATGAATGATTCAACGTTATGCATATTTTAACAGTCACTTGTCGCCACCTACTGGTGCAATGATGTAATCGATACAATCGTTATTTGAAGAGCCAAGCTACTTTCAAAAGGTGATTTGACTATTTTGATCACTTCCGCAGACATCAGTGTTTATATCCGGACTATAAAGTTTTATCCCAGTACTTCTGTGATAATTTGAATATTTGTTACATAGAAATAACGAAACCGTGTGGTTGAAAAACTGTTAGTAAAGCTGTTTCATACCTATACATGACAATTGCCCTCTCTGGATCAGCGGCAGCACGAACACAGATTTGAATGTTCCAGTGTGATTTTGTCAAAGGTTTAATAGACACAGGGGAATCGTTGTCATTTAGGAATCAAGATCGCGTGATTGTTTGAATCGAGATCGCGATCTTTTAACGATTAATCGTTCAGCTCTAGAAGAATGACTTTATAATCGCATTAATTACTGATGAATGAATGAAATTGATCACAATTAACTGCATTTCTATCAATATTTTCTGAGAAAACCAAATCTGGACAACATTTCAAAGACATTTAGTACGAAATTGTGACTGACAAGCATTGAATATTTAATAAAAAATAATCTAAACAAATGTTTAGGTTAACAATTATATTAAATTCAAAATTGACAGCCCTAATTAATAAACCTATTTTAATATATGTGATGATAACATATACAATCTAGAGGGGGGGGGGGGGGGGGGGGGGAGCCAAAACAACAGTTTTTGATTTGGCCTCATTCTGTCAAGGATCTCCCCATATAAATGCAAGAGAGAAGGTGTTCTGCTAAATCCTTCTGCCAGGAGATGAGCAGCGCACAAAACAAATAGATGACCAGAGAGAAAATGGCGGTCCACTGAGTTAACGCTCTTTAGATGAATGACCACAATTTCAATTTCTATTTTTGGACCTAGTCAAGGCAGGCTCAGAATAATCCTATAGTACCATGGATGAATGAATCAGCTCATGGATGATGTATTCACCAAAAAAAAGAAGAAGCATATATATGAGCCCCATTACGAATTTGCATGTTTATCCATTTAATTTGGATTCGTATAGGGAATCTAAAGATTATGAGGGAGTCTTTGTTATCCATGACTTATTGCACACTGCAACACTGACATCTAGAGACACAGTCTGGAACTGTCAATCAATTCAACATTGTGGAACTCGTATTATTACTTTTGACATGATTATGTTCTACTTTCTAAATGTTCTACAATATTTTCCGGGTCATATTTAATCCTGAATTATATAAAAACTTGAATTACGTAATGGAAAAATTGTATAGACTATGAAGCGAGTTTTAGTACCATACTACCATTATGAATTTTCTGCATTGCTTATATCTTTTTTTCCCCCATCAGATTTTTGAGTAAAATATGACCATATCATGCTTTTGTGGGATAGTACTCGTGTGATGATAAACTGGCAATGCACCATCTGTCAGATCCACCTATGCATATATGTGATTGGAATACATTGAAGTTCGGCTTTTGTTAAGTGGTTACCTGGTAATGATCGATCTTTCACACGCAGACAAGCGGCCCATGCACTCCAGAGCAGCACAGTAAGATGTGACATTGGGTTTCAGGCCTGCTTCTTCAATCAGAACTAACAAGCGACGAATGTGATTGATGGAACCCTGCAAAGCACAGTTAAAAAAATTACTTAAAATAAAGTTTTTTTTTTTTTTTATTTAAATGGAAAATCATAAAAATGTAAGACTGAAGGAAAAGGAACACACAAAATACAGAAAAAATATTGTTAAAAAGGGATTTAAAAAAAAAATGTAAAGACTAAAGGGAAAAAACAGCAAATTACTGAAAAATTCTGAAAAATAATAAAATATTTTTTGAAATGCTGTGGAAAATTATAAAAAAAATATATAAGACTAAAGAGAAAAGAATCAGCAAAATATTGAACATTTATTTAAAAAAAAATGAAAATTATATAAATTCAAAATAAGGGGGAAAAACAAGCAATATATATACATATATACATATATATACACACACAATGAAAAAGTACCACTCAAAAGTTTGGAATCAGTAAGATTAAAAAAAAAAAATTCATATACTTCTCAATATTACTATTTTCACTAGATTTTTTAATCAAAAACGTTAATATGGTGTAGAAAGCGAGATGCAAATGTGCATACATACTTTTTTGGCCCACATCCTCATTATGATGTTGTAGGCGCTGATAGACAGATGCGTGCGTTTGGATAACTGACGGTGATGACATTGTAAATAGCTCTGAGCTCGAGCCACGTCGTCGACGAACACGCACGCCTCCAAGTAACAGCGAATTCTGAGCTGAGGATCACCATAGCGGTTTCCTTCCTTATCCTCCAGAAGCCTTTCAGGAGCAGTCAAGCTCTTCTGGTCTACATCCAGCTCCTCTTCCTTTACCAATTCATTACCGGTAACCACTGCTGGTTTCTCTTTAGTAGACCTCGCAGAAACTTCACTGCCGGAGAACTTTTGCAATCCTGGAAACCTGACGGCTAAACTTTCTGAGGTTCTCAAAACCTTCCGTTTCGCCTTTTTTTGCGAAGCGTTTTCTTTGCCTTTGGAGGATGTTGCAGTAGACGTAGTGGCTTCTACTTTAGTTTTCGTCATACCTCTCTTGCCCGTCGTGATTGTCTTTGAAGATGTACCAGGAACCATCGAACTCCCTTTGCTGCTTTTACCCGGAACTGGCTTGTCGTGCATTTTGTGTGAAGTTTGTTTTTTGGGTTTAATCCACTTTTCACGCTTGAGTTTCTCCATCCAGCGACTCGCGTGAGTTTTGAAACCTTCAGTTACACCCTTTTTAGCAGCTGGCCCACTTTTAAGCGTTTCAGCTTTTTCTCTGGGCAAGTTCTTTTGACTATTCCCAGGTGCTGTTTTCTTTAGTCTCTGCTGCATTTTGATGAGTTGCACCTTTGAATGTTTGACGTCTACAACAACGTCAGATTGGAGCTGTTGGATTCTGGCCTCCAGAACTGTGGGGAAAAAAAGAGAGAAAAATGAAGTGCACATGAGTATTATGAATCTTATATATAAAAATGCTTGTATGGGAGCTTCAATATTTTCCCATGAAGGTTTATTGTAAATATTGTAACAATTAATAGCTATTATTGTATATTTAGTAATACATTTTAGTTTTAATATTTTATATTTATCTCAACTGCTTGATTTTTTATATAATAAAAAAATGTAAACTATATAACCACACAGTTCTATATCTACACACATACAGTAAACTCACATACAAAGCAATACATATTATATAGCAAATCTTGGCTGAGTGATTTCGTAAACTATATTATCACCCAGTGATATAATTGAAGTAGTATATATAGTACATCCAACTTTAACCGGATAATGTATATTAAACTCACGCAAAGCAATATATACCATATAGCGTATCACTGCTGAGTAATTGTTTATATCACTGCAAAATGTAAACTATATTGTCACACAGACAGCTCTAATCTGATAAATGCAACTATAAGACATGGTGATATTAAGATATTAGAAACATTAACATTAACATTAACTTCATTAACTTACAGAAATGATTTTCTGTAAAGCTGTTTTGAAACAATGAGTACTGTTAAAAAAAGAGCTATACAAATAAAACAGTCTTGAAACTAAAATTGAAATAAACATTTTATTTATTTTATTAATGAGTATTTGAATGTACAAAAAATACCCAACCAAAGTTCATACACAGCCAATTTTGTATAAAATAAATAATATAAAATTAAATTGTTCTCGTATAACACAAAGCTAATTCAACAGCTGTAAATCAATGATATTAGATATAACCATAAGGGTTTTGTTGGATACCATACCATCCAACAACTGAGACTGTTCCCAGAATCTTTTCTTCCTATCTTCCTTCTTAGGGATGGCTGAATAGTGTCTTTGGTAAACTGTAGCCCATGTTTTGTCTGAGAAATGACAGAGAAAAACAGTTAAACAAAAAGTTTACAAACTCTACTGATTGTTTTTTTTATACAGACATATTACTGTGAGTCTAGATTACATTTAAGACCAACAATGTGCATCGCGTTACAAAATCACCTCATTTGATGAACTATGACAGACTTTGTTAGATGTCAAAGCCTCCTTGACATTGAGATATTAAAGAGCATCTGAGATGTAAACAACTTTTACATCTCATGCAAAGGACATTTTAACGTAAATGTAAAATACGCCTGATATTAAAGAAATTACAGTTTAGTAAAATGACTGACTTAATGTGCTTTGAAGGACAAGACAAATGACAGAATGACAATAAGACAGTTTTCTCATTACCTTGAATTTGTCTCTCTCCATTACTCCGTATTCTAAGACACAAGCGGCAATAATCGCCATTTAGAAATCTTACAGCCCTGTCAACCGCAAAACTGCGAGATAAACCCACTGAATAGGCACACAGTCTCAAAAGTGACATGTTGTCATGATAGTTTTGAAACACCGCATTATCCCGTGCAGAAGGCGGCCATTTTGTTCAGACCTGACTAGTTCATAGGCGATATAACGAGTCCAGACCTCAGAGAGTAACGACGAGCAGATCGATCAAATTTTATCTTGACGTAGGATAAAAACACCTACTGTACATCGTATGCAGGTTATATTTCATTGATATATAATCACTTATTTTGGTAAGCTTTAGGAACTATTCTTAATGCAAGTGAAAAACAGGAGAAGTTCCCATAATCAAAAACACTTGTGTAGGCTACAAAACCGGTAAGCTGTTTTTTCGATATAAATGGGAAAGGCTCAGTAACTGTCAACTGACAGCCTATTTAAGTGTTAAATAATAAACGATTTACTTATCAAAGGATTGTCTGAATTCAAAAGGTGTGTAGGCTATTAGTCAGAAGCCATACATACAGTAGATGGCGAACTTTGACAAATTATACAGTAGGCCTATCACTTGATCCAGCAAGGTCACAATGCGCCTCATTTCCCGCGCAAAGTACGGCTACACAAATGTATGTCTTTCGGTTTTTCACCTTTGTGTGAGGCGTTTAAGGCTTTTCTGCTTTATGAGCCGTCTAGTCTATATGTGAAATTAAAAATTAAAATAGATGATGAGAGGCTAACAAATCTACAGTAGGCTATAGGCCTATAGAAGTGTGTGATCAGTTAAGAAATGTATATTCACCACTATTTTCGACATTGACGATAATAAGAAATGTTTCTTAAATCAGGGTATGATTTCTGAAGGATCATGTGACACTAGCTATGTTTCCATCACCCTGTATGACATGTCGCATCAGAAACGAAGGATGGAAACACCAAATTTTAAAGAAGAAAAAAAAATCTTATTTCGCTAAAAAGTTTTTACACTCGCTAGAGGTGGTTTTGAGTTGTAAAAGAGTTAATGCGAATAATGGGAATTGGAAAGTAAATGCATTTGCCGAATAAAGTAGCGAACATCAAAACTATGTGACAAATCGGCTGTTTCTGCTGATGGTGTTTAACTGTTGGTTACTACTATGTTACCGATACCACCGTCATCCGATCAAACAACTTGATGGAAACACGCCTAATTCACTTTTTCTTTTTTTTACTTTGAAAAGATTCGCTTCAATCACTGATTAATGGAATCCCCGATACTGAAGAATGATGCTGAAAATTCAGCTATGCCATCATATATAATATAATATCACATATTAAAATAGAAAACAGTTATTTTAATATTTAACTGCTTTCAAAAACATTACATCTTACAGACTTTAAACTTTTGAATGGTAGTGTATGTATGTGTGTGTGTGTGTGTGTGTGTGTGTGTAAAATCTGTATTATTATTGTTTACTTTAACAATTTAATTTGACTTTTACATTTTGTAATAAGTCAGTAAACACATTTTGACAGTATATGGGGCCAGTCATCCCAGCAAGTTGTGCATAGCTAGGTGGAGTTCAGACGTTGTTTGTTACTACGGTTCACAGGGTCACCTTTCTGACAGGACCTTTTGATGTTTCAAGCTCTGGTGTGATAGTCATTACTGGGTGATTGGCGCTCAATAAAAAGAGAGAAGAGAGCATTCAAGACCCTGATAATAACTCCAGCTAGGATGAGGCTGTCATTCTCTTGGACTCTGATATACATACTTTTTTTGCACACCTATATGAAGGGTGTGTTTTTTGGAATTAGGAGGTGCTTTTAAAATTATCACTTGATTAGCCAATGCTTCATGCAAGTATGAGTTGAGGTTTCTGGAAGAAGGACAGTGAAATAAAACAAAATTCTGTATCAAAATTTATAGGCAAGAAAAGTAGTTTGTTTAGGCTGGGTTGTATGAATTACAAACCTGCGCACATATTTTAAAAGCACATAACTATAGAATCAATTCTGAATGAGCATGTGAACGCCGTCAGCGTTAATCACAGGTTCGCATTTAAAGTCTGATCATTTCAATGGAGGTGAATCAATCAAAGTTAACTTTAGCTGGAAATAACATTATTCAAGAACTGCTATAAAGCCAAAACAATCTCTGTTACCTTAAATTATATGTTTATCTCTGTAAAGCTGCTTTGAAACAATCCATAGTTAAAAGCGCTATATAAATGAAGATGACTTGACTTGACTTGAACAATTCTGAAAATAGAAAATTCTTGCTCAGAATTGAGTCCTTTTTTAGTCCTCTAAAAATACCAATGTTTGGTGTATTTTACAACCACACTGCGAAGGTTAGCATACCCTCATGCAACACATTTAGGAAAATCTCTCCACACCTGTCAATACTAATAATTCAGTATGCACAAAATATGAAATAAAAATATCCTCATGGACCTTGAAGGCAAATTTGAAGTTTGCACATTTGGTACACAGAACATCTCCAACATCTGTGAGTCGCATCTCTTTTTGATTATCACTAAGGATGAATGTCCACCAATCACATACACAATCTTTTCACTTTAAAAAGTAACAGTCCATGTTATCACTCTCAGATCTCTGTCAACTTTCCAGAGAGGACGAATACTAGCTGTTGATCAGATAGACTGCTAACTTATCACTGATTTTGGCTACAATGGACAATGGTCACGAAGCAGGAAATGCAAATAGGCTTGTTGTAGATTGATCTTCAGTTGTGGCGGCAGTGGACAGATTCCGAATTAGAAACGGATGTTTATGCAAGCGACCGCACAGTGTGGCACTCTGGTTATCTTGGCCACCTGCATCGGAGGCATCTAGCAGGAACATAAATGAGACATAAATCATTGTGCGATTCACCACAATCGCATTATTACAAAATAAGCTAATATTTTGGGAGTTTCATACGAGTAGTCCACAGAATATGTAACGAAAAATGAAATAAAAAATACTAGTAACTAGTGGATAAAATGTAAGTTTCCGTGCTGATGCCATTTACCATTGGTTAAATGTCAGATGAAGTACTTTGAAGCGAAATAGGGAGACTGAGTTTGCATTGGGGGTGGAGGTGTGTGATGGAGGGGGATTGGAAGAGAGTCCGTATGTTAGCAGGAGAGCGAAAACAATTAATAATGGGAGCTATTAGGGGGAGATCGTCATCGCAAAGAGGGAGGTCGGATTTCAGGCCCTTTGGAGGACTTTGATGGTACAAAACAGACCTCATTACTGAGATATTATCTCCATTCATACACTTGCAGAGTTGATGGGAGCCCTGCTGGGAAAGATTAGGTTCCTTTCGCAAGTGAACATCCCACATGGCCGCACAGATTTTCTCAGCTCAGGGCGCAGCTGGCATAACATGGCATCATGGGAGCTAAGCAGAGGCCTATTGACGGCCAATGATGTGTGGAATTAGAGATAGTTACCTTTTCTGTGAGGTCATGTCAATCAAGATTAAGTTAGATATGTTATTCTTTTGTTTTGTTTTTTTGTATTCCGGTACATTAAATACACAGTTTTTCAGAATCTGTCAATTCTTTGGCATTTAAAAAAAAAACATTAAAAAAAATAATTGTATGCAGTACTGTTTAATAATTTTTTTGTGATGCTAGGAAGCTGGGCGGACGTGGAAAGCCAAGCTCCCAAATGTTGGTCTCTGTCTTACTTTAAACAAACTTTTTATTTCTCAGAAAGAAGTCTCTTATATTCACCAAGGCTGAATTTATTTATTGATCAAATATACAGTAAAAGTGGTAACATTTTAAAATATTATTTCACTATTATTGGTTATTTATGTGATGACAAAGCTGACTTTTCAGAAGCCAAATACTCCAGTCTTCAGTGTCACATGATCTTTCATAAATAATTCTAAAATGCTCCACCAGCCATTCTGCAATGTTCATTGTGTTTGATTTACTAAAATGTTCAGATCATGGCAGTTGTGCCGCTGTGTTCTGAGTGATATAACTGTGTTGTGGACATGCATTTAGCAGAGGTAGTATCATCCACACATTAGCCTGAACAAGTTTATCATCACATCTGACATTCAGATGTGGACAGAACTTTGTTCTTGAACTTCTAAGTGCAACATCTTCAAATTTCCCCTAAAAGAATGTAATTACCATCAATTTCCAAGGAAGCGGGGGCTGATATTATGGACTTCCGGGGTCTTTGAGTGTGCTATAGGGCACAAGATTGCCCATACTGTATCTTCATGGAAGGGTACATCTGTACATTAGACAGCATGCAAGTCAAAAAGGAAGGACAATACACGTTATTTAAGTTAAGTGCTTTATTCTTAGCTACAAAATCTTGGCTACATTGTGTCAAAATTGGCTTGGAACTATCCTGAATAAGTCATGATTTTAGGTATTATTCTTTTCTGTAGCATTTTTTTGAGCAGGATGAGCTTTAGGTTTAATGCTTACATTTGTTCAGATCCCTAACCTTAAGTATGAGCAACAGTAATAGTGATCAGTGCCTTAGAACGCTTCGCTAATTAAAGCTGCATCCACTTTTACTGCTTTTTCTCAGACTGAAGCCAGCTGTTGAAGCGCACAGCATGACAGTGATGGGTACTTTTCTGTGCCATCCATTTTTGCGAGGAGCATAAAGGTTGACGGGGAGGAGAGAAATTAAAGGTAGGGGTCCACTTCAGTTAGGTTTAATTGGGGATGAAGGACTAAGATGTATGAGACTAGAAAAAAAACTAGGCTTTGAAGTACATTAGCAAGAAACCCAAAGGCCGATATTCCCAAGCAGACGGGAATGACTGCGGGGAACTGGAAAAGACTGCAGACTGCTGTCTCCATAGGATTTTACAGGCTAAGTTTGAGGATTAAAGCTTCACAGACTTGTTAGTTAACTAGCTACAAAGTGTGAAGTGACTGACTGTTCTCTGTAAAACACTTTTCAAGCTTATTTTCACCCTCTGCCCCTGGGCTGCACACTTCATTGAAACCAGGAGGCTTTGAAAAGGATGTCAGTGCTTCAGAGCGGAGGATCGTTTAGACAAATGTGCCGCCAAATGCCACTTATTTAAGTAGAGCACACAACATCTTGAGCAGCGATAAAGAAGGATTTTGTAAATATTTGACTTGGTGTCCTTTCTGAAAATGTTGTGCTTTTTTAGGCTCCCAGCTGTTCATTAATACAATTCCAGAGTGATTTTCACTAGGTCAGAAGCTGACTTAAATGTCCACAAGTGCCATTACAGGTAAGGGAGACCTCATCCTTTTTTAAAGTAGTTACAAAACCCTTAACTTCAGTTTGATTAAACTGTTATTTACCTGATTATTAACTTCCACAGACACAGATGTGACGGCAACAGTTTATTTTGAATGTAAAATGATACAGCGCATCTGAGGATGAACAATTTCCTTAAAGGCCCACTGAAGTGCCTTGGAACGCGCAGCTTTGTATGATGCGTTGACAAAATTTCCACTGAAACAGGAAGCTGAGGCGGGACATATTGAATGGCTCCTCCCCCTTTTCAAATAGCCAATAGCGTTTAGTGTACCTCAAAGACTGCAAGTCGTACCTGAGAGCACCATGGAAGGGAATCCGAGCACTGATGATACGTTGGATTCAGTAGAGGTGTGAATAAATTCTAGCCATTTCATTCTTAACCAACGTACGGTTGGAAAACGCCAACCCATATTGCTCCGTGACGTGTTGTAACGGACACTTTGTGCTTTTATGGTAATTTGAGGTAAAATGAGAACTGCGCATGCGTGTAGAGTGTCAGTTATAGATTTGACAGGTGAGGAGAAGAGATAACCGCTCTACCGACTTTTGTACTCTTTCTTTTATTTCCTTTTATATTGTGACCAAAGTTGGATGTTTGTTTGTATACTTTTTCTCACTCTATCCCCATGTGCGGACGAGTGTGACGTTTAAGTAATTTTATTAAACACGGGGAAAATACGCCATCTCTCGTGCATCTTTTCCTCCGACACCTATTGTTTTTCACTCTCTGGGCAACATCTCAACTTTGCGTTACAAAGTCAACGGTCACTCTGGCCAGGTGCCATTTATAGCATAGGGAGCGGGACGCTTAAGATTCTAGGGAGCATTTGATTGGACAAAAGATGTGATGAGAAGCTGAAGTCCTGCGGTGAATACCGTGATCCATTTTAGCGTAAGTGAGAAACTGTACGTTTTTAATTATTATATTTCCTTAATGCAAATTTTGTCATTGTTTTGGAACACACCAGCTTATTCATAAACTTAAGGCTAAAATATTTTTACTAAACGCTAAAAAACTTAAATTTTGATTTCAGTGGGCCTTTAAGGGAAATGAATGACGGTACGGTAAAAGGTAAACAATATTGAGAGTGACATTTACTTAAAATGATTATGATACAGGCCCCACCCATCCAAGTCCCCCAGATGCAAGCCCTGCCCTGAATAAAATGCAGGAAAGAACTGAGCCACCCCACCAAAGAGCAGGCAGACAGCAAGGCACAGAGAGTGAGAGAGAGAAAGACACCCATTTACAGCTTTACTGCCTTGTTCAGTCCGTCAGACTTGCTCTCACTGCCACCTCTATCATATCCTCTCCCTCTCTTTCTCTCTGTAGTCTCTTTGAATCTTTCTCTCTCTCTCACACACAAACACACACACACACACACACACACACACTCATTCAAATACACTCATTCAACTCAGCTCATTCACAGGCACGGGTCAGGCAGCCTCACATTTCACCTTGCTCTGCCTCTGGCTGAGAGGAGAGCCCTGCAAGGTGCAGCCATCACACAGGACACAGGCTCCCACAACTCAGTCAGGTTGGACTGAGGGACCTGAATGCTTTAGGACAATCTAACAAGACCGAGACGTTTCTTCAGGATGGAATTGCAGAGTTTTCATTCATCACTCTGAAGAGCAAAACCAGAAGACAGCTAGTTACAAGACCATTTTCTTTTTCAAAGAACTTTTACCATCTCGTCTCATGTTCCTGCTAAAGGGGTCTGCGTGAGGCAGAGCACCCAGCGAAGACCAGCATCATGCCGACTACTTGTGCAAGGTGCACCTTGGGAGTCTGACCCATCATGTGCAAATGGACACCTACTTCCGCTGGTCTCCACTTCGACCTCACCTTTGCTGGCTCAGCCCTCCCTTCTTATCCTTTTTCCCTGGTATGCCTGTCCTTGCTCTTTCTGGCTTGCTCTGCTCTTGGAGGTTGCCCACCTGGACTGGGGCATGACCCTCTTCATGTGCTGGCACAGGGCACAAACTGCTCTTGGACTCTGGAGCGGCACACACGCAGCTACAACCATCTAGAGGGTGATGTTCGCCTACGACGCCTCTATTCCGCCAACAAGTTCTTTCTCTGCATCGACAAGACGGGCAAGGTGGATGGCACCCGTCGGAAGAATTACGCTGACAGTGAGTAGACACACAGTGTTTTTCTGCATGCATGTGTTCCTGCAGAAAGGGAGTCGTGCTCATTTGGTCTTTATGATCTTCCATGGACTCTTATCATTTGAGTTTTATGGCTCTTTTAGTCCTCTGCTTGTAGGGTCAGACTTTTTAATTATTAGCATGTACAAAGGTGCTGCTAGGTAGTATTTGTAATAAACACTTCATGGGAATGTGAAGGCCCTTATATTGGCCCACAAAATACTACGATTTGAAATATGGAATTTTGTCTCCGCCTCAGAGTTCAAAAAGAAAAAAGTAATTGTGACTTTATCTCTCATGATTGCAGCTTTATATCTCCTAATTGCAACGTATCTTATCTTGTGACTTGATATTTCACAATGTGACAATTTCTTGTTACTTGTGACTTCTTGTTATTGTGACTTTATATCCCACATTTGTGACTTTGTCTTAATTTTTGTGTATATAAGTTACCTGTTTTATTTTTTACTCGGAAGAAGAAACTGACTTCTATATTTAAATAAGGGATCAGTTGAACAGGAGAGGATTTGTCAAAATTGAACATCAAGTCTTTCATTTTTAAATGGAAAATTTAATCACAATTGTATATTTTGTTTGCAGTTAAGTACAGTTTCATAATTTTATACATATATTCAACATGGGTTTTTTTAGAAACATTCTGCACACTGTCAGAAAAAAAAGTGCAAAAATTGTTGTCACTGGTGCAGCTTGTCACTGGTGCAGTACCCTTAAAGGGACGACTTTGTACCTCTAAGAGGTGGATATTAAAGTACGAGTATGTATTAATATGTAGCCTACACTTAAGGTTCTGCTATTAACATTTAAGGGCTAAATAAGTTGCAAAGATGTCCCTTTAAGGGTAAAGCCCCAGTGAAGGGTTGATCCTTTTTCTTTACTTTGACTATTTTAGCCCCACTGAAAATTGTGGTTTTATGTACATTTTAAAAAAGCAGGTGCAGTTGGTAGAAAGTTGGCAGATTTATACCTGTCATCAGGGTCATCCCATGCTCCTTACAAATCACTTCTCCCCTACCTCCTAATTTGGTTCCATTATCTTTACACTTGTTTCAGCTGGAGTTTTACGTTATGTCATCCTATGTCAGGGTTTAGCAGTGGCTTTCCGTTCATTTGAATTTGGGATTTAACTGGTCTGTGTCATGGTGGGTTGACCCTGGTTGTTGTGTATGTGTGTGTGTCGTTGCAAAACAGAGTGAGTCAGACTTTTTTCCAGGAAAGTTGCTTTAACTGCTCTGCCACTGTGCAGATCTTAACTGTTGCATGGCATTTGTTTATAAGTTCCTGCTCTCCACGGCTGTCTCAGATCAGCTGAGATGCTTGTGCTTAATACAGCTGGGTGAAATTGTACAGCCCTCAGAAGCAATTTGCTTGTGCATTTACTTACCATCCTCTCATTTCCTGTCCCTAAATTAAGTTCCTTTTTTAAAAAAGAGGGTCCCTTTCACAGAAACATATCCTGCATTAATTAGCCGTGCAGAATTTCTCTATATTGCCTTTACTTGCTTTCAGTGTTCACATTAGAGGAAATTTTAGATTTTCACAAAAAAGGGCTTTGAAATATATCATGACTTCATTCAGTAAACTCAGAATCAGAACTTTGTTTTACATTGATCTTGTTGGTGTTGCTTTGCTGCTGTCCACCTTGTCCTCTGCTTAGCACTCAGCGTCCGTCAACACTGCTGCGTTGCCCAAACAGCCCTGCACTGACTCTCCCTCTCACTTTTTCCAACTCTCTCTCCCAAACTCTCAGGTGCAAAAACAGTTGGAATAAGTCAACGGGCCCTTGGCTAATTGAGGTAGGAAAATATTGTATCAATCCCAGTGAACTGCAGACTGGAACAGCTGAGAGAAGAGGCTTCGATGAAAAGGTCTGAAAGATAGATTGAGCGGTAGGGGATATTATTGCATTTGTGCATTGAACAACACACATTTATAGTACGTTTGAGAGTTTCCATACTTAATTCACTAATTCTCATGCTGAGGATTCCTTTACAGGGCTGTTAATGGGCTGATAACTGCATGTTTGGAAGATTGCTCAAGTTTAATTTGTTAGCAAAAATAATTTTAGATAGCACTGTTTGAGCTTATAATTGCTCATAATTATGCAAATGATTTTAGAGCTTAACGGGCAACAAATTAGCCTTGCTTTGGCTCCAATTCCTGAAACATTTTTTTGTCCAGGTGCTGAATGGAACAAGCACTTTGAGGTTTCAGGATTCAAAGTAAATTGATGTCAATCTACTACAATAAGATTCTCATCGTTCACAGTTAATGGCCGCCTAATGCAAACTAAAAAAGCTTATTTGACTATTATTTCACAGTTGAGTGCAAATGTAGTGCACCTGACAGTGCTTATTGACTGTCGGCAGTACAAAAACAAACACAGTCCCAATCCCTTTCCTAGCAACTATTCTGCCGGTGCGTAAGCTTGACATTAAAAGGAGCAAACAAGAAAAAATTTGTCAATTTCATAATTTTACAAGCCCTCCAAAAATTGGATTGTGCATGGCAAATTGTCTACTACAGTATAATGAAATATTTAGAATTTATAATTTACCCAGCCAAACTTTGTGAAGACCCATACACTAGTGTGAGTTCCCTTTCGAGGGAACTCGCGATGCGTCAATGACGCTTTGGGAACGCCCCCAGCGTGAATGCGTCTGAAGCATCTATGTCAACTAGTCCAATGGAAAGAATGAGCGTCATGGGCGGGTGACGTCATGACCAGGAAGGGATAAAGCACATCCGGTGCAAACCGGCATTAGCTACTCATCTTGTCCTCAGAGGCCATCATGTGTTGCTCTGGTACAGTGGTGGCTCAGGACCGGAGGGTTCTCCCTGAGGGGAAACCCACTCCGTACGATCAAGATCACGCGGCAGTATCCCCGCGCCTTGGTTATATGGAGGAAAATCTGGTTCTTGTCCTACAG
The DNA here is from genome assembly GCA_030578255.1 of Tiaroga cobitis. Lineage (NCBI taxonomy): Eukaryota > Metazoa > Chordata > Actinopteri > Cypriniformes > Leuciscidae > Tiaroga > Tiaroga cobitis. Next base: position 17,303,716 of record CM060612.1, on the reverse strand, counting down.
ACAACACGTTGATGGCCTCTTATTTTGGTCCCTCAGGAAATTACACTGTCTGAGGGCAGTGTATATTCCAGGGGGCCAGAATATTGGAGCAGACCGGAGGCGGTGGAGCAAATATGGGAGTTTTACGGCCAGGCAAAATGGATCTGTTCTCGTCTCAGCATACGACGCACTGTCCACTCTGGTTATCCCTCACTCAACCAGCCCCCTCGGGGCTGGATGCTATGGTGCAGACGTATCTGAGGCTACGTCTGTACGCATTTCCCCTGTTGCTCTGCTCCCAGGAGTTCTGGAGTGAATCCGCCAGGATGGAATAAGCCTATTGCTAGTAGCACCACCCTTGCTGAGCCGAATTTGGTTTGCGGACCTAATTCTTCTCCTCGACGGCCCTCCCTTGGAGGTCCCGATCAGGAGAGACCTTCTGTCTCAGGCAGGGGATGCAATATTGCACCCCCGGCAGGAGATTTGGAAACTGTGGGTTTGGCCTCTGAGGGGGCCCAACTCATAGAGTGGTCTCTCAACTGAGGTTGTTGAGACCATTCTAAGCTCCAGAGCTCCCGCTACGAGGAAACTATATTCACTATTTCGAGAGTGTTTCACTTCTTGGTGGTACCAGCGTCAGTGGGATCCGGTTAACTGTTCAGTAAACACAGTATTCGAGTTTCTGCAAGAACGCTTTGTATCAGGTCTATGTCCTTCCACGCTTTAGGTATACGTGGCGGCCATTGCGGCTTTCCACTCCCTGGTGGGTAGTACATTTTTGGGTTGAGACCCCCTGATCACTCGTTTCCTTCGTGGCACTTTGAGGCTGAGGCCTGCAACTTGCACTAAGGTGCCGGCTTGGGACCTTGCAATAGTTCTAGAAGGCCTATCTGGGGCTCCCTTCGAGCCCTTAGATTTGGTCTCAGAGAAGTTCCTTTCTTTTAGACCTATTTCTGCTAGCTATTTCGTCCCTCTAAGAATCGAGACCTTCAGGCCCTTTCGGTCCCCACCTGCCTTGAGTGCACCGGGGATGGCCAAGGCAATCTTACCCCAAACATAGGTAAATGTTCCTAAGGTGCCTACCATTATTCCGAGGCCTATTGTGCTGCAGGTTTCTGTCCTCCCCCGTTTTTCGGACCAGGAAAAGCTGAACCTCTTGTGCCCAGTGCGAGCACTGGACACTTATGTTCATTGGACTTCTCTTCGGGAAAATCCAACCTATTGAGCAATAGATAGTTGTGACTATTCTTCTTGCTTGTGAGTCCTCTGGCCAACCATTTGGTGGTCAGGGCTCATTCCACCAGGAGTATGGCTTCTAAGCTTATTATCTGGAGTTCTCTCCAAGACGTTTTTGTGATGCGGCGGGCTGGGCCTTACCGCTCACATTCGTGAGGTTTTACAGCTTGGACCTGGATGCTGCCCCAGGGTCCCAGGTACTTGGTGCAGTGTGACAGCAGGCTGACACTCAGGCATTTGAAAGTCTGGCGTTTTGGGTATTCTCGTTTCCAAAGCGTCATTGACGCATCGCGAGTTCCCTCGAAAGGGAACGTCTCAGGTTACGACTCTAACCATAGTTCCCTGAGAAAGGGAACGAGACGATGCGTCACCCTGCCATACTTCCTGCATCCCTGTGATCGGCTTGCTTCGGCAATTTTTCGAAGCTAATGCCGGTTTGCAACGGATGTGCTTTATCCCTTCCTGGTCATGACGTCACCCGCCCGTGACGCTCATTCTTTCCATTGGACTAGTTGACATAGATGCTTCAGACGCATTCACGCTGGGGGCGTTCCCAAAGCGTCATTGACGCATCGTCTCGTTCCCTTTCTCAGGGAACTATGGTTACAGTCGTAACCTGAGACGTTTCACCTGCTACTCAATTTAGCAAATTAGTTCATTTTGCTCAAGGCAAGCTATCCATGAAATTAATATTGTATGTTTCTTTAGATATAATGCTTTTCTAACTAGTAACAAATGTAGTAATGTACAAGTTTTCTCTAAAAGGCATTAGAAAGAAAAAGAATAGAAATGTCAAGCAGACTTCAAAGGTAAAGACTGTAACCATCAATCACCACTTGATAACTAAAGTGGGTTGGTGAGTAAGAAAGTAGATCAATCTTTATTCAATGTTTTCTGTCCATTCTGTTTAAGGATTTCACCTTGGCCAAGGTTGTTTTCTTTTACACTTTTCGTGATGCAGGTACTTAAAACCAGCTTAACTCTTTTTTTCCCCTTAACATTTGGCTTTAAAAAGAACACTGTTGAAGTCTAGGGCGTATGTGGTTGAGGACATCAAATGCTTGACTTGAGTCCAGGCAACAACACTGTGCGTAAGGAAATAAAGTAATGCGACAGGCATAATCAGAAAAGTCACTTTTGCTCAAATATGGCCACTTTGCAGTTTGCCAGGCCTTTCCCTCTGTTTCTCATTTTCTCTCGTTCTCCTTCTTCCATTTCAGCTGTATTTACAGGAGTTGTGTCATGTTTACCAAGTTTCCCCTCACTTTTCTGCATCTTGCTTTAGATGTTACAGTTTTCCCTTGCCGTGATTTCATAGGTGTGTTGAGCTTGGACCCGAGTCACGGGAAGAAAATCATCCACCCGTTCTGAATATATTGTGGAATTATTTAAAACATATTTCAAAAAGAGAGACTGTCAGTTCATGGACGCCTAGAGGCCACAGAGGAAAGATTGTGCACGACTGAATGCCGGAGAATTAATGGGAGGTAAAAATAAATTCACAATATTGTATTATATCACCATATCAGGTCTGCGATATGGTTTTATTATATGTGTTTTATTAGAAAAACAAAGAATTACAGAATGTTTGATTACAGACACCTGAATTCATGATATGAATTAACAGTCCTCTAGAAGTATCGATATATGATACTTGGTTGTCTCAAACAAATTTGTTAAAGAGTGAGAGGGCATGTACTCCACTAAGGACCTTTCATAAGTATAGTAGTGAAGCTCCTGGTTTGTGACAGTTTAAGTGGTAAGGGCACATGGGTGCTAGGTGATTCCAGACGCTTCTGGAAAGTCTGGGAATGTTGCTTACATTTAGCCTGTAGGGGCCTCTTGGAGATTTTGGTGCCAGGAAAAAAAAAGAAAATCCTACAAATCCAGCCTTTTTAATCCTTCCGATGGACAGTGGTCCAGAGTTTAGTGAGAAAAGGCTCGAAATCCATCTCTTGCCAGGTGTTTTTGGCCCTGGGAAAGTGAAACTCTGAGAGTGGTAGAGCTAAAATGTCTTAATTTCTCTAACCTCTTCTCTTTTCAAAGGCCATTTTTCATGTCATGAATGACATGTTGCAATTGTAACCCCTCAGGTCTTACTCGCCCCACTCTTTGCGGGCCTTGAACCCGGGTCTCCGGCATAGGAGGTTGGCGCACTAACAAGGATGCTAAAGACCTTTAGAAAGAAAGTCTCTAGCGTGCCTCCTGAGATCAGGGGAGTGAGGTTTACATGCAAAGCTCTCACTAGCTGGCCTCCGTTACACTCACCCTCCCAAACCTTACTCCCATCCGGGTCACGGCACCAATGTAACCCCTCAGGTCCTACTGAATCGTCAGTGGACTCAAGGAACGTGCAAGCAGTAATACTACAATGGCTAATAGGAATACACAAAATCTGGAATTTCTCATAAGGGCGAAAGCTTTCCCCATTCAGAGTTCAGGCTGGTAGAATTTGCGACACTTATCAACAGAAAGCTGCTTGGTTTGAAAGTGACTTCTGTGTGAGCCGTGCTTCATCCATAGCAAGAATATTGACAATATAACTTTTTTATTGTTCGCAAGTGTACATGTGTATTCAAATATTTAAGGATTAAATGAACATTGCACATCACCTCTGTCTTTCTCTGCTATAATCGCATTATCTAGGTCTATTAGTCCAACTATGCCAAAATCCAACTGGCATGATTTCAGTCAGACTGAAATGCTTAAATGACATTTTAAAATGACAAATCATTCTTTAGCCTAATCATTCTAAATCATTCTTTAGCCTGATGGAAATCAAACTTTTAAAGCGCATGTAAATGTACGTATTGAGTCACAGAGTGTCAGTTTGAATCTGGTAATCTCTGATGATATTACAAAAACAGCCAACGATAACAACATAAAACTGGGCCTAGTCTTATGATGACTCAACTAATGCAATATATATTTTCATTTAAAGGTTGAGCACTCTATATACCCAGCGGTGCAATTACTGACAGGCAGTCTCATGGTTCAAAAGGTATTGCTCCGCTTCTCTCATCTTCGCTAGCCAAACGGTAATGTTTGCAGAAAATTGACCCGAGACCATATTTTTTCCTGAATGAGAAGTCATTAGCACTGTTATTATTATTATAACTTTTTGTGAGGGATGTAAAACAAGTATTAATTAGATCAGTTGGGAACCCACAGCTTGGCTAAATCATGCAGTGCCATATGCTGACTAACATCTGCCAAAGCCAACACAGTCCACCTCTCTTGGCTCTGAGGCGAAATTAAACAGACAGACAGACTCGGTCTCATTGTGACTAGGTTCAGGCACTAGGCAGCCGCAAATTGGAGCACCCTCTTGGGATTGTAGTCGCTCTGAATTGACCTTTTGATTAAAGCTGTTCAACTTCAAGCTTAGGTTAACCCAGACGGTGTATCTTGGAGACTCTGAGCGACTACTGTGGGATTCCCATGCATGCATTTATAACAATTTGAGATTTACACATTCTTTGCCATATATATACAGTATATTGTGGTAACATTAATGTCAAAACCTGCCATTTTGGGATAAATATCAGAAGTCGAAATGCAGGCTTATTAAACTGATTTCTCTTAGTCTGAAATGATACACAGGAATTCTGCTGTAAGTCTCCCTCTGGGGTTTCTTGCAAGTCCATTGCATTTATTAGTGGTTCACCACATGTTTTGGTGACCTAAATTGGTGCTATTTATCACTTGTCTAATGATACATCAATAATTGAAGTGAATAGAATGGTCTCTTAGGTGTTGCAAGCTCAAGTTTCTAATCAGACCTAAAAGCGAAAGGAAACTCCTTATAAAATATGGCACGATAAGAATGTGACACACCTGCACGTCTTTACACTTATATACAAATGATTGAGTTGTCAAAAGCAGCAATAAAATGAGTGAGTCACTAAAAACAGGCCCACCCTTCCTCTGCCTGAGGATTCCTATGGCTACCACTGAAAGACTTTGATCTCATAATCTAAACTACGTTCTACCATAGATATGCTAATTCATTGAATATTGTGCTTTGCTACAGTGTAAGTAATGTGACCATGGATTTTGGCAGCTTTTGATTTATAAAATCCCAAGATATAAAACTTTTTAGTATGAAATTAAAAGTTTGTGTATACCTGTCTTATGTTTGAAAGTGTGTTGCACAATTTGCTGCTGATATAATCATAGTTACAAAACAACTTATACACAACAACGTATTTAAATCAACATGACAACAAAATACAAAACAGCTTTAAGCAAACAGCCATATCACTATGGTAGCACAGTTTACTCTGAGTATGCTGTATTCCTACCGTTCAAAAGTTTGTGGTCAGTTACTTTTTGTTTTTTAAAAGAAATTAATACTGTTCAGAAAGGATGGTTTGTTAAATTGATCAAAAGTGACAGTAAAGACATTTATAATCTTACAAAAGATTTCTATTTTAGAACTTTTTATTCATTAAAGAGTCCTGAAAAACCTCTGTACCTCGGTTTGCACAAAAATGTTTAGCAGCACAACAGTTTTCAACATTGATAATAACAAGAAATGTTTCTTGAGCACCAGATCAGCATTTTACAATGATTTCTGAAGGATTGTGTGGCAGTATTTTGTAACAATATTTTACAATATTACTATTTTTTTACTGTATTTTTGATCAAATAAATGCTGCAGTGGTGATAAGAGACTTATTTAAAAAACCGACCCTCAACTTTTGAACAGTAGTGTATTTGATAGTTATAAAGTTTTATCAGCTTTGTTTTATGTGATAAGACGGTACAATTCTCAAAACAGATGTTAAACAGTATGTGAGATTTAGAAACTCTTTCCATACCTTATCATAATCAGCTTGTTTGCATGAAATCACATAGGACAACAACAAAAGGAGGGCAACTATGAAGGCCAGCTACATGCGCTGAATGTTTCAACAGCTTTATCTCGCCACCTAAAGATGTAAAGTAATCATGATGTGCTAAAATGTGCTGTCCTGAAATGACATATAAAGGCATTGTCAATGAGCCCATTCAACACAATAAGCCATAAGCACACAATTGCCCCATGGTGTAAACTGAATTTTTGTGTGTTTGCTCACTCAATTTGATTTGGCTATTAAAACTTGAATCAGTTTTCAGCAGCGATTGAAGTGATAATAATGATTTATTGTACCTCAAAGTTGGCTTCTTCATTGCAAGTTCACGCTACCTTCCACAACCTTTTGGTAAGCACACTACCTCTGTAACCGAAATGCCAGACTGAATTATTATCTCAGTTTCAGTTTCCTGACGCTTTTTGTCTTGCCCCATAATCATCCAATTGTGATTAAAAAAAAGAATTGCATATTTTCCCAAACGCTCTTCAATATCGGTTTAGTTTCCCTTGTGGCCAATTAGCTGAATCAACATTTTCAGGATGTATGCTGTTTGTCAATTATGTGATCCTTCATCTGCAAGTTAACACATAGCAGAGCTCACTGTATGTTTATGTATTTATTCTTCTTTCTGCATGACTAATCATGGCCAGACCACACTTTACAAATTAGACTGTTATTTTTAGTAATATAAAGACATACAGTGTGTTGTCCAATTCATGAACAAATTACTCTTATGAAATGGTTCTTTATGTGTTTTTGTTTCATTATAAGAGCAGTTACTGAATCAATATTCGACTCACTTCTGAACTGTAAATTACTGTTATTATTAGTTACTGTCAGTACTGTATATATATATATATATATATATATATATATATATATATATATATATATACACACACACACACATAAATGCATACATAGATAGCTTTTTTGTAGCTTCAAAAACACACTATTCAATGCCATTACAAAGCTCGGGAGAGCCAGGGATTTATTTAATATAACTCCGGTTGTTTTCGGCTGAACAAAGAAAGTTATATATACCTAGGATGGCTTGAGTGTGAATAAATTATGGGATAAATTTCATTTTTGGGTGAACTATTCCTTTAAACGTGTTCCACAAAGTTTGACAACCAGTTCATTTTTCATTTTGTGAAATGATGAATTTGATTGAAAAATTCTAGTGCTTGTTCTATTTTTACTTGTAACAAAATATCAAAAAGTGGCATTTATTTGATGTAGAGAGCTCAACACCAACTGATGCTAAGTCTGATGTTAAAGCTCTTTGAAACAAGGGGAGATGTTGTCTTAACTCTCTGTGCTGCTGATATCAGTTGCGAAGTTTCAGGTGTGCTTCGATCAGAAAGTTCCAGACCAAGGTTCAGTGGACAAGGGCCAGAAATCCCCCATGGAGGATAGTGTTAAGGTCAAGGCCTCTCTCACTAGCTGAGTGATTTGACAGATCTGACAAGAAGCTGATTGCCCCTTTGTGCTGCCTGTCAACTTCCTTTTCGGTCCGTCTCATTTCAGTGCTTTGAAACACAGTGAGCTCCAGCCATGAAAAAACATCCTGCTTCGGATTGACCAAGTGGAACTCCTTGTCTATGCTCAGTCAGCCTTGTTTCAAGTACTACCTTCTCTTCTGTTGTCCCCGCAACACAACCTTTGTAACTCTGTTGCTATTTTTAGTTGAAGTACTTTGTCTAATGACAGTAGAACGGGTGATGTAATTGATTTGTGCGCTAGATTTTGGTAATTGTTCTGTGTGACAACAGGTATTAAAGGATTAGTTCACTTCAGAATTAAAAATTCCTGATAATTTACTCACCCCCACGTCATCCAAGAAAACATTCCAGGATTTGTATCCATATAGTGGACTTCAATTGGGTACAACGGTTTGAAGGTCCAAATTGCAGTTTCAGTGCATCTTCAAGGGGCTCTACATGATCCCTGCCAAGGAATAAGGGTTTTATCTAGAGAAACGATCAGTCATTTAAAAAAAAAAAAAAAAACTATACTTTTTAACCAAAAATGCTTGTCTTGCACTAGCACTGCGATGCGCCACGCATTTGAATCACGTTGAAAGGTCACGCGTGACAATAGGGGAAGTACCGATCTAGTGTTTACAAAGCGAACGTGCAAAGTCAAAAGCCATTTATACATTTTTTTTTTTTTTAAAAAGGTAAAACAACAATGTCGAACGATTTTTAAGTTGGAGGACAAAATGAGGTGGAGTTTTTCCCTACCCTACCTTTTTGAACCGGAACACGCATGACCTTTCGACGTGATTACGTAATGCGTTGCGTATCGCCGTGCTAGTGCAAGACGAGCATTTGTGGTTAAAAAGTATCTATATATTTATTTATTTTTTAGAAAATGACAGATCGTTTCGCTAGATAAGACCCTTATTCCTTGTCTGGGATCGCGTAGAGCCCTTTAAAGCTGCACCCATAGTTGTACCCCATTGAATCCACTATATGGAGAAAAATCCTGGAATGTTTTCCTCAAAAACCTTAATTTCTTTACGACTGAAGAAAGAGAGACGTGAACATCTTGGATGACGTGGGGGTGGGTAAATTTTCAAGGAAGTTTTAATTCTGAAGTGAACTAATCCTTTAAGCCCTCTAGATTCATATAATGTAGGTTCTGGAGAAGTTAAACCATAGATTTGTTTGAATAAGCCCTACACGTATTTGCAAGGGTAGTATGCTCTCGTCCCCAAGCCTGATTTTAGTCAGGACAACTGCATCTGCATTTTGGCAGGTGGAGGGTTCTCCTCTCATGCAACTTGGTGCAATTAACCACATTTCATCAATGACCTCAGCCTTAATCCTGGGCCTTTTGATAGTGCTGGCTGCAGAAAACAACAGAAGCCTTGAGTCACAAAATAGCCCTTGAATCTGCTTGTAACTATCCATACGGGCCATTGATGTCTACCCGCTTGCTGGCACAGGAAGTGATGCGTGATTTGGAGGCACTGCTGCACACCCTCTCCTTGATTAAAGAAAAGCGTATTTATGAGGTCCTGCTTTCTTTCCGTGCCACCTCACGCCTTTTAGTACCTCATAAGACCAGACACACCAGACCATGTCTTTGTTAACCTCTTGCGCCTTCTCAGTCCTCACGACAGAGGCACCGCTTGCCCTCCTGCATGCTAAAACTCTTAGTGGGTGGGTGATTGTCTGCTAGTTTTTTCAATGAGAAAAAATGCTAGCAAGGGAACCATCCTGAGGATTTGGTTTCACATGAGAAAGAAGCCAGATATGTACTATTCAGCCTTTGGGAGCAATAGAAATCGGTCTTGTTGAAGGTCTGGCCACTAGTTTGCGACCACCAGTGCAGTTGTAGCAACCTTACATTGAAACAAGATTTAAAAAAAATTGAGAATTTGCTTGAATACGAGTCCATTTAATTTTATTTGCACTGGCAAATTTATTCCACTTGTATTAAACCAGTTAAAAACAAGTGAATAAATCTGCCAGTGCAGTAAAACAAAACACTGTAGGAAAAGAAGACACATTTTCTGTGAGACAATTTGGCGGGATGAACATTGAAGTGTCTCAGTGGGCTTTGTGGGCCATACAGTGAGTAAATCGGACATTCTGGGATCTCGTTTTAGGGGTTGATGATATAATTTGGCCTCTGACCCTGGATCCATTGACTCTGGAAGTGGCCTCTTTATCTGGGACAGTAATTGACTAATGAAAGACTTCCTGTGCCTTGTGAGAATCTCTTATCTCTGAGTCTCATTTCTAAATCTCGATATCAGTGTTTTAAACACATTTCTACCATGCATGTAACAATGTGAAAAAAAAAGAAAAAAAAAAATAGCTAGTTCATCCCAGACAGATCAGTCATTTGAATTCAATGAGCCAATACACAAATGTAGTCATTTTCTGCAACTGTAATAAGTTAAATATGTATAATAAAAAAAAAGCCACGCAATTCGATATAAATTCAAATCCTGGCTTACAATCCACCAAAGTGCTCAATATTTGTATCTCTTTTATGTGTCTTTCAACCTTTCAGTCACAAACTTCACACATTTACAAAAATGAAACATTTCTACAGCGTTAGGGGAACCGGTCAGTGACAGAAAGAGCTGTCTGTAAGTTTGACAAGCCAGACAAACTGACAGAAAGAAACTTGGGGCCCTAGCTAAGTCTCGCTTTGTCCCCGTCTGACCCCTGCTCTCCTTCCTGGCCTCTGTGTCTCTCACCTGGGCCGTCTCTCTGTGTGCGGGGGGTAATGGGATACCTGTCACTGGCTCTAATGGCCTTTGAAGGACCTGGCTAATCCCAAGAGCTTGCATTCAGCGAGCCATAAAAGCAAAACGAGGCCAAGGGCAGGCCCCTGAAACTGTAACAGCTCTGAATTGTGTGAGAGGGAACGTCACCCAAGTGTGCAACCCTGGCAAATGAGTGTGATAATGGACTCTCAACTGAGTTAAAGTGCCTTGATGCTTGTGGTTCAAATTTGCACATCCTCACTTGCCGACACAATAGCAACTGAACGGCTTCTGTATAAGGAGCGCCTAGGGATGCACACTATATCGGTACCATACCGGTTATCGGTCGATATTGGATATTTAATTGTAAATATTTATAACCTATAATTTAACGTTTGGATGAGCTTTCTAGTCATCTAAAATTAATTTAAAGTTCACCTTAAAAAACAATAAAATAATTTAATAACGCTGCATTGTATCTGTAATCTGCATTGTAATCTTTAGCAAATCTCATAATGAATATCCATTCTATTTTCATATTTTTCATACTGTACAAGTTCCATACTCTATGATGTACCATTTAAAATAGTTGATTTTATTGTTTCATTGTTTATGTATTTTTTAGACAATATAGTTATAGAAGTTAGACAGAATTTGTAATATCGGTGCATCCTCCAATAATGCAAATTTTTAAACACGAATAAATAGAGATAAATAACTTAAGTGTGTGTGTGTGTGTGTGTGTGTGTTGGATTAAGTATCGTCTTCAGTATTTGGGGTAAAGCACTGCATCAGTTTCAGTATTAGGGATAAATGTCGTTTCCAACCATGACCATTTGGTGCATGGAATAGAATATTCTTTTTTATTCTTTATTTTATTCAGTAAAGCTTGAGTGAATATGACATGCACTTTATTATACTGGAGCCCTATGAAACACATGGCGAGAAGTAAAGACCTGAAGTCTGAAACAGATGTTTCACATTACAGCCAATGGACATTTATGAGACCGGACAGTAAATGCTTGGCAGAGTTATTTAACTTCAATGTGTGTGACCTGGTCAAAAATATTTTTATTTGATTTTATTTTTAAAACATGGTGCAGATTTCATCAACTTTTACAGGAACTGGAGCACAAGTTCTCATTTGCTTTTGTTCATGTTGTCTGAAATATGTCAATATTATAGTCCATATTATATCCCAGTAGAGAGGTGCATATGTGCTGCATTAGCAGGTGTGAACTATATTATATATCGATAATTTAGACTTTTTTTTATCTGTATCACTGATATTGGATATTTAAGCACTTAGTAAATTTTTAAAAACACTAATAATTCGTAATGTTGCTAAATATATTTCGCAACACTGTTAAATGAAATTTTTAGCAAATCTCAAAATGACTAATATATATATATATATTTTTTTTTTTAATAAGTATTTTATTGAGCTGTGATGCCAAAATTCACTATTGAATTTCAAACAATTGATTTCAGTATTTTATTTTAAATTTATTCAGGCAAAAAAAGTATCAATTTTAATCCCGCCCATTAAAACTCTGTGAGTATCGTGGGAAAATTGTTTATAACTAGGAAAAAAAAGTTTTGTGTGATTCTCTACTTTTGTTCTCTACGCTTGGATCTCTAAAACTGTACCAAGACCACTGCGCATCTTGTTCAGGCTTATTATTGCTGAAAACATCTCTATTTAACGACCAATTTAATTGTGAAAAAGAGCATGTTTACCTCACACGCAGGCCTCTGGTGCAATGGATAGCAGACTAATAGGATGAGAAAGACTGATGTTATCAAAGCCAGCGTAGTTTAACACACACCACCCCACCCCCTGGAGATGGCAAGAATGTGGGAACGAAGAGAGAAATCAGGCCAGGCAAAGAATCGCCTCAGCCACATCCTTTCTTTGCACTCTCGTTGTTTCTTTCATCCCTTTCACCATTTTCACAGTAAGAACAGACCAAAAGGCATGCGAGTACATCTGAACAAACTATTGTCCTGCTTCTAAATGGCAAAAAACGGTGTATATTTGTTATGGGTTTCTTCGGCCCCTAAAAACCTTTATTTTTATTTTTTTTACCCAAATACACTTTCCAAACAACAGATTTGGATATTCTGTAACTAATATCATAGACATTTTTAGGCACCGTATGTATATTTTAAGAGCCACGGTATATTTTACATATTGCTAAGTTATCTGGGCCAGATTTTTCTCAAAAATAACTAGTTTGTTTAAACTTAAAAGCGCTTTATCTTGTGAATTATTCAGTAACTTCTCATACATACATTCAGTTTCATACAGAAAATCAATTGACTTGCAGTTGAAGCAGCGTCCGTTTATTTAGTGTTGAAAATGTCAAGAAATGTCAAGCTTTTTTCCACGCATTCAGCTTAGAGGGAGCTTGGAAACCGTTATTATAAACAGCTTAGCTGTACACATTTATTACATTAATAACAACCATAAGTTATGTTTATGGCTGTGTAGGGTGTCATGGGATCTAAATAAGACATGGGAATCATTACTATAGACTTTAACGCCTTGACAGACTTACGTAATTTGAATAATATATTGTAATATGAAGCCAAGGTGGAAAATTGCGCTAAATACTGGAGCATAGACAAGTTATATTAGTATACTAAGACAGTTCCATTAAGGTTACAGGGTCATTTTGACAATCCGCCGATGTACTGTATATGTGTGGTGTGTATGGATGGAGGGGTTTTCCAGAAGTGAAAGAGTAGCAATGTAGAAGAGGTTTGTGAGTGTAGAGGAGACGTGTGTCATAGCCTGTATCCTTTGGATACTTCTTATAGTTATGACGCATGTCCGTAAACACAGGCTGGAGCTTCTCAGCTCCTCACTGGAATACTTTTAGGATTGTTCAGCTGTTAATTAGCTCATAAATTTAACAACCCAGCAGAATCCGTTTCTGCATACAAGTGAAGTTGTTTGACCACACCTGTGGTCAATGTGGAGCTTCATGCCAGGACAAGCTGTAAAATGTTAGTTTATACCATAAACATACATTTTTGGATCAAAACCATTATGAAATTACTTGAACCCAACAGAAAACACGAAATAAACTTTAGACTTGAATCCAATGACGGCCCCAAAACATTTCTAGAGACCAGTATAATAAAACCATTATGAAATTACCTGAAGTCTCGGTTACATTTTTAGTTAAGTTCAATACGGAAAATGTCCATCTAGGACTGGGAATAGCATCAGATGATAACCTCTTTCCCCAGGGCACTAGTGTTAGGTGAAAATTTGATTTTGACTGTAACATGGTTAAAAAGTAGGGCAGAGCGGTTTGCTGCACACTTGAAACTCAAGCTGTTTAAAGCAACGGTGACTAGGGTGGGCTCACGGCCTGAACGCTCATCCCACACACACAGGCCTAGAGTTCATTGGGCTCAAGAGCACCTAGGAGGAGGCTGATCTGATCAAAGGTGCTGGTCACGGCCATTAGGCACAGCAATAAGGACCCAGCATGAAAAGGTTGTGATCTGAAAAGGGTTAGGAAAGAAAAGGAGAAAAAACAACATCAGCACCCTCTAAAGGAAGAAAGCAAACTGTGAAAAAATTGAAAAGGTACGTCAATCAACTACAAGCACCCAGTTGGACACAAGAGATTCCCAGGCTTTCACCCGAAGGGGCGACAGGCCAGAGAGGGCTGCTGGAGGGGGAAACCTGGGAAATTAAAGACCCTCTTTAAAAAGCACGTAAGAGAGAGAGTTCGCAGGAGAAACTTAGCTCCATCTTTCACCCTGTCGACCCCTTCCTTCTCTTTTAATTGATGTGGGTGGAACTTTGCTCTGTGTGACAAAAGCCGGGTCATTAATGAGATCTTGTCAGCTTCCAAATCTCAGGTAGGTAACAAAGGCCTTTTGGGAGCAAAGGGCCAGTTGAAGGAAACATAATTTTAGGAACCTCCTGACCTCCGCCCTGGCTTTCCTTATTACCAGCATCTACATCCCGCGTTCTCCACCAACTCCTCCTTCTGCTCCTCTCACCCGACGATAATTCTGACAAAGGAATCGCTTTGAGAGCTCCTTCCTGCTTTTTTTTTTTTTTTTTTATAAATGATTTGCTTTCAATGTCAAAAAGAGCTGAATGATCTGAAGATGGGCTCACTTCCAGAAAGTAAAGGGTGGGAGATTAAGGCAAAAGTGAAAGAGTAAAAAGACTGTGCAAAGGGCTTTCAGAGGTTACATGTGAGATGGGAAGAATGGGTAGTCAACACTTGACTAAGTCTGTAGAAATGAGGATTTCGCTTGTAATAGTTCAAGCAGCTTATTGCCATCTCCGGCCAAAACATGTCAAAGGTCAAGTGAGTTTCCCGAAGATGAGATGAAAACAAACTCGACGCTATTTAACCGAAATTATTCTCACCTACAACACAATCTTGCACAATTATTTCATTAAAATGTAAAAAAAAAAACTATTGGATAAAAAGCACAATGAAAAAAAAAGAAAATTCTCACATCAATTACTCACCTTTGTCGTTCCAAACCTGCAAGACTTTCGTTCATCTTCGGAACACAAATGAAGATCTTTTTGATGAAATCTGAGAGATTTCTGTCCCTTCATTGACAGCTACGCAACTACCGCTTTGACGCTTCAAAAATAATGAAAGCCTAAATCTGTTCATAAAGTGAGCGAGTCTCTTCAGAAAACTTTGATGTTTAAGATGAACGAAAGTCTTACGGGTTTGGAACGACATGAGGGTGAGTAATTAATGACAGAATTAACATTTTTGGGTGAACATTTTTATCCCTTTAACTACACAATAAAATTGCCATATTACTTCACTGATATAGGTCTCACAGTTGTATGTGTTTGATTCATCTCATTTGAGTCATTCTGTCGAGATTTGGACTATAGTTGCATTGTAAAGATTGACCTTTGCAGTACTTTATTTCTTTCAAGATTTTTAGGTTGTGTTGGACTGGGCATTTTCATGAAAAATTTAATTCCTTAAACACTTCACAGACCATGAGCTTAAGACACAATAGAGGACATTTTCAAAGGGAATAAAGATTAATAAAGGTCCAACTTGGCTCTACAGGTGTTTGGTCATGCGTCAAGAACTTTATTAATTTCACCTAGACAAATCTGCACAGAAAATCCATTGGATTTTCTCAACTGTGGTTCAGCTGAGGCTGGTTCAAATAATGGTAAAGAACAGACGTATCAACTTTATCATTTATGTGAAAATTTGATGCTTTCTTTGTCTTTTCCTTTTTTAGAAAGATACCGTTTTTGTGCATTAAATAAAACCACTCTGAATCAGTTCTTTATTTAGGATGTTTTCCTGAATTGGACTTGACTCACACCTTTGAGCAGCTATAATGAAAATGAGAAGAAACTACACTTACTTCAGACACTGGTGCTTTTCATTTGACTCGACCGTTGCTCATAAACTCAATGTGAGCTCCAATCATCTGGGAGGCTGGCTGGATATCTTATAAGCTGTTTGCACGCGTCCATCACCAAAGCTACCATGTTTGTAAACACGGCAAGGAAATAACATATTGACCTTCAAAGCACAAACATTATTGAATGAGGTGGCAGCTGTATACCTGAATGCCCTTATCTATCAGCATGTCCTTATGATATGTTACTATGTTACCCATGTGAAGAAAGACGTTATTTACCACTTTATGTGCCTGTCAGCTGTACTAGTCTTCTCATGCTTGCCAATTTTTCTTTTAATAATCTATTTTTTCTAGCATTTTCTAAGTTGTTACATTTAAATTATATATATATATATATATATATAATATATATCAGTGTCAGTGATTTACAGTAATTTCCAAACCCATTGGAAATGACATACGGTCAAGGATATTACACTTCATTTTCCAAGCTTCCATTTTCTGATAGAACAGTGTTTTTTATCATAATAAAACATGTATAATTCAACAAGTACATTCATCCCAGGATGTGCCACAAAGTTGCAGACGATAATTAGTCAATGAGTTTAAACTGGGAGAAATGGCTGTTGAGAAATGACTACACCTGCTCAAACCTGACAGCGAGGGTTTATTCAGTCACAGCTGAAAAGCTTTAACCAGGATCCCAAACCCAATTTCTTCGGTCTGCCACCTGCAACACATGTGTTCAACAGAACGGCCTTCCTGTGTTTTTTTTTTTTTTTGTGTTCATTTCCCAACTGGCACTAGGTCAATATCTCATTCAGCACCTTGATGTGTTACAGTGTTTACAGTCCAAAGCCAACAGCTGATTTGTCTGCACCGTTTCCTCTTGCAGTATTAGAGAGGCACCCCAGCTGACACCAAATGGTTTGCAGCGTTTTGTCTTTTTTCCCCCCCTTTTAAGCAGCTTTTTATGAGCCTTAAAAAGTAATGGATTCTCTGGAGAGATAACATCAGACATTAAGAAGTATGTGATGTAATGGAGAGGAACACTCTCAGAAAGCATTCAAGTCTTTTTCACAGATTTTCAGGACAATCTCAGGTCATCTCCAAAACAATTTGTTCGATTGTCATGACAAAAGGACCAGCCTCCATTTCAGAGCAAAAACAGCATTAGAAGAACTTTGCTTGATGGACATCCTACCATAATCAATCTGAAACTAAATTGCCAGATCATAAAAAAAAATATTGCTTTAGATATAAAATAGGTGAAATGTTTGTGAGAGACTCCGCAAAAGACTGCAGTCAAAGACGCCAAATGAGCGCATATTGAAAAATACATAGAAACTTAAAAATAATGGGAAAACAGCAGTGAAATGTAAAAATCCCCTTAAACTCTGTCTCAAACATTTTAGATTGTGACAAAAAGACAAAAAATGTCAACTCCAACTAATGACAGTTTGTAACTATTTTGATTTGTTGCAAATTCATATAAATTATTAAGACCTCATTTGTACGTTTTCGTACGTTCTGTTCTCGCCCAACTGAGGTATGTTTTTGGGTGGATTATGGATAATGCTTAATACTTGTATTTAGAGAGAGATTAGAAAGAGTTAGTTTGTCATTCAAGCCATTTACAGGTATATACAAATCACACAGTTTCATACTAATCACAAAAATTCGTACACAATTGCACACTTAAAAAGTAGCTAAATCTTCTCATGAGTTGGGGTTGAAAATGTTTATTCACTTGACCTAGTTTGCATGTGTAAACATATTGGCAATACCAAGCTAAAGTGTTTTTTTTATGCAACATAAATGTATTTACATTTTGAAAACCCTATCTTTGACCAAAATTGTTTCCTATTTTGTCATTCTTGTCAGCAACCAACAGAAAAGACGTGCATTGATCAACCTAAAATAAATCAAACTATTTTGTCAGCTACAATTGGCAAGCACAGCTGAAATCAGTTGTATTTGTCAAAAATAAAATGCGTTAATTTACTTGCAACTTATAGACGTATAAAGTTACGTTATTATACGTAACATGTTACCCCCAAAACCGGCCATAACATCAATCTAGCATTTTGAGTTTTCTACACTTTCGTTCATTGTGCCATAAGTGCCACATTAGCTTAAAAAAAACATTTTTAAACATGTCTGGAAAGGTTGTTCTTCGGGGATTCACAAAGAGCACCATTCAAACTGGCCTATTGTAGTGTGTCCTGTTTTTTCTTGTCCTTGGAGGAAACAAACCCCATCCCTTGAGCATATGGATGCCTGGTGTTCTAATCAGTAATGATAGAGTGGCTTTTGATGGAGAAACTCACCCTTTCTAAACCAGACTTCTGTTCCTTTTTCCCCTCCTCAGGTCTGATGGAAATCCGATCTGTCAGTGTGGGAGTTGTCGCCATCAAATCTGTCAGCACCGGCCTGTACTTAGCTATGTCCAAAAAGGGAACACTCTTCGGATCGGTAGGTACATCGAATGACAGTGTTTCAGCATCTTTTAGTATTAGCGCTTTTGTGAATCACAGAAATTTGAAACATCCATTGAATATCCAGCAATTGATATTTGGACTTTTAATATACTGTAATTGAACTCAGACTAGGTCATTACAGGAATCTGCGGTCTCTTACTGTTTTTGTGAAGTTAGTGCGTGCCACCAGACAGTTGTTTGTGGCTTGTTTAATGAAGACGCCCCATTGCATGGTGCGTTTTAACTGCACTCTGAGAAATCTCACCCTGGCAATCTATCACCCAGCCATGATAAGATGGCTTACAGATGGCTATATCTGTCCTCCGATCCCCAGAGTAAACATGACAAACCTTGGGAATCACTCGAGGCCTAAGCACCCTTCTTTTCTTACTCTTTTGAATGATTATTAGTCACATTCACTCATTCCGCAGTGATCTTGTCGGACTGTAGGTTAAAGCTGCCGTGATCGGAACTCTAAGTGTTATTGTCATCATCCTTTTTGTCCTTTTCAAGTTAATATCTTTATCCAGCTGTGGCAGAGGGGCAAAGCTCATTTGGCTTCGTCAGGCAGCTTTTTGAACCCATGCGAAACGGTGATGGTTGATTTACAATGACAGGCTGGTTGAGATAAATACAAATGCGTAATGGGTACAATGGGATGTTTGGGATATTACTCACTCACAGATTTACCTAGGACATAAACACATTTTCTGGATTTGGGGATCAAAATGTAATTCTACAATAAAATGGCTGCCTTGAATATTGGGGTGTGGGTCCTAGTGAAAAACAAAAATACATTTCAAAGCCATTAACATATTTAATGACAAATCGCTTGAAACTTATGATATAAATATTATAATTAAACTTTATTTGGAGTAATCTTTATTGCACAATGCACATTTCTTAATACTAAGCCTAACATGTGTTTTAATGTCATTATTATTAAGGATATCACTGTATAATATCAGTCTTTAAATGCAAGATATGCAGTATAGTTCCATTTTAGCACAACCAAATATACTTGGTTGAACCACACTACTTCCGGATAACTAAAGTGTGTTAAGTACAAAATTAGTTGTTCCAATTTGGCAGACTTTAAGTATAGCAATATTTGCATTATATAAAAAATAAGTTATTATTGTTGTTGTTAATAATAATAATAGTATTAATAATAATATATTTTTGCCCGTTTTATAATATATTTTCAATGGAAATACATTTTTTTTTTCAAATATATATATATATATATATATATATATATATATATATATATATATATATATATATACATATAAAAATACATTTCACAATTGAAAATGTATTGCCTTGCCATTTAAAGTACATTTTGCAGTACATAGTATTTATTTTTATATTTTAATTTGAAAAATTTAAATACATTTTTTTTAAGAAATTATGTACACAGTACTACAGATTCAGTACTCTTATATATATATATATATATATATATATATATATATATATATATATATATATATATATATATATATATATATATATAAACGAAAATGTTCGCTGTTTACAACATATATTAGGATATATTTTAAATCTATTATGTCCAGATAATGCCTTAATAAAAAGAACCTTTTGCTACTAAAAACATAGGCAAATCCAGTGATTAGTAGGTCAATCAGCAGATTTGCAGATTTGAATCAATTAAATTACATAGTATTTTAGTCCTTAAAGTAAAAAAAAAAATTAATGAATAAAAAATAACATGATGAAATTTAGCCACATTTTAAAGAATATCTCTGTGAAAGGACAACTAAAACAAGAACTGTGTGTAAAACAATTATTATAATAATAATAACTGCTACTAATATGTTGATGCTGTCAACAAGTAACTCATCCTGCAATCTTCATTTGACCAATTTCAGGTCAGATACAACCCCAGCTGCAAATTCAAAGAACGCATCGAAGAGAACGGCTATAACACCTACGCCTCCTTGCGCTGGAAGCACCGGGGGAGGCAGATGTTCGTGTCGCTGAACGGCCGAGGGAAACCCCGCAGAGGACACAAAGCTAGACGGAGACACCCATCTACTCATTTCCTCCCTATGCTGCCCACATAGCTGGACTCTTCCTCATGAGCAATGCTGTGCCATCTGCATTTGATGGGGACTTATTAAATGCTATTAAGTTCTTGTTTGTCTGTTTTGTTTTTATGAGTACTGTCGGCACAGTACATTAACTTATTACTCAGTCTTCTGGCTCAGCTTAAGACCCAGTAATGTTTAAAGCAATGCTGTTAATGTGATGTACAGGTTGTATTAATGTTGTTGTTGAGTTAACTAGGTATTTACTGCATCTATTTGTATGGCAGATTTCTGATAGAGATCACCAACCCAGTCTTACTGGAAAAATGTGCCCCTACCTACATTTGTGCAAAACCTATAATTCACTGCAGTTTCCGCCTGAAATTAACACTATAATGGCAGCTTTTATTCATTTTCATGATTATGGGGTATTTTATTACTTTTAAATACTTTTACTAAAATACTTTTCAGAAAACGTCTTTTTCTTAAGACAAAGAAATACTCAAAAAGCTTTCACCATAATTGCATGTATGCTAATTTATATGAATGACAGCCTGTAGCCAGCTTATTCAAAAGTAGCCTATATGGGGTGAGTCAATGTTTTTTTTTAAAGATGTTAATCATTTTATTCAGAAAGGACACATTAAATTGATCAAATGTTAAAGTAGGCATTTATAAAGATTTCCATTTCAAATGAATGAACTTTCCATTCATTAAAAATCAACACAAATATTAAAGGGTTAGTTCACCCAAAAATGAAAATTAAGTCATTAATTACTCACCCCCATGCTGTACCAACCCCGTAAGGCCTTCGTTCGTCTTCGGAACACAAATAAAGATATTTATGATTAAATCTGAGACAGTGGCTCAACTATAAGTTTATCAAGCGACGAGAATACTTTTTGTGCGAAAAAACAAACAAAAATAACGACTTTATTCGACTATTCCTTTTCTTCCTTGTAGGCCTGAAACGAGACTTCAAGAGATTTCCACGACGCGCACGCGGGAGAACTTAACTGAAGTAGTTGAAGGAGATCGCAATTCTCGCGCATGCGTCGTGGAAATCTCTTGAAGTCTCGTTTCAGGCCTACAAGGAAGAAAAGGAATAGTCGTTATTTTTGTTTGTTTTTTCGCACAAAAAGTATTCTCGTCGCTTGATAAACTTATAGTTGAGCCACTGTTGTGACATGGAATATTTAAACATTTTCTTTAATGACTTTCTGGGCCGTCAAGTGTCATTCCCTTAGGGAGCCTATGTAGCAGTCATGAACCTCTCAGATTTAATCATAAATATCTTCATTTGTGTTCCGAAGACGAACGAAGGCCTTACGGGGTTGGTACAGCATGGGGGTGAGTAATTAATTACTTAATTTTCATTTTTGGGTGAACTAACCCTTTAAGCAACACAATGGCGTTCAACATTTAGGCTATAATAAACAGAAATGTTTCTTGAGCAGCAAATCAGCATTATTTCTGAAGGATTATGTGACACTGAAGACTGGAGTAATCATGCTCACCTTTGCCATCACAGGAATAAATTACATTTCAAATATATTACAACTTGCTTTTGCTTACACTGTCGGTGGGATTGTATGTTTTCTTCATTTTGAGAATTCAACTTTTAGTGGCAATCACTTGACAAATAATTTCCGAACTGCCGAGCCACTCATTTTATAATTTATTTCCAAACTGCCGTGATACAGGTACCTGCATGCATCTGGGAATGTTTCCACAATCGTGTTTGTTTGTTCTGGCGAAAACTGAACACACTTTTGGTGCTATTTCACTTAGAAAATGCCGCGATACGCGCAAAAAGCAACATAAAATCATTTTGCAGAAATATTGCCACAGGCACCTTTCTTTCATGAGACTGGGTTGGACATCACATCACAATAGGCGATTGCATTTTTGAAAAGTTTTGCGATTGAATTTTTTTTTTTTTTTTTTTACAATTCACAAGACTGTTCCATCTTGAAACATGGGCAGCGTCTGAAATCGCATACTCTCTGGAGTAGGTACTTATTTTGAATAAGTAATTACTTCAGGACTGCTAGAAAAGAACGTTCTCTACAGTTTGATTATGTGTAGTATGAATGTAGGCCTACTAGCCTACTACATCCGCCATGTTGTCATTATCATGTGACGTACCACCACCAGTTGCATCACATCACCTCCATTCATGGGTGTCCTATGCACACTTCAGAATCTCACCGGAAGAAGTAGGTCATCCGAGTACTTTTTGCCTACTCTTTTATAAGTATTGTGAATTACTCTTGTCACATAGGCCTACTGTTTTTCACCTATAGGCTATATAGTAGAGAAGTATACGATTTCGGATGCAGCCATGAATTTGGAAACTACAGTATCAGTATGAAAGCCCTTTTCAGTACAAACGTAATTGCGACTTTAAATCTCAAATTTATTTCTTGTGTTTTGAATGATAAAAAAAAAATAAAAAAAACATATTTCACTGACAACATGCACTGTGAAGGGAACATACAACTAATTGGTTACATGAGTCCACATCATAGACAAAAAGTCAGACAAATGCAAACAGATTCAGTACTCTTAGCAACTTTTAGCATAACAGACTTTCTGTAACGCTCTGAAAAGATGGTTTTATATCCATGTGTTCTTACTGTCACATTAACATTTTTTCCCATAACTTGTCGCAAAATAGAACACTTAATATATTTCGACCTTTTGAACTCTGTTCGGTTGTGATGTTATTGTTTGTTTTGTCCTCCGCAACTGCTGTCTGCTCCATGTATCGGTGAGAATCTGGCTCCCTCCACGTTCCATCGACCACAACTGCATGTTCTGCCTACTAATGATCAGCATCAGCTGCTGAGTGGTTAGCCGTGGCAGAAAGTCCAAGATGCCTTCCAAAAAGGCGGAATTCTAGCCGCGCTAATGGAAGCTTCATCTGTTTGAGTCAAAACAGGGGTCTGCTTTCACCTGTTGCTGGCAGTCGCTAAAAAAGCTCCGGAGACTTCTATGCCCATCTCGCCTGTTAGTCAAAAAAGTAAAAGGATTTTATTCACTGTGTGAAATGTTGGTTGACATTTTGTATAGTTATATGTGTTTGAACAAGGATATGAAACTAACGGGGTATGCTGAGGTATTTGCGTATATATAACGTAAAATGAGTGCTGTGGTTTATTAGCCTCATTGATTCTCGTCTTATTTGCAGGTTTAATGGCAACACAAATCCTTAATGCTACTACTACTGACATAATGATCCAACAAAACCTCACGGATCTTGGACAACAGTAAAAAGCTCTATTCATAAGGACAATCACGCAATTTAGAAGGCTAAAGGATCTTGGAGGGGTTTTCAGCCTGATAATAATTGCACAAGGAACATTTATTGTAAAAACGTCTATGTTCTTGTGCTCAGAGTTCAGAAATCAGCATTCTGATCTGAAGAACCTATAATGCAACATCAAGAACATTTTTAATTTCCCCCAAAAACATGTAGCTCAACTCCAGACAGCAACATAGTGTAGGCCCAGATCCGGTACATGTTGATTCCATGCCTACCAGATGCGGGCCGGATCTGGGCCGACACTATGTTGCTCGGGAAACAGCCAAAAAAAGGTTCTTAATATAGGAATCTTTGTTGGACCTATAATGTCCAAATGAAAGTATAATTGACCGCCACACTAGAGGAACCTTTTAAAGAACATCTAAGAATTATTTTGAACGTCTCTCAGATCTCAAATTTCATGTTTTGTGCTCAACTATCTTCAAAATATATTTCAAGTACCTCAAAACCTTTCCTTTATGATGGGTTCCTGGGAAGTCTTGCAGGAATCTATGGGTTCGGCTGCCCTTTATTTTAAGCCCTGTAGATATTTCATCATAAAAAAATCACAAGTCATGCTTAAAAATGAAAAAAGGGGTATTTCACTATTTGGTATCAATGTACATGAAAGCAAAACTTTATAGAGACACCAACTTTCTATCATGCAGAAATGTTATACCCTCCTTTAATCTACTCTCTTCATCATCTAAAGAGTAAAAGCACTTTACCTTTCTTCCTTTCTCTCTCCCTGTGCTACAGCCCAGGAATTCAGGCTGTAGTGCAGAGTGTCTGTTTATGCCAGTTTTTTTCTTGAAAGACACAGAAAGAAACATAAAGAGGAGCCTGTAATTATCATTGTTGGTCTACTGTCCTGTCAGTTCGCTCGCCAGAGAGACCGGAGTGATCTTTTGGCAGCACTGGGACGAAAGATCAAAGCTGTGGACCTTTGATCAATGCTAAAACAGCCCGCAAAACGTCTCTGTGGAAAATCAGGATGGAATGCCTGAGAAAGAAAAAAAAAAAGAGGACAAGACCCTGGAAAGCTTGGCGAAGACATCTTCTGTCCTCTTCCATTTTTAGACAGTGGTGGCAGTTTGATTGTTCATATTTTGTGTCTTTAAAGATGGTCAAACAGTGATGAATGATGTTTTGAGATAATAGATTAGAGAATTTCAAAGACAGCGAGCTTCCCAATTATATTGTATTACATCATATATATAAATTATATATAATAGTATCAAAGCATAGCAGTTGGTAACTAGCTTCACCAAATATTATTGTTTCAAACAGGTTTTGCAAACACCCATCTGCCACCACTTATTTATTCAAATTGTACCATTCTAGTCTTGTAAAACTGATTAAACAGCCTTATTCTCATTCTTCTCTCCTCTTTTCTTACTACTTGGATGATGTATTTTCCCTCTGTTCCATTTATAATTGATCTAAAGGCCAGAACAAAAACATAGCCTATCTGCAAGATCAACATTTGCACCTAATAACCAGTGAACCTGTTCAGTGTCCTCAATGTAAATCAAGTTCGCCTCACGAAGAGCTCGCTGATTTAGAGACAAGAATGGACAGAATCTAAATTCTCCGTAAACTCTCAGGGTTGCTTTGAAATTGATCCAGTTTCGTAGGCTATTCGATATTTCTTTACCTCCCAACTACTTCTGTGTTTGATTTTGGCCATATACTTACTCTAAAGCCAATGTGTTCATTATAGCATGATGGTTGTTTCAAGTCTGTCAGAGAACCTGGCGTTACAGCATTGCATCTGTGCGAGATAGTTTAGGACGGCAGTTAAAATGAGTTGTTCCATTACTCTCAGGCTGAAAAAACACAGCTTTCAGAAACCCCTTGTCCTTTTCCTCTTGCGGTCGCTCTCTTTCTCTCAACCTTGGCAGTCACGACAAGATTCATCATAGCTTCGATTGTCATCACGTTGAGGATTAGTGTGTGTTGTCTGAAGCGACTGGACGCACATGAATCCTGGAGAGGTGCGCGAGCCTCGTGGCCCTCGTGAACCCCACCATGCCACTGTCGCGGTATGTGCCGCCACCACAAAGTCTTCCCTGACTTCTGCACCATTTTGGCATTCCCAGAATGCCTGTGGGCAAGCCAAACGCTGGCGAGTGGGTTGAGCAGGCTGCCATTAGGAGGGGTTGCTGTCCATTGTTATAGGTTTTGGGCAGTTGAAGCAGACCGTATATTGGCTGCCATCCCAGTTAGCATCGCGAGGTTGTCTATGGCTTTTGAGGGGCTGGAAAAGGTGTAGAATGGGTTTCATACAGTGTTCATTTTCACGTTATTGCATTTTGATGAAAATATCATTTAAATTTAGTCAAAATTTTGGCCTGTGATGGTCATGAATTTAGCCAATTTTAGTTAGCAAGAAAAGTATTTTAGTGCAAAACTGGTGTAAAATGAATCCAAATATTCAAATATTTTACATATTAATTTAAACGTCAACATTAAAAAAATAACATGAAAACTCCTTGTTGTGAAAACCCGGGCTCCTAAAATAACGTTATAATGAGTGGGCTAGATTATATAAGTACAGTATTGTAATTCCTTGCTTTTCTAGCGTGTTGTTATGGAAGTAGAGTATTAATGACGTGACTTACACATTCTGACTGACACGTAACTTAGGGTTAGTTCACTTCACCCAAATTATCCCATAATTTACTCTTCCTCAAGCCATAGGTGTATATGACTTTCCTCTTTCAGCCAAACACAATCAGAGTTATATTAAAAAATATCCTGGCTCTTTCAAGCTTTATAATGAGAGTGACTGGTACCTGACTTTTTGAAGCCCAAAAAAGTGCATCCATCCATCATGAAAGGAGGGTTAATAAATGCCTTCTGAAGAGAAGCCATGCGTTATTGTAAAAAAAAATCTATATTTACAACTTTATAAACTATAATCACTGGCTCCCGGGAACTACCGTACACGAGTCTAGTTCTGGCGGAAGAGTGACCTCTGACCCGACGTGAAAAGCGCCAGGAGTTATTGTAGGAGAAATAATAACGAAAATACCTCATTAACGAACATTTTAGTCCGTAATTACGTTGACGGGATTAACACTGGCGGGAAATCTCAACCATGCCAAACTGCTATTTGTCTGTGTATGAGAAAGGTAGGCCTACTTAGGTTTTATATTCTGTCTTCTGTCTCCAACTGTACTGTGATATTTCTCAACAGCTCAAACGTTGTATTTTTACTCGCTGAATGTTTAAAGTTAGGTTTTAATCAGTTTCCTTCAAACATTTTTAAAATAAGCATGTCTAGCCATGAACAGGGCCTTTATTTAGAACTCTTTCCATTGGGTTAGTATCAGACTTGCTGAGCGCACTAGCCAATCAAATTTCAGCTTCAACGCTATGTCATTATTTTAAAACCTCAGACTAAAATCTTCATTGATCTATTGATGTTTTCAGACTGTAGAAAACTAGCAATCAGGTGTTTTGTAATCTCATTTCAACCCAGCGTTGTTGGGGGGCATTACGTAATCAGATTACTTTTTTGATGTTACAAGCAACGCAGGTAACATGCATTTCATAATAACATTACTTTTTTGATGTAACCTGAAATTACTAATAACACAAATACATTTATTTACGGCCAGAAAAGTTACAGCAGATGAAGTATTTTCAAGAACAGTCACGGTAATAGTATGAATGTAGCTGAAATATGGCTAGTGATGCATAATGTCCCATTTAGAATTAATCCGAATTTCCTCCCAATCTAAATGCAATACTTGGAAAATTGATCAGGATCAGTACCTGTCCAAGTATCTATTAGTAATATCCAAATAAGTTCAAATACAGGAAATTCTTTGCCACTTTGTGTGGCATTTTCTTGGGTTGGCAAAGCCAAAACTGACATCAGATGTGTTTATAGAGTCCTCTTCTGACAGAAAGAGTGTATTACAACATAAAGACCACAGAAATTGTGCCCCCCGTAGGATTATGTGTTGAAATGTCAAAAACTTCCCAAAATACTACACGTCCTAGTATGTGAAATTAGTATCATAAAAGTATCATGTGTTAACAATAAGTCAAATAGTTTTCAATGTTACAACCTCATGAAATTGCAGTAACATCCTGTCTAAATGTAATATGCACACAAAATATAATTTTTCTTCCTCGCATTTGTTTCCTGAGCTCCCATAAAGTTAATCAAGAGGTTTACTTCTACCTTACTTTTGCAGTTAATATCACATTACATATCACATATCACATGTACTGTAATATCACATTACAGTTTTATAGCCATTATGATGAATTTTATTTTTGATTTGGAGTACAGTGATTAATAATGAAGATGACAATTAGTACTTCATGTCAAATGGCTGACAGCCCCTGGTCTACTTCTAAAAAGACCACAAAAATATAAAACCTATCATGTTTAAATGCCTCATAACTGTTTAATGTCAACCTAAGAATATCCAAACATATTTGTGTTTTATATATTGCATGCAAGTGTTAATTGTGACAATATGCGTCATCTTTTAACAGTTTTTGTGTCTTCTGACACTATGGTTGGAGCTGATGAGCTGAACAACATCTCGCTACGACGGGTGTGAAGTTTTACTGCGTCCATCAAAAGGATGTGAAATTGCTTTAGCTTT
Organism: Tiaroga cobitis; assembly: GCA_030578255.1. Lineage (NCBI taxonomy): Eukaryota > Metazoa > Chordata > Actinopteri > Cypriniformes > Leuciscidae > Tiaroga > Tiaroga cobitis. The sequence goes on along the minus strand of CM060612.1, from coordinate 17,275,551 downwards.
TTCTCTGCACTCTATTTTAAGAAAGACCAAAACCTGAAACAAACTAAAACATATTTATTTAGGGGGAAAAATGCTTCAAATGGCTTCAGTGCAATGTAAGCATATAGGAAATGTGTCAGATTTAATATGAAACAAATATGTATACTGCATTCATCAATGTATTTAGGGTCATGTGACCTATATTAGCATTACATATACAAAGTCTATTAAATACTTGTAACTTGTATTTGTATATACGTATTACATAGAAAATTGTTTTAGGGTATTTCAAAAGATTTTGGACCTTGCTTTTTTCCTCCAATGTCAGCATTGGTGCTTGCCAGATGAGGTGCTTACATGATGGTAACAACAAGTTATGGTTTTAGACATTAGACCACAAGGATTAGCAAGAATTTACTCAGTGTTACTGACATCATAAAGTGAGAAACTGAGTCTCCACCCAGTAAAAAAAACGTCTCGGTTACGGATGTAACCCTCGTTCCCTTCCGAGGGAACTCCGCTGCGTCGAAATCGACACTATGGGGAATGCCCTTAGCATGACGCGTCTGAAGCCTGAATAGAACTAGTCCAATCCTGATTGGTGCTGCGTGATGACGTCAGCCGTGACGTCATAGGTGACGGTGAGCGGAACTATAAAACGGGCGCCGGAACCCGGAAGCGGCAGCTTTTGTCCTTCAGCAAAGCGTTATATGTGAAACTGTCTGTCTTATTTGGTGTTGTTTGTTCGGTAAAGCAAAGGTATTGTGATGGAGAAGACTGTGAAACAGTTCAGACAGTGTGCGTCCCCTTGCCCACGCTATTTAAGTGAGGGTGACACACACTCGCTCTGTGTTGTTTGTTTGGGAGTGGAGCATGCTCGGGCAGCGCTTGAGGGCGCTGCCTGTGCAAACTGTGAAACATTGCCCTTAAGAACGCTCCGCTCCCGCCTGAGCCTGTTCGATGAATCAGGCCAGGCTCGCGCTCCCCATGGATCAGGTCCCGCGTCTGTCGAGGCAGCGCGGCGCTTGCATTCATGGGGATCGCAAAGGGATCTGACTGATAATGTTGAGACAGCTTCGGCTCTTTCTCAGCATTCATCAGCCAGTTCTCATGTTCCCGCTCACGGTTCGGGAGCCCGCTCTGCGGCTTCTCCCGACCGCAGAGAGGAACCGATGCTGGAACTGTCTGAATCCGAGGATTTAGATGTTCTCAGCATCGAGGCAGGGGATTGTGAGATTCCATCACCACATTCCCCTGCCTTTGAGGAGCTGCTGGAGGTTGTGACCAGGGCTGTGGCTAAATTAAACATCGATTGGCCCCCAGAAGTGCAGGAAGCGACTAGAAAAAGTAAACTTGATGAGCGCTTCCTGCAAGCCCGGTCACAGCCTTCGCGCCGGAGTCTCCCGTTTTTCACTGATCTCCACACCGAGGTGTCGAGATCGTGGAATAAGCCTTTCTCTTCTCGACTTTCCAGTCCCGATGTTCATTTATATTCATCGATTATGGGGTCGAGAGAGAAGGGCTACGGGACGATGCCACGGGTCGAAGAGGCTTTTGCAAACCATCTCTCGCCCGATGCTGCATCGTCCCTGAGAGCTCCGGCGCTTCCCTCCAAGCCCTGCCGTACCACTTCGGCCTTGGTTGGGAAAGCTTATATGGCGGCAGGTCGGGCTGGTGCATGCCTGCATACTATGGGGCTTTTGCAGGCGTACCAGGCCGACCTCCTCAAAGAGGTGGACGACAGCGGGGAGGTCGCCTACGACGATATTCGTGAGATGCGTCGTACGGTGGACTTGTCTCTCCGTGCTACCAAAGAGACGGCCCGTGCTATCGGCCGTTCTCTAGCAGCATTGGTAGCTACGGAGAGACACTTGTGGCTGAATCTGTCGGGCATCGGGGATAAAGACAGGGCTTTCCTCCTCGATGCCCCGATTTCGCCTACTGGCCTCTTCGGCGACGCAGTCAACACTGTCGTCGAGAGGTACCAGGAAACGAAACGACAGTCAGCCGCACTCAAACACCTTATCCCCCGCCGTCGTTCTAAGTCTCATGGGTCTGCTGCCAGGGGGCAGTCCCATGAGGCAGCCGCCAGCTCCTCACGCCTGCAGCAGCAGAAGGAGAGTGTTGCCTCTCGTGCTCCCCCGAAAAAGGCCTGGAGCCAGGGGCAACACTCTCAAACGAAGTCTTCCAAACCGAGGGCAGATCTGAGGACTGTCATTCAGGCTAGGAAGGCTTCGTCAAAGAGGTCCTGATGCGTTGCGCAGGCCTCTGAGGGGGGTCCCCTCCGTGATCGAGCAACAACAGCTCGCTCCTTCACGGAGCCCTCAGGAAATCGATGTATGTTGCCCGCCGCCACATGCGCTTCGGGACGCATCGGTTTCCAGCGAATGCAAGGTGCAGTGTCCGCCCGTAAAATTTGCGGCTCCACGTATTGTGTTCCCTCTCACGAGGTCTGCAGAAAAATTAAGTCGGTTAGTTCCTGCCAGTCCTGCGGTCACCGATATCTCTATTTTAAGACCAGAGGTCAGTCCCGAAAGGCTGATCCCCTTAGTGGATTATTTAGACACCTGGAAGGGTCTTCAAAATATATCTCAATGGGTCCTGCTCACGGTAGAGAAGGGGTACAGAATTCAGTTCGAATATCGTCCACCTCCATTCAGCGGAGTGGTTCACCCGCTGGTCAAACCAGAGCAGGGTCAGGTCATGGAACAGGAAGTTCAGTCCCTCTTAGCAAAGGAGGCCATAGAATGTGTTCCTCCTCAAGATTGGGAAACCGGGTTTTACAGTCGGTACTTCATAGTTCCCAAGAAGGATGGGGGGTTGCGCCCGATTATAGATCTCAGGGTATTGAATCGGTCTCTGAGGAGATACAGGTTCAAAATGTTAACTATACCTCTAATTGTGAGTCAAATCAGGTCCGAGGACTGGTTTGTCACCATAGATCTAAAGGATGCTTACTTCCATATCTCCATCCTTCCTCAGCACAGGAAGTTCCTGAGATTCGCTTTCAAGGGGGTAGCGTATCAATACAGGGTTCTTCCATTCGGCCTAGCACTGTCCCCTCGCACCTTCACGAAGTGCATGGATGCTGCTCTTGCTCCTTTGAGACTTCAAGGCATTCGCATCCTCAACTACATCGACGACTGGCTGATACTGGCGCAGTCACTGGAGTTGGCGGTTCAACATCGAGATGTTGTTCTGCATCACCTGAAGTGCTTGGGGTTAAGGCTCAATGTCAAGAAAAGTTCGTTAATTCCCCTACAGAAAACAACTTTTCTGGGGGTGGTTTGGAACTCAGTTACGATGCGGGCACAGCTGTCTCCCGCTCGTATAGACTCCATCCTGACCACAGTAACGAGTATCAAACTAGGCCAGGCTGTCACTGTCAAACATTTCCAAAGGGTTCTGGGTCTTCTTGCAGCAGCGTCCAACGTTATTCCTTTTGGCCTGCTGTACATGAGGGCCCTGCAGTGGTGGCTCAGGACCAGTGGGTTCTCCCCGAGGGGGAACCCTTTTCGCACGATCAAAGTAACGCGCAGATGCCTTCGTTCTTTGATCATGTGGAAGAAACCGTGGTTCCTGTCCCTGGGTCCTGTGTTGGGAGCACCGTGTCAGAGGAAAATTTTGACCACGGATGCATCCCTCACAGGCTGGGGTGCGGTAATGGAAGGCCGCTACACCAGAGGTCTCTGGGGGGACCATCATCTTTCTTGGCACATCAATTGCCTGGAGATGATGGCAGTGTTTCTGGCTCTCAGGCATTTCCTCTCGGACCTCAGAGGTCATCATGTTCTAGTGCGAACAGACAATATGTCGGTGGTCTCATATTTAAACCGTCAGGGGGGCTTGAGGTCGCGCCCTCTGTGCAGACTGGCGCATCAAGTTCTCCTATGGTCCCAGGGAAAACTTCTGTCAATCAGAGCAATGTTTATCCCGGGGGACAGCAATTTGGGAGCAGACATCCTGTCGAGGCAGGGGCTGAGGCCCGGGGAGTGGAGACTCCACCCCGAGTCGGTGGAGCTAATATGGAAGGAGTTCGGTCAGGCGGAGGTGGACCTGTTTGCCTCCCGAGAGAACTCTCACTGCCCGCTATGGTACTCCCTTACCCATCCAGCTCCTCTGGGATTGGATGCCATGGTACAGACGTGGCCGAGGCTACGTCTGTATGCTTTTCCCCCGATCGCTCTGCTCCCAGGGGTTCTAGAGAGGGTCCGGCGGTACGGAGTCAGCCTACTTCTAGTAGCCCCGTACTGGCCGGCCCGAGTATGGTTCTCGGACATCATGGTCCTCCTAGCAGGTCCTCCGTGGCAAATCCCGATCAGGAGGGACCTTCTTTCCCAAGCAGAGGGCACAATTTTTCACCCTCGTCCAGAGCTGTGGAAGCTGTGGGTCTGGCCCCTGAGGGGGACCAGCTCATAAATGCAGGTCTCTCAACCGAGGTTGTTGAGACCATTCTAAACTCTAGAGCCCCCTCCACGAGGAAACTATATGCTTTGAAGTGGAATGTGTTCTCTTTATGGTGTAAAGATCACTCTTTGGACCCAGTTAACTGCCCAGTGGCTTCAGTGCTGGAGTTCCTTCAAAACCGCTTCTCTGACGGGCTCTCCCCGTCCACGCTTAAGGTCTATGTGGCGGCCTTGGCTGCCTTCCACACGCCTTTAGGGGTGGGCACCTTGGGGAGGCACCCTCTTATTGTTCGTTTCCTTCGTGGAGCAAGGAGGATGAGGCCTGTCACCCAGTCCAAAGTTCCTTCGTGGGACTTAACAGTGGTCCTCGAAGGGTTATCCCTGGCGCCCTTCGAACCTCTGGGTGAGGTGTCGGAGAAATTTTTGTCTTTTAAGGTAGCATTCCTGCTTGCAATCACGTCCCTTAAAAGAGTTGGGGACTTACAGGCTCTATCGGTCGCTCCTTCTTGCCTCGAGTTCTCTCCCGGCAAGGTAAAGGTTATTCTCCATCCTAGACCGGGCTATGTCCCTAAAGTGCCCTCAAATGTGGCACGGTCTATTATCCTACAGGCTTTTCATCCTCCACCCCATGTGTCGGTTGAGCAAGCTAACCTTCATTTACTGTGCCCGGTCCGAGCCCTGGAGGTCTATATGCAAAGATCCTCAGGCTGGAGAAGGTCGGACCAGCTCTTTGTGTGCTTTGGGGCGCCTAAAAAGGGTTCTCCTGCTTCCAAACTGACTATAAGTAGATGGATTGTAGAGGCTATTTCAGCAGCTTACGAGGTGCGCAACCTGCCTTCACCTCTTCTGCTTAAGGCCCACTCCACGAGAGGAGTGGCTTCCTCTAAAGCCCTTCTTGCGGGTGTTTCCCTTCAGGAGGTCTGTGATGCCGCGGGCTGGGCCTCCCCTCACACTTTTATAAGACATTACAGTCTGGATCTGACCTCTACACCGGGTTCACAGGTTCTCTCGTCTTGAGTGTGCCAGATTGCTTCACACCAGGGCGTACTCTCTTAGTGTGGCGCAGTGGGCATTGCGTTCCCCGTAGTGTCGATTTCGACGCAGCGGAGTTCCCTCGGAAGGGAACGTCTCGGGTTACGTCTGTAACCCTCGTTCCCTGAGAAGGGAACGAACGCTGCGTCCCTCGGCCACACTCTTCGCGCCCCTGGAGACGGTTTGCTTCGGACTATTTAAAGCTGCCGCTTCCGGGTTCCGGCGCCCGTTTTATAGTTCCGCTCACCGTCACCTATGACGTCACGGCTGACGTCATCACGCAGCACCAATCAGGATTGGACTAGTTCTATTCAGGCTTCAGACGCGTCATGCTAAGGGCATTCCCCGTAGTGTCGATTTCGACGCAGCGTTCGTTCCCTTCTCAGGGAACGAGGGTTACAGACGTAACCCGAGACGTTCCCTGAGTAGGGAACGGAGACGTTACGTCGGATAACGGAGAATGGGGGTTTCGCCAGAAAGCCTATCATCTTCGAGTATTATAAAACGAGCCTATGGCAATGAAATGCCATCGGTCTGCGGAATTTGCATAGCGTATCTCCGCCCCACTGCGTGGGTATATAAGGAGAGACACCTGCAAAGGCAGATGTTTTCGCTGAGGAGCCGAGACAGAACTCAGGCGTCTACCCAGCGGTACAGCGGAAGTGGCAGGGAGACGTAACGTCTCCCTTCCCTACTCAGGGAACGAGAGTTACATCCGTAACCGAGACGTTCCCTTTCGTAGTCACTCCGAGTTACGTCGGATGACGGAGAATGGGGGTCCCCGTGAAATCACGCCACCTTCACAGCTATCTTCCAGTGCCCTGCGAAAGTCTGACCTCCCTGTCGTGATATAGGCACGGACGAAGGAGTCCTACTTAACACAGGAATACCAAGGTACACTGGGAAGCATATCTCAGGGGAAATATGCCGCAGTACGCCTACCCGTAGGGTAGAATATCGCACGTATCCAGTCCGTGGAGTGGAATGGCGAGCAAGCGAAGACACCTGAGCGGGTCCAGTACTAGCTGGTTGAAGCGAGTACACGAGAGGAGACAGGCTCCACTCGGAGATTATAGAATCTGGCGAATGTGTTGGGTGTCGCCCACCCTGCAGCTTTGCAGATGTCTGCCAGCGAGGCACCATGCGCTAGAGCCCAAGAGGAAGCCACACTCCGTGTGGAGTGCGCTGTCACACCAAGGGGGCACGGTCGGCCTTGCTGTTGGTAAGCCAAAGCAATGGCGTCCACTATCCAGTGAGAGAAGCCTTTCCCTTCAGTCTCCCACCATAACAGACAAAGAGCTGGTCTGAGGTCCTGAAACACTGCATCCTGTCTACGTAAGCACGGAGAGCACGTACTGGACAGAGCAGTGCCAAGGCTGGGTCTGCCTCCTCCAGAGGCAGCGCTTGCAGGTTCACCACCTGGTCCCGGAAGGGAGTGGTGGGAACCTTGGGCACATATCCAGGCCGGGGTCTCAGGATCACGTGAGAGTGACCCGGCCCGAATTCCAGGCACACTTCGTCAACGGAGAATGCGTGCAGGTCCCCTACCCTCTTGATGGAGGCCAATGCAACCAGGAGTGCTGTCTTCATTGACAGGAACTTAAGCTCAACTGATTGCAGAGGCTCAAATGGAGCCCTCTGCAGGGCATTTAACACCACTGAGAGGTCCCAAGAGGGAACGAGAGGAGGGCGAGGAGGATTCAGTCTCCTCGCTCCTCTCAGGAACCTGACGATCAGGTCGTGCTTCCCCAGAGACTTACCTTCAACTGCTTCGTGATATGCGCCGATAGCGGCCACATACACCTTCAGGGTGGAGGGAGACAGCCTTCGCTCCAACCCATCTTGCAGGAAGGAAAGCACGACACTGATCGAGCATCTCCTGGGGTCTTCTCGGTGAGAAGAGCACCAGTTGACAAAGAGGTTCCACTTCAACGCGTAGACATGTCTTGTGGACGATGCTCTAGCGGAAGTCATGGTAGCCGCCACCGCAGGTGGCAGGGTACTCAAACCTGCCTCGTCCCGTCCAGGAGCCACACGTGGAGGTTCCAAAGATCGGGACGAGGGTGCCATAGGGTGCCCCGTCTCTGAGAAAGGAGGTCCTTCCTCAGAGGAATTGGCCAAGAAGGTGCTGTCGCGAGGAGTATCAGTTCGGAGAACCAGGTCCGAGTGGGCCAGTACGGCGCAACCAGAATGACCTGCTCCTCGTCCTCCTTGATCTTGCACAGGGTCCGTGCGAGAAGGCTCACTGGGGGAAACGCATATAAGCGGAGGCCCCGCGGCCAGCTGTGCGCCAGTGCATCCGTGCCGAGCGTGCCCTCGGTCAGGGAGTAATGCAGGGCGCAGTGGGATGAGTCGTGGGAGGCAAACAGGTCTACCTGTGCGTCCCCGAACTGGTCCCAAATCAGCTGGACCGACTGGGGATTTAGTCGCTATTCGCCGGAGATGGGCCGAAACCGTGACAGCTCGTCGGCTGCAAAGTTCCAATCTCCCGGAATGTAAATAGCACGAAGGGACCTCAGGTGCTTCTGACTCCATAAGAGGAGGTGATGTGCGAGTTGCGACATACGGCGGGAGCGTAGACCACCCTGACGGTTGATGTATGCTACTGTCGCGGTATTGTCTGAACGGACTAGTACGTGTTGACCCTTGAGCAACGTGTGGAAACGGTGCAGGGCAAGGCGTACTAGTGTTGCACGGTGCACCGATACTTCAAAAGTATGACGATACTCGGAAATTAAAAACCTCACGATACCTACATTTATTAGTATTGATACTTTTATGAATGACCGCGTTCCAGATTTGTAAGAGACGTATTTCATGTTGGTGTGTGCAACGCACGCTTCCAGTCCCTCCATATGGACGTCTGTGTTTCTCCTCGCACACTGCAGCTGTCATGAGACAAACACTACAGCGAGATGACTGCATGTGCGAGCACAGGTGATAGTGTGGCCGCCGGCCAGTAGCAGAGTGGCAATCCGGAGAGTCGGGACTTTTCCCGGTGAGCCGGTAGTGTTTCGAGGCCGCGAGGGCCGGTCTGACTGTTATACTTTGCAAGTTCTTAGCAACACCATCCGGCGGCCTGTACACAATAGTCTCTGCAACGGCGATAGATTGAAGCGTGCGTCCGAGTGAAGATGTTGCGCGACTGCGCGAGCCGCAAAAGACACTGTATCCATGCAACTGATAGCAGCGAAAAAGAGCGCTCCACTTGATTTAAAAAACAACAGATTTTAGCGCTAGATCTTATTTAATAGTGAACTAAATTAATTCTCTGCTAGTTAACTGGAGATGTTTTATTTATTTTTGTATTAGGTGTACAACTTTCCCCCCAACTTTCATAGATAGCATAAATAATTTGCAAGCTGCTAAAATAAAGCATACAAAACATCAGCTAAAATGATCTATAGACTTTATGATTATAATCAGAGCATGTGCATGTCCGTCAGTGATTTATTTATATTAGGTTATTACAGCATTTAAAGAGCACAGACCTACGCAAAGGAGGTACATGTGAAACGCTTTGTCAGAAATACTTTTCCTTTTCAGGAAAAGTATCGATAAAGTATCGAAATCGCAATTCTTGACTTGGTATCGGTATCGAAACAATAATTTTGGTATCGTGACAACACTACGTACTACTAGCAACTCGAGGCAATTGACATGCAGTTGGTGCTGGGGTCCTGTCCAGGAGCCCGCGGCCGCATGTCCATTGCACATGGCGCCCCAGCCCGTGGCAGAGGCATCTGTGGAGACAACAACATGCCTGGAAACTCGTTCTAGGGGAACTCCGGCCCGTAGAAAGCTGAGGTTCCGCCACGGGGTGAAGGTCTGACGGCAGGTCGGAGTCACTGGGACTCAGAACGTGCCATGATGCCATGCCCACCTCGGGACTCGATCGCGAAGCCACAGCTGAAGCGGTCTCATATGAAGCAATCCGAGTGGCGTTGCCGCGGCTGCAGATGCCATATGCCCTAGGAGCCTCTGAAATAATTTCAGTGGGACCGCGCTCTTGCCCTCGAACTGTCGAAGACAAGTCAGCAGTGAGTGTGCGCGCTCGCTCGTAAGCTGCGCGGTCATGGCGACGAGTCGATCTCCATACCGAGAAAAGAGATCCTCTGCACGGGGCAGAGTTTGCTCTTCTCCCAGTTGACCCGAAGGCCCAGACGGGCTAGGTGCCGGAGCACTAGGTCTCTGTGTTCGCAAACCTGATCTCGAGAGTGAGCTAATATTAGCCAATCGTCGATATAATTCAGGATGCGAACCCAGTGTTCGCGTAGGGGAACACGGGCTGCCTCGACGACCTTCATAAAGACGCGAGGAGACAGAGCCAGCCCGAATGGGAGAGCCGTGTACTGGTGTCGAGGTAAAATGGAGACATGAAAGTAGGCGTCCTTCAGGTCTATCGCTGCAAACCAATCCGCATTCGAAAATGCGTTTGGCCGTGAGCATCTTGAACGGCAGCCTGTGAAGGGAGCAGTTCAAGACGCGCAGATCCAGGATTGGCCGTAACCCACCGGTTTTCTTGGGGACAATGAAGTACGGGCTGTAAAACCCTGACTCCATCTCGGCTGTAGGGACAGTCTCGATTGCACCCTTCGCCAGCAGGGTGGCAACCTCCGCTCTCATGATCGGGGCATTGCCAGCGACCACAGTAAAGCGGACTCCCCTGAAGCGGGGAGGAGACCGTGCAAACTGAATCGCACGAGCCTGATAGTTCGGGCGACCCAGCGGGACAGGTTGGGAAGCTCTAACCAAGCTCTCAAAAACTGAGCCAGTGGAATCATCCGAACCACAGACGTCCCCCCGGAGGGGCAGCGAAGCGGAGTGACCGGCCCAGGCAAGGGTGCGGCCATGCTCCGCGTCCTGACCAGGAAAGGAACAGCATTCTACGGGGGTCTGCTCCGCCAGGGGTCTGGCGATAGAGGGGGCCGAGAGTGGTGAGGTCCGGAGACGGCACACACTGTCATCCACGCCCTCAGAGACAGAGGGGGACGAGAGCGGCGAGGCCCGGGGGCGTCGCGCACCGTCGTCCGGCTCTGTGTGCTCAGTGATGGATATTTCGGTTCTTTCTTTAACCACAATAGGGTGCTGCCCACCCGTGGGCAACTAACCTACAATAGGTTAGTTGCGTAAACATGGCGATAACACGCCACTTGACTAGAAAGTGGCATGTTATCTATACGCATTTTGAGCTATCCGCGTGTATCCGTGTATCCACGTGTATGTCTACGCCATTAATGTCCGAGTGATTCCGCGTGCATGTACATGCCGTTAAATGTCCGAGCGAAACGAAGCAAAATGTAGATCTACATCTGGGGAGCGATATTTTTTTTCCTAGGATGGTAGGGGAAGACTCATAAATGGTAGGTTTAGGGACGGGGTTGGGGTAGGTCATATATTTATATATACAGTAATGTTCTCCTCTTCCCCTCTGGCTCTTAATTATTATAATTGTATTACTTATATGTCTCTGTCTTTATTGTTCCTGTTATGTATGGTTACATTTTTATTTTTTTGGCATTAACCCCCCCACAAAAAACAAACAAGCAACGTTGTAATGGATTACAGACCGCTAAATAGAACGCGTATGGATGCAGCATCAGCTAAATCACTCTTATTGTACACTGTAGCAATTTGCACATTTATCTTATCATTTTGTATATAAGTTTTAGAAGTGGTATGGGTGTGCAGGGCTCAAAAATATCAAATAGTAAAATGTACAAATAGCCAACATTTATAAGATAAATATAAAGGATTCATACAGATGTTTGTGTTCCCTTTCGAAAGCTACAATCGATGCTGCGCTGTTCAGCGCATTGGGGAACGTCTTTAGTCGTGACCAGCTGTGAATATTGTGTGTAACACGTCGATAGAATTGACCCGGAGGTAATATAGCCTCGGTCGATGACGTCATCGGCGCGCACCCGCAACACGAGGCTATAAATAGATGAGCCGCAGGTGCATCGTCAGGTCTTTTGTCTTCAGACCATTCTGTGCATGTGTGAACGCAAACACTCTCTCTATCTCTCATCTGTTCTCAGATCTTTGTTAGGAGTTAGTTTTGTCAGGCAGTGTGCAGAAAATTTCTCATTTCTCAAATCTTTTTTCTCTCACGCTACATCAAAGAGTTTTTTGAAAGTAAAAAAAGAGGAGAAATGAGCCAACAAAATAGTAAGCGTTGTGTTCCTCCATGCTCCCGTCCCATGTCTGAGCTGGATACACACGATTACTGTTTTGTTTGTTTGGGGGAAGAGCACGCGGTTCTGGCTATAGAGAAGGGCGGGTGCGAGCATTGTGACCAGCTCACGGTTAAGATGCTTCGCTCCCGTCTGAACTATTTCCAGACCGCACCCGCATTATCATCGTGGGGCTCTCGTATGGATCTGCATGACGAGCAAGAGACGGGTCCGTCCCTTTCGCTTGCTGCGTCACCAGATCCACGCATCCCTTCTCGTGATTTCGAAGCGCGCTCCGGTGCTTCTTCGACTCACGAGGGGGATGATGTATCTCTTGGGTCTTCGGACCGCGAGCAACCAGCCTCTGAGCATTCCTCTCGTGAAAAGAAATCTGTCGAGGAATTGCTCGAGGTGGTTACTCGCGCGGTGGCCAGATTACAGCTTGACGGGCCACGCGAACAAGAGACCCCCAAGCAGTCTAAATTAGGGGATAGGTTTCTGTCCGGTGGCAGAGGGGAGGGACCAAAACATCAGTCTCTTCCCTTTTTCGAGGACCTCCATGACGAACTATCTAAGTCATGGAGTAAACCATATACTTCTCGCGTGTTTGTGCCCTCGACGTCGACTTTTTCGACTATCGTGGGTGCAAAGGCGTGGGGGTATACGGAGATGCCTCGGGTTGAAGAGACGCTCGCGAGCTATCTCTCTCCCGACTCGGCATCTTCGATAAAGAAACCTACCCTCCCCACTAAACCCTGTCGTATAACATCATCTTTAGTGGGGAAAGCTTATCAAGCTGCAGGTCAGGCTGGTGCTGCGCTGCACACTATGGCAGTGTTACAGGCGTACCAGGCTGACCTGTTGAAGGATTTGAGTGCGGGCAGTACGATCGACGAAGAGTCATTCTCTGAGCTTCGTCGTGCCACAGATCTGTCTCTCCGTGCGACCAAGCAGACGGCCCGTGCCATCGGCCGTTCAATGTGTGCTTTAGTCAGCACGGAGAGGCATCTGTGGCTTAATCTGACAGGGATTAAGGAAAAAGATCGTTTGTTTTTGATTGACTCTCCTATTTCTCCATCTGGGCTGTTTGGTGACTCAGTGAACACCGTTGTCACCCGCTTTAAGGAAGTTAAGAAACACGAGGAAGCGTTTGTTCAGTTTCTTCCTCGCCGCACTCAAGGGGAGGGGCCGTCTGCCACCCAGCCCCGCCCCGGTCCTTCAAAACCTAGGGAGGTAAAGAAGCAGGGTGTAGCGGACCGTGTTCCCCATCGCAGGGATTGGGGACAGGTTCGCCGTGCTCAGCAACCTCCCAAGCCAGACCTCAGGACTATCATTAACAGAAAGAAGAAGTCCTGATGGTCTGGCGCCCAATCTGGTGGGGGTAGCCCCCCACGGGATGGGGCGCATGCAAGATCTTTTCGCCCCTTCCCGTTACCCTCACAAAACCTCTCCATCCCCGCCACCTCTCGTGCTTCGGGGGGCAGCGGTTTCCAGCGAAATGTTGGATGTTCCGTTGTTTCCTGCCGTCATACAGGACACGGAACATCCAACATCTCCTCAAAAGGAAGTATTAAAATTGATACCACTCTCAGAAAGTCTGGCAGCGTGGAAACTTCTGCCAGGCATTTCTGCGTGGGTATTAAGCACAGTACAGATAGGATACAGAATCCAATTTATTCGTCGTCCTCCACGTTTCAACGGCGTGGTCTTCACTTCCGTGAAACCGGAGCTGATGCATGTACTGTCGCAAGAGCTGCAAACTCTTCTGAGCAAAGAGGCCATAGAACATGTTCCTCTTCCAGAGAGAGAGTCAGGCTATTACAGCAGATACTTCCTGGTTCCCAAAAAGGATGGGGGGGTGCGTCCAATCTTAGATCTTCGAGGCTTAAACCGTACAGTCAAAGCGCTCAAGTTCAAGATGTTAACCGTCAAGACGGTCGTGACGCAAATTCAACATCACGATTGGTTCGTCACGATCGATTTGAAGGACGCTTATTTTCACATAGAAATATTGCCACAACACAGGAAATTCCTGAGGTTCGCTTTCGGGCGCGAAGCGTACCAGTTTCGGGTTCTTCCATTCGGCCTGGCCTTGTCACCCCGCACATACACGAAATGCATGGATGCAGCACTGGCTCCGTTACGACTCCAGGGCATTCGCATTTTGAATTACATCGACGATTGGTTGATACTAGCACAATCGCGAGAGATGGCGCTCCAACACAGAGACATTGTGTTAGCTCATCTAGTTGCTCTAGGGTTGAGACTCAACACCAAGAAAAGTGTTCTTTCTCCTGCCCAGAGAACGACTTATCTCGGGATTGTTTGGGATTCGGTCACGATGCGGGCACAAATGTCTCCCGCTCGAATCGAGACCATTCGGCAGACCATGAGCAAAGTCAGGCTAGGCCAAGAACTCACTGTTCGTCAGTACCAAAAAATGTTGGGTTTCATGGCGTCAGCATCTACGGTGATTCCTATGGGGCTGTTGCACATGAGACCATTTCAGTTGTGGCTAAAAGCCAGAGGATTTCATCCAAGAGCCAATCCTCAAAGGCACATAAAAGTGACGCGCCGCGGGCTTCGTACACTATCTCTGTGGGTCAGACCCCGGTTCCTTGCCTTGGGTCCCACTCTAGGGGTGCCGTGTCGCCGCAGACTGCTAACGACGGACGCCTCCCTGTTGGGCTGGGGAGCGGTCTTAGATGGCCGTCCAGCTCAAGGGGAATGGGAAAGTCATCAGCTCGATTGGCACATCAATTGCCTCGAGTTGATGGCCGTATTTCTGGCTCTGAAATATTTTCTCCATCAATTGAGGGGCTGTCATGTCCTAGTGCGGGTGGACAACACAGCAGCAGTCTCTTATATAAATCACCAGGGGGGTCTGCGCTCACGCAATCTGAACAGAATAGCGAGGCAGATTTTTCTCTGGGCCCAGGACAAGTTCCTGTCACTCAGGGCAGTATACATTCCAGGGCATTTGAATGTGGGAGCAGATTTACTGTCCAGACAGACACTACCGACAGGGGAATGGAAACTCCACCCGGAAGTAGTGAAACAGATTTGGACCAAATTTTACAAAGCAGAGGTGGACCTCTTCGCCTCCCAGCAGACAGCGCAATGTCCCCTCTACTTCTCTCTGAGTCACCCAGCTCCATTGGGTCTGGATGCGATGGCGCACTCATGGCCCAAGATGCGCCTGTATGCGTTTCCTCCAGTTTCTTTGCTCCCGGGAGTTCTAGCCAGAGTTCGCCAACAAGGGTCTTGCCTCTTGCTGATAGCGCCACGTTGGCCGAACAGAGTGTGGTTCTCGGAGATAATATCTCTCCTCGACGGCTCGCCTTGGGCGATTCCGGAAAGGAGGGACCTTCTGTCTCAGGCGGAGGGCACGATATTCCATCCCAGGCCCGACCTGTGGAATCTTCATGTTTGGCCCCTGATGGGAACCAACTGAGGGACACTGGGCTTTCGCCTGCTGTTATTGAGACTATTCTGAGTGCTAGGGCTTCCTCCACTAGACAAAGTTATGCCAGTAAATGGGGTGTTTTTGAAAGGTGGTGTGTTGTACACAATGTAGATCCAGTCAACTGCCAGGTTGCTTCAGTTCTGGACTTCATGCAAGAGAAATTATCAACAGGCACATGCCCTGCTACTCTTAAGGTTTATGTGGCCGCTCTTTCGGCTTGCCACGCCTTAGTTGACGGGGTGCCGCTCGGGAGACATCCTCTGCTCTCTCGCTTCCTTCGTGGGGCCAGGCGACTGAGGCCTCCAATAAAAACCAAGATCCCTTCGTGGGATTTAGCTATAGTCCTCGAGGGTCTGGTTGAAACCCCCTTTGAACCTATAGAGTCAGCGTCTGATAAACTTCTGACTCTAAAAATGGTTTTTCTAATGGCAATAACTTCCTTGAAGAGAATTGGGGATATGCAGGCTCTGTCTATCTCTCCATCCTGCTTAGACTTTGCCCCAGGAATGGTGAAAGTAATTTTGCATCCTCATCCTGATTACCTGCCTAAGGTTCCATTTTCGTCTGTACATCCGGTCATTCTAGAAGCCTTCTGTCCTCCACCGTTTACAACGCCGGAGCAGGAGAAATCTCATAGACTGTGTCCAGTCCGTGCTCTTCAGGCTTACATCCACCGCACTAGCCAGTGGCGTAAGTCAGAGCAATTATTCGTCTGTTATGGTGGTAGTAACAGAGGAGGAGCTGCCACCAAGCAGACCATGTCTCATTGGGTCAGGGAAGCAATTGCTTTGGCTTATGAGGCGCGCGGTCAAGCTTCGCCTATAGGTCTCAGAGCTCACTCTACCAGGGGGGTCGCTTCTTCTAGTGCTTTGGCGAGGGGTGCCCCCTTACAACAGATTTGTGATGCGGCAGGTTGGTCCACTCCGCACACATTCATAAGGTTTTATAGTTTGGATGTTCATGCCACTCCGGGCTCTCATGTCCTTGAGTCAACATCACAGGCTAGTGTCTGAGGCCTTCTTGCGTTCTTGTGAGCACATGCACAACCGTTGGGGTCCAGACATGTTCAAGCACGGCGGCGTGGGTATTCTCGTTCCCAATGCGCTGAGCAGCGCAGCATCGATTGTAGCTTTCGAAAGGGAATGATCTCGGTTACTTCACTGTAACCTTGTTCCCTGAGACTGCGCTACTTTGCCGTGCTGAAGATGTCCCAGGACTGCTCTTCAGACAAAATATCCTGACGATGCACCTGCGGCTCATCTATTTATAGCCTCGTGTTGCGGGTGCGCGCCGATGACGTCATCGACCGAGGCTATATTACCTCCGGGTCAATTCTATCGACGTGTTACACACAATATTAACAGCTGGTCACGACTAAAGACGTTCCCCAATGCGCTGAGCAGCGCAGCATCTCGTTCCGCTTTCTCAGGGAACAAGGTTACAGTGAAGTAACCGAGATCGTTTCTAAAGCTTTGTAAATGCTTTTATTTAAATGCTATCAATATTTCAGCGTATCTGAACCTTTACAAAGATACATAAATACTTGATCAGAAAAGAAACCATGACAAACAAATCTCAACTAAAGGGAAAAGATCTAAGACGGGTTTGCATATCTGTTTTTTTGCAAACCGTCGTTCAATATGATTAAATCTTTCTATGCGATTTTGTACAACAGCTGAATAAAAAGGTTACACAAAATGAGAAAGACAGTCAACTGGATTTCCATACCACTGAAAGAAGAGGACAATGAAGTGCATTCTGTGTGCAGTCACTGGGGAAGACTGAATACTACTGGCTCACTTAGCAATCGTCTCATGGAGACTTTTGTGAAGATCATAAATAACACAAATTGTGAAAATAAATGGGGAGAAGACAACTATTCAGCTTCACAGATGATGTGTACATATGGCGATGGAGGAAGTTGCACCGTAAGTACAAGATCATCATCTGTCATTTGATCCAAACACTGACTGATATGAAGCCCAAAATTGTGCACTTTGTGTTTGTATTGTTAACAGGGGGATTCAGGAGGTCCTTTGGTTTGTGGAGACACTGCAGTTGGTGTCACATCCTTTGGAGACCCAGATCTCTGTAATTCACCTAAACTACCTGAAGTTTATATGAAGGTTTCAGCATATCTTCCATGGATACATACCTTTATTGGAAATGTTTATTGACATTTACTTTGTTTTGTCTTGAATGTCTCCAAATTGTTTCAATAAATGCATAATGTGTCAATACTCCATGAGTCAAGTTTTTTTTTTTTTATCTGGCATTTGGTCACTGTAAATATACAGTAAAGGTCTAATTTATTTTTATTTTTTTTAAGTTTTTTTTTTAAAGAGATAGTGTATTTCCTGTAGGCAAGATGCTCTTCCCACAATGTTTTACCACATGGATTCAGGAGATTTTGCTAAATATTTCCTGCCCAAAACTGTCAGCAAAATTTGAAATCTTATTGGTGAATATGGATTATTGAATTTGTATTAATGATAACATGTGAAATGTTTTGAATTGAAATATTCACAGCTTAAATATACAACCATGTTGAATTTCAGCCCATAAAAATGCAAGCCCTAAAAATACAATGCATTAAAATGCAAGCAGCGTTAATGCAATGCATATTACAAGTTTTCTGTAATTTAATGTTTAAAAATGCAAATTAGGCATAATCTAATTAGATATGCGATAATTTGCAAATCTGAGTATTGGATAAAGCCAGGTTCAATTTTTTTTTTCATTGTGGTCACATATTAGATGGGGGGAAAAAAACTATGAAGGCATTTATGGATATCTACTTTTGTTTTCCTGTAAATCAGAATATACTGTCAATAGCCTTAAAATCACCATGTTTTTTTAAAATAAAATGTTATATAAATCAGGCTAGGAATAATATATTTACAAATCCCTCTGTAAATGTCTTCATTCAATCACTATTCAGGGGAACATACTCACCCGAAATGCCACCAGGAAGGCCTGACCAGGTGTCACTTACATGGGACAATTCAGTCTCGCCAACTTCCGGTTGGCATTTCGGCTGAGTATGTTCCCCTGAATAGTGATTGGCTTTTACAACTCAGCTCTCAGATTTTGTAAATTTTATTAAGAAATTCAAATAATAAATACCGTTTTGGCAAGAGGACTGACACAAGAGGACTGACGCATGAACAGCCTCCACATCATCACAACGAACACGGAAGTCCAACTGAAGGAGCTGAGACAGCCAGCAGCCCCAGCACCGGCAGCACCTTCATGTTCCCGTCAGATCCGGCCCGCTGCCTTCCATAACCGGGCTACCAGGTACCCAGCATCAGTGAGGGAGTCTGGGCTTGGGTGTTGAACCCGCTCCCTCACAAATGACCTACTGAATTGCCGTCTTCAAAACAACGTTCACGAGTTTACATGTTAATGAAATCTGATGTAATATTATAATGCGTATTTGGCTTGCTGTCCGGGGGGAGGGCTCCGAGCTCAGAATTCGGCCCGACCCCCGAGTACTCCCCCCATAACCTTAGAGATCGTAGGTATCTATGAGCGGACCCAGCCGAATGTGGGGTGAAGGGGTGGAGGTGGGGTGCTGAGAAATTAGTCATGAGACAGGAGGTAAGGGAAGGCTTTATTTATACTGGCTTCTTCTTGTGCTGATTGGATGATTACCTGAACATGCTCCTCCCGAACTTTGTTTACATAAAACTTCATAAAGTGTACCGAGGGAATGGCTGCTCCATTCACCATCTACTGGCTCTGTTTATTGCCATGCCTGCAAACTCCTGTCACCCCCAAAGCTGACAACATGCCCTCATCAGTGGATTTAGCGATTGGAAACACTCTGAAAGGATCGGGGATCATGAAACAAGTTTGGAACATAGACAGAATATGTTGTCTTTAATGCAGAGATCCAGTTTGCAGAGTGGATGCTGCACTTGTCCAACAATGTGAGGCAGAACAACGGTACTGGGCAGAGGTACTCGGGCATGTGGTTACTGTCATCAAGTTTTTGGGAGCTAGGGGCGCAGCTTTCAGAGGGGACAACGAACTGTTGGGCTCAGTGCATAATGGGAATTATCTGGGGATATTGGAGATTATTGCACGTTTCAAACCATTTTTAAAGGACCACCTTGTGAACCATGGCAACAAGGCGAAAGGTAAGCCCTCATACCTCTCCTCCACTGTGTGTGATGACTTTATTGCATAAATAGGTGACAAAACAAAGCAAGTCATTGCAGATGAAATTAAGCAGGCTCTGTTTCTCCGTTATCGTCGATTCCACCCCAGATCTTGCGCATGTGGATCAGCTGACATTTGTATTCTGATTCGCTAATGGAAGTGGAAAAGGTTCATAGATTTGAGCCCATCCACAGCCACACAGGCCTAGGTTTAGCTGAATCTGTGATTAGCATGGTGCGAAACCTTGGACTGGACTTGGCGAACTGTCGTGGGCAAAGTTAATGCATAATGCTAGCAATGCTAAATAATGCTAGCTACATGTCTGGCAAGTACAACGGACTCCGAGCTCAGTTAAAAAAAGAAAACCCACTGATCCACTATACTACACTGTGTGCCGCCCACTCCTTAAATCTTGTGGGTATTAATACTATGGAAGACCGCTGTGCAGATGTCATCTCTTTTTTTGAACTTTCTACAGTCTCTGTATACATTTTACAGTGCTTCAACCCATCGCTGGAATATAGTTTTCAAAAACAGCGACTATGACATTAGCCATACCTTAAAATCCATCTGCGGTACCAGGTGGAGCTTTAGAGCAGACTCAAGGAAATATCTATGCAGAAATTATAGAGCAATTAGAGATTCAATGGCCAAAATAGCCTCGGACTGTGATGAAAAGAACCAAACCAAACAAGAGGCCTCTGCGCTGGTTGCTAAACTTGATACACCTGAGAGTGCAATGATGATCATTTTGTGGGACAGAATATTGTGAAGATTTAAAGCAACCAGTGACAATCTTCAAACAAGTGACATATATTTAGCAACTGCTGTGCGGCTTTTACAGTCACTGCTCTTCTATGTTGGCACGTTACGAGACCAGTTTGCAGATCTGGAAGAATCAACATGATCTGTCAGTGCTACACAGAACTATCAGTATGACATTTCACGTAGGAGAAAGAGAAAGGGATTTGCTAACGATGAGGAGGTAGTCTTTACTAATGGCGTAAAGCCGACACTCAACACTTCCCCTGCTTAGTTGTTGCAAATTCTGGAAACGAGTGGCCTGAAGACAACATTTCCGAATGTACAGTACATGTTGCACTCAAAATGTTCTTAACACTGCCTGTCTCTTATTGTGAGGGTGAGAGGTCATTTTCTGTTCTAAAACGAGTTAAAAATGTGTTAAGGACCACAATGTCACAGACAAGACTTTCTGCACTTTCTTTGCTGGCTATAGAACAAGTTGTTGTTGAAGGTTTCAACTCCCTTGAGTCTTGTTGCCCAGGGCATAGGAAGTTAATCCGACCCTGGTTTTATGAATACTTGAATTCAGACATACTACTTGGTTGCATACTGCTTTCGCCTACTACATATTATGGTAGTAGGCATATTCGGACACAGCGAGTGTTTTGTCATGACAGCTCACTGATCCTCTTCATCATCATCATCATCATCTCTCTGCTCCTGCTGGCCTCTCTGCTGCCACACCCGACCTTCACTGGAATTCCACAATTGCAATATTACATGGGGAGCACAAAAGTAATTTCACATTAATTCACTTAAAGGGTTAGTTCACCCAAAAATGAAAATTAAGTCATTAATTACTCACCCCCATGCTGTACCAACCCCGTAAGGCCTTCGTTCGTCTTCGGAACACAAATGAAGATATTTATGATTAAATCTGAGAGGTGCATCACTCCTCCATAGGCTCCCTAAGGGAATGACACTTGACGGCCCAGAAAGTCATTAAAGAAAATGTTCAAATATTCCATGTTGCAACAGTGGCTCAACTATAAGTTTATCAAGCGACGAGAATACTTTTTGTGCGAAAAAACAAACAAAAATAACGACTTTATTCGACTATTCCTTTTCTTCCTTGTAGGCCTGAAACGAGACTTCAAGAGATTTCCACGACGCATGCGCGAGAATTGCGATCTCCTTCAACTACTTCAGTTAAGTTCTCCCGCGTGTGTGCGTCGTGGAAATCTCTCGAAGTCTCGTTTCAGGCCTACAAGGAAGAAAAGGAATAGTCGAATGAAGTCGTTATTTTTGTTTGTTTTTTCGCACAAAAAGTATTCTCGTCGCTTGATAAACTTATAGTTGAGCCACGGTTGCTCCATGGAATATTTAAACATTTTCTTTAATGACTTTCTGGGCCGTCAAGTGTCATTCCCTTAGGGAGCATATGGAGGAGTGATCCAGCTGTCACATTTAATCAAAAATATCTTCATTTGTGTTCCGAAGACGAACGAAGGTCTTACGGGGTTGGTACAGCATGGGGGTGAGTAATTAATGACTTAATTTTCATTTTTGGGTGAACTAACCCTTTAAGGCCATCTTGGTTACACCCTCAATTTCCAGTCATGCAAGTACGGCTTATATAAACTTGAATGGGCAAAGACTGAAAACTCGCAAACCGTTGGTCAATATTTGGGATAAAATCAAACAAAAATGGTATAATAAATTCAGCTTTTTAAAAACTTAAATCTAATAATTCAAACCATCTGTGGCTTCAATACTAGACCGCAAGGATTAAAGGGTTAGTTCACCCAAAAATGAAAATTATGTCATTAATGACTCACCCTCATGTCGTTCCAAGCCCGTAAGACCTCTGTTCATCTTCGGAACACAGTTTAAGATATTTTAGATTTAGTCCAAGAGTTTTCTGTCCCTCCATTGAAAATGTATGTATGGTATAGGTATACTGTCCTTGTCCAGAAAGGAAATAAAGACATCATCAAAGTAGTCCATGTGACATCAGTGGGTTAGTTAGAATGTTTTGAAGCATCGCTATTACATTTTGGTCCAAAAATAACAAAAACTACGACTTTATTCAGCATTGTATTCTCTTCCGGTTCTGTTGTCAAGCCACGTTCAGTGACGCTGCTGACGTGTTATCAGTGCGCCCGAGCTTCGTTTACAGTCTGAGGGCGACGCACGCTGTAAACAAAACAATCTTCGCAAACATGTCTAAGGATTTCGACACAGAGGAAGACTTGCATTTTTTTACCCAGCCATATTTATTTGAACCCGAATACACGGACGCACCAGAACACGTCAGCAGCGTCTTACGTCAGCAGCGTCACTGAACGCGGATTGACAACAGAACCGGAAGAGAATACAATGCTGAATAAAGTTGTAGTTTTTGTTATTTTTGGACCAAAATGTATTTTCGATGCTTCAAAATATCCTAACTAACCCACTGATGGCATATGGACTGCTTTGATGATGTCTTTATTTCCTTTCTGGACAAGGACAAAACAGTACTTTCTATGCTCATACTACTGTCATCGGAGGGAAGTTCTACATCCCGCATCCAAACTATATATACCCAGTCCTATTCAGAATGACATCGTTCTCTTACGGTGTATGAATGAGTGAGTGAATGGGTGAATGAGAGGCAAAATGTAAAGCGCTTTGGTGGCGATTGGGTCTGTAAAAGCGCTATATATTTTATTTATTTATTATTAAAGTGTCTTGCACTTACATGCCCTGCCCTTAGGCATAAAAGACACTAATGACATAAAACAAACATATTACACAGAAATGACCATCATACAAAGCAGATAGGTAGACGCCCATCATAAAAGATACATCACCATCATTTTCACAATATAAACAAACAAAACAAGACAAGACACCGTCAATTTAGGTCAGGATATAAATTCCTTTGCCTAAGTTTCCATGCCTTTTCCACATATCTAGCTAACCTATAAATTTCATTTTCAAAGAGCCAATTCAACATATCCCCCTCCATCATCCAAAACAAATCAGGCTTATTATGTTGAATTCTCTCAAACATACCCATTCTTAACTCATGATATAAAGGACAAAAAAAAACAAAAAATGCCATTCATCCTCAACAACCATTAAATCACACAAAACACATAATCTATCCTCTTCTGGGACACCTTTATAGTGCCCCACCTCAATCTGCAAGGGCAACACCCCAGCTCTAAACTGGGCACACAAAGACCTCTGTAATCTAGTTAACCAGCATTTGACATAAGGCTCTGTGGAGTATTCATTTTTAAAGTGAACATAACTTCTCAATTTGGGCTTATTTAACACCTGCCATTGCCATTGCTCTTTGTAAGAATTAAACAAAAACTGCCTGACCTGAGATATATCACATTGTAAAGTATTTGTAAATATACTGTGCTTTTACTGATGAGAGTATTCCAAGGACCTCCATTGACCAAGGATATTTGTGAGCTTTATCCCAATCAAAAACTTTCCGAGTAAGTCTATCTTCAGGTAATCTTATAAAACGATTCCATAATCTTATTAACTCCACCTTTTGTTTCACCATACAAGGCTCCCAGCCCATATCTCCCTCTAGCGCAGCTCTAGTAGTGAACCTGTGCACTCCAAGGAAACACCTAATGGCCCTGCTCTGCAATCTAGTACATTCAGGAGCATCTTCGAAGCCCCAGACCCCAGCTGCATAAAACAAAATAGATCCCACCATATTGTCAAACAGCTGGGTAAATGTTGCATAACCTATTTCTGGGCAAAGCTTCATCCTATTAATAACGGCTCCCAGGGCCCTCCCTGCAGACTCAGACAAAACCCTTCTCCCTTCTGAGAATGTCATATTTTCATGAAAAAGAAAACCAAGATATTTATAAGTTCTGGAATACATAAGCTGTGTTTGTCCAAAAAGGAACTCAAATTCACTGCGTAACACAGATGGTTTCCTAAAATGGACAACTTGTGTTTTATCCCCATTTATAGAAAGTCTCCATTTATTACACCAATCCTTCATAATACCCAACATTCTTTGTAGTTTAGTTTCTTCATCTGCGCAAACAACAATATCATCTGCATATGCTGAGGTTAAAACCATCAATGTCTATGCCCAAATTTGCTAACTTTATCTCTTGAGCCAGATCATTCACAAAAAGCGCAAAAAGAGTGGGTGAAAGAACATCTCCCTGCTTAACCCCAAATGGAGTGGGAAACCATCCTGTCCTCATGTCATTAATCTGTACACAGGCCACTGGAGCCTTGTACAGAGCTCTGATGGAATTATACAGGTGACCTGTGACACCAATAGAAAGTAACTTATATTTCAACAAATCTCTATTAACCCAATCAAAGGCTTTTTTAAAGTCAACAAAACAAACAAAAGTACTTTTATTTTCCTGCAACCTTGCTCTAATGACAGATGATAAAACATAAATATAATCAATACATGCTCTGTGTTTTCTAAACCCATTCTGTTCATCCACCAAAATTCCATTAGTTTCAATATATTCACTTAGTCGGTTGTTAAGAATACCAGAAAACACTTTACATGCTGTACTTAGCAAACTTACTCCTCTATAATTCAAAGGTACTCTTGGGTCAGCCTGTGTGGTCTTTGGAATAGGCTTAATGATCGAACTATACCACACCGAGGGAACAGTCCCACTCTTAAAACAATATTGGAATAACATGTGGAGAGTATTTAACAGCTTGGGCCATTTAAGAACCTCATTAGAAAGTTCATCCACACCAACAGCTTTATAAGGTTTGGTTCTATCAATTACCTTCTGAACTTCTTCTAAGGAAATATCATTGTTTAGCACACTACTAAGATAGGGTGTTTCCAATATAACAGATCCAACTTCAATTCGATTTTTCAATTTACATATCTCAGCTAGAAATGCATCATTGAACTGGTTAGAGGTAGAACAAGTGTACAAATCTCTATAATCTTTCTCCCATCTGTCCAATATTTTATCTATCTCGAATACTGACCCCCCACTTTCCGTGACTATTTGAAATGGAATTAATTTATTTCTCTTCGGGCCAAGCTTGTTTATTTCTTTCCAAAAATGCTGTGGATTAGTATTTTGAGAAATATTTATTTCAAAAGCTTTACCTCTCCTATAATGCCTTTTATACATTCTAAGTTTTTTATCAAAATCATATTGACAGGTTTTAAATATACCATATAAATGCAGTCCATTTACCATTTTACCATTTACATCATGCTTTTGAGGGTAACAACCTGTAATACTTT
This sequence comes from Tiaroga cobitis, assembly GCA_030578255.1. Lineage (NCBI taxonomy): Eukaryota > Metazoa > Chordata > Actinopteri > Cypriniformes > Leuciscidae > Tiaroga > Tiaroga cobitis. Next base: position 17,250,315 of record CM060612.1, on the reverse strand, counting down.
TAGTTGTTCAAAAGAATATCTGGTCAGGAAACAGTAGTACAAACCACTATGTTTGATTTTCTATTACAATTTCTTGCCTTAAAAATTACTGAAGGGATTTAAATCATTATATGTTGACCAAGTGCCTCTTTAGGTCTGTTTCCTACATTATTTATATATTGCTCTGTGCAGCAACAAAAAGAAAAATGGGCAAAAAAGGCAAAAAACCTGGAAAATCATTGATGCATTTTTTTTGTGGTTGTTATAAGCATTTAAGAAAGGCATTTAAAATTAAATCAACTTTAGGGCTTCGATACAAACCTCAAAAACGAAAGTATAATCAACTGAACCAAAGTCTTATAAAAGTTTTTTAATAAAAAAATTGTTGTAGGGAGGAAAATACTAGTCAGCACGACTTAAATGGGAAATGAGCACCCGTTCCGATGTTCTTATATATATATATATTAACTCAAACATATTTATACCTTGCAAATAACATTTGTATAAAACAAATAAGGCGGTTACATGTGTTTTGAAGTATACCTACCGATTTAACGTACTAGGAGGACTTTCATCGAGTAGGGGGAGGCTGCAGACCTGGAGCCGGTAGATACACGCCCCTGGCAGTTTTACGCCCCTGACAGTTTTAAGCCCCTGTTGTTCCGGATGCGTCCAGTAGGGGGAGGCTGTACAGCGACACGATTTTTTTTTTTTTTTTAATTAATTCATTATTTTTGTATTGCAAATGAAAGGATACAGACATTAACAGTGAGAAGAGAAAAAAAACAAAACAAAAAACAAGGGGGACATAAAAAGACATTGAATTAGGCTACACAAATCAATACAATGTTACATTTTGTCAATATAAAAAATTAAAGGTTCTTTACAAGAGACTCAATGATATTATTTGTTTTAGAAACCTTTGAGTTTAAAGGTTTTGCCATTTTCTTAAAAGAAGAAAAAAGGAACTTTATATCAGAGGAGAATATTCTTAAATCAGGATCATTGAATGGTTCTGTCTTTATGAAGATGAAACTTGCCCATAAGACAAAGTAATAATATGTATAATCAAGATTAATATCGTTAGATTGAAAATCTGACAAAAAAAAAAGATAGATTCTGTCATTTGTATGTTAAATAATCTTGTAAACTCTAAAAAGTTGTTGTTTAGCAATGATGCAACATTTATTATTTATAAACGATAGAGCTATAGGGTAGGTAGATATCAATTAATTTCTATATATCAATGGATGGGTCTATAATTTATTTCTAAAGACAAAAAGTTCTTGACGGTCAGGTTTATGTTCTATCTGGCTTAAACTTAGTTTACCACGTGTACGTTTAGCTGCCCCTAGTCTTCTCACTTTAAAATTCATTTTCTTTTCAATTTTCTTTTGTTGCCTGTCTTTAGCTTGCGTGAGATTCTGGTAAGATCCCGTTTACTACTTGCATTTAAACATAGCCTACTCCACATGGTTTCTGGGGGCAACATTACATAGATATTGGAAATATGTGAACTTGTTTTTTTTACAGTCTTTGAACACACAAAATACACATTTATAATAGGCATGTATATGCATGTAAATCTCTCTCTCCAAGTAAAGAGATGAACTGCACACTCACTCAAATATTTTGATTATTTTTATCATGTCATACATGATAAAACCCACATTAAAAACTTTTCCCATATGGTTTAATTGTTCCACCAACAAGTGCTTGTGCCGTTGTACTTTGAAGATCAGGAGCAAATTGATGCAATCCACACTCACCTGACATCAATTCTGGGCAGCACACACACACACACACACACACACACACACACACACGATCAAATCACCATGGATGTCCTTTTTAATTTTTTTAATGTTTACTTTTTTTTTATTAGTGTGCGGGAGCCCTTTGACAGGAGGATAGAAAAATAGTTAAAGAAGAGTGGCAAACCATAGGGGAGTCATCATAATTCATAATTCATTTTTTGTGAACAACAATATTGTCTCTTTCTTCTAAATGACCCTTGGAATTTTAGAAAAGGGATAAATTGTGTTTGTCTTCATAAAATGCTGTGTAGGTCACTGTTTTGTAGCTGTATGACGACCAATAGAGAAGGCTATAGCAGATATTTCATATAGGATACATATATGATTACATGGTACATATCTATGGGCTAAATTTGGTTAATATCTAAATGTAACTTTATAAAAATTCACAACGACATCTACTGTATATTAAAACCTACGGTGAATACTAGGCCTATAACTGCAGTAGGTCATATCATTACTTGTTATAACACATCGTTGATCCAATGTGTTTTTTTAATTTTTCAATTCACAAAAACAAATAGGGTAGTCTTCTGTGGGCTGAGTGAAGAGAGTGAAGCCCAACTGAATATATTTTAATCCGTGCAGATCTACACTGTAACGTTTATATTTAAATGAATAAAAAACAGAAAATTGTCAAGTCTATGGACGGGTTATTAATGTGTAGGCGTCGATTTAATTGTTATTTCGCAGTATATCCCCCTACTGGACGCATCAGGAACAACAGGGGCTTAAACCTGTCAGGGGCGTAAAACTGCCAGGGGCGCAAAACTGCCGGCTCCAGGTCTGCAGCCTCCCCATATAGCTTTCATCTTCACGAAGCTGCGGGAGAAAAATGAACGCTTGCTCAGATATTCTTACAGAAACGTATTAACTAAAACGTAGCTTAAATTTACTGAAAATAAATAACATCAGAAAAAAAACATATAAAGGGATTTAAAAAATGATAGTTAACCTACCATACTCTTGTTGTTGTGATTCTTGTCTTGTGTTCCCCTTGTCTTGTGTGGACTTTTGTTATTTCCTGTTCTGTGCCATGTTTTGTAGTCCTTTGTAGTTTTCTTGTTTATTAGTCTTCCCGGGTGTTTCTGATTAGCCACGCCCGCTTTTTATCTTGTTTAGCTTGTTTGACTTTGCATTTAAGCCCTGTGTCTAGTTCAGTCTTTGTGAGTTCTTAATGTTGTAACGGATGTTGACTGTCCTGTTTCTGAGTCCTGTTCCCGAGTCTTGTTTTTGAATTTAGTTTGTTTAATAAAATACTGCTGTTAGTTGCTTCTGCTTCAGCCGCATCGTCACAGAAGAACTCACCATGGATCCAGCAGCACAGATTATGCATCTCCGTCAGTAGTGATAGCGAGATGAAGCTTCATAAAGCATTGAAGCGTTCCATCCAATTGGTTCACTCATGTGCCGAAGCTTCATGGTGCTTCATTTGCTCTATTGTGCCATCAAGTGGACAATAAATGTAAAACGTGCAGTGTGATTATAATGACACTATGGCTTTGGTGTCTGAAGCATTGAATGAATTAATCAATGATGTTTGTGATGCTTATACATAAAGTATAAACTTTTATATGGTGTCTGTCTTTATGATACAATGACAGGGTCAAAATGAAAAGTGTGAAGGGGGAATCCATTGCATTTTGCTGGCCCTTATATTTCAAAATAGACCACCAAACCGCGAACCACTTCCTGAAGCAGTCACGTGGTACAGCCGGCTCGCGAGGCTTCAAACGTCACCACATACGTCACCGACACACGCCTCGATACGCGTTTCACAGAAATCATCCCGGATTACTCGACACACGCTTCGAAGCCTCGATACGGGAGAACACATCACTATCCATCAGGGAGACAGGCCCATTAAGGAATACATCTCGGACTTAATTGAGCTGGCACATTTAACATCTTTTGATGAAGTATGCCTAATGATATTTTTCCGTGGAGGGCTATCCAAGCCACTCAGCTCCCTTAGCCACTTCATCACCCTAGCTAGAGTCTTGAAAAATATATTGTCTTTTGCTGGCCGGTTTAAACGTTTGGTGGAAGAGGAGCCCCAAAACCCCACAGTACCAGCCAAGCCTGAGTCTCTTCACGTCATGCCTGATCTTCATGTCACGCCTGATTCGCTTGATCTTCACATCACGCCTGACCACGCTTGGCCTGCACTCCACGTCAGCCCTGCCAAGCCTGAGCCTGCGCTTTACGTCAGCCCTGCCGAGCCTGAGCCTGCACTCCACGTCAGCCCTGCCGCGCAAGAGACTGTTCACGTCGCGCCCGCCGCACAAGAGACTGCTCACGAGCCGGTGTCTGTACCTGAGCCGGTGTCTGTTCCTGAGCTGGGATAACGGAGACCGCAGTAGGTCCCTGAATGGGATAATGGAGACCGCACCGCCCTGGCCGCCCGAAGGGTCGTCTCCGCCCTGGTCCCCTGCACAGCCTGCTATGCCCTGGTCCCCTGAACTGCCTGATCCGCCCTGATCGCCTGAACTGCCTGATCCGCCCTGGTCGCCTGAACTGCCTGCTCCGCCCTGGTCGCCTGCACTGCCTGCTCCGCCCTGGTCGACTGCACTGCCTGCTCCGCCCTGGTCCCCTGAACTGCCTGCTCCGCCCTGGTCGCCTGCACTGCCTGCTCCGCCCTGGTCGACTGCACTGCCTGCTCCGCCCTGGTCGCCTGAACTGCCTGCTCCGCCCTGGTCGCCTGCACTGCCTGCTCCGCCCTGGTCGACTGCACTGCCTGCTCCGCCCTGGTCGACTGCACTGCCTGCTCCGCCCTGGTCGCCTGAACTGCCTGCTCCGCCCTGGTCGCCTGCACTGCCTGCTCCGCCCTGGTCGACTGCACTGCCTGCTCCGCCCTGGTCGCCTGAACTGCCTGCTCCGCCCTGGTCGCCTGCACTGCCTGCTCCGCCCTGGTCGACTGCACTGCCTGCTGCGCCCTGGTCCCCTGAACTGTCGGATCCGCGCTGGCCCCCTGAACTGCCTGATCCGCCCTGGTCGCCTGCACTGCCTGCTCCGCCCTGGTCGACTGCACTGCCTGCTCCGCCCTGGTCCCCTGAACTGTCGGATCCGCCCTGGTCCCCTGAACTGTCGGATCCGCCCTGGTCGACTGCACAGCCTGATCTGCCCTGGCCCCCTGAACTGCCTGCTGCGCCATGGTCCCCTGAACTGTCGGATCTGCCCTGGCCCCCTGAACTGCCTGATCCGCCCTGGTCGCCTGCACAGCCTGATCCGCCCTGGTCACTTGCACAGCCTGATCCGCCCTGGTCGACTGCAGTGGGGTTCTGGAAGAAGTCATTCACACTGATCAGACCTATTGTGTGCCAGGAAGACAAATTTTTGATAACATCTCACTTATTAGGGACATGTTTGATATCAGTAGGCTCTTTGATGTGGATTTTGGTTTGATTTCAATAGACCAAGAGAAAGCGTTCGACAGGATTGAACATAGTTATTTATGGGAGGTTTTAGAAGCTTTTGGCTTTAACACTAATTTTATTGATAAGTTAAAAGTTCTTTATTGTGATGTTGAAAGCTTGTTGAAGGTAAATGGTGACTTATGTGCCCCCTTTAGTGTTCTAAGAGGTATTAGACAAGGTTGTGCTCTTTCGGGTATGCTATATAGCATAACAATTGAACCCCTGTTACGAAAATTTAGAGAAGAATTAAAGGGTGTAAGCATTCCAAACTGTGAGAAATGTGTTAAATTATCAGCTTATGCTGATGACATTGTCATTTTTATCAAAGAACAAAGCGATGTGTCAAAGATAACAAAGATTTTGAGTGATTTTATGGTTGTCTCCTCTGCCAAAGTAAATTGGAACAAAAGTGAGGCTTTCTTAGTTGGAAAGTGGCCGGATAGACACCCCAGTCTCCCGGGGGGGTTACAGTGGAGTAGAGATGGGTTTAAATATCTAGGTGTATATTTGGGGGATGATATTACTGTAAAGAAGAATTTTGAGGGGTTAGAAGGAAAAATTGTAGGGCGTTTGAATAAATGGAAGTTTTTACTTTCTAGTATGTCTTATAGAGGACCGGTTTTAATTATTAATAATTTAGCAGCCTCTATTCTTTGGCATGGGCTAGCATGCATTGACCCCCCAGTACTTCTTTTGAAAAAAATCCAATCTATATTAGTCAATTTCTTTTGGGATAAGTTACATTGGGTGCCACAAAGTGTTTTATATCTGCCAAAAAATGAAGGGGGGCAAGGGTTGATTCATCTTCAGAGTCGAGTGGCAGCTTTTCGGTTAAAGTATGTACAAAGGTTCCTTGGAAGTTCTGTAGATGAAAATTGGAGCTTGGTCGCTTCCATTATTTTGAGGAATTTTGAAGGTCTGGGTCTAGATAAGTCCTTGTTCTGGTTGAACCTTAAGAAATTTTCTGTGTCTAAGTTACCGATTTTTTATTGTAATTTATTCAAAGTGTGGTCACTTTTTAAAGTATTGAGAAGTGAAAGAACAGACTCTTTGTACTGGACTCTTCAAGAACCGCTGATTGGTGGATCACGTTTGGATGTGTCTAATGAAGGACGTTTTCCTGCTTTGATGGACTTACTCATTAAATCTCGTATCATTACTTTCGAAAGTCTAATTCGTTTAACTGGACATGATTTATCCGACTCCAAAGCAATGGAAGAAAGGTTGAAGATGAGGTCAACACGGGTGGTAACTCAGCTGCTGTCTAAATGGAAGGAAATCATCACCAAAGAAGAGTTTAAGATGATAAAAGACTTTGAAGAAGGGTGTATTCAACCAAAAGATGATGATCCTTTTCCGAATTTATCTTTGGCCCCTGATTTAGAAATGTGTGAAGGTTTTTTTCTAAAGTGTAATGATTTAAGGTTGTTAGGAAAAGAAAAAGCGTCCAGTAAAGCTATGTATGAGTGTTGTGTTAAAGCATTTAACAAAAAGAGTCTTGACGGTAAAGTAGATACACCATGGCGCAATGTCTTACATTTAAGTGAGAACACAAGACCTAAATGGGGGGCACTTTATAAGTCACCATTGATTAAAAAAACAGGGGACTTGCAATGGAGAGTGTTGCATGGCGCTATAGCGGTCAATGCATTTGTTTCAGTGATAAATCATGATGTTACTCAGGAATGTCCATTCTGTTCACAAAGAGAAACTGTGTTTCATACTTTTATGCATTGTATAAGATTAAGGCCCTTGTTTATTTTTTTACAAGATCTATTTAATCAGTTTGATGAAATATTCTCTCTGGAGTTTTTTATCTGTGGTTTTAAGTATTTGAAAAAACGTTCCTTTGAATGTCAGTTGTTTAATTTTTTCTTAGGTCAAGCAAAAATGGCAATTTATGTCAGCAGAAAAAGAAGAATTGAGACAAATTCTGACACAGATGTTGTATTGCTTTTTTCAAGTTTGTTGAAATCAAGAATCCAAATAGATTTTCGCTATTATAATGCAACAAAGAATCTTATGTTGTTTGAGCAAAGATGGTGTATAAAAGGTGTTCTGTGTAGTATAATCAGTAATATTTTGACTTTTAACAGCATGTTGTGAGTTTTTTTTTACTCAGCTGTATATGTATCTTTTTGTGTGAATGGAAAACAGAATTGTAATAAATGCCTTTTAAAAATCAAAAATCTCTCTCTCTCTCTCTCTCTCTCTCTCTCTCTCTCTCTCTCTCTCTCTCTCTCTCTCTCTCTCTCTCTCTCTCTCTCTCTCTCTCTCTCTCTCTCTCTCTCTCTCTCTCTCTCTCTCTCTCAGCTCATGTGGATGTGGGTATAGTGAACGGCACAGAAGCCAAACCCACTCCAGACCTTACATGGTTTCTCTTCAGACAAATGGGCAACATAACTGCGGTGGATTCCTCATTTCTGATCAGTTTGTCTTGACTGCTGCACATTGCCGAATGAAGTAAGACTTAGTCTGAACTGCAATAATGATTGATTATTGATGGAGATTTTTTAATATGAAATTACATTAGTATATAGTTTACTTACTTTTGTTATCAAATCAGTACGCTCAATATGCTTTTATAAAAGGATGCATAAAACTGTCTGGACTTGGGCGTCTGGACATGAACGGTCCAGAGAGTGATAATGGAGGCCAATGCGAAGATAATGGATTTCGCAAAATGGAAAAGAAAACAGATACATTTAGGCTCACGGATGATGTGTGCATATGGCCACGGTGGCTCCTGCGAAGTATGCAATCATTTTATGAAGTGAGTTTTAATTGTGATATGGCATTTCAGTGCCGTGTTGATCTGTGTTTCTTAGGGGGATTCAGGAGGCCCTTGATTTGTGGAGACACTGCAGTTGGTGTCACATCTTTCGGTGACCCTGGACACTCTAATTCACTTAAGTATCCTAATGTGTATACTAAGATTTCACCGTATCTTCCATGGATCTATGAAAATATTTGAAATGTTAAGTGACTTCATAGAAAATAAAAAAGGAAGAAGTTTTCCTGTATTCTTCCAAAAAAAAAAAAAAATCCAGATTTTTTTTCCCCAATTAAAGTATCACATGGCAAGCATCAATCAGTCAAAGTTTGTTCATTGTCACAACCATATATAAGTACAATATTACTGTCACAAATCAAGTCCAATGATGATGAGGAAAGCAGATTAAGTGGTTCAAAATAACAACAAGGTTTATTTAAGAGCAAGCAACATTTGACAGTGTGCATGGCACAAACAATACAGGACAACCAACAGAAAGCAAAAAGGAACTTAAATACACAAGATGAACTCGATAATGAACAGCTGTGAGGATTAAATGAATATCTATGGTAAATGATAAGTGGCGGGAAACTAGAACAAAGGAAACAGGAAACTGAAGAGAAACAAACTAAAAGTTCATGAAAATCAAACTAAACAGAGAATAACCATGGCAATTATATGGTGGGAGCGCTAAAGTCATTTCACATTAGCAAGTAAACCTTTTGATTTTGATTGAGCAAAGCCAGAAATCTCCAAAATTGGAATAACTATGGTATAATAAATTGAGATTCTTTAGCTCAAATTTATTTGTATTTTTTTTTTCAGATTTGCTAAAATAAAGTACACTTGAGTAGAACCTTCTGACACTTTCTATCCCAATCTTCCATCATTTAAGAACTAGCAATGGAGGCTAGAGCTATTGACTGCAGTGATTAGAGAGAGAGAGAGAGAGAGAGAGAGAGAGAGGGTGTGTGTGTGTGTGTGTGTGTGTGTGAATTTCCTGAATGTGTGCGGCTAGTTCGGTAGCAGTTTCTGACACAGACGTTATCGCCTTGCTACTGAGAAATGCCATGTATTTTTCAGGAGTGAAACTTATTTTAATTGATAAAACATTGCGGGCAGCAGCGCTCGTAACTTTCTGTGCACTAGTCTGTGTGTACATGTGGGTGTGAAATAGCATGAGAAAGAGATAGATTGTGCTATAGTGATAATAAAAGATAACTGTTAATAAGATAGACCTGTAAATAGTTTGACATTTTTATCCTGTTGTTTTTCATGTTTATTTGCTTGATCAGTGCAGGGCCGTAGGCCTATTTACCTAATATATTATGATATATTTAAATAATTAAACACTGTGCTGTCAAAGTTGATATTGTGGCTTTATATATGGTCAGACACTTGCATGTGTCATTATATAATTAACATTCTACCAAAATCAATCTAAAATGGAGTTTTGACCAGTGAATGTCAAAACGTGTGTTTGTCCGCTAATAGAACGGCCGCATCTGAGGCTAAGTCTATCACATTACGTTTTCATCGACTTGGGATGAAACACACGCACTTGCTATTTTAGAAAGTTATCACGACAAATGCTAGACTGAAACAGTCTTCTCCACTCCTCAAATACATAAAACATTAGCCTTTATAGACAGAGTTTCTTGAGTGAAGCAAACACTGTGCTTATTCAAACATCCAGTTATTTATTTACCCTTGCATTGCAGAAAAGCAGATGATCCTTTGGTGGAGTTATGAGGTTTGTCCAAGAGTTTTGAGGATCCAATGGAGAAACGAGGTTTATAAACAAGCTATTTTTAATACGTTTTACTGGTTAAATATTTGCAGAACCCACAAACAGGGTGACCAATAGTATTGATTTAAGATACACGGTTTCTGCCCGATGTCTAAAATTTGATCATGACATAACTAATTGGAAGCATTGTCCTTGTATACCCTGCATCAAAACTATAGATATTGGCCTTTTTGGAATGACATTGTGCTTTTACGGGTAACAAACTGCACATCAGATGTATTATGAGCTGTAAAATATTCAAGTTCTAAAATGCATGCATACATGCTGAATTTTTATAATCTAAACCATCTTTAATCTTTGTGCAAGACCGGAAGAACAGTATCTTTTCATCACTGTGTTGCTCATACTGCAAGAAAAAAAGAAAAAAAATCCACCCACCCACCCACTCACTTTTACAGTATATTTATAAAGTGTTTTGCCATGAGAACTCAATCTCATCTTCATCATGACCATCATCATCGTCTCTCTGCTCCTGCTGGCCTCTCTGCTGCCACACCTGACCTTCACTGGTGAGATTGATTATATAACAGTATATTATGATGATTTTTTAAGAATGGTTGATTCGTATGTGCTGAATAAGTTGACTGACAGCACTATCTCTCTCTCTCTCAGCTCATGTGGATGTGGGTATAGTGAACGGCACAGAAGCCAAACCCCACTCCAGACCTTACATGGTTTCTCTTCAGGCGAACAGGGAACATATCTGTGGTGGATTCCTCATTTCTGATCAGTTTGTCTTGACTGCTGCACACTGCTGGAACCGGTAAGAGTTTGTTAAGAAATCACTTTTGAATGACACAACAACTGCAGTGCAACCATACAGTGTGGTGTATGACATAAATGACTCTCATGACTTCCTCTTTCAACAGAATAGAGGTTCTGACGGTCGTTGTTGGTGCTCATGACTTAAGGAACATCAAGAGTTCAGATCGCTTCGACGTGAAGTCTTACATCCCGCATCCAGACTATACATTCAATCGTAATAAGAATGACATCATGCTTTTGAGGGTAACAAACTTTAATACTTTTAGTTGTTCAAATAGAATCTGATCAGGAAACAGTGGCACAAAACAAACTAATTTCTATTGCAATGTAAGACTATAAGACTGCTGTAAGGGATTCAATTAATTTCTAATGTACAGAAAAAAGGCCAAGTGCTTCCTTGAGTCTATTTCTTTTTTAAATTTTTATTTTATTTCGGCAGTTCAGAATCGATGTTTTACGTTAACTTTATTTGTCGTGCACTTTGATCTTTAAAACTTTGCAGACCTTTTATATTCACGAACATTGCATGAAAGTTCATATTTGAAAAAAGGATAATAGGTGCTCGTTAAGAGGCGCTTAAAAACTTGTTGGCGATGTGTGTATTTTGTAAAATTTCTGTATACCTGCAAAAAAACAACAAAAAAAACATTGGTCTTCAGGGCTTTTGTACTAACCACACAAATAGCAGTATAAACAACTGCATAAAGATGACTAAATCTTTTATTAATAATGGTTGTGTTTTTGAATTACAGCTACAGGAAAAAGTTAAAGCAAACAACTATGTTAAATGGATTGAATTACCAATGAAAGGAGAAGACATGGGAACAAATTCTGTCTGTAGTGTTGCCGGCTGGGGAAGACTGAAGACTAATGGCCCAAAGAGTGATCTTCTAATGGAGGCAAATGTGTACATAATGAATAACGCAGAATGTAGCAATAGATGGGGAGAGTTATACTCACTCTCAAAGATGATGTGCACACATGGCCGTGGTGGATCCTGCCTTGTACGTACAAAAAAAAAAAAGAAGATTCACACACTTTGATTATGTTATGTTAATTTCTGAGTTTAAACTGATACGGTATATTTAATTGACGTGTTGATCTGTTTCTTCACAGTTCGATTCAGGAGGTCCTTTGGTTTATGGAAACACTGCAGTTGGTATCACATCGTTTGGATGTGGGGATATGTGTAATTCACCTAAATATCCTAATGTGTATACTAAGATTTCACATTATCGCGAATGGATCGACAACATAATTAGAAAAGTGAAGTGAGTGAAGTTACTGAATGCTTCCGTTACTTCTTTCAATAAAGTATCACATGGCAAGCATCAATCATTCAAAGTGTCTTCATTGTCACAACCATATAAAGTTACAATATGACATGGGGAGAACAAAAGTCATTTTACATTAGTTCACTTGCATGGTGACCATCTTTTTACACCCTAAAATTACAGTCATGCAAGTATGGCTCATATCTTTGAATGGGGAAAGTCTGAAAACTTCAAAACTGTTGGTCAGGGATAAAATCAGGCAAATACAGCAGTCATACAGTCACAGAGAGATGCAGAGTGTGACAGTGAAGGGAGGGAATCCTTCCTCCTTTATAGTTTTGACTCCCAGAATGTTATCTTTCTAGGCCAATGATGGTATTTCAGCCATATGTGGAACATTCTTAGACTTGTTCGTCCTATTTTATCCTTAAGGGAAGGCCCTCCTGTCACCTACCAACACTCTTTACCATTCCAATACCATTCCGTATTAGAATAAGGATTCTGTTTGCTTTTTACTGTCATGTGATGGTCACACACATCTTAAAGATCAAATTTCTTCCACAATTCCCTCCTTTTTATCATTAATTGATAACTATAATAATACAGCAAAATTAAGTCATTACATCACATTTATTACATCATTTTTATAGAAATTATCACCCTCTTAAATTTGTGAAATAAGATTTGAAAAGAAGAAATTTTAAGCTGTTTTGTGGGGATAGTCCCTTTAGTATAAGCAAGTAAAGATTTGTAAGATTTGTAAAGATTTTTCACTTAACCCATCTGTAATGATAAAACACTCAAACACAATGATAAATGACACAATATACACACAATAGTGACACAATAGAACCCCAAACTAACACATACGAAACATACAGTGCAGCACCATCACACACACTCATACTAGACACACATGACTATAAACTGCCCATAGTCAAGGTTTTTGTTTGTTTGTTTGTTTTTAGCAGTAAAATGGCCTTTTTGGCTCTAAAATGATTTACTTCAAAATATTCTTGTTTTATGTTTGACCTACTTTTACATGGTCTCTTAACCAGTTCCAAATAATGTTCATTAATCATTTTCTATATTATTAATGTACTCTGTATAGCAAAAAAAAATTCATTGAAGCATTTTTGTGGTTGTTATACAGAAAATAATTGATGCTGACAATCATGACTCCTCGAATCCAAATAATGCCAACAGGTTCTTGCTCTAATCTGTGTGGAAGAACCGCTTAAAGGGTGTAAAGAAATCGATCGCCAGTAACACTCTAATTGGGGGAATGTCCAGAACATGTGAATTAATGATCCCTCAGCACATTGACATCTATTGCACATGGGGCTATACCCGGAAACATTTGAGCTAGTTCAACGTTGGACATATGTACTACTTTGAACTGTATAAGTGAATGCTGTACAAACATCGCTGATGAGTAGAACTGCTTAAAATTAGGTAGGGACATACCATCATTGCGTCTAGACTTCTGAACGTATTCTTTACACAGGCGGGGATGCTTACCATTCCAAATAGAGATCAGAGAGTCTGAACTTATTTTTGACTAGTTTCAATAGATATGACATTAAGTTTACTGTTGCTATGCGGGCACTATTTTTTTTTTTCTGAAATTTTGCGAAAACATTGGGTTTAATGTTATTAAAGTGCTACATACAGGCTAATTAAAAGAATATTGGCTATGACTCGATGACAAATGATATGCTCCTCTTCGATCCTCAAACACATAAAACAGTTTAGTCACAAGCTCTTTTTAACACTTTTCATTAGTTAAATATAAAAAAAAAACACAGAGAGACATAAAGGGTGACCAATATTAACGATTTAGGGAAAAAAAAAACAATAATAAAAATGACGAAATTTGGAGAAACAAGGTTTTTGTAAGTCTTTGAGATCTAACAACATATAGTTTTACTAAGCTCTCACACTCTTAACACTTCATTGCAAAGTGAGACCCACATGAAGCTGTGAAAGAGGAAGTATGAGCACAATGTAGTGATTTAAGGTCTTAAATATTCATATTAATATTTAGTATTAATATTAATATTGATGTTTTTGGTCACACATCAACTAAGGGGAGTTTGAGAGTGTCAGATGATTACTTCCTATACCAGCCAAGGAATTTCACCTTGACAGTTCCACTTGCTGAGGTGGGCCGCATTGTAGTGAGAAGAAAGGAGTTGGAATCAGATTCACAGCCTTGAAGAAGAAGTACTTGTGGTTGTTGTCTCTTACTCCTTTTCCACCAAGGCAGTTTGAGTGCTGGTTCAGAGCCAGAGCCTAGTTTCAAATCATTTCTTTGTCTTTCGACATCCAAAGCACCAGCTCTGAACCAGGAAAAGTGGTTCCCTTTCGAGGGAACTCTCGATGCGTCACTTGACGCTTTGGGAACGCCCCCAGCGTGCATGCGTCTGAGCATCAATGTCAACTAGTCCAATGGAAAAAATGAGCGTCACGGGCGGGTGACGTCATGACCAGGAAGGGATAAAGGCTCACCCGGTGAAACGCGGCATTAGCTTCTGTGTCTCAGCAAGCGATCTGTGTCATTTTGTCTCTGTCTATTTACTGTTGTCTGTTGCGGAAAAGGATGGAAACTAAACAAGTGTACAAACAGTGTGCTTCTCCCTGCCCGCGTTATTTAACGGGTGGGGACACACACGAGCTTTGTGTCGTTTGTTTGGGAGTGGAGCATGCGGTCTCAGCCTTCGAGGGGGCTGAGTGCCAGCATTGTGAGATGTTACCGCTTCGCATGCTCCGCTCTCGCCTGTCACTCTTTGATAAAGAGAGTGGGCAGGCTCGCGATCCGCAGGGATCAGGACCCGCGTCTGCTGAGGCAGCGCGGAGATTGCATACCTGGGGATCGCAAAAGGATCTTTCGGAGGGGTTGGAGACGGGTCCGAGGGCTCTTTCTCCTTCCTTACCCGAGAGATCCAGCGCTCTCCCCCCGGTGTCGGAAGCACGCTCTGCGGTTTCTTCCGCCCGGGGAGAGAGCCCTCCATTACTTCATTGCTCTTCCTCCGAGGAGGTTGATGCGATGAGTTTGGAGAGTGAAAGCACACACATGGGGGAAAGAGATTCACAATTTATTTCCCCAGCATATGATGAGTTGGTGGATGTTATGTCGCGGGCTGTAGAGATATTAAATATTGAATGGCCATCTGAGAAGAAGGGCGCTCGTCCTAAAAGCAAATTAGATGAGCGCTTTTTATCTTCCAACACATTATCTCCACCACGAGGGCTTCCATTTTTTCCCGATTTGCACAATGAAATATCTAAATCGTGGAATAAACCTTACTCATCACGTCTTTTCAGCCCTCAAGTTAACACTTATTCGAGAATAAGGGGGCTGAAAGAGTATGGTTATGAGGCGATGCCCCAGGCGGAAGAGAATTTAGTTATCTTTCCCCTGGTCCCGCATCGTCTCTGAAAGCCTCGGCTTTGCCCACTAGACCGCTTAAAGCCACTTCGGTGTTAGTGGGCAAAGCTTATACGGCAGCAGGTCAAGCTGGAGCATGTCTGCATACTATGGCAGTGCTCCAGGCTTATCAAGCTGACCTGGTGGGGGATCTGGATAGTAGTGAGGGAGTCAGTCATGACGATATTCGTGAACTTCGTCGGGCTACCGATCTTTCTCTCAGGGCTACTAAGGAGACCGCCAGAGCAATTGGGCGGTCTATGGCAGCCTTGGTAGCTACTGAGAGACATTTATGGTTAAATCTGTCTGAAATTAAAGAAAAAGATCGAGCTTTTTTATTAGATGCTCCGCTTGAACCTTCTGGTCTCTTCGGCGACGCAGTCCACGCGGTCGTCGAGAGATTTCAGGAGTCAAAGAAACAAGCTGACGTTTTTAAAAAGTTTATCCCTCGCCGGGTCCAGCCCCCTGGGGCTGCTGGGCGTGAGCAGCCCCAGCCGTCGAGCTCATCATATCGTGTGCATCAGAAAGAGAGTGTTGCGTCTCGTGCACCTCCACGTAGAGACTGGAGACGGACGCAACCCTCTCAACCGAAGTCTTCTAAGTCGAAGCCGGATCTGAGGACCGTTCTTCAGGCGAAGAAGGCTTCGGTTCAAAAAAAAAAGAAAAAAAAAGGTCCTGATGTTCATGCATCAGGCCTGTGAGGACAGCCCCGACCGAAGTGGAGCGGTGTACACCTCATTATACGGTTATACATTATACATTATACCGTTCTGCCAACCCTGCCACCCCCGGTGCTTCAGGGCGCAGCGGTCTCCAGCGAGCACAGCATTGGTTTCGCGCCCTCTGAGGGGGGCCTTAGAGCGGCCAGTTCAGGTAGTTCCTGCCATTATGTTTCAGGCTCCGGAATTAGCCGTCTCAATAACACCAGAGACCAGCCTTGAGAGGCTGGTTCCCTTAGTAAATTTTCTGGCAGCGTGGAAGCTTCTGCCGAATATTTCTCGTTGGGTCCTGCAGATTGTAGAGAAAGGATACAGAATCCAGTTTGGTTCTCGTCCTCCTCGTTACAACGGGGTGCTGCCCACAGTGGTGCATCCCGAGCAGGCTCTGGTAATGGAGCAAGAGGTAAAGGCCCTGTTAGCAAAGGAAGCTATAGAACAGGTGTACTCACCCGACAGAGAGTCGGGTTTTTACAGCCGTTATTTCATTGTTCCAAAAAAGGATGGAGGGTTGCGTCCCATTTTAGATCTTCGTCTGTTAAATCGTTCAGTACAGAAACTCAAGTTCAAGATGCTGACACTCAAGCAGATCGTGACTCAAATCAGATCCGAGGACTGGTTTGTCACGATAGATCTGAAGGACGCTTACTTCCATGTCTCCATCCTCCCTCAGCACAGGAAGTTCCTAAGGTTTTCTTTCGGGGGCAAAGAATACCAATATCGGGTTCTTCCTTTCGGTCTAGCTTTATCACCCCGCACGTTCACGAAATGCGTGGATGCAGCTCTAGCCCCTCTCAGGCTTCAGGGCATACGTATTCTGAACTACATCGACGACTGGCTGATTCTAGCGGAATCAGAGCAGTTGGCGGTTCGGCACCGAGGTGTCGTTCTCGCTCATATGCAGATGTTGGGGTTGAGGCTCAATGCCAAGAAAAGTGTGCTTTCTCCAGTACAGAGAACCACTTTCCTTGGTGTGGTATGGGATTCAGTGACGATGCGGGCCACTCTATCGCCCGTTCGTGTAGCTGCTATCCTGACAGCCACCAAAGAGCTAAAGCTAGGCCAGTCACGCACTGTAAAACAGTTCGAGAGACTGTTGGGTCTTCTGGCGGCAGCGTCCAACGTGATTCCTTTTGGCCTGCTGTACATGAGACCTTTGCAGTGGTGGCTCAGGACCAGAGGGTTCTCCCCGAGGGGAAACCCACTTCGTGTGATCAAGATCACGCGGCGATGCCTTCGTGCCTTGGTTATATGGAGAAAAGACTGGTTCTTAACCCAGGGTCCGGTGTTGGGAGCTCTCTTCCATCGAGTTACGATCTCGACAGATGCTTCCCTCACCGGCTGGGGAGCGGTAATGAAAGGCCGCTCGGTTCAGGGTCGGTGGAGGAGTCATCATCTTTCTTGGCACATAAATTGCCTGGAGATGATGGCCGTCTTCAATGCGTTGAAGCAATTCTTCCCAGACCTGAGGGGCCATCATGTGCTCGTCCGTACAGACAACACATCGGTGGTCTCTTATCTGAACCGTCAGGGGGGTCTGCGGTCGCGTCCGCTTTGCAAGCTGGCGCACCAGATCCTCCTGTGGTCTCTGGGGAAGGTACTCTCCCTGAGGGCAGTGTATATTCCTGGGGACCAGAATATTGGGGCAGACATCCTGTCGAGGCAGGAGCTGAGGCCAGGGGACTGGAGACTCCACCCCGAGGCGGTGGAGAAAATTTGGGAGTTTTACGGCCAAGCAGAGGTGGATCTGTTTGCGTCTCAGCATACGACGCACTGTCCACTTTGGTTCTCCCTTACTCACCCAGCCCCCCTGGGGCTGGATGCCATGGTGCAGACGTGGCCGAGGCTACGTCTGTACGCATTTCCCCCTGTTGCTCTGCTCCCAGGAGTTCTGGAACGAGTCCGCCAGTACGGAATAAGCCTACTGCTAGTAGCACCACGCTGGCCGAGTCGGATCTGGTTTGCGGACCTGATCCATCTCTTAGACGGTCCTCCCTTGGAGATCCCAATCAGGAGAGACCTTCTGTCTCAGGCCGGGGGCACAATATTTCACCCTCGACCAGAAATTTGGAACCTGTGGGTTTGGCCTCTGAGGGGGCCCAACTCATAGAGAGTGGTCTCTCAGCTGAGGCTGCTGAGACCATTCTAAGCTCCAGAGCTCCAGCTACTAGGAAACTATATGCGCTTAAATGGAGAGTTTTTTCTGTATGGTGTCACCGACATCAGTGGGATCCAGTTAACTGTTCTGTGAACACAGTACTCGAGTTCCTGCAGGAGCGCTTTACGTCAGGTCTATGTCCTTCCACGCTCAAGGTCTACGTGGCGGCCATTGCGGCTTACCACGCCCTGGTGGGGGGTACATCGTTGGGTCGAGACCCCCTGATTACACGTTTCCTTCGTGGCACTTTGAGGCTAAGGCCTGCAACTCGCACTAGGGTGCCAGCTTGGGATCTTGCTTTAGTACTAGAAGGCCTGTCTAGGGCTCCATTCGAGCCCTTAGATTCGGTTTCAGAGAAGTTTCTTACCTTTAAGACTATCTTTCTGCTAGCTATTTCGTCCCTTAAGAGAGTTGGAGACCTTCAGGCCCTTTCGGTTTCCCCCACTTGCCTTGAGTTTGCACCGGGGATGGTCAAGGCATTCTTATATCCAAAACAGGGATACGTCCCTAAGGTGCCGACCTTGACTCAGAGGCCTATTGTGCTGCAGGCTTTCTGTCCTCCTCCTTTTACATCTGCGGACCAGGAAAGGCTGAACCTCTTGTGTCCAGTGCGAGCACTGGATACTTATGTTCATCGGACATCGTCAATGAGGAAGTCCGACCAGTTATTTATTTGCTTTGGATCACCTAAGAAGGGTCTTCCTGCTTCTAAACAGACGGTTAGTAAGTGGATAGTTGAGGCTATTTCACTTGCATACGAGTACTCTGACCTGCCGTGTCCTTTGGCGGTCAGAGCTCATTCTACGAGGGGTATGGCGGCCTCTAAAGCCTTACTATTTGGAGTTTCTCTTCAAGACGTTTGTGATGCGGCAGGCTGGTCCTCACCGCTCACATTCGTTAGGTTTTACAGCTTAGACCTGGATGCTGCCCCAGGTTCTCAGGTGCTTAGTGCTTAGTTTCAACAGACTGACCCTCAGGTACTTGGAATTCTGGCGTTTTGGGTATTCTCGTTCCCAAAGCGTCAAGTGACGCATCGAGAGTTCCCTCGAAAGGGAACGTCTCAGGTTACGACTGTAACCGTAGTTCCCTGAGAAAGGGAACGAGACGATGCGTCACCCTGCCATACTTCCTGCTTCCCCGTGATCGGCTTGCTTCGACTTTTTGAAGCTAATGCCGCGTTTCACCGGGTGAGCCTTTATCCCTTCCTGGTCATGACGTCACCCGCCCGTGACGCTCATTTTTTCCATTGGACTAGTTGACATTGATGCTCAGACGCATGCACGCTGGGGGCGTTCCCAAAGCGTCAAGTGACGCATCGTCTCGTTCCCTTTCTCAGGGAACTACGGTTACAGTCGTAACCTGAGACGTTCTTAAGTAGCACCAAAAACATTGCTGGTCTAGAAGTAAGAACCATTTGGGTCAGGGACCGTGACCAACAAGACGAACAGAAACTTGTGACCGCCATGTTTTAAATAGCAGCTAATCGAGCTAATAGCAGCTCGATTGTAATCTCCTCCGTCTATGCAAGTTACCACAACCTGCACAAACGCGTTGGATTCGCCGTGTTTAGATGCAGATGTAGGTTCGCAAAGCCATGAGCATCAATAGTAACTCCGCCATTGTTGATGGAAGGCTTGTTCGAGATGCATCGGAGCGGCGCGGACCGATCAGAGCTGCGGAAGTGTTTGGAGAGCATACGACTCCATCTGCTTTTAGATCGCTTTTGCTTTGATGTCATGCGCCAATCGGTCTGCGAGAAACACAAACCGCCGCGCTAAAGTTGCAACATGAGATGTATACAGTCACGTAAGACCTGGCTCTGAGGTGGCTCTCTAGTCAGTGGAAAGGCAAACTGGTTCTTAGAAAGCTCGTCAGTCGAACCAACTCCAAACTGGCAATAGCTCTGGCTCTGAACAAGCACCCGGTTCATGCTGGTGGAAAAGGGGTATCTGTTGCAGTTTTCAAACTCCCCAAATTCACTTTTTGCAGAACTTCTTTGTTTATCTCTAGAGCTTCAGAATCTCGAGAGAGAGAGAGAGAGAGAGAGAGAGCAAATACACAATTGCACATCTTGGAAATGAAACATTGAACCAGAACAACTCTTTAGGGGCTTTCGCACCAGAGCACCTTTTCATAGTTCTAGAACAATTGGCGAAAGTACCCGGATTTTGGCGTGTTCGCACCACAGGAACTAGGAACGAATTTAGGAACTCCTTTTGGAGGAGTCTTTCTTCAGAGTAAGGTCTAAACCAGCACTAAAGGAACTACCTGTGACGTTGGTGTACGCTGACTGGCCGAACACACGGGAAACACCGGCACCCGCCATTTAAAAAAAAAAAGCTGTGTAAACACACAGATTATAGCCTATATATTTACTCCAGAAACTAACTCTACAAACATGGAAAACAGTGATAGATGGACCTTTACCCATGCATTCATGTGTACCTTAATAGGTAAGTTTGTATATTTTGCATGTACACAAACAACACTAATTAAGTACAGTTCTTTAAAAAGATATGGAGTTTTGCTCCATTTTGTCTATTTTGTATTTACAATCCATCCTTTGTGGCTTCAAGCCACATGGCAAAACCGGTTTGGTGATGAGGCATTGTCCACACAGAGACGCGTTTAGCTGTATACGTACAAAATTTGTATCGTATCGGAGTCCAGACGGATCCGGTGTTTTGAGAGCCTGAAACAGCTATATTTTGAAACCGGGTCCCAGAGTGGATAAATCTGAAAACGACGACACCCTTGCGTTTTCGTGTGCACAGCCAATCCGTATATTTTAGGTGTGTTCAACATCGGCTGCGGCTGGATGTAACCGATTGGCGAGAGTTGCCGCGTGCAGGCGGGGAGGAGCTGCAAACGGAGACGTGAAGTCAGACACTTTCTGGTTCCCGTAGTGACCGCTCACCTGTTGTTTGCATACTTTACCACAGTTGAAGTGAAATAAATGCAATATTTGCCAAATACACAGATATTTCAGACACATTTTCATTCAATACTTTACTGCTTCATACAGCATTTGTTGGAACAAGAATAAAGTTCAAAATAAGCCTATATCAATGAAGTGGAGTCAACGTTTTTTAATCAGTTTTATTTTGATAAAAGACACGATATAACATCGCGACTACATGAAAACACTGTTTACTGTTATAAAAAACTGATTTGTGAGCTTTAGTGGAACTAAAGGTGTGAGAATAAACACGAAACCTGATCATTGTCATGCGGTGAATCCAGCCAATCGTGGAACAGTTGTGTCGTCATCAGAGCTTGAGCAGCTTTAAAAAAAAATTTATTGAAAATATCAAGATTTACAGACAAACATGGCTGCATAAAATTCGTTTCTTCAGAATAGGATACAGGGAAAATATAGCCAGAGGGAGCAGCTCTTAATACAAACAGGAAATATATATGTAGTCTTAGTAACAAAAATAAGGATGATTTATAAAAGGGAAAAAAAAATAACATATAAATAAACGGTAAGAAATTATAACATAAGGGGAGAATTCAGTCTTTGTTCAGCTATTTATCTCAGTTGGGAAGTGTTTTAGGGTATCATATATTTTTTGTGCTTTAGGACCTTTCAGAGTTTTTAAGGATTTTATATACAGTTTAAATTCATTTAAAAAAAAAAAAACAAATTTGGGAGATGATTTCACAATTCTACACTTGTGAATGAAAGATTTTGCAAGACATACAATTGTATTAGTACAAAGCTCATCACTCTTGCTTTGCAATATCACTCCAAATGTTATGTCGTCCCTGGAGATAGAGGTTGGGAATGAAGACATCTTCTGTTGCTTAACCCATTTATGTCTATCACACCAAAATATCTGTATCACATTACATGAGAAAAACATAGTTTTTCTCCGTAGTTTCGTCATCATTTCCACAGAATTTACATGTGTTATCATCTATACAAAAGCGAAGTCTCAGTAATTCTTTAGAGGGGTAAATGTTGTTCATTACTTTAAAATGTGTTTCTTTCACTTTGGGAGGTATAGGGAGTGTTAGATACATTGTTCTTAGTTTAGTAATTGAATCTTTATCAAATTTTTGTAGGATGTTATTGTTATTTTGCCTTTCAGGGTAAAGGTATTCTACGGTGGCCGAGAAAGCTCAACGCGCTGCAAATAAAAGAAAACGCATGCAAATAGAAAAAAAACGTGTGCAAATAGAAAAAAATGCATGCAAATAGAAAAAACACCGGCAAATTAAGAAAACATCTTCATCAGTTTCACAACACACGTGTTCCAAATACTCACAACACCACCCAAATTCAGAAACGCGCTGCAAAAGTTCACAACACAAATGCAGAAACGCGCTGCAAATAACACAGACCACAACGGAAATGTTTCCAGGGGAACCAAATAAGTGACGAACCCGGCTGGGACGTGCTGGTGCTTACAGCTTAAAATTCTACTTTATTTATTTATTTTGCAAAACATACAGAGATTACATTTTTCATGACATACAACTTGTATACAATATATACTAAATTTATTAACACATGTATTAACAATATGTTCAATGTCATCAGATTACAAACGAGAAAAGAACAATGAGCTGAAAACTAAAATATATAAATAAAAAAGATAGAGAAGAACATGAAGGAAAAATATTTATCTGTCTTGTTACACTGTACAAATTGTTTCATGTTGTGTTTAAATTTTCATAAAGAAAAGTTTCATAAGAAATGTTAGGTAATGTAGGGTCCAAAGTTTTAAAGTTGAGACACACAGATATACACGCATATTTTTTGTAAATTAAAATTTATTTGAAACCGTTATGTTAACAGCATTATATTTCTGTGGTAAGAACAGCTCTTCAGCTGATGGACACCCCGTGCTGCGTTGTCATGGGAACATCCCAGGCGAAAATAATGAGGAATTACCTTGTCTTTCGTTGCTCCTTCCTCAGGTGCGTTCCACACGGCTACATAATGGCACACTAACCCAAACCTCACTCCAAAGTCCCACTTTAAGGGCTCTGCCATCTGCCCTTCGAAGGGAGTAGGCAAAGGGAAGCTCACGAGCAATAAGCACGTCCCAGCCGGGTTCATCACTTATTTGGTTCCCCTGGAAACATTTCCGTTGTGGTCTGTGTTATTTGCAGCGCGTTTATTTGGTTGTGTTGTGAACTTTTGCAGCGCGTTTCTGTATTTGGAGCACACGTGTTGTGAAACTGATGATGATGTTTTTTATTCATTTGCAGGTGTTTTTTTTTTTTATTTGCACGCTTTTTTTTCTATTTGCACGTGTTTTTTTCTATTTGCATGTGTTTTTTTCTATTTGCATGTGTTTGCTTCAGTTGCAGCGCGTTGAGCTCTCTCGGCCACCGTAGTATTCAGTAAAACAATTTCTAATAAAGTAGTTAGTGCACTTTTTATCAAGAACAAAGATCCCTTGAATTGATACTGGGGCCAATTGTGGTTGTATTGGATAATATGCCAAAATGTTTTTTGTTAGAAAGACAAATTCTTGGGGTAGTGCTCTATGTAATTTAGTCTGATTTTAAGGGTTTGAAATTATGTTTGATGCAAAATTGTTCATAATTTAAAAAATATCCGTTGGTATCCATTAAGTCGGCTATGGACCATATATTTCTCCCATACCAATCTACAAAGAACAGAGATCTGTTGCGGTGCAGAACACATCTGTTGTTCCAGAGTACAGATGTGTGGGGTGAGAAGTTATGTACATATAACATTTTCCAATACAAGAATATTTGTCTGTAAAACTCTGACAATGGTATAGGGAATTTGTCAACATTAAAGTCCGCTCTAAGAAGGACTTCTAATCCTCCAATTTTCTTGAATAAGGTCTTTGGAATACAATACCAAAAGGAGTTGCCGTGTTTGATCCAAGATTTTAACCAATTTATTTTTAAAGTTCCATTAATGCAGTCAAAATCAATAACTTTTAGTCCTCCATCCTTTGTGTCTTTAACCGCTTTTCTTCGTATAATGTGGTCTGTTCCTCCAAATGAAGTTTAGGTTGATTTGGTTAATAGATTTGATCAATTTGTTCATGCAGATATTTGAGTTCATGCAGATATTTGAGTTCATGCAGATATTTGAGTTCATGCAGATATTTGAGAAGACGCTGTGTTTATGGATTTTTTTTTTTTTTAGAATGAGGGGAAAAAAAGATTGGATAAGTAAAGCTCTGACTTTGTGTGGATGTGGTAGGGATGGAGAAAGGAAGCCTCATGAAGCAATGTGGCTTTCCCCTGACTGTTCCGGGAAAAGATTCAAAGCTTCGAGTGTCGAACAGCGCCATCTGGTGCTTATTTAAAATAAAGCAGCCAGAAGCCTTTGTAAGAAGCTCTGTCAGATGAAGCAACCACAACACACTCCATAGTTTCAATGTTATGTGTACAAATAAAAGCCTTACACGGTTGTGTTTGATTTGTCCATTAAATAAATTCCTTTAGCCATTAAAGTGTGACAATAAAATATAAAATGGGCTCATATGATTCAATAAGATCTAATGTAGGCCTATCTCACTCTCTCTACAGACACAGACGACATTGTGTGATAGGATCATCTGTTATGTGCTTATGACACTTGGCAGTGACAGTGCTTATGTAACTGTAATGACAGAAAGGTGATAAAGTGTTTAATTATTTTTTTAAAGAAATAAAAGCTGTTTCACAGTGTTGGGGGCTGAGTCTATTTCTCCTCTTAGACAGTACTTCCCCTGCCTTAGAGAACACTCTTTCCAGCCCGTTCTCATCCCAAGGTGTAGCCTGGTTAAAACCAGACCATTCTCAGTTGTAACTGAGTTATGGTCTGGCAAAGCGTCATTGACAAATCATTTCCAGCGGAGCGTCACAAACGGACGTCGCGGATAGACCTAAAACCAATCAGAGCGATGAAGGAGATGACGTATGCAGAGCGGCAAAGATGCATCTCCGAGTGTTGTTCTTCGCTCGGTTTTTAATTAAAAGGAAACTTTCAAATCGCTTAAAACAGACGCGATAGCTGATTCAAACGAGTGATGTTCGACGGCGGCATCCATCTTTGTAATGTTGTAAAATCTGCTTCAAAATCCCAGCGCTGTCGTCATCGTGTAAAGCCCGCCCCAACGTTTCTGATTGGTGCCGCGATTTCGGCGGATTGGAAATAGAGTGCCGAAGTGATGACGTCACTTTGTAGGACAACTCGGAAGCTAGCGGCGCGTGGGTTCCCTCGATCGAAAAGCTATGCATTTTCCCCATAGACTTTTGGAAAATCGCAAAAAATAAGATCTGTGTTTAACAAAGAGTTGTGACCCTTACACGTTTTGTCTATCAAGATCATCTTTACAAGTTAATCCAAAATTTATACATTTTGAAGCCTATATAAAGTTTTTTAAAAACACAAGCAGACACAATAAAGTTTAAAAAACCACAAGCAGGTTATAACTGCGTGTTCTATGTCATAGATCAAAATGTGAAAATATTTAGAGGCTTTGTTCACCACAGACCTTATTTCAGGCGATTTAGCAAAAACCCATTCAAAAATCCCATAGACTTTAGAGCGAGGGAACCGGGAGTGCTAAAATGCTAACTCACTTCCGCGTTTTGGCCTACAGAGTGACGTCGTAACTTCGGCACTCTATGAGCTTGAATGAGCTCTTTGCCAGACTAAATTTCAGAGCAAATCTAAATTTGCCGGAAGTTGTCTGGGTTCTCCCAGGCTACCCAAGGCGTCATATACTGACGCTTTTGCCAAAGCGTCTATATCCAACGCACATGGCACCCTTAAGTCAATATGAGACGCAGATATATGGCGCCTCCTAGTGGTCTAACCCCAACACTACCCCAGACCTAAACCTACCCATAACTGAAGCGTGTTATATTGACGCTAAAGGGTGCCATGTGCGTTGGATATAGACGCGTTGGCAAAAGCGTCAGTATATGACGCTTTGGGATGAGAATGCGTTGCTCTTTCACATGGTACAGAGGAGGCCGGGGTACAAAGAAACTGTAATGCCAATGTATATGGGGGTATACATGTTTCTGCATTCTCCAGTATTCAATCAAGTGGATCTTCAGCTCTTTGTTTGTTTGTCTCTGTAAGGTATTTATCCACTTCTACGATTGCATCAGAAGTGGCATTTGAGCTTTGTTTGTGCTGGTCTACAGCACTGTCCAACAGAAGACAACCCTTCACCAAACACCAACACCCTATCCCCTCTCCCCTATGCCCACCCTAACCCCAAATAACAATAATAATACCTAAAAAAAACACCAAAAGTGCAAAGATTTTACAAAAACAAAAAGACACAACAACAACAAAAAAGAATAAGTAGTTTTGTTTATTTAAATGTAATGTATTGATTAACTTTCAAAGTACAGCACTCTCCTCACAAACCCATCAACCAGACTGAGCCAACAAGGACTCGTTTAGTAAGATCTGGGGTTCGTGCCTGCTGACACCCAAAGTGAAATGCGCATGTGATTGGACAGAAAGTGAGGCTTCATTTGTCATCGATCATGTGACTCTGGGAAACCAATACACACCCCGATATGGGGCTTCAATAGAAATTGCATCGCATGTGTGTGATACTCACATCGGAGCTTCAGTGTCATATGTAACATCACTAGGATGACGCCTGAGAGTCATTGGTCATTCACACCTTGGTCTCAGGAGGACTGAGGGATTGAGGTGAACAATGGGCACATGCTAATTTCATCATTCTTCCCTTCCATAAAGAGTACCTGGTAATTGTCTTTGCAGGCTTGTCTCCTAGCCCACCTAGTTCATTGTTTTTGGAACTTCTTTGGGGGGTGCGAGTTTTAGAGTCCTGTCCTTTTCATCATGGCAGATGAAAGGGGACTTCTGTTGTGATGAGGGGAGTCTGCCCTCTGCCCCTAGTGCAATATGTTCAAAATATAGCACAAAATATTCAAAATGTACTGTATGCTGACCTGCTTTAATCTTCTAGATCTTGACCAAACCATCTGTGGCCTGAAAATGAGACCACAAGGATTAACAAGAACAATATTTACTCATCCACAAACTGAAGGGAAAAAAAAGACTTGTGGGCAGCTCAATGTCTCCACCCACCCTTATATTTATACAGTGTTTTATCATGAGAGCTCACTGATCGTCTTCTTCATCATGACCATCATCATCATCTCTCTGCTCCTGCTGGCCTCTCTGCTGCCACACCTGACCTTCACTGGTGAGAATGATTATATAACAGCTTTTATCAGTGTTTAATTTGTATGGTCTGAATAAGTTGACTGACAGCACTATCTCTCTCGCTCTCAGCTCATGTGAATGTGGGTATAGTGAACGGCAGGGAAGCCAAACCCCACTCCAGACCTTACATGGTTTCTCTTCAGACGTATGGGCAACGGGTACATATCTGCGGTGGATTCCTCATTTCTGATGAGTTTGTCTTGACTGCTGCACATTGCAGGAACGGGTAAGAGCTTGTTTAGTGTGAACAGAAATGTTGAGTTAAAACTGACTGATAATGACTGCAGTGCAACCATACAGTGTATCATATCTCACATCTCCAATATGCTCTTTATACAGATATGAGATTCTGGTTGTGGTTGGTGCTCATGACTTAAGGAACGACCAGAGTTCAGATGTCATCAGAGTGAAGTCCTACATCCCGCATCCAGACTACATACCCAATTCTTTTCAGAATGACATCATGCTTTTGAGGGTAACAACCTGTAATACATTTTTTTGTTTAAAATAATATCTCAGGAATATCTCAGGTCAGGAAACAGTAGCACAAAACACTATGTTTTAATCTCTAAAAAATACTGAAGTGATTTAAATCATATGTAAATGGCCATGTGTCTCTTTGACTCTGTTTCCGTGTATTATTAATTAATTGATCTGTATAGAAACAATGGCGCAAAAAAGGCAGAAAAGCTGAAAAATCATTGAAGCATTTTTGTTGTTATACTCAGCAGAAAATAAAGAGGCAAAAAAAAATATACTAACCTGTACACAACAGTGTAATCTACTGAACTTAAGTCTTATAAAAGACTGTTTATTAAAATGGTTTTATTTTTGAATTACAGCTAGAGAAAAAAGTAAAACTAAACAAAGCCATTAAAACGATACCATTACCAAAGAATGGAGAAGACGTGGAAACAAATATTCTCTGTATTGTTGCGGGTTGGGGAGGCATGACTACTGGCCCACAGAGTTATCGTCTAATGGAGGCATTCACAACTACAAATAATCCGACAGACTGTGAGCACAGATGGGGATCTGAGTACTCTCCCTCACAGATGATCTGTGCATATGGCAGTGGTGGATCCTGCAAAGTATGTGTGAAAATTATTCACAGACTTTATGGTAATGTACAGACTGATTTCACTGGTGACGTGTTGATCTGTATTTCTTAACAGGGGGATTCAGGAGGTCCTTTGGTTTGTGGAGGCACTGCAGTTGGTGTCACATCTTTCGGTGACGCTTTTCACTGTAATTCACCCAATAAACCCAATGTGTATACTAAGATTTCACCATATCTTCAATGGATCGATGAACAAAAGACATGTTAAGTGTCTACATGGAAAATAAAATAAAAAAGGAATATATATATATATATATATATATATATATATATATATATATATATATATATATATATATATATATAAAATATATATATATAGATATTGTTTTTCTTTCTATAAACCTTCTTTCAATAAAAATATCACATGGCAAGCATCAATTATACTCACTGTTCTCATTGTCACAACCACACCCTCACTTTTCAGTTATGACTGTAGACTCATATCTCATTGAATGGGAAATAACTGAAATACCCCAAACTGTTGCTAAATTACAGTAAAAAAATAAATATATATATGTATATTTCAAAACAGGAATGATATCATAAACTGTGCTGGTTTAACTTAAAAAAATATATATAAATGAAACAATTTTTCAGACAGGTCAAAATAAAAAATAATTATTGAAAAAACTTCCAGGATTTGAGTTGTAAAATGAAGTGCTTTGTGAAATCTTCCGACAACAAAATTTGGCAAGTCAGCTTTACTAAGCTCACGCCTGTTTTCTCACATCTAACAGAATTTGCAAGAAATATTAGGCATGGATTACATCACACATGTACTAACCATTAACAGCACAAACATAACACCTACACTATACTGCCAAATGTATTGGGACACCCCTCCAAATCATTGAATTCAGGTGTTCCAATAACTTCCGTGGCCACAGTTCTATAAAATCAAGCACCTAGGCATGCAGACATGGATCGCTCTCAGGAGCTCAGTGAATTCAAGCGTAGTACCGTGATAGGTTACCACTTGTGCAATAAGACCATTCGTGAAACTTCCTCGCTATTAAATATTACGTGTGGCCTTCAGATTAGCTCAAGAACAGAGCGTAGCGAGCTTTGTGGAATGGGTTTCCATGACATTCACTCTATTCATTAGCAGAAATGTTCAACAAAGTTCATTCACCCCATTTTACATAATGGAAGTATAATTGATCAAATACAATTAGCGAAATTAACATGACTGTTTAAAACGATATTCTTTTGGCTTCCCAACACAGCCTGGGTGTTTTGAGTTCAAATGTCTCTGCAGCTTTGATGGTTTTAGCGCCTCATTTGACAACATTTCTCCACATTCAACACATTGTGCCTTCGGCTTAAGGGGGTCGCACACCGGATGAGAGTCTTTAAAATTCGAACACATTATTTCCTATGAGTGTACACACACCGGCAGCGCCATTCGGAGTCTGTCCGTAGCGCCCAGCTACGGCTCAGGACCCTGTTCAAAAACTGGACAAGTGTAAATGCAGCTGATTGAAACCACAAATATAAATGTTACTCCTCCCAACAGTGCTAAAAAATAAACGTGTGAGAGTTTGTTATAGGCTAGGCCTATATGTCATGTTATAGCCAGATATGACGGCGGCGCTACTGCAGTAGGCTACGAATCGCCACAAATGAGAGCAGCTGAGCATCTATTCATCAAGCCAATGCGCAACTATCGCAAATCAAAGTGAAAGTAAGTCGCAGACGCTTAAAACACAATCATCTTCATTAAAAGTAAAGAAACGAAATGGTCTTACCATGTGCCATTGCCGTTCTCTCCTATTTTGGTCTTTGATTTTGAAATTAGCTGATGATCAATAAATTGCAGCTTGTGTTGATTTCGGTGACATGAACTCCATTAAAACTGCATATAGCGCGGGAATTGAAGATCGGATTTATATCCGTTTTGCGAAAACACATTTATGTGACCAGGTGTGAATGTAATCGTTTTGATAAATCATATATCTATCTGATAAGTAAAAACACATGAAGTGACCAGGTGTAAACAGGCGCCTAGACGTGACGCGGCTCTGCGCTTCTCGTCCGGTGTGCGACCCCCTTTAGTCTCAGTACCTGCCCTTATAAAAACCAAATTTAATGTATTCAGCGTCATATTATCTCACCACACACTTCGCACCTTTTGCTTGCACAGGTCTGTCTCCCACATCTGCGTTTCTTTTCAGAAAACGATTGACATAACAGTAACGTAATGTTACTGCACCTGATCGAACAAACGTTCAATCTGACGTTGTGACGTGATTGGTGTTGCGATATTTAAACATAAATTAGCTTTTCGATAATGCATCATGACTTGACTTGAGTGTTTTTGATCATATAATTTCATAAGAACAATCAGATAATTAGAAAATAACAAGATTTGTCAATTAAAAAAAACAAATCAAAATTAATTTGGGGGTAGCCGGTTGAGAATCACTAGTGTAAAGCACTCCACCACTGGACTCTAGAGCAGTGGAGACGTGTTCTCATGGAGTAACGAATCGCGCTTCTCTGTCTGGCAATCCGATGGGTGAGTCTGGGTTTGGCGGTTGCCAGGAGAACGGTACTTGCTTGTAAAGTTTGGTGGAGGGGGGATTATGGTGTGGGGTTGTTTTTCAGGGGTTGGGCTTGGCCCCTTAGTCCCAGTGTAAGGAACCCTTGATGCTTCTGTAATGGCGATCTGAGCTGTTTTTCTTTCTTCGCCATTTCTACAAGGGTGTAGCACAAAGGATTTGACGCGTGAATCCATAAACTGTCTTGTAAACTTTACTTTTTCGTTGTCAGATTACATTTTAAGAGAACTCAAATACACAAACAAAAAATAAAAATGATTATACACTTATTCACGTTCCAATAACATGAATTCGATCCCCCAACCCTTTCTTCTTTCTTTTCCTGCTTCCAAAAATTACACGTACGTAGCACGTAAAACTAGTCAAATCTCGCGATACCATACAAATAACACAAAATATGCATTTATCAAAAAACATAATCACTCTTAATGTAAGGAGAAATATTACAAATGATTAACGTGCTTATGGCTCTAACAGCTTCAGCATACCAAGACATTTTGGACAATTTCATGCTCCCAACATTGTGGAAACAGTTTGGGGATGGCCCCTTCCTGTTCCAACATGACTGCAAACCAGTGCACAAAGCAAGGTCCATAAAGACATGGATGTGCAAGTTTGGTGTGGAGGAACTTGACTGGCCCGCACAGAGTCCTGACCTCAACCCGATAGAACACCTCTGGGATGAATTAGAGCGGAGACTGTGAGCCAGGCCTTCTCGTCCAACATCAGTGCCTGACCTCACAAATACGCTTCTAGACGAATGGTCAAAAATGCCCCTAAACACACTCCTAAACCCTGTGGAAAACCTTCCCAGAAGAGTTGAAGCTGTTATAGCTGCAAAGGGTGGTCCAACTCCATATTAAACCCTACAGATTAGAAATGGGATGTTATTAAAGCCCACTTTAAATGAAATACCATCATCAACACTAAAGAGAACTTCAGCACTCCAGAGAAACCTTCCCAAAACAGCATCATGATCGTCTGTGTGCTTTTGATAGTCACCCTGCTACCATATCTGAGCCTTCCAGTTAAGTCTGATGGAAAATGACAAACTTCTATTGCATCATGTCTTCTAAATTTACCATAAATGTGCACTTTTAATGTGCATTTTATGTATTTTTAGAATTGCTATCACTACACTTGATTACTAGATCTGAAGGAACATTTAGTCAAAACTATTTCTAATCTAACCAACCTAAACTAATTTCTCTTTCAGCATCTGTGGATGTAGGTATAGTGAACGGTACAGAAGCCAAACCTCATTCAAGACCCTACATGGTCTCCATTTAAAGAAATAACAAACACAAATGCGGTGGCTTCCTTGTGTCTGAACAGTTTGTCATGACGGCTGCACACTGCTTTAAAGGGTGTATTCACACCAGGAAAGTCCGATAGTTCACTTGCTTTGGTCCGGACCAAATAAAAATATATATATTTTTTTTGGTACGGTTTGCTTTCACACTGCTCTTTTTGCAAGTGAACCAAAATTTGTAAGCAAAACCACACGTGTGCTTAAGGTCATTCATTCATTGGACAGAAATTCGAACCGTACCAGAGTTCGTTTGGAACCGTACCGAGACCACCTCTTCAGCTGGGTCTCGGTTCGGTTGTTTGGTCCGCACCCGAGTTCGATTGCTGTATTCACACCTGCCCAAAAGGTCCGCACCAAGGGGGGAAACGAACTAGAGTTCGATTCAATCGAACCAAACAAGACAGGTGTGAATACGCCCAAAGAGTGCGTTTTTTTGTTCAGTTAGAATTTCGTTGTGAGGCAAAGAGTCCCAGACTGCTGCAAAAGGGTCTTCACTTGGTGTGACTACTTTCGAAATAACACATGATAGTATACCCAACTTAGTATGAAACATGACTTCTAGTGAGTCCGCCCATTATTAACCCAACAATCAAAACCAAGGTTACCAAGGTAAAGTTGAGCAAAATATTTGTGGCTTTGCAATGGAAGCATCATAACCAAGTAAGTTAATACATTATGGTTCTAAATTCATATTGTTATAGGTCTAGTCTTAACGCAAAACTCAGTTTTGAACAGTCCTTATTTACCACTAAAACGCATGTTTTCTTCTTCATCTCGACAGACGTAAGAACCCGACAGTCGTGGTTGGAGCTCATGATCACAATCATGGTTCTAGCCGCATGGAAGTCAAGTTCTACCACATCCACCCTGGGTATGAGTCTGAGAGTCTGCTAAATGACATCATGCTACTTCAGGGAAATGACTGAGATAGGTTTTTCAGGGAAAACTGCAATAAAACAATTGTGTTCTTAACCATGTACTAACATTTTTGAGGAAGAGAAAAAAATTCTGAATGTCCTAATCCCCTATTGTTCACAAATCCAATTCGGTTTCAAATCTGATTTAGGACTGAATGTTCATTTTGCAAATGATGAAATTAATTAATTCAGACACTGATGTCTGATATCTGGTGTATCTACAATTTTGCATTGTTACATAATTTGTGTGTTTTAAGGGGTTCAAATTACACACACACACACATATATATATATATGTGTGTGTTATAACATAGCATAACTAGGAGTAGTCAGATTATTCTGAAAAGTAAAATTATTTATCAATACAATAAAGTTTGTCATCCAGTTTATATTTATTATGAAATTTCTCAGCTTTAAAGAATTAATTACTTGCTGTAGCTACATGGAAAGGTCTAAAAGAACAACAAAGTCGACTGGTTCCCCATACCAAAGAAAGATAAAGACATCAAGGCCAAGGCCCAATGCAGTGTTGCAGGATGGGGGAAAACTGATGGAGGCTGATGTCACAATCTTTGATAAAAAAGCATGTCAGAAGTACTGGGGGAAAACGTACTCCACCTCAAGGATGGTGTGCGCAGGGGGTCATGGAGGATTTTGTCAGGTACAAAGTATATTCTGGAGAAATCATAAATAGTGTGGCAGTTCAGTATTTTATTCACAGCCTGTAACTTTCTCCACTTCTCAGGGTGATTCTGGAGGACCTTTGGTGTTCAACAAAGTTGCAGTTGGTGTCGTTTCATTCAATCAGCTAAAGAAATGTAACTCACCTACATTACCCAATGTCTACACCAAGATTTCCAAATTTATGCCTTGGATTATTTTTGGAGGTGTGAAGCAAGAACTTATTTGACAAACATTTTATTTCCTAAAAACACACTGTTGATTGTATGTGTGGATTTTTGGAGATCATGTGACAAACACCAAACACTTTTCAGTGGAAAGATTA
Organism: Tiaroga cobitis; assembly: GCA_030578255.1. Lineage (NCBI taxonomy): Eukaryota > Metazoa > Chordata > Actinopteri > Cypriniformes > Leuciscidae > Tiaroga > Tiaroga cobitis. The sequence goes on along the minus strand of CM060612.1, from coordinate 17,216,059 downwards.
GCTCGACCCTTCTCAGTAGGTTTCCTGTGGGGAGCTGATCGCTTCACATGTGGTCAGACACCCTGTGAGAAACACTCTAGTTTGCAAAGACATCTGAAATAGAAAATCGAATTAGTCATGAGACTCACAATAGATTACAAAAGGTCTATTCTTTCTGGAAGCACCTGAAAATGTACATGTTAGCTCACACACCTATCATGACACTTCTACAGTAAAAAAAAAATCAACCTAAAATGTGTTATTTATAGTATTGTAAGACCAACATTTTCTGAGGAGACTGAACAAAAGAGCTCTCACAAAGAAGACACCATGCAACAAAACAATAAACCTGCTAATCTGAAGAAAAGACCCCAAAGAAAGCCACATGCTCAAATACCTCTTAACTCATTCATAAGCCCCCTCTACAATCCTGTGACATATGAAAGTAGGTCACTGAAAGTAGAAACTGGATGTCACAAGCTTGAGATTTCATGATTTTAATTCTTTCATGTTTGGTATCATTTTAAATGTCTCAGTGTGATTGGTAAAATTGTCTCAATTTCACAACAGTCACTTATATTATGAGAAAGATTGAAATAATTAAAATAATTCTGTTCTGCTGTTAAAGGTGTGTGGCTCTCACAAGGTCTCTGTGGCGAATGCTTTCCTATCCCTGACCAGGCGTGACCCTTGGGTCATGGGATCCTGTTCAACCAAAAGGTCTTCTGTAATTTACAACTTAGAGGCTGTTTAAAGCCTAGTTCACACTACATGATTTTAAAACGTCGGGCTGAACTGTGCGGTTCACACTACATGACTTGCTCTCTGTAAAAATCAGGAGTGTTCAAGTTGTTGAGCTAGTTCACACCACACGACACAACGTGATTGATCCGCAACAGGAGGTAACGCACTACACGAGTTGACAACAACTCCGTCACCAACGATTCTATCTTGTCTACAAACCACGTTTTGTCACGAAAAATCACGCGATAAAACGAACCGGAAATGACACGAAACAGCACGCGCGCCAATACCCAGCGAAGAAGACGAAGAAGAACACAACACGCGAACATGCCTTGCTCTGATTGGCTGTAGCTCATGACATCATGTGAGCTTGAGTCGTGCGACAGCTCTGGATATCTAGCATGCTAGATATTTTTCTAGGCTCGTATGCTTTCATATGCTTATGCTTTCAAAGCTAGCTTGCTATTGCTAGCCTCTCCGAAAATTGCCTACCCTACCTTTAAGGGAAACTGGTAAAACAGTCATGGGGATTCTGTATGTGTAACCAGAAAACCCCCACACAGTGTCGTGTGAGTCCTGCACTCAGAACACTGCTGTGTGTCTCTCTGATGTCAGGTATGCATCTCTCACTCTTAGATTCATCTTTGACCAGTTGATCTTATGTATTTATCAGTTCTGAATTCAGGTTCAGGTTCATGAGGTCCTTTGGTTTTTTGGAGACACTGCAGTTGGTGTCACATGATTTGTGACATAGAACTATAGCGTGTACACTAAAATTTCAGCATACCTTTCATGGATCCACCAAATAATTAGAAATGTTAAGTAACTTCATGGAAAATAAAAAGGGAATTATTCCATAAATCGTTCAATAAAAGTACTGCATCAACCAGTTGATGTGTACTCATTGTCACAACCATTTCTAATTATAACATGCATTGGTTAGTTGTCAGATGCCTCTCTCTTTTTTGAATGGCATACACACAGCATCACAAAGCAAGTATTAACCTATAATTTAAGCAGGTTGACTGTAATAAATGCATGCAACTACATGTTCAACATGCAAGAGAAAATAGGAAGAGGATGTGTTTGGAGGCTTCAAGCTGCAGTCCTTACTTTTGATTGACATGACAGAGGTGCAACCATACATGACATAAATGACCAATGACCATTTCTCTTTCAACAGATTTGAGATTCTGACGGTTGTTGTTGGTGCTCATGACTTAAGGAACAGCCAGAGTTCAGATCGCATCAATGTGAAGCACATCCCGCACCCAAGCTATTTATTTAATCGTAATCAGAATGAAATCAAATCATGCTTTTGAGGGTAACAACCTGTAATATTTTTAGTTGTTCGATTGGTTTCTGATCAGGAAACAAGAGTTGACATTTTAATTTCTATTGCAATTTCTTGCTGTAAGAAATAATGGAAAGGATTAAATTAATTTGTTACATACAGAAAAAAAGGCCAAGTGCCTCCATGAGTCTATGTGCTACTGTAATGCCAAACCAGCAGAGGGAGCCCTCACCTGAGTACTGACTGTGTTCCACTCCCTCTGCTTCTTCTGCACTCATTTCCTGTTTGACTGCTATTTAACCAGAGACCATTCTTATACTCAATGTGAAGTATTGCCAGTTTACCTGCCTTACCGAGCATTATTTCCTGTTGATCCTGCTTGTCTACTGTGTATGATTCTGCCTGGTTATCTGTTTTTCGATTTTCTGGATTATTCCCTTTGTTTTGGTTGCCTGATCGGACTGATGTTTCTGCTTGGACCTTTTGCCTGCCTACTCACTCTTGCCTTTTGGAATTCCCCTTTGTATGTTGAAAAATCTGACTGACCTTGGTTTTGACCCTCTGCCTGCCTTATCGTATTTGTTTGTGGAAACTGTCTTTAATAAACTTCCGCACATGGACTCTCACTCAGCCTCAGCGTCCTCGTTACAGCTACATTTTTTTTAGTTATATGGAGAAAAAAAAAATGCAGGAAATCAGAAAAATCATTGGTGATTTCAATGTCATTTCTATACACAGCACACAAAAAATATAGTGTAGGAAATAGGCCCCTGTAATGTTATTTTTAAGGTTGCTAATTTTATTTTTAAGGTCTCCAACAATAGGTTTACATGCATCCAAGATCAAAAAGACTTTAATTTTCTGAGAATATACATTGCGCATCACCTAATTTCTTAAAGAGTCTGAAAACGGTTTGATTAAAGATTGTCAATCTAAACTCCTCCTCTCCGCTAGCCTACTCTGCTCTGATTGCCCAGACGGCTCGGTCTGTTGTGATTGGTCTATAGTTGGAAACGAGTTTTAAATGTGATATGGCATTTTAGTTATGTGCTGATTTGTGTTTATTAACAGGGGGATTCAGGAGGTCCTTTGGTTTGTGGAAACACTGCTGTTGGTGTCACATCTTTCGTTGACACTTATCACTGTAATTCACCTAGGTCGGCTAAGCATCCTAATGTGTATACTAAAATCTATCTCTGAATATATTGAATGGATCCATAAAAAAAAATGTGGGGGAAAGGAAGAAAAGTTTTTTCCTAAATTCTTCCAAAAACTTTTTTAAAGTAAAAGTATCACATGGCAAGCATCAATCATTCAAATGGTCACAACCATATTGTAATAAGGCTTTGTGTTACTGCTAGGTGAGTTTCTGTTCATGTTTAAAGGGTTAGTTCACCCAAAAATGAAAATTAAGTCATTAATTACTCACCTCCATGCTGTACCAACCCCGTAAGACCTTCGTTCGTCTTCGGAACACAAATGAAGATATTTTTGATTAAATGTGACAGCTGGATCACTCCTACATAGGCTCCCTAAGGGAATGAAACCTGACGGCCCAGAAAGTCAATGAAGAAAATGTTTAAATATTCCATGTGACAACAGTGGCTCAACTATAAGTTTATCAAGCGACGAGAATACTTTTTGTGCGCGAGAATTGCGATCTCCTTCAACTACTTCAGTTAAGTTCTCGCGCGTGTGCGTCGTGGAAATCTCTTGAAGTCTCGTTTCAGGCCTACAAGGAAGAAAAGGAATAGTCGAATAAAGTCGTTATTTTTGTTTTATTTCCGCACAAAAGGTATTCTCGTCACTTGATAAACTTATAGTTGAGCCACTGTTGCGACATGGAATATTTAAACATTTTCTTTAATGACTTTCTGGGCCGTCAAGTGTCATTCCCTTAGGGAGCCTATGTAGCAGTGATGCACCTCGCAGATTTAATCATAAATATCTTCATTTGTCTTCCGAAGACGAACGAAGGTCTTACGGGGTTGGTACAGCATGGGGGTGAGTAATTAATGACTTAATTTTCATTTTTGGGTGAACTAACCCTTTAAGTTTTGGAGGTCAAGTCTTTGTTTAGTTTGTATTTTGTTCATATTTGGATTTAAATAAAGGAGCTCTTGGGTTCGTCTACAATCGATTCATTAGTTACAATATTGGTGGGCACTAAAGTCATTTCACATTAGCAACTACGGCTCATTCACACACTAAAAGGGCAAAGATAGAAATTTCCCAAGCTGGAATAACTGTGGTAAATTGAGATTCCTAACTCAAAGCATAGATTCATTTTTATTTATTTTTTCAGATTGGTCAAGCTAAAATACAAAAAATATTATAGGCTACATATGTGGTAATGCGTACACAAAGCAATGCATTTTTCATATATTATTCCAGTCAGTTACTGCTTATAGCATATTTACCACACTTCAAGACATGTTTCAGTGTTTTATTTTAAGACAGGTTCAGGTTTTTGTCCATAAAATGATCTTGTGGGACTCGAGTAGAACTTTCTGACGCGTTCTATCCCAATCTCCCATTGCTAATTTTAAAATGTCATTTCAGAATCATAACTACCAATGGAGTATAGACCACTGAGTCATTAGAGAGAGAGAGAGAGAGAGAGATTGGTGTGTCTGAATTTGTGCGGCTCGTTCTCAAGATGTTATCACCTTATTACTGAGAAATACCATGTAGATTTTCAGTACGAGAACTAATCGATAAAATATTGCGGGCAGTGCTGATAACAAGTTTCTGTGACTATGTGTGCATGTGGGTTGGAGAGAGTGCAGGAGAAATAGATTGTGCTGTTTATAGATCATTTCATTTAAAAGTTTGAATAGTTAGTTATGTTTCTTTTCTTGATTCCTTTTGCTGTTTTTGATTCTTTTGTTGTGTTAGGCTGCAAAGCTCTTGTGAATAAAGAAATCATCTGACGAACTGACATGGAACTTTAATGCGGTCAAGACTTGGCTGGAACTACTTTAGCCATGCTGTTATAGAAGAAGAAAAAAGTTAATTGCGCACATTCGTCCATTATTGTTGGTCCGGTCTTCGGTAACGGGTGTGTGCAACTTTACAAACCTAAGCTGTGCTGCCATGTTCTTTTTAGAGAGAAGAAGCTTTCTCCTGGCAACCCTTCAAAACATGCCATACTTACGGTGTTTTGCGATTACTCTGAGAATTTCACGGTTTAAATTTGCTGGGACTTCCACTCCTGGGAAGGTTGGCAACTGTCTTGAATGTTTTCCACTTGTGAATAATCTTCCTTACTGTAGAATGATGGACTTCGAATTGTTTGGAAATGGCCGTATAACCCTTCCCAGATTGAAAAATGTCTTCTCTAAGATCATTGCTGATGTCTTTCCTCCTTGGCATTGTTAACACACACTTGAAGGCTCCAGACCAGCAAACTGCCAAAACATCTGCTTTTAAATTTAAAAAAAAAAAAAAAAAAAAAAAAAAAAATTATAATAATTACATATCTCTGGAAAGCTTAGGTTCTTGTGATTCGAACGATGTAAACCATTTAAGGATACAATCAACACAGCGGTTACAATCTGTGCCTTTGTCAGACCACCAACAGCCAAACAAACTAACACAAACTGGAAAAAACTCACCTAAAAGCCTTCTGTTCGTCCACTTATCCATTACATTCCAACAGAAATGGTTTGGTAACACTGTCAAGGGTCCATACAATCCAATTCAGCGAAGTATTTAGTCCATAACACATTTATATATCAATAAGCATCCACGGAATGTAGTAGTAGCATTTCAAGCTAGCCAAAAGAGCTATCAAAACTTCAACGCATTCTATGGTCTAGGTTCATTTGACATGTAAACATGAGAAAAATGTGATTTCAAAATGGCCGCTGACCCCTGAACTTTTGATAGACAGGTCATTTAAGCCAATCGGGCAATGATATGGGTGTCATAAGGTATCAATAGGCAAGGAGCGCCTATGATGAAGAATGGCACCGCCCTCTCTTTGATTGACAGTAAATCGATCCAGTTGCAATGGATGATGGAAATGACGGACTTTTCTGATAGCCAATGAATTTCTGTAAATAATAATATGCAATTTCAGTGGGACGATTCATCTGGTCATGCGTGAAGTTCGTGCGCAAAGCACCATAGTGATTCATGCGCCCGTGCGTAAAGCTCGCATTGAACCCATTTACTAGTGAAAGAAGGTAACAGGTGAAAAATGGCAAAGAGAAATAGAAAAACACACTTCTTACTTGAAGAAGTAATAGAACAGTGTACTCGCCGTGATAGTGATGAGTCGGAGAATGCTATTTCGGATGAAGAGAGCGATCTTTCATCCATTGACTCGGTGGCGGAGGAGATGTTTTTGGACGGTGGAGACATCACTCTTGACAAGTAAGAGTCTTATTATATTGTACAAACATATTTTACTATATATATTGAGGGATATGTTTGTTTTAGGTGTACTTGTCAGCTTATGTCGTGTGTTTGATGTGTTAGGTCGAGTGTGTGTGTGTGTGTGTTTGGACATGTAGCCTATCTGCTAACTTATGTCGTGTGCGCGTCGTGTGTTTGGTCAAGTGTGTGTGTGTTTGGACATGTATCTGCTAACTTATGTCGTGTGCAGGAATGTTTGTTTTTGTGGGCTCAAGCACAGGTGTGTGTGTGTGTGTGTGTGTGTGTTTATGCGCTCGTGTAGGAATGTTTGTTTATGTGGGCTTAGGCACAGGTGTGTGTGTGTTTGTGCGCTCATGAATGGTATAAGCCTGGTTGTTTTTGCATGTGTTTCTGTTTATATGCGTGTGGATACAGAAAGAACAATGTAAATGTTTTGTAAATTACTTATTTCTTTGTTTTTTGTATCACAGACCATCATCTGAAAATGAATCTGATGAAGTCTGGGAGCCAGTCAGTAATAAACAACATACTGAGGGTCAGAGTGAAAGCACCTCATCAGGAGAGGAGCCTACACCTTCACAGAGAGGTTCTGCCAGCAGAGCACGGGGGAGGGGACGAGGAAGAGCACGGGGGAGGGGACGAGGAAGAGCACGGGGGAGGGGACGAGGCAGAGGGAGATCTGGCAGCAGTCAAGTTGAAATGTCATCCAGCACTTCTGAAGATGGATGGAATGATGTTGACAATCCAGATCTGACACCACCACAGCCTACCTTTAGACCCACCAATCCACCAGGACCTCAGCTCATTCGTACAGCAACTTATACAGTTCTCCAGTTTTTCCAACTCTTTTTTTCAAACACCCTATTTTGTGTTCCACACTGCACACAGCCCATGCGGGGGACACGGTTCAACGGAGAGTCAGAGATCCAGATGGGCGCTGGGTGTTGAAGGACATCTCTATTCCACCAGCAGTGAAGGAGTACAACCGGTATGTATTATATAATCAACAATCTTTTATGCTATTTGAAATGAAATAAAATATCTCAATGTTGTTGTTTTATGTCCAAACAGGTACATGGGTGGAGTGGACCTATCTGATGCCCTGATTAGTTATTATAAAGTCATCCACAAGACCCAGAAGTGGTATAAGACTTTTTTTTATCACTTCATGGACATCGCAGTTGTGAATGCCTTCCTTCTGTACAAGGACATCACTAAAGGAAAAGGACAGGTACCCATGCACCAGAAGGCCTTTAGAGAGACTCTAGTTGAGGAGCTGGCAGCAGCAGCTGGCAGACCTGCTCCATCACACACTCCACGCACTGCACATCACATGCCTGTGCATATCAGTGGACACAGCACTGCAGGTCGTCTGAGGTGCAGACACTGCCAGGCAAAGACACCAGTAAAGTGCTCTTCCTGCGACGTGCCTTTGTGCTTTCTTCCAAATAGGGATTGTTATAATGATTGGCATGTTGCTAATAACCCTTGATAGGTGTTATTTTAAATGGGTTCTGTTGTAGAGCACCCATATTTTTTTTGAGTAGATGTGCCCCTGGAAGGGAGAATTTCTTTGATTCTGAAAAATATAATTTGTAAATAGTTTGAAATACATATACATACATGTGTGTATATATATATATATATATATTTGATTTATTTTATAGTGTGAGTTCTAATATTAAAGTGTTTTAATACATAGCACTTGTCTTGTCTTTTTATTTGTAAAAATTTTGGTTTCAAGAATTGAAAAACAAAAACAAAAAAAACACTACAATGTGTTTATACCTCAGTTACTATGTATTAGCAATTACTGATAGTGAATCTGGATAAGGTATATTATAGATCTAAGTGTAACCTTTTATTAGAGCCCAAAATTTTGACTGTAGAGTAAAGCATTCAAGAATAGCAGCATGTTATGTGTCTGTGGTTACAAAGGGTCATTTGGAGTCTCCAAGTGGCCTTTTTTGGGGAGCGCCTAGAGATAACCTTAGATAAACATGTGTAAAACACTCATTATCTGGAATATTGTTATCAAATTTTAAACTGGGTTTGGTAAGGCTTCATGCTTTGATCCCATTGTGTTTTCCAGCTTATACCTCCCAGCTATAGTTATCTGCAGGCATGTTTTTACAAAAAAAAATGTAGGCGGAAATATTTTCCCCCTTTTTTAGTCTGTTCAAAGTTTTATTACTCAATACCAGTAAGACCTAGAGTGATTCTGACAGTTCAAGAACAAACCTCAAAGTGTCCCCTTTCAAAAGAGACCAAAACCATGCATATACTCGTAGTGGTTCAAGAACAGCATGCAATTTAATTTGGATAGGCATTTTTTAGGCGTTTTTGGCAAAATTTGCAGGAACGCAAAAGGGTTAAGCAAGTAAAGCAACTGTCATTCGGAGGGGAACGGTTTACGTAACTGACAGCCAGTTTAAGTGACATAGTTGAACTTGAACGTGATATTTACGATAAAAAAAACTTAGTTTAATACACAGAGCCAGAGTGTTCACACATGGCGCGTTCTTGTTGTTTTTAAACACATACGCGCGCGTCTCAGACTGGCGGTTGGGTAGTTGCGTCGCGTCTCACGGTGCGTTGCGTTTTAAGATGGCGCGCCAAGTTCAAATAAAACGGTTTGGGTTTGTTCTCAATCTCAATGCGTTTCTTTTCTATGGAAAAATACATGGATTTGTGTGGCTCTCACTTGAATATGGTCTACTCCAGACGGAAGCCTATACCACAAGGAAGGATATACAAGTTACAGGGATTGAGTGTCACAGTTTTTTCACTGCTAAATCAGATAAGAAAAGAAAAAGCTAAACTTCCAAAAAATACAACAAACTGTAAGGGAGGCAAAAACTTTTACCTCGCGATTCTGCTCTGTAATAATCAAATTTATCGTAGGCTATGTTCAAATGACAAATGTTATACTAAAAGCATTTAATGTCGAAAATGTATGTTCTAGGCGTGTAAATTAGTTATAGCATATCTATCAATCATTTTAATTTGATCAGTTAGCTTTGTTGTATTTCACTGAATTTGTCATAAATAACAACCGTGAAACAACCGTATATTAAAGACGTGGATGAAATGCATAAATGTCAAAAATGAACAAATTTTTTTTTATTTCAGATGTTGCATAACACCTGTTTACTTGGAGTTTTTGACCTGCAGTGCACATTGCTAGGAATCATGGCTGAGATGGAGACCAGGATTTCAGTCATTGTTTCTAGTAGTGGGCGCTGCAGATATTCAGCTTTTTGCCATAAATAGCTGGAGTCATATCTACAATCCTAATGAGAACACGGTCTAATCCAGTCCTCGGGACCCGCTGGTCTGCACATTTTGTATGTCTCTCTTCTGACACACTCAGATCCTCAGAGCTCAGGATCTGAATCAGGTGTGTTAAATAAGGGAGACATACACAATATCCAGAGCGGGGGGTCCCGAGGACTGGAGTTGAGAACCACTGCAATACACGTATGGCACATAACTGGATGTGTACAAGAAACACCTTGGGTTGCCGCTGGATGGCAGTAGACCGCAAGGAAAGTGACAACGGACAACAAGGAGTTGCAGTTTCAACATGCAAGTATAGTAACCGTGCACATCTCACTGGCATGTTGGTGAACCTGCCCTGGAGAGGCACTTGTTTGGCATTTAGACTTCCTCATTCATTTGTAATTGAGGCCTTTGTGCAGATAATAACCACACCAAAGTTTGATCATGCATTTGAGCATTTATAGCGATTCGTTTGAAAGCTTTTCGTTTTCCTGTTGTCTCAGGTTGAGTTGTTTGTTAAGGGTTAGTGACAAATAAAGATGATGAATGTTTATGATGTTTTCAAACTTATTTTTCCACCACGTTTTAACTTAATAAAAGTGTTGTATCCACAAAGTAACATTTCCTTACAACGAATTACAAAATTAAAAAATATTCACAAACTGTAGTAGGTCTGTCAGGGATATAATTTCCTGTTTTTTTTTTGTTTTTTTTTCACATGACAACAAAATGGCTTCTAAGGCAGTGATTATATTGTATCTTCTTAAAATATATATTTTTTTTTAGACAATTGTAATATATGTAGACAGAGGTGCAAATAACTGACAAAAGAAAACTTACTGAATTGACAGGAAGACCTTCTATCAGGTTATATCCGGTTTATTTGAATCAGATATGGTGGATTTCAAATATTTCATTGACACAAACATACCCTTTAAAAGTAATTTATTTGGTATTTACAGTTGGCCAGTGGAAGCTATGAGAATGTGCAAGATACAAACACTTTTGCCGGTCACAAAACGTTTCCAGCAGCAGCTGATTGCAAAAGAAACTGGCATGAACGTCGTCTCCATACATTGATTGAAAACTTCTAAAGCCTGTCACTCAGTCACACACATACACGAACATTTACAATGAAATATCAGGTGCGAAAAGTTCAGTTTGCAAAACCTTTTGTAAACCAGAAGTTTTTTTCCCCCCAAGAACAAACAGATCACATGACCATCGGATATTGTCAGTTTTACAGCAATACTTTTTTTTTAAATCCCTGAATGTTAAACATTTGGCACAGACCAATCCAGCCAATTATTATGATAATTGTAGCATACAATGTTCTTTTCAAATACTACAGCGCACTGCGATATGCACCATGATATGCGCCAGATTGACACAGCACTGAAAGAGAGATATATATGCACATTCATCACTAAAACACACACATAAAGTGATTCAAAACTGATTCAGTATTACAGAAAATGTTCTTAATCACCTTGTCAGCCTATAGCCGCATGGCAACAGAAGATATTTTCCCTAAAAGTTTATTGGACGCATTTCAGGCCATGCCTTTCGTTGGAATGCGCCAACACAAACTAGCACATTGTCATTTTCAAGAGCGCAACATGAGAGCGTTCAGCACTAGCGATCGAACACTGGTCTTAAATAGGCACTAATGCGATACAAAAGTAGCTGCTGTATTAAGTTGTCTCTGTACAGGATGCTACATGTAACCCGCAAAAACATTTTCCCGTTCCCAGAAGCGAAGCGGAACGTAATCCCTTTAGAACACATTTTAGACAGGAATATGGAATGTACGCAATAATTGATCAGTAAGGGGAAAATGCCCTGATAAAGTGATGTGCATTCAGCAGTTTCCATGAATAGGGTACAAAATGTATCTCTGAAATAAATGCACACATGCCATGTTCTTAACAGAGAACTATTAGATTTGCTAGATGCAGTATTTTACATGCAGCTAGTATTATTTTGCATATCCCACAACGGCAACATAATACTGTTAAACCTATTTGAATAACCCAAAATGCAACATTTGGCTCTGAATGATAGATCAATTTAGGCTAAATTTGCAAGTTATTGTATATTCATAGTTTTTTTCCTTTTCTTAAATAAACAATTGCTAAAAAATAAAAGAACTAAAATGAAACAAATTGTTTTTAAATTATATTCAGACGAGTCCTAAACTGTGATGACATGTTTGCGTAAACTGTTAAACAAAACAAAAAGTAAGAAAAACAAAGTAAAACTTCTGAAGGTTCATCTTTTCATTGATCAAAACAAAATAAACATTTTTTTCAAGAGTTTCAAGCCCTATTTTGTACACTATTTGTGGAAAGTGCCATATAAACGCTGCCGTAGTCACACTTGTTTGCTGCTTTGATCTGTTTGCTGGTCAGTTTTCATGTCCCTGCTTAAAGTAAGTTTGCCACCAAATGCAAAGCACTGTAAATCCGAACACTGAGAGAGCATGAATTGCATACGATGATGCAAGCAAGAAAACTGTTTACATCTGTGCCAATAGCAATGCTACTACATGCCTTAAAACTTGTATTTTGGATTTTTATTGAATTATAAATAAAAATACATGTATATAAAAAGATTGAGAAGTAGAGATGTGTTTTTGGCCAATTTTTTTGTTTCCGGACGACAAGATTCATATAGACCCCACAGAGTTCACATTCAGCCAGCATGCATTTGAACACTGGAGCATATTAGCAGGTCCTGAAGACCGATGAAGTAGATGAGATGATCGCTACGGACACTGCAGGAAATATCAGAATAACAAAGGCACCCAAAGGGCTGAGCGTCTCCAACCCTAGCAGTACGTGAGCCCACAGTGTGCATGACGAGTCTCTCACAAAAAATATGGAGGGCAAATGAAGAAGCATTGACGACCTCACCTTGATATTTGATTGGTTTGAAGACTGAACCTGCTTATCAAGATGTCGAAAAGTGATCAGGGGCTGGAAAGCTCTCCAGAAATTTGATCACTTCGGTTTATGCCAGTCTTTTGGAATAGATCGGTCGAAAGGGTAAAACAACATAATACGAATTAAAAAATAAACTATATCATCTCAAAATAAATCAATAAATATAGAGCACAATTCAAGCATGTTTTCCATTAAATTAAAAAACAAAAATTCTCTGCTGTATCCTGCAATGCAACATGGAATCAAGACCAGGCTTGAATATAGATGCCGAGAGGGACGAAAAGAAAAGGGATGTTTAAAAGAGCTGTGCAGTAGATCCCTTCCTGTCCAGTCATCTACAATACGACAGGAACACGAGAAGCGAACAGGAACCGTCCCTGTCGCCCAGTAGTTGATAACTCCAGGGTAAAAGACTCATTCACAACACGAAGAGACGACAACGGCTCATCTGATGCGATGAGCCGAGAAACTTGGAGGAAAAATAAAATTAAAGTGTCAGTAGCTTCCGCCGAAAGCCTCATGAACTCAAAGTAGTTTCTGAATCGCTTCCTTCTCTATTGATTCACAAAGTAAAGGGCCGAACGGACTCGTGATTGGGCAGCAGTGGAGGCTTATGGTCACTGTCTGTAGTAGGCACCTAAAAGAGAAAGAAAGAGATAAAGACACGTATATTAAAAAAAAAAATCGATCGGATTTGAAGCGATACCTCAGGTGCATTGGTGCAGTGTGAACCTTTGTACGCCGCCTCTGGTCTTGATGGAGGGCGAGGGGTGTACGGGCTCTCCACATAAGCATAGCTCGGGTTTATGTTCTCATAGTGCTGTGTAGGAGGAGGCGGCCTGGAACAAAGAACCGAGAGGAACATGAGACTCTTGTAGGACGTCTGATAGCGTATGGGTGTTAATGAGTCAGAGATGTAGTACCTCACAGGTTTGTGGTTCCGCGCTCTCTGGTACTCGTCCTCTCTGCTACGCACCTCTTCTCGCATGCGTGGTCGTACTACTTCTTCTTGCCCTGGCTAATATGACAGAGCAGAAGAGAGCACGTCAGTGGTGTCGACAGGGTCCACGTCACCAGGCCCACATGGAATATTGTGAATTTTAGCATTATCAGTATTTACTATATTGCCCGTTTAACCCTAAGCACCATTCCACAGCCATGCAGGACACACACACAATTTAAGAGCAGTTTTTTTCCCTTCTTGTAATTAGGAGTATAGTGAGTACATGCTCTACATGCTTTTTCATGTGCTTGTTCTCCACTTGTCCGAGTAACAAAGTAAAAAATAAAATTAAAAGATTTGTGTTGTAAATATAATTTATTCTGAAGCAATATTCCCATCAGTGTTCAATCAGCTTTGATAAATTTAAATCTGCATATTGTCATATGTGCACCTTTAAAGGGCTTCCCCTCCCCCTAATCTTATTAAATGAATGCTTCATATTTCATTTTAAATTCCTAAATTTGATCACTAAATTCAATTAGAATAATAAGACATAGGGCTGTTACCCTAGGTAGGGCTGATCAAATGAAATCATTAGCATTGAAAAAATATGATGGTATGAGATTGTTTTTTTTTTTTTTTTTTTTGAATTTACAAATAAGAAACGTTGAAAAGAATGATACTTTTAAACATAACACTAAACCACCAGTAGGTGGCGGCAGGTGACCGTCTTAATGAGCGAGTTATTGAGTCATTCATTTAAACGATTCGTTCAAACGACTGATTCATTCAAGAATGAGGCAAATGCTGCGTCTCAATTCACTATACTACGCCCTAAAGTATGTACTCTTTTTGTAAAGAAAAAGTACATACTTTTGAGTGGGTAGCAGAAGAGTAGACAAGCTTTGGGACATACTATCAAGTCATAAAATAGCATCTTTAACGGTTGCACCCAGTCACGTAAACAGACCTGTCAATCATCTTGTCAAAGATAAAATCCTCCACATTTATTTTCCTTTCATTTCAGAAATGAAGCAGCACATTGATCTGCCAGTCACGGGTCTTTCATGCAGAGACTCTCCTCATATTCATGCACAATGATGCGTTTAAAAGTTAATGGCCAAATTAATCTTTATAAAAGTTCACATTGTTGTTGCAGATGAAATAACACGAATAACATTACATAAATATTTTAATTAGCTTAAATGTAGATTATTAGTCGCTCAAACCCCTTATCTAACATAAAAAAAATTAAAACTTGACCAAAACCACTTGTTTTTGTCGAATAAAGGAGATGACAACCCATTGACTGTTTTTACCAGTGTACTTTATTTTCTTTTTATTCTAAACTGTTTTAATTATTCTTATTTGTTTAGATTATTTTAATATCTTTATTCTAAACTGTTTTAATTATTATTTCTTTTGATTTTTTTTTATTTCTTCTATGTAAAGCACTTTGAATGTAGCATTGTTGATGAAATGTGCTATATAAATAAACTTGCATTGCCTTGCCTTGATGCTTATGGTTGCCAGATTTCAATAATTTAAACCCCCAGTCAGAGCTTTCCTGTTAAAAGAACACGTTTTCTACCCTGTCTTTTCAATAGTATCTGGCAACCATGCACACGCGCTCTCTCTACACTGCTGAAGCGCGGATGATCTGAAAACACAGACAAGCTGGAGTTCAGCGATCTTCATTTTAGATTTTCTACCTAAATTAAAGTGTCAATCAGTCAGTCTGTGTTCTGTCACGAGCCGCTTGCGCTGTTTGTGCGACTAAATCTGCGATCAAAATGCAGGCTGATATCCAGCAGTGTTTTTAATGTTGATCATATTATGAGCAAGAATGCAATGTTTCCTGAATATCCACACGATTTCAAACGTGACATTGATTTTATACAACAGTTCAACAAACAAAAGGGTAACATTAAGTGATGTACCACATTTAAAACAGTATTGTCAGTAGGCTTATTGCTCTATTTTGCAACGAAAGCCATACGAACGAATCTGTGGCTTTAAACGAATGACAGTGTCAAGACAGTGACTTACCGCCACCTACTGGCGATTTGAATTTAATATTTAAAAGCATCACTTTGTTTTTACCATCATTGCATATTTATTGAACATTTTTTATTTAAAGCATTATTTATTTTATAAAAGGTATTTATAAAGGTAAAAAATTAACTGGAAAAATCGATTAAAGGGGGCAAATATTGTCCCTTAATGGAAAAGGTGTGACTTCAGTTAAGTGGAAGAGAGGGGGTACCAGGGGGTACGGCACTCAAAAAAAATTAAGAACCACTGAACTAAGGAAAAGGGTTATGTAGAATTGCACCAGTGCTACTGCTAAAGAGTGCAATGTCAATACAGCCTGTTACCAAGATTCAAATTTCTCAAACTGAATTGGCCTACAGAGAAAAATTATAATGACTTTTTTTTTTTTGTCTAAAGACTACATATAAAATAGCTACCGGTAACTGCAGTTTGACTAAAAGTTGACAAACTATGAAATTTTGACTAAAGCTTCAATAGACCATAGAATTAAAAAATAAATGCATTGTAACGTTTAAAGTGGACGTCAAAACAAATGTCACAGACTGGCAAGATTTTAAAATGAGCGGTTCATTCATAAATCCGTAAGATTACCTTTATGCTGTGAAAAAACAAACCAGAAGACAGAACACAACGATGCTTACCTTGTATTCTACCTCGGGTCGTCTTCTATCTATCACTTGCTTCTTCTCCTCTTTCGATCTCTTATACTCCCTTTTCTCTTCCTCCAATAGCAGTCGGGCTAATTCCTTCAAATACATTGCAAAACACACAATATAGTTAGGTTTGGAGGTAACAACAACCTCAAATGTGTGTGTGTGTGTGTTTGTGGGGGGGGGGGCATGCTGTACCTCATCTTTAGCCACTTGAGCGGCTCGTTTGTCAATTTGACTAGCCTGTAAAAAAGATATGCAGTTACTTTTTTGGATTACAAAACACCAATAATTAAAAGCACACAGAGAAAGATACACTCAAGGTACCTTAATTTCTTCTTCTTGTAGTCTGCGTGCCACCTCCATGTCTTTGAGCTCCTGGTCCTGTAGGTCTAAGTTGGCCAATCCATGTGTTGCTTCCTTCATGCCATACTCTCCTCTAACCTTTCGGCCTGCAGGGGGCATTAGAGGATATCAGGCCAAAGAAAACACTACAGAACTACACTTCAGCCTCATCATTTATTTATTTCACACAGCAGCCCAAGAAGCCATTTTTATTTTGGGATTGAAAAGGAATGATCAAAAATGCAAGTTTGTAGCCACCGTCAAGATTTAGTGCACAAGATTCCCACAAACCACAATCACCAATGGATCGGAAAAAGGAAATCAGAGTGCCACCAGATGGCACAGCAAAGTCCAAGAAGGTTCAATCAAACACGTGGACCCAGGTCCATACCTCTCTCTCTGGAGGAAGGGCCAGGGGACGGGCCCTCATTTGAAGGGCCTCTGAGAGTGGGCTCCTCAAACACCTCATTAGGGCCTGACGGGAGCCTCGGCCTGCTCTTGAGATCCTCCCTCTCCAAGCTGTCTTCTGACAATCCTCTAGTTGGGCTGAGACTGTGCTCGTCCAGTTCTTGCTCTCTGCTTTTGTGCCTCTCTCTATTCCCATCTCTGCCTCGTTCTCTTTGTCTGTCTCTGCTAGCATGTCCGTAGCCATTCCTGCCCATCTCCCTGTCCACGTTTCTACCCCTGTCCATCTGCTTGACATCTCCGCTAAACAGTCGGTCTTGACTTCTTGTTCGGTTTCGATCTCTTGGCCTGTCCTTGGATCTCTGTCCATCCCTTTCTCGATCCCTGTTCCTCTCCTTGTCCCAAACCCTATCCTGGCCGGCAGAGTAATCCTTGGGAGGTTTCTCCTTCTGCCGCACCGCAGGCTCCAGGTCGTCCCATTGATCTGGCTTCTTTCTTCTACGAGGCTCTTTGTAATCAAGGTCGAGAGGTCTGTTTCTCTCTTTCGAGTAATCTTCCGGGTATTTCGGTCGTCGCTCAGGTGAGTAGTACTCTGGGATCCTTTCCTTGCTTGATATCTCTGGAAGCCTAGTTCGGACGTGTTCAACGGGCTCATATTCTAGATAGCGACTACGGGGATTTATTTTTCTGTCTGGCACGGGAGAGTTGTACGGGGAAAGAAGTTGATTGTGGTTGTGATGCTTCTCTTTTCTGTAACCTGGAGAAGTGGAAAGGGGATTCGGCTCTTGCAAGTCAGGTGGAAGGTGCGGGAGGCTCCTGGCGGCTGCGTGAAAGCGAGTAAGGGCAAAGGTGGAGTGCAGAACAAGGAGGGAAATAAAACTTAACCTGGTTAGTACAAAAGGGTTAGTTCACTCCGGATAATGCAGGATGTAAAATGTTAAATAAAGCTATTGCTGACGAGTAGTGCCAAGCTCTTCAAATGAAGAGGTTACAGCCAGGGTCCAAAATTAACTATGTCAAACATGCCATAGTCAAGTGGCTGGAGAAAACTGAATTTATTTTGCTAAACATATGCATATGCAGATATGTCTAAAGTGCATTTGACACTTGAAGAGTGTTAATTTTGGATCCTGTTTATAGCAACTCCAGTTCAGCACATTAGAAAAGTCTGTTTGTGGGTTAGGTTATTTTACCAAACAAAAAACAAATCAACTGGGGGGTGGGGAAGTGCATATAGTAGGTGTTTATTATAAGGTCCATGTGCATTTTCATTCAGATTAATGCCAACAAACCAGTACTATGACTTTTTAGACTGCAAATTTCGTGTTAACCCTCCTAAAACGATCTGCAGAACACATCACTGCAGAAACGCAACACAGGCCTAATTGTTTGCATCCTGGTGTGAGAACAGAGCTTATCTATGCTGCCACGGTTCGATAGGGAACGAGAGAGAGAGAGAGAGAGAGAGAGAGAGAGAGAGAGAGAGAGAGCTAAAGATACTCCTGCACAAAGATGCTGAATCTTTTATGTTGTGCCCTGTAGGCGGGTGCTAATCTGTGCTTATCATAGCAGGGTTCTTATGAACAGAATATCAACAACGCGAAGAAATGCATTGCGTGCTGAAGTTTCACCTCTAGGGTTAGGGAGTTTTGGTGAAACGCACTCTTCATTAAGCACCAATGAATAAAAGGTTTGAATGAGTGTTTAACGAGGGAAACAGACCCTACGGGTACGATACTGGCTGACCAGCAAGAGGCCCTAAACACATCCAAATGATTGCATGAGAGAATGATTACATAACACGTGAAAGCAAACAGTTTGAATGCAAACACTGGCACGCAAGGGCAGCCATTCAGGGCGGGTTGAGTTAACAGATGCAGTGTTGACATGAACAACTTGCATGTCCAGTTTTGTAGCATTAGTCACTAAATGGTTGCCCATTACGAGTGCAACATGGTCTGCTGGTGCCGTTTTAGATCTGAGGCAAGAAAACATTCCCACAGATCCCTTATGTTTACTAAACTAAATAAGTTGCACACTAACATGCAGTCAAGTTATTTGACATTTTGTTTATCTTCTCAACAAACAGATGAAAGCATCTGGAGTGCTTGGGGCTTGAAATGCATTCATTACTGTAATTGCTTCCTAAAGCATAAGTACCTACAAACCAATTGAAACAGGAAGGCGCAATGTAGGGATGTCCCGATCCGATCACGCGATCGGAAATCGGGCCCGATCACGTGGTTTCAGACTCGATCGGTATCGGACGCTACCTCCCGATCAGGACTCGGATATATGTAAATTAGGGGTGTAACGGTACACGTAATTATTGAACCGTTTCAGTACAAGGCTTCCGGTTCGGTACGCATACAAGTCGAACGATTCCTAGGACCATTTTTCCTGCAGACAAAATCCGCGCTGGTGCGATCACCACAACGTTGTGCAACATCAAATGGCAAACGTAATGAAAGCGGAACGAAACTGCGCTACTCATTATATTGTGCTTAACGGACCATTTATCAGTTCGGACCAGCAACATCTGTGCAGCGCGAGATCAAGCGACACTGTGCTAAGAGATCCAGTGAAGAAAACATTTGAATTCGCCACTGAAGTAATAACATCGCTGCAAGATCTAGTGAGAAGCATTCACATTTCTCCGTTATTAACCGTAGTTCTCTATTAGATCAAACAGCGCTGACGTGGGAACCAGGAGAAACATTGTGCCGTGAATGAACATGGATTTAATGTTGCACTTCAAAACTCAAATATTATATAAGTATATATTTAAATGTTATTTTTAATATGATTACCAAAACATTATTTGTTCATCCTTCAAAGATTACCCCCATTTATAAACCTGAAAGTTTCAAGATGTAGAAAAACTCAAACTTATTTAAAAATAGTTTTTCTTTTAATAAATAGGAAATTTCTCTGGCATTTCTTTCTTTTTGCTGTATCGTATCGAACCGCAAATTTTGTGAACTGTTACACCCCTAATGTATATATATATATACATTATCATTATTTTTTTTATACACTTTTAAAACATTTTTATTTTTTGCCTGCCGGGTATTTTAAGTTGGTGCTATTTGTTTTTATATTAGACTTTTTCTATATTTACTGTTGCACTAAAGTCCAAAAGTGAAGATTTTATGTTATTTATTACTTGATTGTTCAAGCTACCTCACAGACGTGCTCTGTTTGTAAACAGAGTTGTTGAATGTTAAAATAAGGTTAATTAAATAAAAAATAAGGAACATCCTGGATCAGTTTTTTCTCTCTTCTTTATTTTTTTTAATGTATTATATAAGTATCGGATCGGGACTCGGTATCGGTAGATACTCAAAATCAAATGACTCGGACTCGAGGGCAAAAAAACCTGATCGGGACATCCCTAGCGCAATGCATGTCAAAATTTGCGCAGGAATATTAAAGCTTCAATGTCCTACTTTTGGACATGATTGGTCTTACCTACATCCAAAACAAAACTATATATTAGGGTTGCGGCGGTGAGGAAAATTTCCCACCGGTTAATCGACGTGTGACAACACCGGTAATCCCGGTGTCACCGTGGGGGGCGGGGCGGGGGGGTTAAATAGCTTTTACAGAGCTGCCAACTCTCACGCATCTCACGCCACACCCCCGATTTCTCACGCATGAAGTGTCAACCTGGTCAGTCAAATGCCTGGAAGATGAGTTTATCTATACATCTACCTGTTGAGCCACTCGTGATCGACTAGTTATGCCGCAAAATAGTTAAAATCTCCTGGAATCTAGAGCGAGCGCGCACGCGAGACAGAGATTGTGCTTCAAACCGCGTAGCGCGCGCGTACGGGAGAGAGGGAAAGCGAGCGAGAGACCTTGCGTGTGCAAGCACACCCGTCGGAAAAGTCTCACTCCAAGCTAAACTCAAAAGTTGGCAGCTCTGGCTTTTAAATGCGTGCGCGTTATACTTTCACTTTCGAAATAAGCTTTTCTGTAATTTGACTCGTTCTCATCTCCACACGTGCTAAATGGAATCCTGATGCTTGCTGATCTGTGACGTGACTGGCTCTTGGCACGCACTGCGCAGTTCAGTTTTTAATTATAATATATGCTCTCTTCTGAACTAAATAATTGATCATTATTATTTTTAATTAATTCAAATAAATATTTTAGCAAAAACGAATACTTTAAAAAAGTCAAGACATCGCGGTGTCACGGTGGGAAAGTGATGTCACCGGTGATGGGGCTTAAAACCGGTAACACCGTCAACACCGTCTATCGCGGCAAGCCTACTATATATTTTTTCTAACTTTTTGTTGTTAGTATTTTTAGCATTTTATTATTTTGTTACATGCTTAAATTATCCAACATATTAGAGCTGTAAAAAAAAACCTTAAGCAATTATTTATTTTAATAACCATTACAATTATTTTATTTTTGTAATGTATATACAGGGCTCAACATTAACGCTGGTCCGCGACAAGTGGATTTTTTGAAGGGGCAAGTGAAAGAGAATTTTGCTTGCCCGACAGGACAAGTAGCCTGATTAAAAAGTCAATAAATAAATAACTAGGTAAATCACCAAAATGTGAGAATGACACTGATTTTAAATTGCATTTAGTATAAGTGGCGATAGATAGTGGATAATGATAGGCTGTTGGCTATAATGTACTGACAGTAAGGTTGCACTGAGGCTCACGCAGCCTCTCGAGAAGAAATTAAAACAAATGAGCGCAGCACACCCAAAGAAACTCAGTTAACATACTGCGGTAAACATTCAAAACGTGGAGTTTTATATTTATAACACGATACAGGTAAGCAGCACACTTTCTGAATACCATCACGATTGAAAATGTGACACTGATTTCATTCAGTTTTGAGAAATCTTCAATTTATAAGTCATGATGTAAATGAATGTCTTCCGCTTCCTCATTCAGCACGCGTGTTCTCACGGCGTTGAGTGTTTGTTGTTAATTACCTTTGGACTGATGATTCACGGATTCCAAATTCTGATTCAAACGCCTTATTCTCAGTATGAGTCGGCAGAGGAAAAACGCTTCAGAAAACAGCGAGGACGTAAAAAAGTCCATCGATCTTTTGTTCGAAGAAGTAACTACTGTCCGGAGGCAGCAGGAAAACCTCTTGGCCCTAGTGGAGGAGGTGAAAATGCTACGGCTCCAAATAGAAGTCAAAGACAAACGGATTATGGATTTGGAGTGGAGGGTGAACGAGCTCGAGCAGGATTCATACTCCCGGATGAACGACCTGGTCATCACTGGTCTACCGATCAAACCACGCTCGTATGCACGCGCTGTGGTTGGGGACAATGGGGATGAGCCAGAGCTGGAGTCGCGCTCGGTGGAGCAACAGGTGGAAAGCTTTCTCCAGAGTAAAGGAGTGGAGCTAAACCTGGATCACATCGAAGCATGCCACCCTCTACCCAGGAAGAGCAACAGCAAGCCCGTTGTCATCGTTCGATTTGTCAATAGGAAGAATAAGATAGCATTGTTGAAGCAAGGACGCAAACTCAAAGGAACAAATGTTTACTTGAACGAACACTTGACAAAGAAGAATGCCGAAATAGCCTGGAAAGCAACTTGGACACCCTTTATGAAGGTAAAACAAAATTGCACTCAGGGTAAATATCACAAATATGCAGACTTAAATATGTCAAAGCTGCAATATTGTGAAAGAATATTGCTTCAGAAAAATTATATTTACACAAAAAAAAAAAAAAAAAAAAAAATCTGGACAAGCAAACTTTTTTTACTGAATGACTGATTTACTTGTCCGAAGAACAAGCACATGACAAGACTTAATGTCGAGCCCTGATAATATATATATACGGTATATATACACGTGTGTGCGCGTCTTCATTTATTATTATTTACATACAATTATAATTTTATTAATATTTTCAATTAGATTTTAATCTCTTTTTTATTTTAAGTTTTCATTTTAGTAAAACATTTTTGTGATTGTGTTTTTTCTGTCGTTTATTGGACTTTTTAAAAATGTGTCTATTTAGCTTTATTTTTATTTCAGTTTAATTTTAGTACTTAAAACTTTATTTCAGTTTATTCAGTAACGGGATTCAGAACCAGTGTTATTTTGGTATTATTCATATCAAATATTTTAGATTCATATTTTGAATTAGCTTATATTTTTATATTTTCAGTTTTCAATTATGGTTTAGTTAAGTTTTTTGTTTGTGATTTTGTTATGTGCTCTTCATTTTTATTTGTTTTTGTTTCTTTATATGAATGGTTTTCATTTATTTTTATTTCAGTTTATTTCTTGTTAGTTCACGTTTACATCTAATATCCATATTTTATTTCAGCTTTATTTCAATAAACAGATGTTTTTAATAGTTTTAGCTGATAACAACACTTCTCAGAACAATATCTTGTGAGTCTCGCCTGATTCATTGCAAGAAAGAGTTTGTTTCTGAATCAGACTTTACTGGTTGTGTTGCAGGTTTGCTTTTGAGTGCAACTAATGAAAACATGTTGCCTGTTTTTTGTTTATTAAATTTACTGGCTATCGTGAAAAGGCACAGATTTCAAACTCCGTACTGTGGTAAAATATTTGTTGCGGAGCAGTTGATTCAGCGAAAACCCTACAACTGCAGATTTCCCAGCAGTCAAATGTGTTTACAGATCTTTTCTGACAACACATTTTCTGTTCTCCAAACCTCATCTTTGCCCGACTGCACACCTTCCACCAGGGGGCGCTCTACACACCTTTGTCTTCGTAGTACTCCTCTTCAAAGTTTTCTTCCATCTGCTTTTGCCGTTTTCCTCTCCTCTTTCATCTCTCGCTCCTGCAGCTTCCGGGCGATGGCCTAGTTGAACGCATATAAACAAGTTCAAAAGAATGACTGAAGCGAAACAAGAATAGCATTGATGTAACAGACATGGGTGTGGTTACGTCTATGCCTTACTGATGAATAACACACAGAGAATGCGAGTTCTGAAGTGTTACAAACACAATCACGATAAAGTAACGTGGCTGCTGCGGGCGTGGCTAAATCAATGCCGTACCGATGACCAACACAACCCGAGTGTGTGAAAATGAATGGCTGGAAGGCGGCCTGCTCTCACCGCATCTTTCTCTTCCTGCTGCCTCTGTTGTTCAGCCTGCCGGACTAGTTGTTCTTGAATCTCCTGAGCCATTTCATTGTCGATGCGTTCCCTGACAGGACAGAGGGAAAGAAAACACTTGAGTTTTCACACGGTGAGCTTCTCAAATCAGCCACCATGGCTTTTTTAATTCCTGTGTCTGAGAGGGAAGACCAGTCTCCAGCATCGAGTGCAATTGCTTACAAAGAAACATGTTACTATTATCTAGAGCTGTCTACTATCTACTATTAGGCTGAGTAATGCTTGATAATGATTAAGGAGTCATTTATTCAGAACAAACTTCACTGATGAAGGGTTGAACCCAAAAACATTTTGCGCACCTCACACTTTTTTGCAGGCTCTGGACAATAAAATCCTGTGAGCTTTTTGGCCGGAACTTTTTTCTGATATTCACAATAAACTTGGAATTATACAATAAAACCAGTATCATTTTAGCATTATTTATACACTCCTATAATAATATTTATTAATGTTGAATTATCTTTTAGTTTTCATTTTAATTTTAGATTTTAATTTAGTACTTTTGTTTGTAATAAGTTTATTTAGGTGTTGTTTTTTAAAATACATCTAATTATCATTTTTTGTTTTAGCAATTTTAGTACTTAAAATTAATAAATATACTATCTGAAGATGAAGTTTTTCATATAATATTAATATTTTATTTCAGCTTTATCACAATTAGCAGAATGTTTTTATTAATAGTTTTAGTTAACAATAACAACACTGAAAAAAATATCAATTTAATTTAATGTTTTGTAAATACTGGTGTCTAACTTGTACAGTTCTGGTAAAGATTTATATGAGTTTGGGAGATTAATTACCAAGTAACCAGTAATGTGATTACCGTTCAGAGAGTAATTAATAAAGCAATCCCATTACAACCTAGTTAATGTAAATAGTTTGACTCAGACACATTTAGGAGGCAACACAACATTTTCAATCATGTAGAACTGAACAAAACCCTGATTACACTAACAGGCCTAACACTGTTTTTAAAAGAAGTCTCTCTGCTCACCAAGGCTTTATTTATTAGATTAAAAATACAATAAAAACAGTAATATTTTGAAATATTATTACTATTTTAAATAACATTTTTCTATTGGAAAATATTTTAAAATGTAATTTATTCCGGTGATCAAAGCTGAATTTTTAGCATCATTACTCCAGTCTTCAGTGTCACACGATCCTTCAGAAATCAGTCTAATATGCTGATTTGATGCTCAAGAAACATTTCTGATTATTACAAATATTAATAGTTGTGCAGCTAAATGTTTTTGTGGAAAACCGTGATAGTTTTTTTCAGGATTTTTGATGAATAGAAAGTTCAAAAGAACAGCATTTATTTGAAATAACATTATAAATGTTTTTACTGTCACTGTTGATCAATTTAATGTCTCTTTGCTGAATAAAAGTATTAATTTCTTAAACTAAAATCTTTCGCAGATAGTGTATATTTGTAACAAACTGATGGACGACAAAAATTCATAACAATATCTTCTACTGCAATGCCTGAGCTGTGGAATGAGTCTCTCTCTCTCTCTCTCTCTCTCTCTCTCTCTCTCTCTCTCTCTCTCATCTCTCTCTCTCTCTCTCTCTCTCTCCTCTCTCTCTCTCTCTCTCTCTCTCTCTCTCTCTCTCTCTCTCTCTCTCTCTCTCTCTCTCTCTCTCTCTCTCTCTCTCTCTCTCTCTCTCTCTCCTCTCTCTCTCTCTTATCAGCTCAGAGGCCTTGAGATGTTGCCCAGCCGGAAGGAACACTTTATTCGCATGTGACATGAGCACAAGTCAAAACATTTTACTGCGCCAGCGCACTACGAGACGACAAGGCCTTCGTGTGCAGACAGAAGCTCAAAGCGCAGCAGGAGCCAAACTAAACTCTACACATTATGTGTATCAAGTGGAGACACAACTTTAAACAACATGAGTTATCAAGGACTGATAGCACAAGTGCACAAGTTCATGTCAGCACACATCTGACATCAGACGTCTGCTGCCGAGAGTTTGGGAAGGTCTGAGGAAAGAACGACCTTCCTCTCCACATTCTTTCACAAACAGAAACAGTCCAGTCTGACCTTTAAGCTCTACATGATCAGCATCTTTCTGGTCTCATATAGCTTTATGTCTCACACGGGACGAAGAGGATTAAGTAAGTATAGTGTTTTCAAAGGTCACTCACAGGCGGCGATGTTGTCTCTTGCTCTCGACTTTGGCCCGCAGGTCCTCTTCCTCCTGCAGACGCTTGGCCACCTGCAGGTCCTGCTGCACCAGGCGGCTCTTGTGGACGTTAGAAGCCAGGTGGCTCTCGACTGGAAGAGACAAAGAGGAGAAACCTCTTAGATCATTTAGATGTCACAGACGCTAGAGAAGACTCACTTCACACCATGTCTAATGCAAATAAATTACACAAAAGTTCAAGATTTTTTTTGTGTGTGTGAGATGTGAAGGCCAAGTATGGTAACCCATATGCAGAATTTGACACACACCTAGAGGATTCATCAGGCTGCAGACGGTAGTTTTCTTATTCCCAGCGAAATAACAATACAACATGTCTTTAAGAACGTCTTGATCGACTGGGATTCAACAACTCTCCTGGCCTCCCTCTCCTTCTTTTCATGGCGTTTCTGGTTCCCTGATTTATGTTTTCTTTTCCCCCGACATTTCCCCGCCTGTCTCCTGCTCTTCCACCAAGTTCATCGTTAAGTTCATCGTTAAGTTCATCGTTAAGTTCATCGTTAAGTTCATCGTTAAGTTCATCGTTAAGTTCATCGTTAAGTTCATCGTTAAGTTCATCGTTAAGTTCATCGTTAAGTTCATCGTTAAGTTCATCGTTAAGTTCATCGTTAAGTTCAGGCAGCTGCCAGCCTCAACTCTGATTGGTTCTGTTCACGACTTTATTGGGTCCATCTGATGATTGTCACTGACTGAATAATTATTAAAAACTTTAGATCGGACTAAACCATTTTTAGGGAGGTAAGCGAAGCAGATATTTGGAAAAAATATTGAACCAAATTGCATGTTTTTGTGGTTTTCATTTAAATCTCAGGCATACAACTAATATAAATATTAGAATTATTCATACAACAGGGGCCTATATAGTATAACTGCTGGATTTTGCGGGGCCCCCTATAATTGTCACCACCTTTCACCCCACTAGCGACGGCCCTGCGCACACACACACACACACACACACGGAGCAGTGGGCAGCCATTATGCTGTGGCGCCCGGGGAGCGATTGGGGGTTAGGTGCCTGTGCCTTTCTCAAGTACTTCCTGTTGGTACTGGAATCGAACCTTCAGGTTACCAGTCTGACTCCCTAACCATTAGGCCACGACTGCCCACCTATCTTAAATCTGAAGCACATGATTGGTCGAGAAAAAGCATTTTCATGCAAGACTGATATTTACATAAATTTGTAAGAAAAGTATTAAATACAATTTAAAAAAAAAAAAAAAAAAAAAAAAAAAATCACAGAATAATCTTAAATCACTGAATTAGAAGTGAATTTTAAAAATTGTTTATTATTTAAAGTCCCTGTAAAGGCAATTCTACAAAAAAATTCTAAACCCATTATAAATGTTAGAAATGTATTGCTAAAACATATTACAAAGACTGTGAACTGTGAAGTACTGAATTGTGGAGTTAGACCGTTAAACAGTTTTTTCACCATTGCTATTTTCCGGATTTTTTGGGCGGGGCTAAAACGGGGCTCGATGACGCACTGGAGCCCATGAGCTACTGGACACGCCCCTACTTGCCCCTACACACAGAGGCCACTGAGGCTGATCTCTCCCGACCCCATTCGCATTCGCCGCTCAAACGCGAGTTACTGTCAGTACTATTAGTTACTACAGCCTACTGTTTGCTAGCTAGCTATGCCTTCGACACAGAAATGCGTAGGCTACTACCTGGATGCGATCATGTACAAAACAGATCGGTGTCTTTATTTAAATTTCCTAAAAACGATCACATCAAGAAGAGGTGGATTAATTTTGTGTAGAGCCAACCTTGATGAAGAGCTGAGGATCACCGCCAACACCCACCTCTGTAGTGATCATTTTACACAGGATAGTCTTATAAACTGTCGTCTGAGACAACTGGGATTCACTGATAATCCGCTTTTACTGGTGAACGGGGCCGAAACGACTATCCCCCGCCTCGGCCTTCATCCTCCCGTCCCGAAAGGAGTATCAGCTAATATCACTGTCGGCAGCTTTCAGCGCAGCCAGCGGACACGCCCCCAGCGTTTGAGAGCAGAGAATAATGCTCACTTTTTCAAGATTTTGATAGCTTATTTGATATACTTGCTGGCTTTTTTTCTCATTCAAATTTGGCTGGATGGCTAATAACATTTTTCTGTGGTGTGACAAACTCAGAACACATACTTAATTTTGACTTTACAGGGATTTTAATAATAATGAAATTAAATTGAATACAATTATAAAAAAAAAAAATTCTTGCAGTTATAGTAATTTAATAATTATCTATCTCTCAATTATCATTTAAAAAGTGATAGCAATAACAATGACGAATAATTATAATTAAACACAATATTAAAATGTAATTGTAATTCAGGGGGGGAAAACGAATGCGAAAATAATAATAATAAAATAAAAGATAAATTAGTTTTTGTTGTGCAATTTTTTTAAAACAAACAAACAAACAAACAACCAATTCAGTGAAAACAACTAATGCAAATAATAATAATAATAATAATAATAAAAACAATTAATAAATTACAGGGTTTTTTTGCACAATTTTTTCCTAAAGTTTATAAAATATAGACTGTGGACTGATAATTAAAAAGACAAACCTTTTAGTCACCATGTTACATGGTATATAATAATATGTCATTGCATATAATATATCTTAACTGGGAGCACATGCTCTGAAAGGGCAATTTGAGGGGTAACATCAAACCAGTGGCCGTTTCAAGGCCGAGTCAATGTGCTGCATCGACACGGCAGTAAATCGTAGACACTGACGCAATTCTAGCCGACACAGTGCATCATCTTCCCAAAGTCTGAACACTTTTTATTGATCCTGTGACTGTGAGCACACGTTATATTTGAGAACGTGTACCAGAAAGAAAAAAAATCCATAAATTGAAACATTTATGTGATGGATATAGCTTCAAGTCAAGTCAAGCCAGCAGCATTGTTTTGCGAGGAGCTATTTGAACATTACATTACGAATCGTTCTCTGGCTTTCATTCACTGATATTCTTTCAGCTGGGACGGTTTAGCACCATCTGACAGTGCGAGTAAACAAAGTTGATGTGCGACACGTAAGCTGATGAAAGGTCGTCAGTGTTGATTTAACACTCTACTATAGTGTTGCTATTGGTAACAAAGTATTAAAACCGTTAATTAAAATGGTAACACTTTACAATAAGATTCATTTATTAAACATTCATGTATTTACTAACATGAACTAACCATGAGCAATACATGCGTTACTGTTTTTGTTCATCTTTGTTAAAGTTAGTTAATACAAATACAGCTGTTCATTGTTTGTTCACAGTGCATTAACTAATGTTAACAAGATTTGAATAAAGTATTAGTAAAAGTTGAAATTAACATTAACAAAGATTGTATAAGTGCAGTTCATTATTAGTTAATGTTAACTAATGTTAACTAATGAACCTTATTGTAAAGTGTTACCAATAAAATAATATAAATATTAGATAAAAAAAAAAACTTAATTAGAAATCTTGCTTTGTCAACTAACTAAAATAAAATCATTTAAAATAAAGCTGAAATAAAATAATTATATGAAAATATTAAACCAACCATTTTTTTTTGCTTCAACAAGTGGAAATAAAAATTAGATTGAAGTACTAACATTACTAAAACTTCAAATGAAACCTGAAAATATAAAAATAAAGGCTAATACAAAATATGAAGAAATAGCCTACTATATAAATAATAAATAACTGCTCTACTGTAGAGAAAATAAAGTCTAATGGTCAGTTTTTTAAGGACCTCTCATGGGTTCATTTATTGTATTGATACAGCAGATCAAAGTTTTTGTGATCACACAGAAATATGAATTTGCCGGGACTCTTTTTTAATAATTGAATTCCCCAATAGCGAACTTGTGTTTCTAACACCTGCCCACATAAAGAGGGAGTTTTTGGACCTTTCCAACAGTTGAAAGAATCTGCAATAGCATTCTTTTGTTTTTTTGCAGCTACAAACTTTCTAAGATTTTTTTGTATGCCACAGATACTGACTCTTCCTGGAAGGGGAACTTCCTTTTGATTTGAGTGTCCTTGCAATATTACAGCCTTTCACAATAACACGTGGACTGTGAAGCGCAGCTGGAGGACGTCGAATCAGATGCTGTGTCTAACAGCCATCCACATTTTGTCAAGGTCCTTCATTGTGTCCTCAAGAGCTCAGGGAGGGTTTTTTTAGTTGCCCTCCGACATGCATGGCATCGTTCTCACACACGAGTGCTAATAAAATACATATGATACATATGATCTGTGGTGAAGGTGTAAAACCTCACATTGCAGCAAAAGGGGAAGATAAGTTTGGACTTTTCGTTCCACTGTGATTAATGTGTTGCACTAGCTCTCAAAAGGACGTGAAAAACCGTAAAGGCTTTGAATGACTAATTTAGTGTAAAAAAAAAACAGCTTCAGGATTACACGTCATAAGATTCCATCCAATAACGTTCATTTGTGTTAAAAAAGTACAGGTTATGAAAGGACTTACTTTCCTGTTCCTGAAGGTTGTGAGCCAGACAGTGGTCTTCCAGCACGGCAAAGTCGCGGCACACTGCAGACGGACACAAAGAGATCGAAATCTGATTATTTACTGTTAACAAAGAGTTACGTCACAGTTTCAGAACATGCAGGAAGTCCACAATGCAAACCTCAGGACAACAGGTTTAGGTAAACACAGTCTCACACATTGTTATGGCATTTATCGAAATGTACAACAAAGTATGAGTTAGTATTGAATTTACACAAAGGTTCAAAGGTTTAGGGAAAAAATTAACAGTTTTATTCAGCAAGGATGCATTAAATTGATCAAAATTGACAGTAAAGACATTTATAATGTCACAAAAGAGTTCTTTAGAGATGCACTGATACTCAGTTTCTCAATAACCGATCATTCAGACCGATATCTGCCGATGCTGATAGTTAGATTTTCTTAAGGGAAAAAACCTCCCCAACTAATGCGGTAAACTATACAGGGAGGAAACCCTCTCATTTGGTGCATTACTATGATATTAGAGGTTAAAATTAACAACAGAGCCCAAACTATTATATTCAACTGCTATTTATATAATAAATCACACTCAAATAAAAAAGGAAAGGTTTGAATAAAACTAAGTTGCACATTTTATCATCACTTTTATTTAAAAAAATACATCGGTGCATCCTTAATTTCGATTTCAAATAAATGCTGTTCTTGAACTTTCTATTCTTCAAACAATCCTGAAAAAAACTATCATCATGGTTTCCACAAAAAAAAAAGCAGAACAACTATTTTCGAGATTGTATAATCTATATTATTATGTACAATAATAAGAAATGGTTTTTGAGCACCAAATCAGCATATTAGAATGATTTCTGAAGGATCATGTGACACTGAAGACTGGAGTAATGATGCTGGAAATTCAGCTTTGACAATACAGGAATAAATTACATATTTAAATAAGGGATGCATGACATATCGGCCACCATATCGGTATCTGCCGATGTGTGTTCATTTTTAATGTTATCGGCCCGAAAATATGGCCAAAATATTAAAGCCGATAAATAATGTATTATTTCCTTCAGCTGAGAAACTTCAGATGCGCACTGTTCGCCATGATGGTTTTGAATTGCTTGAAATACGATTAGAATCACTTCAAAAAAGGAAAATAAAGCTAAGTGCAACATGTGCAGCGCAAGTCTGTCACAAAAGCTACATAAAATTATAATGAGAACATTATAATTGTGTGCTAGTGACATGGTTTTTAATGGTGAGAATTCTGTTTGTGTAATCAAGCTCTCAAAAATTATAGAAAAATTTTAATTTAGATTTATCGGCCAATATATAGGTTATCGACTTTATTTTAACTGGATTTTTGATCAAATAAATGCAGCCTTGGTGCGCTTAAAGGCCGTGACACACGCAGTAACTCGTTCACTAAACTGCCAATCATAGTCTCTGTCTCACAGACGGCCCCAACGTCGACTCAAAAAGCTCAAAATAAAGATATCAATCAATCAAAAAGCTGAATCGGTCGAACTGTCATAGATGGGGGCCTGGCTAAAGCTACTAGCCTGACAGACACTCACCGACGGCCCAACGGCCAACCAGCGGCTTGCTGTGTCACGGCCCTAAAGACTTTTCAAAAACATTTTAAAAAAATCTTACAGACCTCAAACATTTAAATGGTAGTGTATATTTCAAATACATTTATTCATTTAATATTAATTCCAAAAGAGCAGTGAAGGCTATATGGATAGCAAAAATAAAAACATACAATAACAACTATATAGAATCATGTAGCCTATAGTTTAATATATTATTGGAGGGGTCTGTGTTGGTCTTAAACTGCAGGGCAACACACCATTATCACCTCAGTTATAAATATCTTGCGAAACTGAAACCATGTCGGCCCTTTAACATTTTGTCTTTTTTTATGTCTTATCCAGGCCTGATTCTGCACCTGGCAGCCTCCCGGCTACTGAGACACGTTTCATAACACAGGTGGAGAAGCAATGAAATCGTGTACTTAATTTGTGACTGAAAAAAAAAAAAAAAACTCCCTCAAGCCTCTGATACATGCTCTGATAGCCCGAATCAGATAACCGCAACTTTTGCATTAGTCTGCAAGAAAAACTGCATTGCTGTTTCAGGGAATTGAGCGTAATTAATATAACCAAACTCACGCACCCAGTTTCACACCATAACCAGACTGTGTGCTACTTGTGAGTGAATTTAGCGACAGGTTTAATATTGATGTGAAAAACAATTTGCACAATACTAATTTACCTATCAATTTTCACATCAGTATGTGTTTGTACGCTTAGCTTGGGCGAGACATAAAGACGTCTAGAGGATAAGATTAAGCCATTGCTGCAGATTAGTGAATAAAGACGTCGTCCATCTGCTGCTGATTAACATCTTCAGTGGCGTCCTGGACAAAAAAAGCTGCGGAACAGAGGATATTCATAGCGCTAAAATGAGGAACCAATACCAAAAATTTACATTTCACAAACTATTATTTTTAGCCTACTGGTTGGTGAAGCACTATTATGACATCTTAATTCCCTATAACGGCTGAGTAACATTTGGCAGAAGAAACCAAGAAAGTTCTAGTGACAACAAGCGTCTTGGTGCCGGCTGTGCATCTACTATGGGCTTCATCTCCATATGCTTGGAGACTATTTAAAGGATTTCATCATTAGTTATAAGTACAGAAGTCGGACCGGTTCACTGATAGAAGCCTGCTAAGACTTTTGTTTATATTTTAAACAAAAATGAAGTTATTTTAAATGAAATCTGAGAGATTTCTGTCCCTCCATTGACAGTCCACACAACTACCACTTTGACGCTTCAAAAAGTTCATAAAGAGGCCGTAAAACTAATCCATATGAATCAAGCGGTTTAGTAATTATACTAATGAGACATGATTGCTTAAAGGGATACTTCACCTCCGGAAAGATGAATGTGTATTTAAAATGGGTCATTTATGTAGAAGAGATGTGAAATTATTTTTGAATTTGGAGCTTTCTAGACTGAGAAAAGCCAGAAAATGTATTTTTGGCTTATGTGGATGAAAGACAACAACTCCCAGAATGCACTTGCTTCGCTGCCCTAGGAGGCCACGCCGGTAACGGAGCGCAGTAGTTCAACAACAGCCGCGGGAGAACGGTGCGAGGCCGGTGGCGTGATTACCGATGAGAGACACCTGTGAGACGCACCGGTCTCGCATCTCTCACGGAGGAGCGGGAAATTTCTTAGCGCACATCAACCGATCACTTGTTTAGCGCTCATGTAAACACTACATTCAGATTCAGCAATCGGAATGAATTCAGTTAGATTGAAACGAAAGGTGTGCATGTAAACAATGAATGGCGACTGCAGAAAGCAAAAGCTGAATCCCGGACATTTTTGTACGATCTCGACGGCCGGACATGTCCAGGAAAAAGAGGATGGTAACCCCTACTACTCAGCTTTCTCATACTAAGTTACTCAGCTTTCTCCACAGAACAAGAGCCTGCTAGCTTAGCTTCCAAACAAAGATGTCTGACACTATGTGTACATTCTGCGAGTGAGATCCCACCCTCTATGGGCGAGTTGAGAACATGCGGGACAGCCCCTGACTGTAGTCTTTAGCCTCTGGCCAAAAAAATCCTCCGATGACGCAAAATGATGATTTTTGCGTCATCGGAGGATTTTTTCCAGACAAAAAATACATAAATCTCTCGTCTCAGAGGGATATAAGTGTGGAAAGCACGGTAATTTGAAAATACTACAGGTTTCCTACTAATACAAAGCTTAATGCTAAATCCTGAAGTATCCCTTTAACATGATCTGATGATGATGAGGTTTTTTTACATTTATATATTCATCAACACATCAGCTGTGGTAAACGGAAGCTCAAGCAAGTTTGCTTGATGTGCCAGAACCAATTAGGTTCATTCTCTTGTGTTACGCAACACGTTTGAGCTTCCGCAAAAAAACAACGAGGTTCCTTCTTGAAATTCTTCCAGACTTCTTGCGCTTTATGCCGAAGACTTAAGACTTAAGACCGATCCGGGGAGCAGCTGAACCGTATGGATCATGGATCAACTACGATCCCTATACTTGACATCACACATCCTGCAATGTGACTATAGTTATATCGTGCAGCCTTATAGCCGCGTTTCCACTGTCGGGCCAGTGCGAGCCAGGGCTTTAAATGGGCCGTGCCAGGCTAAAAGGCAAAGCACCGGGCCTGTAGCACCGAGCCCAAAACACACTCCGTTTCCACTGTTGGGCCAGAAGCTCCACAGCGCTTCACTAAAACACGCCTCTCTGGAACAACGTCACACAAACCCATCATTTCACCAACAAATGGAAGTTTTATCAGAAAACTAAACAGAAAGAAATCACTGGAAACAGCGTGATCGCAAAACAAACATGATAAAAGCGACAGACTTACTTATTCAGTCAAGTCTGTTCCTGTTTATTTGGTAGTTACAGGACATATTTACATCACATTTAGAAAGAATGATACATTTCTACAAATATGCCACCAAAAATACGACCAGAAGAGCTTTAGCACTCTTGACTCAGTAGGCTACAGTTATATTTTCAGTCAGAGAAACAGCTTTATTTTATGATAGTCCGGTATAAAGAGACGAGACATAGGCTACTTACAGTAAAAACATGATTGTGATAGCCTTTATGATTTGTATGATTTCTTCAAGCTTTCATATTTACTATGTTAACTATGGTAATAGTTAGCGTGCATAGTCTTTTGCATCGCGTATAAATATTTCTACCTTGTACGGTGATCAGAATCCACATTGGGCAGCAGTGGCTCAGTGGTTCATGTAGGTGGACAAGAAGGTTGGTGGTTTTCACAGCTTTTCTGTGAAAGCGCTATATAAATGCAGTCCATTTCCCATCACAAACAGAAGGCATTAAATTTTTTTTTCATTTTTTAAAGAGTTTCAATGGCAAATTTGCTGAACCTGCACTGGAAACCCTTCACTGGAATCTTTCTCAGGTTATACGTGGCCTACCGTGATGAGAAAACTGCAGCAGCTAATGCAGTTAAGAACTACTGGGTAAACCAATATATTTTTGGACACTGAGATAAACTGAGATAAAAAGCTTTTGCTTTCAATATTTTCATTGACTGTATGAATGTATACTTACATTTTATATAATAAAAATATATAGACTACCGTTCAAAAGTCTGTGGTTTGTGAAATTTGTTTCTTATGCTCATCAAGGCTGCATTTATTTGATCAAAATTACATTAAAACCAGTGATATTGTAAAAATAACTGTTTTCAATTTTAATATATTTTAAAATGTAATTTATTCCTGTGATCAAAGCTGTATTTTCAGTCTTCAGTGTCACATGATCCTTTAGAAATCAGTCTACTTTAATATGGTGATTTGATGCTTAACATTTCTTATTAATATCAATGTAGAAAACCTCTGTTTTGCTTAATATTTTTTGAACACCATGATACATTTTTTAATATTCTTTGATGTGTACAAAGTTCAAAAGACCAGGATTTATTTTGAATAGAAATCTTTTTTAACATTATAAAATGTCAATTTATCGCATCCTTGCTGAATTAAAGTATACATTTGTATCCACCCCCAAAAAAATCTGTATCTCTTACCAAAAAAAAAACCTACCTTCCACTTCAAAATAAACTGTATGTACTGTAGTTTAATAAATGTGAGCATGTGACACCTAACTAGAGCATACAATACAGCCTAAAGCGACACAAACAATAAGATATCAATTAAAAATTATACTACTCATAGCACTACTAAGCACCACCCGAGCAGCGACTGGCAAACAAGAAACAGCTACACGAGGAAAAGCTGAAAGCTATCCAAAGCAAACATGAAACAAACACTGAACGCATCCCATGAGATAAGGCCTCGTTCACACTGCAGGGGCTTAATGCTCAATTCCGATTTTTTGAAAAAATTCGATTTTTTTGCAAGGCCGTTCACATTTACAATTAAATGCAACCGGATACATATCGGATTTGGACCACATACCCAAGTGGCCTGGGTCGCATTTGAAAAGATCAGATCTGTGTCGTTCAGACTGTCATGAAAAGATTAGATACAGGTCGCATAGGGGCAAAAAAATCGGAATTGGGTCGTTTCAGCCTGCAGTGTGAACGTGGCCAAGGCAGCAAAACCAGCACAATTTTTAAGCCTGCAAGTTTTCATGTTTTTTTGCAAACATCCCCAACATTGCCTCCATGAGCAAAAAGCAGCTGCAACACAACAAAATGCTGAATCCACACGCACCGAAACACTGAAAACAGAAAGCCACAAGGACATTCTTCAAGGAAAAACAAACAGAAACCCATGAGTGAGAAATGTGTCGTCTTCAAAATATCCAAATCGACTTTTGCATAAACTTGCACACACATTGATGCAGCTCGAACAGTACTAAATAAAATGACATTGTGAAATTATTCTGAATTTTACAGTTGAACACTGAAATTTTTATAAAGATAATACAATAAATCAAACCAAATGAGAAAACACATTTTCACTAGTCTTTCAATAGACTTTTGGGGTTCTAGGTGTATAAATAGGCTCAATGATTCAAAAACAGCCACATCTTGTGACCAACGAATTTCATAATATGCAAAGAGTCTAATGGCCACTTTCCACGAATATGGGACACTTTGGTTTCTAATGGCTTTTTTTTTAAGCATTAGAGACACAACGCCATGTTGTTTAAAGAGTAGGCTAGTTCGTTCTACTCCTCAGCGGTCTCAGACTGAAAATAATTCAAATTAAATAAACTAGAAAGCAACATTTGGTCCTTAATTAACTAGATTCATTGATTTTTGAATTTCAGCTTCATACCAATAACTAAATATGAATGAAAAGTAGTTACACCAAAGTAGACACCAAATGTCTATTTACTCAAAGGTCACTTCCAGACTAAACAGCTTTTTATTGGCCAACATGACAATTCTGTGTTCAAAGTAGGTTTGAGCTGATACCCCTTTTTCCAGAACGCGTCTGATACCGACACATACTTTGATTTTTAGTAGGCTACTTGCCGATACAGAGTACCGATACCTGTATTTTCATTGCATAATAATGAACCCACCATTCAACCATTCAGCTAATCCGCACGGGCATTCATAAGCAATTTAAAAGTGAGGTGGAAAAGAGGGAAAAACTATTTAATGAGTACGAGTTCACGAGCTCAGTATCGGGCCTGATACTGATACTGGTATCAGTGCATCCCTAGTTAAAAGTTTAACAAACTAGAGTAGTCTAGACAACAAACTAGTCTAAACTTAAACTGTGACAATACAAAAACAACACAGGGAAATTATTTGTCTCATGCAAATTTCTAGATTGTACATATTTCTATTGAAATTACTGCATTTTGCCATTGGAATTTCACCATACAAGTATAAATGTGACCGCAACTTTAGAGAGGTTAACCTCTTTGAATGCATTTAGGTTAAAATAATTTATTTCATATGAAATTATTAACTGTCCTAAATTGCTTACGAATACTAATATTTGGATTTCGGTTTCAGACCAATAACTGAATCAGAATGAAAATTAGTCTGTTTTAAATTGTGAATTTGGCCTGTCCTGTCCCTTAACCTTCTCGACCATATTTCAGTTGAAATCATTTATTTTATATGAAACAAATAAAAAGAAAGTTTAGAAAACAACATTCTGTCTCCAATTACTATAACTGCTTATTTCACTTATTAGACCAATAAATGACTTTGAACCTCAGATAATAAACTATCACACACAGGATTTGGGGGCAGAAATGACAAGGTCTGTCAATACTGCCACATTAATCCTCCCTAAGCATCAAATGAGGTTAAAATTAGTGGTTGAAATCCTGCAAAGCAAGCTTTTCCTTTACTAAGATGAACAGCCACCAACAGCTTGTGTTGCACCAGTCATCTTCAGTATGCAGAAGCTTTCATGCTGAATCTCAACACATGTGCCAGAATTCACATTGCTAACCGCCAATACACACCACACCAACTAAAGCTAATGTTAGCCATTCTGCGCCATCTATTATCTGATAATTGAGGCAAAACAGGTCAAAAATCAATCGCTTTCTCTTTCTATATTAGATATTTTAATAATGGCGTTTCTCACCGCTGACTACTCAGTAACAACAATGGCTCTGTTGACGGAAATATTTCCGTACCTGTTATAAAAGATGACCAATTGACTGAGCCATTCATAATTCAACACAATGCAATCATATTTAACGTTTTGAATAATCTGACAGGACTCGACGGTCATCTCTGAATGAAGCTCGCGCTCGTGTCGTGCGTTTAGGTTTAATTAAATGCGTTTCTCTCTGCGCGAGACAAGCGCGTGCCTTTTTAACGCAAACACACAATGTCTCGGCACGCGCACCATCATCTTCTTCATCTTCACTCACCCTCTTTTACGCCAGGCAGGTTGTTCTTATCAATACTAAAATCAGCCATGTCGTCGGCGCTTAATGTTTCTCTGGGTTTCTGAAGGTTATTGTTTGACAGACTAATGGTGGTTTCCGTCAGATTGATAAATAAATCCGATCGATGTCTTCGGGAATGTGTCGCTCTGATTGGTTTATGTCGCCAAGCGATGTTTCTTGTCCGTCCCTCCCTCTCTACCACAGCAAATGAGCTCACACGCTCACACACGAAACTGAGGAAAAGCTGAGCAGTGTGTGTTGTGTTTGCTACGGATAGCAGGGCGGGACATGCCACGCAAGCACGCGCTCACATTCTGACACGCAGGGAAGCGCGCGCACGCGAGCAAACAAACGTAACACACCCACTGAACCTGCTCATGTCAGAAAAAGTTTTTTTTTGGTCGCTATTTAGGTTTAATAACGGTAAATGTCATATTTCACATTTCAAGATGTTTCAACTATAAACATATTGTTGTATGAGCAGGGGTTAAATTGGGATTTATTCGGTGTGTGTGTGTGTGTGTGGGGGGGGGGGGGGGGGGGCTCTCCCTAGGGGGTTCCAGGGCTATGCTCCCCGAGAATTTTTTTTTGTAAAAATAAACGATTAAATGGCACTTTCTGGAGAATGTTGTGCAAAGAAATGGAGAAATTGAGTCTTTCGTGATATGTGAAAAACTGCATGGTTAAGAGCATATACTTTGCATTGTTGTAGTATCAACAGGTATTAAGACATTTAGCAGTTACATTACTGTTAATCAGTCATCACTTGATTACACACTGTATTACCTTGTTATGATAGTGACCCATACAGTGTGCCAAACATAATGTGCCACATGAAGAGACAGTGCAGCATATGACAGTATAGCAACAGCTGAGAAGATTTGGGTCTGTGGTGACCAGGTCCACCTCACACAAACTTCCTTCTCCCATTCTCTCTCTTTACTACTACAACACACACACACACACACACACACACACACGCTACTCTGCGTCATTTCACATCAAGGTATGCACAAGTCACAAAAATAAAATCAATCTATCCTTGTGGAAAGGTTGCTTGGTAGTTAAAAGTAGGTCTACTCTAGCAAGTCTTATATTTCTGTAATTCACACAGATCAAACACATATATGCTGACTGAATAGATTGCTAGTTTATTTTGAGTAGACAGCTAGCAGTTCTCTTGGCAGTTTGCTGATAATCCGGTGTCTGAAGTAAAATGCCCAAAACATCTCCTGAGAAAAATCACATGGTCAACCTAGTCTTGGTTATTTAATTTTGATTTTCCTTACCTTGTCATTCAAGGCCAGGGCACTTTTTGTACATTTCTGGAACTTTTGCGCTTCCACATCCCACACCCCGGCCCAATTTAACCACTGTGTAATACAGACCAACATTTTATGTAAACACACACACACTCACACTATTGCCAAAAGTTTTGGGACGTCTGCCTTTACATGCACATGAACTTAAATGACATCCCATTCTTAATCCGTAGGGTTTAAAGCTGCAGTAGGTAACTTTTGTTAACAAATATTTTTTACATATTTGTTAAAACTCTCACTATGTCCTGACAGTAGAATATGAGACTGATAATCTGTGAAAAAAAATCAAGCTCCTCTGGCTCCTCCCAGTGGTCCTATTGCCATTTGCAGAAATACACCGCTCCCGGTCAGACACAATCAATCAGAGCCAGGAGGATTGTCTTAGCAGTGTCAATCACGCTCGTGTCCGCCAGAGCCATAGAGAGAAAGAGTTGCGACACTCTTTGATGTCGCCGCGACGGCTGTCACGTGGTTCATGTAAGCCCCAATAGTTCCAAAACGTACGCTGGCTGTCATGTTCTTCTATGGGACAGACAGCAGCGATTGCATTTTTGAACGGTAAATATAAAATAAAACACACAACCAAGCACTTTTTCAGCTGTTATTGCATTTTGTTAATGTCAGTTTTGCATTTGGAGAGGCAGGGTGACAACGAAATACTGTATATTACTTAGATAAGTTTTAGGCAATTTTTTTTGGAGGGAAAAGCTTAGTGCTCGCATGGGTAGCTTTAGCGGCTCTAACTTAACTTTTCCATATTCATCTGATGATGGACGTCGGTCTCATGATATTTATTTTAGCACAACTGGGCTGTATTAGGCCATTGATTCCCGTGATTTTGCTTATAAATTACAATTCAGCCATTAGCCTACCTTCGTGATCATTACGCTTTGCATGTACAAATGAAGACCAGTATAAACATCGCAAAGGGCCTCTGATACAATATAAGTTAGACAGTTGACAATTCAAAAGAGGTAGATATTTCAGAAACTTACGTTACCTCTGGAACAACTCGACGCGCAGCATTCACCACTCAAAACTCAGCCAACACGTAACATAATGAAATGTTACCTCCCCCCCCCACCCCTTGCAGCTATAACAGCTTCAACACTTCTGGGAAGGCTTTCCACGAGGTTTAGGAGTATGTTTATGGTAATTTTTGACCATTCTTCTAGAAGTGCATTAGTGAGGTCAGGCAGTGATGTTGGACGAGAAGGCCTGGCTCGCAG
Organism: Tiaroga cobitis; assembly: GCA_030578255.1. Taxonomy (NCBI): domain Eukaryota; kingdom Metazoa; phylum Chordata; class Actinopteri; order Cypriniformes; family Leuciscidae; genus Tiaroga; species Tiaroga cobitis. The sequence goes on along the minus strand of CM060612.1, from coordinate 17,174,201 downwards.
TCTCCGCACTAATTCATCCCAAAGGTCGAGTAGAGGTCAGGACTCTGTGCAAGCCAGTCAAGTTCCTCGCTCATCCATGTCTTTATGGACTTTGCTTTGTGCACTGGTGCGCAGTCATGTTGGAACAGGAAGGGCCATCCCCAAACTGTTCCCACAATGTTGGGAGCATGAAATTGTCCAAAATGTCTTGGTATGCTGAAGCATTAGGAGTTCCTTTCACTGCAACTAAGGGGCCAAGCCCAACCCCTGAAAAACAACCCCACACCATAACCCCCCTCCAACAAACTTCACACTTGGCACAATGCAGTCAGGCAAGTACTTTTCTCCTGGCAACCGTCAAACCCAGACTCGTCCATCGGATTGCCAGAGAAGTGTGATTCGTCACTCCAGAGAACACGTCTCCACTGCTCTATGTCCAGCAGCGTTTCTGCAGGGTTTAGTCAGTCAAATTTAAGACTTTTAAAGACCTTTTTTGGCCATTATGACTTAAATTTATGACCTACACGAATTATTTCTTTCAAGTTTAAAGGCATATTTTTGTTCCTAAGTGAAAGTTGTAGAAACCAGAGCATTAATTGTGGTTTTAAACTACTCTTTATTGTCAGAACATATCATTTGCCAAATCTGAGATAGAACATTCAAACATTCGTCATTTTTCCTTAAAATTAATTTCTTAGTTTCTGCATGTGCTAATGGGGGATATTGTTTCAAGTCTTGAAACAGGTTTGTGTCGCCTGACTTTGATGGCACGTATCTTCATGAAATGTATGAAAAACTAGCCTAAATACTGTAATTATATTCTATTAGTCCTTTAATACATGTCTACAGTATATACCACATTTCATGGTGCAGTTAATATAGGCTAACGTTACAGTAAATCTGTGGTAAATGATGGGAATTTGTAGAGGGAAAAGCTTTCTGACTGTATAGTTGCTCACAGTCCTGTCTGCCAGCGCTGTTTCATCTGCCTTTAAACTGGTTTAAATCACTGAGACGTTAGTGTTCTTCGCTGAACTCGAGCACTTCTCTCTAGTGAGCTCACGCTGCGCTGCCGTTTGTACCATAGACAGTAAAAGAAATGGACAGAGCGATCTCATTGGAACTCAGTTGAGACAGTTGAAGCCCACTTTTAGCGATTTTTGAGCACTTCCGTTCCTGACGCGCAGACTCAGACCGACTCAAACTAAGCTTGATGACGTGAGCAACCTGTCTGACAGACGTTAATCTTCTAGTAGCTGTGCGTGAAAATTGCCAACGTTAATCTTGCAGAGATGGGGAACTTGAGCAAAGAGTTCTTAGGCGTGAGTGAGCAGGAGTAAGTATTCCGTTGCTTTCATGGACTCATTATCTATGGGCTTCTCCCTTGACGGGACGTCCCCCCGATTGCCTGCGAGCTTCTCCTCCTGTCTGTACGGTAATTTCTGTACAGCGCGACAGAGAGTCGAGTGGTTATGACGCGATCGTTAGCCTATTTTTACCAAAACTGTTTCTACGGGGCCATAATGTAACATAGAAGGTAATGGAGCCCTTTATACATTGTCGTGTTTCTTTAGAAATAAATAATGGACAAATGGAGTCTTTAAACGCCTCAGATGTAAAGTTATTCGCTGTCAAAGTGACGCCAAAATGAATGGGAGTCAATGGAAATGCTAACGCAAGTGAAGTTCTGCTACAAGATGGCGGCACCCGGCCGACTTCAACTTCCGGTCGATGGATTACCCCCTTGGTTTGTACTTGTCTTTGAGCCGAGCGGATAAATGGTCCGTGTGGCGCGTGGTTCAAATGAGTTTCGTTCCGCTTTTGCCGCATAAACATTATCGAACATTTATCGAACTCTTGATATCGTTTTATAGAAAAAAATTATATCGCGATAATTAATGAATGAGCATATCAAATTAGGACGTGGCTAAATGTAATTTATGACCTTGTATGGAAAATCGGGACGTTTTTATGACTTTTTATGGCCTAAAATTCTTATTATTAACTTTAAGACGTTTTATGACTTTTAATGACTCCGCGGAAACCCTGTCCAGTGACGGCGTGATTTACAGCACTGCATTTGCATTGCACTTGGTGATGTTGGGCTTGGAGGATGCAGCTGCTCGGCCACAGAAACCCATTCCATGAAGCTCTCTACGCACTGTTCTTGAGCTAATCTGAAGGCCACACAAAGTTTGGAGGTCTGTAGCTGTTGACTCTGCAGAAAGTTGGCAACTTCTGCGCACTGTTGCCTCAGCCTGCGCTGACCTGCTCTGTGATTTTATGTGGCCTACCACTTGGCTGAGTTGCTGTTGTTCCCCAATTGCTTCTACTTTGTTAAAATACCACTAACAGTTGGCCGTGGAATATTTAGTAGTGAGGAAAGTTCACGAATGGACTTTTTGCACAGGTGGCAACCTATCGTCGTTTTAAGTCTTAGTGCAATTAAAATTTCTATCATATAGGAAAAGCCACCAAAATTGAAGAAAGACGTGTTATATCATACATATTATACTGTATCCATCATTACGCTGTTTTTGTTATTCTAGTCACTGACTCACACTTACTTTTAGTAAAATTAAAAGAAGAATGCCAAGAACATTTTACCATCCACAGATGAATGATTCCCCGTAGCGCTGGTGATTTACTGTTGTCCTCACACCACCTCTGATTGATTGCTAGTCGTTGGCCCCGAGACCACATCAGAACATCAGTCCCAGCTGTCACGGCCCCTCTTTAGATATAGCCCTCTGACACACCGTACACCCGAACACCTTTGATTTACAGCGATGACACATTCTCACGTCTTCACGCCTGATTAAAAGTATCCCATCTGACAAGCCTCCAGCAGTCGAGCGTTCGGTCAGGTATAGGAGCAAATACGCACCAGGAGCTTTTACTCAGTGCCATGGACAGAAAACCCTCAGTCTCTCTTCTTCCACGTCTTGCTTTTTTACTTCTGATTGGTGCTCTCAACGTTCACACAAGAAGCCTCGCAAGTCCAGGTGAGTTGATTTTTATTACTATCTAAGTTCTTGATTGGCTAATTGTAAGCTAAACTGCATATTTCCAATTTTACAGAAAACCAGGTTTTCCATTCAAAGGACGATTCTGACATCCAGAATCAGATTTTGGCATTTTTACTACGGAAAAACATCATGCCTGTCCAAGAAAACGATGTACTAGGTAAATTAACAGGATTATCTGAACATGTAGACAAATTGAAAATTAATTGTAAGCATCTTATAATATACAAACCGGCACTTACTTACATGTTTTTGATGAATAACAGGACTCGAGCTGGCCAGAAAAATCACAGAGCTGCAGGAGGTATGTTTAATTTTGCTCATGTGCAATTAATGGAAACAATTTTATTTTAAAGGGATAGTTCACCCTAAAATGATAATTCTGTCATCATTTAGCCTTATGTTGTTCCAAACCTGTTCAGCAGAACAAAGAAATTCATACAGGTTTCGAACAACTTGAGGGTGAGTAAATTATAAAAAGTATCATTTTTGGGTGAACTATCTCTTTAATATACAAATGCATTGTTATATCTCTATAGTACAAAATTATTGTATCTATGTAAGGTCAAAAGTAATCTAAAATTAATCTAAAAGTAGTCTGATTATATTACCTAAAATGTGTAATGTAATAGATTATGTTACTAAATACAATTTTCAACATAGAAATTGTAGTCCATTACTGAAAACAAATTACAAGTAATCTACAGAGGACGAAATTTATGAATAAAAAAATTATTATGAAAGCTAATTGTCAGAAATCCTCGTTTCAGCTTGCAGTCCTTCAAGAGGAACTACATCTAGAAAGAAAATTGGTGTCAGATGCAATAGAAAAAGAGAGATCGATGACCAGCAAAAGAGATGATGGTGAGTGTTACTTTTTTTATGAGCACAAAAAAAAATGATATCTTCAATGCAGTGGATAAAAGTGTCTGTCAAATGCATTAATATAAATGCTTATTTTTTCTATTTTATTTTTAAGCCTGTTTCTGGAAATACTGTGTTTGAGGATCTCAAAGTGAAGAGCCAGGAGCAAGAAAATCTGCAAAATAATCTAAAGCCTTAAAGATGTATCAAACAAGTAGAACATTTTTAGATATGAAATTATATATGTATTCATAATGTGTCGTGATAATCATGATATTCATTTAATAATGTACTCATGACTGTACTCTTAAAACAAAAATGTATTTTATGTAAATGCTATATCAATAAAAAATCTATTGAAATTGATTGATGTTACTCTTTCATCTCATTCTTTAGTGATCTTTGAGTTCATTATTAAACGCATGAGTGAATATTTTTTCTGGAATAATTTCAAAATAAATGTAGAACTGATTGTCTTCTGCTTTGACTGATATGAGCTCTTGCCTCCCTCTAGTGTTAAAACTTTGTTGAACATTCCCAAATGAGACACAAATCAACACATATGAACATTTGAAGAGAGAGGATTGCTGACATAAAATAATGTCCATAAATAATTGAATTAGAAACGCTCTTTAAGGAAATTCTAAATCAAACTAACTTGAAAATTGCCAAACAAGAATTAGGTAAAATTGTTTATCTTTTTCTATTATTTGATTTGATTTACTTTCTTTTCAAAAAGAAAAAGAAAAGAAAAAGGCACTGTTTTAATTTTCAATAGGGACACCTCCTATATTGTCCCAAATTGCATTATTAAAGATTTCTTAAAAACCTAAACAAAAAACAAACGTATACATTGGAAGACAAAGTCCTCTACAAGTGCACATGATGAAACGCTGCACATTTAAACTATTTTACCGGCATTCAACTGGCAAATCTGATAAAAAAAAAAAAAAAACTCATCAGGACGGATGCAGTCTTCCATGTGGGCTGCACTGCAGACCAAGATATGTGTAGAAAGGGAAGAGCTATTTCCAAATTATGGTTATTAAAAGCATGAACGCATCCATTTCATCCAGACAAGTCTTCAATACTTGCGAGAGGTAAGTTCAACATTGATAATTAATTTGTTTTGGTAACATAAAGAATAGTTCACCCAAAAAATTATGTCCTGTCATTTCCAAACCTATATGAATTTCTTTCTTCATTTCCAAAGTTGTTTTGGACCCCATTGACTTCCATTGTATGGATACAATTAAAAATTTTGGGTGAACTATACATAAAGCATGGTCGGTCTTTTGGGAGGGAATATCAGAATAACCTTTTTAATCACAAGTGAAGTATATGCTGCAATTTATTTTTCCGTAAAATAATTATTGGTCAACTGTTTAATGAAGACACGTGCTTTGCAAATATGTGATTCTTATACTAACATGTACCTATATTTGTTCCCCAGTTTGAGAGTATGTGGTTCACGTTAATTCTACTTCCGCTTCTGCCTCAGCTCACCCTCAGCACTCACTGTCCCAGTGGGTGCGTTTGTAATGTTAAGGGTGCCGCAAAATGCATTGGAGACATCAGCGATATCCCCCCTCTTGACCCGAAAACAACCTTTCTACTCTTGCTAAAAGACACAAACATAAAGGTCCTCAAAGACCGAAGTTTTCAGTCGTTCTCTCTTCTGCTTCGAGTAATGATCACACATAGTGCTATTGACACAATTCAACCAGAAGCCTTCTATGGTGCTCCACAGTTTCGGTCTATCAAATTGTCATCAAACGCACTCTCGGTCTTCCCACCCAAGGTGTTTAGTGAGCAGAGCAACTTGGAGCAACTGCAGCTAGATGATAACCAAATAGTTTCCATTAGTTCAGAACTCTTCGAGGGGTTGGTCAAACTAACAGAGCTGGATTTGAGCAAAAACCGCATCTCCCAGCTGGACGCCGGCGTCTTCCAGAACTTGACTGAGCTGATTTACCTAAACTTAGCTGGTAACCAACTGAGGAACCTCCCAGAGACGCTTTTTCACAACCTACGTCAACTCCAATCTCTAGTACTCTCGTCCAACCAGTTGGCGACTCTGGAAAGTGGTTCATTTGACCATCTAAGCAAGCTTTGTTTTTTATCGCTTCACAAGAACCAGATCCGAGAGATTCCTCCGCGTCTTTTCTGGCACTTGCCATCCCTGCTCAACCTTTCAATGTCGGGCAACCAACTCCAGTATATTCCAGCCGAGAGTTTCTACTACTTACCCAACCTGACCATGCTCACCCTCTTCAAGAACCCCTTGATCTCTCTACCTGACCAGCTGATGGGCAACATGCCGGGGCTCCAAGAATTGTACCTTTACAATACTAGTCTTGTCACTGTCCCTTGGAACCTTTTTGCTAACATGACAAACCTACGTTTTCTCAATTTACACTTGAACGACAAGTTGAACTTCCTATCAAAGGACCTCTTCTGTTGCCTGCCCAACCTGAATAAACTGTCCCTGAAACACAACAACCTTCGGGCGCTGGAGCCGGACCTCTTCTCGAATTTGACTAGTCTTCAGATTCTAATGCTTAATGATAACAAGCTTGAGTCTCTCCCAGCAACAATCTTTTGCAATACTTCAAGACTAGAAATACTGGACTTGAGTCGCAACCATCTAAAGTATCTCCCCGGAGATGTTTTCACACACACAAGGGCGCTGAATGTTCTCTCTCTTAGCGGCAACAAATGGAAGTGTGATTGTAGCATTATAGGTATTGCAGAATGGATTCGCGACAACCGAAGGCTAATCAATGACTCGGAGAAAGGAGTAGCATGCTATGAACCGTACCACTTACAAAACCATTCGCTGCAAACATTGACCCATGCAGAGCTCAAATGTGGTCAGGTTGTTTTCCAGACAATGATCATGACTACAAGCATCATTCCCACACAGGTTCCTGCAACATCAACCCCACAATCGTCTACGGCTTCAAGCACAAAAGCAAGACCTACAGTGACTTCAACTACACCTTCAATTACAAGCACTTTTGCAACAACAGCCTCTCGCTTTTCTCCTACTTCAGATCCTATTAACATAATTTACTACAACAATGATCTGGCGTTCTACGAAAAAATTGTTTTGGATAACGGACCTGAAATTGTTCACAACAATCATTACGGTGGTTGGGTGTACCTGTGGACTGTCCCGTCAACCGGTCCATTTAGTGGCTTCATGACGGCTTTGTACATTGTTCTCTTGGTCACAGGGGTAGTACTGATTGTGGCCACCTGGTATGCTTTGTATCGGCTTCATAAGGTGATGTGGATGTTACAGAAATTCACTATGGGAGACAATCAGAGAATAGTGGCTGGAAGAGTATGGAGCTTCAAAGTCAAACTCTAGAGGAAGCTTAAAGTTAAGTTGTGTTTTCACATTATTATGCATAGCATACTAATTCCACTATACACATATTTATGAGGAATACAAAAGTATATCAAGCTTCTATCTTGTATTTTTGCATTCATTACAAATGATGTTCAGCACAACATTTGATGTGAAAAGCTGAATGCATTTCTTGTTTCCAGTTTTCAATGAAAATTAATCTCATGGTTTTCAATATGGTCTCTGAAAGAATTATGTATGTGTACACCGATATATAATGAGATTTGATTTTATGGCATACTAAAAGCTAAGCTTGACCATAAATGTGTAATCGTTTTTGTAAGCATTCATGTATGCAGCCATTTACAATGAATCAATTGTTTCTTTTTAAGTTTTCCTTTCTGCAATCTTTACATTCCAATGCTTTGCATTCACAAAACTGATATGGACACGCCCTTGGTAGGTGTTTGGAAAACCTTATCTGTAAGACCAAATAAAATGTTTCTGTGCCTTGAGAGTGTTTTCTTTGCCATGTATGCCACCTGCTGGTTAAACAATACAGAGCAGAAGTTATAGGGCAAAATAGTCGTATGCTAACATACAGCAACAACAATAATATACCAGTCTTTCCTCAAACAAATAAATTAGTTATTTTAATTAGTTTTAATTGTTTTAGATGAGGATTGACATCACACTGCAAATAATTTGCAAATATGCACACAATCAACCTTACGCACTGTAAAACAAAAGTTGCGGCTTTATTTTTTAAGTACAATCAACTTGGATATTTAAGTCATTTCAACTTAAATTACATTAAACTGACTTAAAATTGAAAATTGCTTTACTTATTTTGAGTTAAAGCAATGTAAAAACATGTTGTCATAAATTATTGATCATATCATTTTTTTACAGTGCCATTTTTTATTATTTATTTATTTGTTTAATGTTCTGGGGGAAAGCGTGACTTAAAGTGAAGTGTGCGTTTTGTAGCTACTGTGGCATAGTTAGTTTAGCTTACCCAGCAATCATGATCCAAGCACTGTCATCACATTCTTACCACTCCCACATGACCAATGATACGCCTCAATGAGCCCATTATTGACGTTTGATGTGATTATGAAACTCAAAGAAAGTGTTTGTTGATTAGGTGTACACCAATGAATCGCAAACCCCTGAAGATTTTTATTACAACATTAGCAGGATGTGACCCGGTTCACATGTTTGAAACATTAGAACAAACAATGACTCTCCTACATAAACTACTAGATATTTTACACATCAACTTTTATTCAGAAGTAACTTCGTTCATCTAAAAAACAGACAAGCTTCTCGACAGTTGCGCTGTGGGCAACCCGAGTTCGTCCTTATCACATTATTTTTATAGGGCTACATAATCTTCAAATGTCATGCTGTCATAGAAACAAGAAAATGATCATAATGCGTTTCCAATTCAAGAGTAAACATGAAAACAGACCTAATAATGTGATATTTATGAGTCATGGATAACCGGCGGAAGATTCGTAGAGTTGTTGGCATCCAGAGATTTGTGTGAACATGTCCAGGTATGAAAACACCCCACTCTATCTGCCTGGCGATCATATATAGATGGGAAAAGTCTGTCAAAAACATGAATAAATATTTCCCGCCACCTCACGATGCCTAAACTGCTTTTCTCGAAGATTCGGATCTACGAGTTCAAGGATCTCATTCGGAATAAGAAACAACCAATGACGTAAATAATTTTACTTCTCTCTCCGCATAGCCTATATTTAAGCTTCTTAAATCGACTGATATGCTTCATGGATGCAAAAGTTCTTTTTTTTTTCATCCCATAGACTGGACGTCCTGTTGAGCAGAAAAAAGCAGAAACACAATATCAGATGTGTTTTGGTTCAGAAAAAGACTGAAGTCTCTCATTATCAGTAAGTTTATTTTGTGTATAGATAAATTAATTCTGAAATCATCAGTGGCATAAGTACATTTTTAGCTCAAACCTTATATGAATGTATACTATAGGAGAAAGTATTGTTGCCTTTATAGATCATTTTGTGTGTGTTTTTTCGGTGTGACAATTTTATTTATTTCTTTTACAGAAATGTTTGTTTAAACGATACAAATGTCCATGTAGTCTTCATAAAATAAGAAAAATTTGGGTAAATATTAAAAAGAAAAGTAGCTATAGCATGTCGCAACACAGGTCATTTAAATAAAAAAAAATGTGTCAAATTGATTTAAAAGTGTTTTATATCACTATGGATGGCAGAAATATTTTATTTTAGGTTCTAATTTCTTCATCTTTTTAAGACAGGACCGTTTGACACATGGGCCAAAGCTAGCTGATCTGCTAGAAAATGGAGGTTAGTCCAACCACTCTTCAACACACAGTTCTTTATTGATGGTTCCATGAAGAATCTTTGCCTTACACTAAAGCAAGGTTCTTTATAGTGGAAAAAAGTTTTTTAGGGTGTGTTCACACTTATAGTTTGCTTCTCTTGGGTCTTTTGGTCCAGACCAAAAAGAAAAAAATCCTGCTCATAGTGTTCACACAGTCATTTTAAGACTGAACCTAAAGATACAAAAACAACAACGGCTTTAAGGACGTATATTTTGTGTGGTATTTTTTACCAGCTCAGAACTTATAAAGCTGAAGAGCTCAGAAAACGTAAAGGAGTCAGAACATCACCAGGACTTCCTACTTTGCACATAGACGAAGATCTGCTGCAAGGAACAGCGGTTCTGACACCTGTACCGAACTGTAATGGGCTAATATGCTTGAGCATTCTGTCCTTTTTGGGTCGTATCTTGTGACATCACTTCCTGTTTTTGGTTAGTTTAGATGTCTTAGGTCCATCTTTTCAGCTTTCTTGGTCTGCTTGTTTGGTGCGCACCAAGGTTTGAGACGGCAGCGTTCACACTTATTTACACTTGGCAGGTTTGGTTCGATGAAAAAATGAACTCTGGTGTGACTGCTCTATTAGTGCGGTTCATTTGAATAAGTGTGAGTGCTGCCATCTGAACCCTGGTGCGCACCAAACAAGCGGACTGAGACTGCTGAAAAGATCGGTCCCAGTCCTCTGGTGTAGTTCGACTGAAATGTGAACACAACACGGACCATGTAAACCAGGGTTCTCAAGTTTTATCAAAAGCTTGGAGTGAGATCACATGCCGTTAGGGGAGGAGCCCTAATGGAGCCCCGCCCCCCAATTTGATCCATTCTTCATAATTAACCAGCACAAATTGAAACGATAACAATTGGTAAATCTGATAAATGACAGAGCAATTCATCACATCAAATATCCTCTTTAATGTTATATTTCAAAATTACAAATATACAAAAATTACAAAAATACAACAAATTGCTCCAAACAGTTTGGAAAAACAAATCTTTTTGCATTTTGAATGCGTCTAGTTGAAATGGTATAATAATTTATTGTGTGGTGGGACATTATGAACAAATGGACATATTAGAGTATTAAGGTGTGTGTGTGTGTGTGTGTGTGCACAAGAGTACACACTCCAGCTTATGAAACGTGTTTTGTGTTGTCTGCTTTAATACATGTAGCCTTAATGTAACTAGAAAGACTATGAATACAGTATAATATATAATTTAAAATAAAATGAAGAAATACATCTTCATTCCTTCCCATACCCACTAACATTTCCCTTAGTTTCAGATAACGTAAGCTAGCCAAACTGAGCCAAAGCTTCTGGCCTGGTTGCAAAGTAGTTGTAGAGTTTTTGACTGCATCAATAATAATGTATACGATGGGCTATATATTAAATTTTCTAGCCTAAAAATGTTAGACGAGCTTTCTTCCAACTTCCCTTCTCCATCACGACGTGTGTTCGCGTGCTGTTGTTGGTTACCTAGTAACGAACGTACGGTGGCCGAGAATGTTCCGTCAACTTCCGTGTGTTCGCGCATCTATGTTGCCTAGTAACGAACGCAACCTGGCCGAGATACGTGCTGGCGGCAGGAAACTTCACTTTGTGTGCCTGCGCCTCGTATACGTTATATATAAAGCTCGCAGGACAACTTGGTTGACATTGCCTTTTCAGCGTGAGAAATACACGGTGTGGCGTGTGAGCGTGTGAACTGGTTGAACTGGCCAATGCGTGAGATTTGAGAACCCTGATGTAAACAAACCAAAAACAGGATGTGATGTCACACGATGCGACCCTAAAAAGGTCAATGCTCAAGCACAGGGCCATCCTTAGGGCGGTGCAATGGCAGCGTGCAAATGCGGGCCCCGCGTTTGAGGAGGCCCCCCGGAAGGCGAATGCGAACTGACCCCAAAATATACATCATAAATGCAGATTTTTTTTTTTTTAATCTTTAGTTTCGGTGTTAGAAATGACAGTGTGAACATTAAGCGAACCAGGACTAAATGTATCATTTTCGTTTTTATCTGCACCAAAAGAACCAAGAGAACCGACATACAAATGTAAACACCCTAACAGAGCAATCGCACCAAAGTTTGTTTCATTTGAACTGAACCTGCCAAGTGTGAACAAACAAACCTTATATTATTAAAATGTTATTTACTCTACGAATAAATGGTTCTTTAAAGAACTGTTGACTGAAAGGTTCTCAAGGGAACCCAAAATGGTTCTTGGGATCATTATGAAAACCCCATTTTGGAATCTTTATTTTTAAGAGTTTATATTATAATTTATTTATTTTTAACAATCTTCTCCAAACAGATTACCTGGCTGCCTTTCGTTCATTTCTCCAGTCTGAGTTTAGTGCGGAGAACATTGAATTTTGGCTTGCCTGCAGGGAATATAAGCGAATGACTTCATCTGGCAGACTCTCTAACAAGGCAGCAGATATTTACAAAGAGTTTCTCCATCCCATGGCTCAACAAGAGGTCAGTATGTGCACTTATTAAAGCATTAAAAAGAGTAAGGCCTTTCCAAATAGTTACAGTGCATTACGACTGAAATGCCGTTGCATCATAGTAAAGTTTATTAATAGGTGCAATGGTAGTTGAATATTTGGGATGGTAACTGAAGAGAGGTAGGTTTAAACCCGAGAGAGCAAGGCACCAGATTTCTTCTAAAATACAATATATGTTGCAAATTAATTGACACAAATTTTAAAATGCATTAAAGGATTAGTTCACCCAAAAATGAAAATTATGTCATTAATGACTCACCCTCATGTCGTCCCAAGCCCGTAAGACCTCCGTTCATCTTCGGAACAAAGTTTAAGATATTTTAGATTTAGTCCGAGAGCTTTCTGTCCCTCCATTGAAAATGTATGTACGGTATACTGTCCTTGTCCAGAAAGGAAATAAAGGCATCATCAAAGTAGTCCATGTGACATCAGTGGGTTAGTTGATGTTAGTTGATGTTGAATGTTTTGAAGCATCGAAAATACATTTTGGTCCAAAATTCAGATGAACGGAGGTCTTACGGGCTTGGAACGACATGAGGGCGAGTCATTAATGACATAATTTTCATTTTTGGGTGAACTAACCCTTTAATAATGGTTCAATAGAAAAAAAAACCCTGAATTTTTGCATCTGCTATATTTGCTTAACAAACACCATTTAAATTAGTTATAGAAATATACTTTAATTTATCTTTCATAGATCTGAATGTTTTTTCACAGGTGAACATCGACCATCACACTCGTGAGAAGATCAAGAGATCTTTGGTGAAGCCCGACCTCACTTGTTTTGATGAAGCTGAGATGCATATATACAGACTGATGGAGAAAGACTCTTGCCCAAGGTTCCTCAAATCTGAGGCCTATCAGAACCTGAGGAACACAGCCAGGAAACCAATGTAGACCAACTGTACCGATGACAGCTTATTCACTGGAAAAAGGGTTCTTAATGAGCAGGCGCACAGAGAGAGGACATATGCACGTGGTTTAGAGGAAATGACTGAGGAGAACAGAAAGTGCATGTGGTGTGCAGATGCTCAACTTCATTGGTTTAGAGAGATAAGATGAATGAGAAAAATAAAAATGTCACCGTTACAGGAAATGATCTAGAATGAAGGTACATTTCCACAGTTATTTGACAGATGGACTGTTCTGTTCTGTGAAACGGGTGCCTTTTCTATCAAAGTTGATCTTGAAAGTAGATTTCTATAAGACTGTATCAGACAAGTGTGTTGATAAATTGTATTGTGACATCTCAAAATTTTGTGTCATGGTGTCTCCTTTTCAAAATATTTTAAACAGTATTTTGCTCATTATTTTATAGTAATTATACAACTTTTATGACCCCATAATATTTGAAAGACCACATGGGACCAGTTACAGCATAAAAATTCACTTTCCCTTATTCATATAAATAGTAATAATAAAGATTATACGAAAATATCTTAAGTAACAGGGTTGACTTTTACAGTTTAATTCAACATTACAAGCAAGGTATCCAAGGTCATGATATTACAAGATGCTTATTAGAAAGGCATTGTAATGTCATTATTTCCTCAAATATTAAGGAACAAAGAAATACACAAAAATTCATTACTAAAACAGTGAAAATACGACGGCCACAGGGTTGACTTATAATCTAAAGTTACGATATGTATGTATATATATATATATATATATATATATATATATATATATATATATATATATATACACACACACACACACACTGTATAATCCTTTAGGTTATGATTCAGCCCTGTTACGGTCGTATTTCTACTGTTTTAATGGTAATTATAATCATAACAGGTTAGAAACAACCTAAAGTCATATGGATTTTTCAAAGAAAAATTTCTATAGTAAATTGTAGATCAACTATTCAGTGCACACAATTGGTTGCAAACAGTTTTCATATTACATGAGATATAATATTTTGATCCAACCTACAATTAAACTTTTTGATATATTTTTTCCAGGCATTCAATATCTTCATCTGTCCAAAGTATGAGTGAACGTCATGCCATCTTTATGCTTAGAACACACAAGCATACAGTAAATAGCAGATTAGCTATATTTAGACACGGACTAATTATGAGCAGAAAACCGAGGTTTTCCATAGTCTGAAGAATTGTGTTTTGGTCACATGTCCGACCCGAGCGAACTGATGCAGAGACGAGCCTTAAGTGAGAGACGCTGCCATAAAGTACAATAATAATCCATGTCACCGCCTGACCCCACCGTGACAAAGACTTTCATTCATCCTGAGGTTCAAGACTTAAAAAGGCAATTCTGAGCTGCTAAGAATAACTTTGTTTGACTAACCTCGAATTCCACCAAAACAGTGTATGTCAATGGCCGTGTGACGCATGATAGATCACACTCAGCGTATGTCCTTTCTTGGGGAAAGCAATTCTATAATAAAGACAGCACTGTTTTAAGAAATAACCGTCCTCGTCATATTGAAAAAAAAATCCATGTTTATTGGATTAAGACGCTTTTTAATTTAAAACTATTACTAAATGCACATTATTTGATTTTATGAATGGGGTTTTTCATGGAAAATTTTCATTTGGACACTAAAATATGACGATATAAAAGCAGAACCAGAAGAACTCTTTCAAAGCTAAGGAGACTAATGGAGTTCTGTTATATTTATCAACTTTGTCTCAGATGTTTCTCTTAAAATAGCTGAGGAGAACTGAAAATAGAAATCCGACAACTGTTGATGTAAAGTTCAAAACATTATATATATATATATATATATATATATATATATATATATATATATATATATATATATATACATTTGTATATATATATTAAGAATTATATATATATATATATATATATATGTATATAATTCTTAATTAGAAATTGAATGAGAAAAGTGAGTTGAAATCTCTGACTTTTTCTCAGAAGAAAAATTTGACAAGCAACAGCTAGAAAGCTCAATTTGTTTTCAATTTTTGTTTACACATTCATATAATATAAAATATAAATCACAAAGGTAACAGGGTTGACATTTTAAGATCGTCTCCTACTGACAAACATGACAAAACGTAAAATAAAGTGATAAACAAGCAGGAGATATTGCTTGCTTGTACTTTAAAAAGTAAGTTCACTTCTTGAAAAAATTATGACTTTTTTTTTTTTAAATGTATGTATGAAAAAGATAATAGTACTAAAAGAGGTACAAATGACACTAACAGTTATTTTTTTAGTTGAGGGAGTATAAGTAATTGATTGTTCTGGACACTATTTGCTGCTGCTTATACTGTGTACAACTAATTCAATCATACATTTTTTGATTTCCCCCCATGCATTCATTTCTCATCTCAACGCAACACAAATGTTGTCATTCAGAAATGACACTGATGTGAAATCATGTGGTAACACTGACATAAGGAAATGATTGTACACAGGCGACAGTTAAATGAAAGCTCCCCTCTTGAAACATCCGGCGGATGCACCAATTATTGACAAACCGTTTCACCAATATTTGTCTGTTATTTTTAGTTGAGAATGACACCCTGACCAATCTCTCACCTAATCTGACCATCATCTGCAGCCAAAACAGTCACCATGGCAACTAAAAGGAAATGAGTAATGTTCTCAGGCGCTGATATGGGCCGAGGCACAAAATTGCTCAATTGGTGACTTTGAGGATGTCTACACACACTGTCATTAACACATGGAGTCTAATGTGAACACCTCACTGCCTAGATCCATTTTTGAATAAACTTATGGAGAAAAACACTTAGCAAAGTCACTGGATTAATGCACATAAAAACATAGAAATGGTCTATTGAAATGGTTAACGATTTATGAGTGACCATGATACAGGAAATCTTTTAAAAATCAATTTTTTTAGATTGTACTTTTTCATATGGGTTTCGAAAACTTTTATACCTTTTTCAAGAAAAGTTCCAATTTAATGACTAAAGATGTCATGTGATGTAACCATCAAGCATAGAGTTTCCATACTTTGAATACATGTGTCCACAACTCAGTAATTATTTCCCAAAAAGTTTTTATACCTATTTTTATCAAGTTGTTTTTTTATTTTATTTTTTAATATCATCAATTATTAATTCATAAATATCATGACGTATTTTTGTGGAGTGACACCACAAGACATTTTACAACCTAATCTAATTTTGTCATTTAAAAAAAAGATCAAATTATCAGAAAAGTTCAGAGATATACTGACTTTACACAATCCAGACAAGAGTCTATCATAAAATGTTTTTTTTTACCAGCATTTTGGTTGCACCATATGACTTTAATCTGTTGCAAATTTTGTTATTTTTATAAGAACAAAATGTTTAATTTTTTTTTGTTCATAAGACTTTTTTAAAAAAACAAATATCACAAATTATTAATTTACAAATACTATTTTGTTTTTTCTTTTGTAGAGTTGCACCACATGATACATGCAACCTGAACTAATCTTTTCTTGTCACAAAAACACTTTTTTGTCTGCTGGGGTTTATAATATCATATGATTTTTTTTCCAGCAGGTTCCTGCATGTTGGTGACTTTTTATTAATAAATAACATAACTTTTTTTTGTATGTTTTTTTGGTCATTTTTGTAAAATTTGTATAGGGTCTCTAACGACCCAAGGTGTGTAACAGTGCAAGTATATTTTTCTGCACAACAATAATTGAATCTTTGTTGAATACGTGCAACTCAACTTTATTCAAGGTGACAATGTCTGATACACAATGATAATAATAATAATAATAATAATGTTTAATTTATATAGCGCCTTTCCCAAGCTCAAGGACGCTTCACAATGACAGTAAATAACAAGCAGTTTACACATAAACGGACAATGGACATTTGCCCAGTCCAAGTAATGAGCGATTGCAGTTCCAAGTCGCATTACATTTGCAATACAAACATAAAAATAGAGACAACAAACATTAATTACAGACAGCCTAGTGGGCAGTTGGAGTAAAGATGCAAAATTATTGGAGCCTAAGTTAACATTGTGACTGTGTTATGTCAAATTAACATTTTCATGAGTGAAATGTGTTTTGAGTTTATAGTTAAATTCGTGCAAGGTGGTTGTTGTCCTGAGAGGCAACGGAAGAGAGTTCCGTAGCTTAGGGGCTATGACAGAGAAAAACCTGCCACCCATAGACGATAGATGAAATATCCGCTCACATAGGAGATCACAGCCAGAAGATCGGAGAGTTCGAGGGGGAATATAAGGAGAAAGTAAGTCAGAGAGATAATGATGTGTACAAAGTGAAGTTTCACTCATAGTCACCGCAGGCAGAAAACAAAAGAATAGGAAGTATCATCAGCAAACCTTGAAATGGCTCAGCGATTAACTGCAGATCAAGTACTAAACGCAATCAAATATTAGTGTCACTATCACTTAATGGTGGATCTGGTGAAGAAGCTGTCAGCAATCAAAATATTGATTTTGAAGATGTTGAAAATGATAGTTGTTAATTGAGAATATGTTTTATGTTTGCTGGATGTACTAGGAAACGGGCTCTGATGAGGACAGTGACGATGGCATAAAACTGAACCCTTCAAATCTCCAAAATATGCTTTATTTTATTCTTCTGTAATTGTTAGTCTTATATCAGGAGAGTTTTATATCATCGCGACAGGTAGAGATCCATCCGTGTTAGATATAGATCCGGGTCACTAAAGACCTGAATATGTAATAATGATCGGCGAAACATTCATGTAAGGGTTAATAAGTAATAGTAAAACACTATTTTGTTTAGTTGGTTCAGCAAATAACTCTTTTCTTATCAATAAATGTTTCTGGCCATATGCTTCCTTGGAGTTTCTAAAAGATCTAATATAGGTTCTTTAAATCAGCATGTTTGTTTCTGGGTTCTTTAAAGCATCAGAACATAGATGGTTTTCCAAAGTACTAGAGGACCAAAGATCTTGCAGAACTTCAGCATCAGTTCTCCAGGCTGTAAAACTCTTGTCTTTTAGTGCAGGTGAAGCTAGTTACTCATTATCTATGTTTGGGGAAGGATTCCTCCTATATGCTACTAAAGAGCAAAACAAACACAGACGAAGCAGCCTAACCGTCTCATTTGACTCTTATTTTCATTTGTGTGCCATTAAAATTTGGCCCAGTTACGTCCGTAGATTACTGAAAAAAGCCAAAACATGCAAAGTTGTAATTTGCTTATCTGGTATTTCAGCAGCAAAATATGAAGAAACAGGCTATGCTCTTCGCACACGAGCACCTGACTGGGAGGAGGGGGAGGGTTCGATGGGGCTTCCTCTTTGCTGTGGTTCGCCGAGTCCCTGTTGATGAAACGAGCCCTTAGCAACCGTCGCAGGGCATAAAAAGCAGAGCCGGATACGCAGAAGGGAAACCTGTAGAGCACCAAGTGCAGCATGATCACTAGCAGGACCGTGCGGCTGTGGATTTCTGGGCAATAAGCCCTCGCTCTACCATGCCTGGCCTAATCCCACAACCTCTCCCAACGGACGTCAACATGGACAAAGACGACTTCAGGAGAAACAAGACCTTGTAAGTGTGATCTTCAGGCATTTTTACTCAACTATGAGCACAAGGGAATCTATTATGAGTCCCAGGATGCTTTAGCGTAGGCTTTGGATGTGTGAAGCATAAAATGCTGACAACAAACCTGACTTTCTCTCCATAGAGGAAAGAACCTAATGTGCCGACTAAAGTGTATGTTCACCAGTTCATCTGCTCCGGAGAGGTAAGGAAAAAGTGACACATATATAAGGACACCAGGTCCAAAATAGTTCAAACAAGAGTTATTGCTCCTAATCCAGTTATGGTCAACTAATCAAACCCGTCTGATCTCAGCAGGCTAAGTTTAGAAGACACCCAACAATGGTCCCAGTCTCTGGAACGGCTTCTCGGTTCCAAATGTAAGTCTTTTTTTCCCAAAGCACTGATATCTATTTTTGGCATTGGTTCGCTGAGGCGAGGGTAAACTAAAACACTAGTAAATTAAAGAGGTGCTGGTTTCGTGTTGTGACGCACACCCGCATTTGCTTCCCTCCAGATGGCATGGCCACATTCCGCACCTTTCTGAAATCAGAATTCAGTGATGAAAACATCGAATTCTGGTTGACCTGTGAGGACTACAAGAAGATAACTTCGTCCCATAAGATGAGCTCGAAGGCGAGGAAAATCTTTGAGCAATTCGTCGAAGCAGAATCTCCAAAAGAGGTAGAGAAGGAACCATACAACACCCTGTCGCTATACGCTTGTAAATCTCTATATAACCAGTGAGGATATCAACACTAGACGTGCTGTAGTGTCGCGATATGCTTTCAGTTGAATTATAGTTTTCATGTGCTGCAGAGCCTTCTATATTTAAATAACACTAAATCATCTTTATCTTACCATATGTACACAGTAGCAATAATATAATATTTAAAAATAATGATAACTTTTTATTCATATTTGTCTGTATATACAGTAGCAATCCAATAAATAAAAATCTCTCTCTAATATATATATATATATATATATATATATATATATATATATATATATTATAAATAATGCATTATATTGTTTATTGTAATAATAATTAACTCAATATAATATTTATAATAAATATTATAATAAATAAAAACATATATATAAATATTATAAATAATGCATTATATTATTTATTGTAATAATACTTAGCTTAATATAATAATTATTATAAATAGTATAATAAATAAAACATTTAGTATATTAGAATATTATTATTATTATCATACATATAATTAATTATTTATTATGCTCATTTACTATTTATATAATAATTATAATAAATAGAACAATAAATACATATTTAATTGACTAATTAACATATAATAGATACAAATTCTGAATGTGTTTATATATAATTCTTTTTTATTTATTATATTATTATAATTATTAGAAAAATATTCATATTATTTCATATTAGAAAAATTCTAAGTCAATTTGTAGGCCCCCAGCAGAGGATCCCGACACCTGGAAAGGATCCATAGCATATGTAAAACAAATATAAAGAAAAGCGCTTGAATGTGAATTTAAAGAGATGAAAAATGTTATCTGATACTGGCCTCTACACAGCATGAACTCTGGCTTCTGATTTTAAATTGATGACTTCATTTAGCATATGTCCAAAGTAATTTCTCATTATTTGGACAGTACATCTCATAATCGGTTGCTTGCAGTGTAGGGATAGCGTAAATGCCTCTCATTTGCATCGCAGATTAACATCGACTATCACACACGGGAGGAAATCAAGAGAAATGTGAGGAGTCCGACGGCAGAGTGTTTCGACGAGGCTCAGAAGATCGTTTTCGGTCTGATGGAACGTGACTCTTACCCCAGATTTCTACGATCTGAGATGTACAAGACCCTCCTCGAGTCCCTTGCTTCGGATGATGCTCGAGGATGACTGTGTGGATATATCACACCAATGCTAAAACTGGAACGGTCTAGTTTGTGTGCAGGACCAGAACCCCAAAGCTCGCGCCCCCCGCCGTGTGGAACTTCTGAAACTAACAGGAGACAAAAAGGAGCAATGGTTGGGAACATGCTGTTGATATCAAGGCAAAATGACAAGAAACACAAGTCCGACGTGTTACTGAAATGCCAGGAGTGCTTCTCAACTGAGGGTGCTTCCTGTGTAGATAAGGACGCAGCTCCTTCAAGCCCTTCCGGTGGTTTCCGAAGCTACAGTGTGGGGACAACACTATCGTCTTTTCCTGGCACTTCCAGAAGATCTTTATAAACTGCTTTGCCATGTCTAACAATGACTTTAGTAACAAAAAACTACCTCAGCCTATTGGTTGAGGTGGTTTGGACACTTTTGTGAGAGGATCTTGACATATGACTATCCTATTTCAACATCAGTGCCTTATTGCCACACAGATGTATAACATTAAAGAAAGAAATTAACTACTAGAGAGGTCAAGTTGAAAAAAAAAAGTACAGTTGTAGCATGTGTGCCACACACAAAAACCGTAGGCATTTCTTGTAATGTTATAACGTTTAATTTAAATGAAGATATACTACTATTTATTAGCCGCAGCCACTGGTTGGATGTTGACTTTTGTCATTTTTTAGGACGATAAAATAAAGATTGGACACTGTTGAACTTTTCACTCCATGTCTTTGGTTTGCTTCATAGTGATATCTTCATATTGTTCACCCAGTATCCTTTGCTTTTCTTTTGCGAATTACTGAAAACTATTTTTATAACTCAGTATTTTGTCTTGTTTCCACTTAAATATCTTATGTTTTAGTTGGAGGATAAACAAATAAATAATAATATTAATAATAATAATAAAATATATATATATATAATCCTTGGTAAGTGTATATATAAAAGTATTTATATTTATGGCCGACACAATAAGCTTATAATGACTTTCATATTCTAACTAAATATATAAATATATATTTCTCTAAATGCACTTAACACACATTCAAGGGTTAAATCTTGCGATAAACTTCCACTATCCCTAAGTTATTGCTATCTCTAAATCTAAAAACTATACAGAAACAATTAAATATCCAATATTGCCTGATAAAGTATAATATAAAATATAATGTCAATATATTGTGAAATGTCTTTTCATCCAATGTTTTAAGGATGTCAACAAGACAGTACATCCATTACCGATATTGTATCAAACACCAAAAGCACCACTAAATGTGAACTTTACAGCTCCTGTCAACTCGTTTAATTAAAACATCATAGAATGATTCTTTTCTAACCCTTTGGCCGACAGATCCCATGACTATTTAGTGAAACAATTACCTTTGAAACAGGAACAGATGAGTTTCAGTTCCCACAGAACAGGGAATTAAGAAAGACTTCATAAGTGGCAGAGAAGTGTGCATTGCACCAGCTACTGAAAAGTCATGAGATCTTGCAACTCGTACATTTCTGCTATTGCGTGCCTAATGTTGCGGACATAGTTTGTGACGCAAGCCTTCCTCTGTGAGACTCGCCATTTAGTAGACGCTTCACACTAATTGCAGGGACTGCCCCGCTGGAGAAACTTAAATGTGTTGGTGAAGGGCAAAACAAGAACTGTGACCGGAAAACTCTGTCTCCTTCAAGGAACTGACGTCTTTAGCCATTCGTTTCATGGTTTCTCACGCAGAACGCTAATGCCCAATTTAGTTTGTGATGAATTTTAAAAGCTTTAAAAATAGAGCCGTTTAGTCATGATGTCAATTTACAGTCAATCTGGAATGTTAATTCACCATATCCAAGAAGCAAGCAAAGCTCATTGATGTATCGATAGCTTCATTTCAGAAACTGCCTTTAGCATTAGCAACACACAAACACAAAACTCTACTGACGTCAAAAGCGTGTTGAGCATTCTATGTTGTTTCCTATATAGACTGTTCCCCATCAATCACAGGATTTAGTAAACTCAGCATATTACCTTAAAAGGCACTTTGCTTTTGGAACAGAGCTAAAAGCTAGCATAAAACTGCTGATCAAAGATGACCAAAGTGTGTTGCGAGGGGTGAAAACCACTACAAACATGGTCAGAAGACTTTCAGAGATTGCGTTTTAGTTAGCCAGCTGGACATGCTAGGACGTGGTTGATTTATTACTTCGATTTATTAATTAATTCATGAATAGTGGCTTGTTAGCCTGCTAGCATCGTGTGTTTACAAAGAACACAGTGGTTTTGTGTCTAATTTATGTTGTAGAACATTATATGAAAGTCTGTTCAAGTAATACTAAATCACAGACATGACTAAAAAAAAAATCTTAATTCTGTTTTAGGACAAACTGAACAGCTGTACTTTTGTACTTTTACTCCCTGAATTGTCCTTGCACACATAGGCCCACACACACACACACACAAAATACCATGCATGACGTTTATTTCAAGTTCACCAAGCAAGCAAGCTCTTATGTCAAAAACATGCATCCTCACCAAAAGGAAGTGATCTTGTTTTCATGTTAAGGTACTTTTGGAGTCCCCCATGAGTACAGCACATGTGTCATTGCTGGGAAATACCTTGTGCGTAAAACTTTTGGACTATCGTCTATTCGAACGGAAACTTGGCACCAATCTCACTGTGAACCACTTAAGAAGCTCACTGATATTTACAGTCTGAACACCATAACAGACGATAAGTCTCTTAAAAACACTGTGTCTGGCATCTGCGAAGCTGGACGATACAGATGGGCTCATAAAAATGGACTTTATATGGAGCAGAGTAGCAGAGAGTTCATTTGTTAGGTCTTCCTAGTGTGTCTTTTTCCCAAAAACGTGTTTCTTCTGATCGGCTGAGGTTCACTAAAAACCCTGCATGAGCTGCAGATATTCATCTGTGCAATTTGTAATGACATAACAGATAGCAAGTGGTCAAAAGTGCTCATTGTGTTGCAAAAGGCAAATTATTCATGTATAAAGCAATGGAGGATGTTTCATGTGGAAAGATACACCAACATATCATTGAAGGTGGGCTATTTTGAATCAGGCCGGTAAATCACAGGCCTGGTGGGCCGGTAGGTCTTTGACCTAGCAGCACCACAGAACACCTTGGAAACTTATAACCACACACAAAACCTGTTAGCATACTTGTACTGAAAGTTTATGTAAACCTCAACTTGATCATGTGAATTTTAATAGTCCCATATGCAAATCAAGCTGTTTTCCATACCCTTTTTAGCACTGCACTGACAACAAGGCTTTGACACTAATCATGTACACAAATCTATATTTGCATCTCATTGACTAAATGAATGGAAACATGCATAGTTCTGATGTCACACTGGTGACAGGAACAAGCCACTCTATTTGTGCTATTCAGGGATGTGTTCTCTTTCCAACACCAAAGGCTGAAAACCAGTATTTCATGTTCAAAGGGAAAAGGATCAGGTGAATTACACAGTGCATCATCATGACCAACACGTGCATATTGCATATTCAAAAGGTTCAACTGAGAACTTTCATATCTTTCATTTGTGTTCTATTTCGGAACATTAAATGCATGAGACATTATCTCACATTTTGATTTATATATATATATATATATATATATATATATATATATATATATATATATATATATATATATATATATATATATATATATATATATATATATATATATATATATATATATATATATATATTTATATATATATACACACACACACATAGATACAAAAATAATAATAACAATGTTTATGTATGGTATTTTTAAACCATACCATATATAGACCTATATATATATATATAGCCTTTATACACACACATATAGATAAAAAAATAATAATAACAATGTATATATATATATATATATATATATATATATATATATAAATCAGTTATTTATAGGGTTGGGTATCGTTTGAATTTTAATGATTCTGATTCCGATTCTGCTTATCAAAAAAAAAAAACTTAGATATTCACATTTTGTCTTATTGCAAAATATTTAATTATAGCTGAATATCATGGACAAAAATCAACAGGCTAAAGAACACTTAGGCAAGGAACGTTTGCCTGTGGTTTAAAAATACCATACATAAACACTCAGTAATTAAAAAAAGAACAAATAAAAAATGAGCAATCGCAACAAATAGATACAACTGAGCAAAGATACGATTGAAATAAACAGTGTTTTAAGATTTTCAGGTATTCAGGTACAGAAACTGTAATCAAATGTAAAATAGCACTGCACTTTATAAATAAAAGATACATTACAAATAAAGTTATTCAGTCAAGAACAAGTGAATTTTCTCTTTGTCTTTTGTTGTTTGATTAGTGTTGTTATAGAGACGGCAGCAGGAATATTGGCTACTGTCACTTTAAGAGATCCAAAATAGTTACAGATGCCCGCAGCACTGAAAACAGCGCTCGAGGTGTCTGAATTTAAAATCACTTTTTCTGAACGCACGCTTTGGATGTGTGAGCAAAACAGAAAACAGCACGCGAAGGAATCGAAATTTTTATTTTATAACGAGTATTCGATTCCTGACCACAAGTATTCGATTTTTAGAATTGGAATGGATTTTCAGTTCCCAACCCTACTCACCAGCCACTGTGGCTAGTGGTTTTCCAAAGTTACTGGCATTTTCACTGGCCACAATTTTGACATCGATACTCTGGGGAAAAACTGCCATAAAGATAGATATTTTTAATATTATCTCATAATTTGGCAGCAGGTATATTAGGCTGCTGTCACTTTAAGACCTGATGCACGATTCCATCATACTGTTACACATGCGTTTTCTTTCTCAACTATTTATGTTCACTTAAACCTAACTGACTGTGTTTACGTGAATACCCGTCAAGACTGGTATTATGACATTATTTTGTGTGCATTTGACTGTTTAAGTGCAAAAAGCAGCAAAAATAACTCACGTTCACACACACACACACACACACCACACAGATGATCATGTTATCCAGC
This sequence comes from Tiaroga cobitis, assembly GCA_030578255.1. Taxonomy (NCBI): domain Eukaryota; kingdom Metazoa; phylum Chordata; class Actinopteri; order Cypriniformes; family Leuciscidae; genus Tiaroga; species Tiaroga cobitis. Next base: position 17,148,676 of record CM060612.1, on the reverse strand, counting down.
ATGTTTTGAGAATGTTTCAAAGAGCTTTTACTTGGAAGCAAGGAAACCTGTTCTGTAAAAATTTCACTGATTTGCTCTCTGAAATGAGAAATGCAGTCATTACAGTCATCTAGTCATGCAATTTGTCATGCAAGTTACAGATTCTGTGCTGCATTTCTCACAATTAAGTGCTACGTCTGAGATAATGGATGCTTAAGGCGTACGCTAATGCATTAAGCTCTACTCTCAAAAGAAAACACAAACACTTGTGCTCAAGGATGACTAAAAACGGCTAGTCTGTCAGCTGCAAACATGTTGATCAAATTTAGCACTTTAAAGTCAAGGTTCCAGCACGATTTATCTTGTCACAGATGTTTACTCTTCCACCACAGCACAACATGTTTATTGGCGAGGCCCTTGATTCTGAATGAAGGTTTTAAAGCACTGTTTTTCCCCCTTAAAAAGCCTGGCGAGAGTTAGAGCATATCTAAATATGATAGGTGACCCACAGCTCTTTTTCTTCAGGAAATGCATGTTTCTGTCTCATCTCAAATCTTTCAACTTATGCATCAATCAGTTTAGCCTGATATCTGCAGTCAAAACGTGAAGACGGCAAAGATCACGAGAGTTTTGTGGTTTGAATCACATCCAAAGTAATTAAAACATAGTGACAAAGACATGAGCTATTTTTAGAAGAGTTTCTATAAATAAAACACTGCCTTCCACAAATAGAAACATGTGGAATCTGGGTTGGGAACATTCCAGTTTGTTTAGTACTTTTTGTCTTTGTCAGGTATTGCGTTAACATCCTGTAACATTACAAGTGACTCAGGTTTTGTACATCTCTAAACTTGCACGTATACTTAATCCTTATTTTTACTACTTTGCATGTTTTATAATAAAAAACGTCATCAGAAATATTTACAAAGACAAATGGAAGTTATGGGAAATGGTAAATATGGGAAATGGTAAATATATGGGATCAAAAGGTTTTAAACAATCCTTATATTTTCTTATATTTTTTTTTTATATCTGTATACAGTAGTTTAGTGTACACACACACACACACACACACACACACACACAGTTTAAATAAACATTAAGTTTTGTTTGATGAAAGATTATTTGAGAAAGAACTGCAGTGTTCCTGCCAACAAGACTTGTACAAGTACATGGCCACTCAAATGCTAATGCAAGGCAACCAATCAGATGCTTCCCCTGCTGATGAAGCCCCGCCCACAGCACAGAGCCCTTGGATATAAAAGCAGCACACTTCAAGACGACATGTTTTAGTTCATTTGATAGTAATGGATAGATTGGCAAAAATGAGAAATTCCGCACCAGATTCGAGCAAGAACCCCTTGATCTACTTCAGCAACCCTGATACGACTACAGCACAAAGCGAAATAAAGTGAGATGTGCATTTTATCAAGTTGCATTTGGTTTACGCCGAGCGATACACGTGTGGTTGCTAATGTTTGTTGATTTTGTTTAACAGAAAAACCAATTGGACATCAAGAATGCTGTTCAAGACGTTTCCCAGGAGAGAATCACGGCAAACCACGCCACAGAGAAAAGCATACGGGTGAGCATATGGAGATACTGTTCATTTGCTTTTGTTAATTACTATGTACATATAATAAATTGTGATCATTGACTTAATAAAAAATGATGAATTATTAAATAGATACTTTAATTTAACATTAAATCTTTTACATTTTTAATGTGATTTTAAATTCAAATTAATTTACATGTCTTTATATCCGCACAGGCCAACTACTGAAGAAGTTAGTCAATGGGCACGATCTCTGGACAACTTGTTGAGCAGCAAATGTAATTGATATTTCTAAATATTTTTAAATGTTATCTTCACACATAACATGTAACACACACACAGTTTGGAAACATTACTATTTTTTATGTTTTTGGAAGTCTCTTATGCTCATCAAGGCTGCATTTATTTGATCAAAAACAGAAAAAAATAATATTGTGAAATATTATTACAATTTAAAATAACAGTTTTCTATTTGATTATATTATAAAATGTAATTTATTTCTGTAATGCAAAGCTATATTTTCAGCATCATTACTCCAGTCTTCAGTGTCACATGATCCTTCAGAAATCAGTCTAATATGCTGATTTGATGCTCCGTTACTATCAATGTTGGAAACATTCGCGCTGCTTAATGTTTTTGGAGCCTGTGGTACTTTTTTCAGGATTCATTGATGAATAAAAAGTTTAAAAAAGAACAGCAATTTAACACATCCTTGCTGAATAAAAATATTCATTTCGTTGAAAAAAAGAATGACTAACCCCAAACCTTTGAAGGGTAGTGTATATTGTTAAAAACGTTTCTATTTAACATAAATGCTGTTCTTTTTTAACTTTTTTATTCATCAAAGAATCCTGGAAAAAGTATCACAGGTTATAAAAAATATTAAGCAGCACAACTATTTCCAACATTGATGATAAATCAGCATATTAGGCTGATTTCTGAAGGATCATGTGACACTGAAGACTGGAGTAATGATGCTGAAAATATAGCTTTGCATTACAGAAATAAATTACATTTTATAATATAATCAAATAGAAAACTGTTATTTTAAATTGTAATAATATTTCACAATATTTTCTGTGTTTTTGATCAAATAAATGCAGGCTTGATGAGCATAAGAGACTTCTTAAAAATAGTAATGTGTTAAAACTTTTGACTGAATATATATATATATATATATATATATATATATATATATATATATATATATATATATATATATATATATATATATATATTTGGAAATACACCACATTATTTAATGCGAACTGATCTTATTTCTGTTTTCATATTTCAGATGGAACGATTGCTTTGCGCCTCTTCATGAAGTCTGAACACTGCGAGGAGAATATCGAGTTCTGGCTGGCCTGCGAAGAGTTCAGAAAGATCAGGTCGAGATCAAAACTCCGGTCAAGGGCAAAAACAATATACGAAGAATTCGTCAAGCCAGAGTCACCAAAGGAGGTGAGGTTTCATCAACGCCAGCAAAGTTTATTCCTTTTCATCAAGCGGTGCCACACAGTCTCATTTCTTTCAATTCTTCCTTCTCTAGATCAACTTGGACTTCAACACCAAGGAGTCCCTCCACCAAAGCCTTCTGATCCCAACACAGTCCAGTTTCAAAGCAGCCCAGAATCGAGTCCTCTTCCTGATGGAGCACAACTCGTACCCGCGGTTCCTGGACTCTGAACTCTACCATCAACTATGCAGAATTGCTGCAGGAGAGCAATAATGTTTTCAGTTGTTGTATTTAAACTAATGGCTGGTCCGTTTTAGAATGCTACACGCGTCTGCTTGTTCATGTTCTTATAGTGATATTAAGATTCCAGTGTATTTAAATATTGCATATTTTGCACAGATTTGTATATAGTTAAGGTGAAATCTTAGTACTGCAATGAAGCAGCATCTATGTTTTGAAGTTGTATTACTTTGTGGATTTTTTTTGCACTTTGGATTTTTTTGTTTGTTTGTCATTTCACTACTTTTCTGGATTTTGCAGCAAAACAGATGCAAGCAAAAAGAAATGTGTATATATAAAGAGATGTATAAATGATTGTTGGCTGATATCTGAGCTTTTTAATTTATCGGTAGATATTACATATTTAATTGTACATGCTCATCTCCCCTATTTTTTGTTTTGATTTTACATTTAGATTACCTTTGCTGTAATCTAACACACGTAAAGTTATTCTTTAAAAACAATAATAATAACAAAAACAATAAAGAAATTTGGATTAAAATATGTTTGTTTGTCATTCCATTACACTGCAAAAAGTGATCAGTTGACTCAACTTAAAAAAAGTGAGGAACCCGTTGCCTTAAAATGATTAAGTAATTAAACTTCATGTGTAATTGAAAAAATTAAGTTATGTGGAATTGTCAAGTTCACGTAACTTCATTTTTTCAATTACGCATGAAGTTTATTACTTAATCATTTTAAGGCAACGGGTTTCCTCACTTTTTACAGTTTCAAAATTTTGGGGGACTGATATAAAACACTCCTAAGCTGAAGTGTCATTTCACTTGCATTGCAAAACAGGATTGCAAAACATTTTCATTGATGTTCCTGAGCTGCTATTGGTTGGACGAACAAACAGCCCTGCCCCAAACTCACACCATTATCTTTTGTGTCACCTTTAAAGCTTTTTTAGTTGCAAAGTTGCAAAGATAAGAAGACCTCCTAAATGCCCATATTATCTGATCAGTTCAATGTCCCATAACCAGTTTTACCAGTTTAGTCTCACTAACCAAAACCAAATTGCAATTTTCTCAGCAAACTCACCAAGCGCATCCATAAATTTCTGCACACTTCCACGTAAAGTTGAGATGCAGGGTGTGTGAGAGTTTATCATCTTCCCATTTAAGGCATGAGATGTAGGCCTACCTGCATAACAAAACTCGCTTCTCCTTAAAGACAAACATTTAAAGCAAATATAGAGAGCAGAACATCCTGCACTTAACGTGTTTGTTTTGTTCCAGTGGCAAATCTGCACACATTTGATATAGCTAAATGTTTTTTTGGGGTGTACGCAGGGACGTATTTACCTCCGTGTTCCTTCTGTTCCTGTAGATGATCTCACAGCGGTCGGACACTGAACAGACACCAAACACTCGGTCCGTTTGACCCGTCCAAGAACGTGTTCACAGACTGCACAATTTACAACACTGCTGGCTTTCCTCAACTCACTTCCCATGGTTTGTCTTCGTATCTACAGTGGCTTCAAGATGTATTGGGACACTTACGCCACACTTGAAAGAAAATATAGGAATGTTAAAGCAAGTGGCCTTTATTTAAAAAAAAACATGTTTTATCCAAGCAAAATATATATACCGGTATATTTTTTTTTAAAGTGCCACATGTCCGTAGTAAATGCGATGACCTGGACTAGTTCTACACACACTAAAAAACACATTGGGACCAGTCAGTTAAATGAAAAAAAAAGCATTAGAAAGGTGAAACTAGTTCTGATCATTTTTTAGTCCACAATTCTTTGCATATGCCACTCGGCTTGTTGACCAATCCCCCAAAAGAGTAAAATAAACGAATAATACAATTTTTAAAATTAAGTGAGACAAGTGTATGTCCAAAAAAAAAACTTTTTTTGTGGTTACTGGATGTATAATTATTTAAAAACAAGTATTTTTTATTAAACTAATAATAATAATACTAAATGCAAATGCTTTAAGTGTGATTTATTCTAAATCCTTTTCAATGCACATCTAAATGCTATCATTTTTATAAGTGTGAATTAAGTGTCCAAATTACTTTTTTGGAGTCACTTGATGGATAAACACAAATGTAATTTAAAATAAATGTAACAACATATTTTTTCAGTGTGACTAACATTCTTTGTGTAGCCACTGAATATATTATTAATATTAGTGTGACGTTTTTTAGGCTTACTGAATATATAAGCACAACTACTGTAAAGAAAAAAAGATAGAAGGTGCATTTAATACCTAACTAATAATACTAATAATATTTGTTCAGTGTGAACTGAGTGTCCAAAAATAAGCTTGAAATATTATTATTTTTATTTCTTGGCTGTTGCTACATGATTCCTGTTAATCATGTAACGTTAGCTAACTCAAATGATTGGAATTTAGGAACTTTTGCACATGTACACAACTTGCACACTATAACTGCAACATTACACATTATGTTTGGCAAGAGTAAGATGTTTCACACTACACGCGCGTCATAAAGCAGGTAGGCCTAATATTGGCGACTACATACGAAAGCAACTGTGCACGATTGACGGTTTACAAGTTGTTGTTATCCGCTAACGTTATGATGACGGCAATAATACACGATAGCGTGTTCTTGCGGGCGAGACTGTATCGTGACACAGTTATCACGGCTCTCTTAACATCACTGCTGGTCTGGGGTTGTTTGAAAGAATGTAAATAAACAGTTAGGTAAAAATAGAAACGCAAGGCACACGTCACTGTGTAAACGACTGTCGCGGAGCTGCAAGAACAGATGAAAAATACAAAACTACTGCCAAAGTGTCTGCTTTAACGCTGCACACTATTAAAGCACCCTTTCCGCTCTTTCGAACAACACTTACTTAAGTTTTTCCATCACATCATGAGAACTGCTGCAAGGGTAAGGCAAAAAAAAAAAAAAAGGTAACGTTAAGAAATTCCGTGACAGAGAAAGTGGCGCGAAATGGATACGCACGTCTTCAAGTCTTCAACCGAAACAGCAGTGCAATATGATGATTTGACAAACATATTTCAGGTGTCTCCTCTGTCTGCATGACGGGCAGATAAAAATATTTTAACACAAAACAGTACACTTCAGCTTTAAATCTAAAACTATTAAAAACTGTTAGTTTTGTTAATTGAAAAACAAAAAAGTGGCAAAAAAAATTGAGAAAAACTTTTGCTTGAAATGTTGCTTTAGCAAACAACTGCATTGAAAAACTGATATCAAAGATATCTAAAAAAAATTGTTTTGACAAAAATAGGCTACATAAAAATTTAAATATAAAAATAAAAGCTAGTGGCCCTGGTTTCATAAGTAGTTTTTTTTCTTAATTTTCCATATATTATCCCATAGGTATTTTTTTATGTATTCTGGACTAACTACATTCGTCAGGTTGTCATTATCATGTGACCTACCAGCGTCAGTTGCGTCGCTTCACATTTTTTTTATGAGTAGCCTACTGTACTGTGGATTCGGACATACCTCTTTTGTCACATAATGTTTTTCACCAACTATGTAGGGAAGTATGCAATTTCGGATGCCGTCTTAATCAATTACGTTATTCGCAGTGCTTCATGGGAGTGTTTGGCAAATTTTGCTTGTCTCAAATTGGTTACATTTTCTGTATAGCATTATGGGTAATGCAGTTTTCACCAGGAATTCTGCTGTTAAATGTGGTCTAATGGCTTCAAAAGAAGCAAATACTATCAGTTAACAACCTTGTAGCTTACAGTAAGGCTGACTTTAAATGCTTATAAGTCATCGTTAAATATCAATTTTCCTATGAAGAAATTAAATTGAGGTTTTACTTCTAGAACCTGAATCTTGCAATATTTCAAATATTAATTAATACTATATTAGTATTTTAATAATACTAAAATAACACTACTGAGCAAATTACATGGAAATTACCCATCACTCCACCAGTGAATATTTATCAGAGTAGTTTCATTTTTGAAAGTTAAAGTAAACAAAAACAGTACTGTCAACAAAAAAAAAGTGATTAGTTAATGTGATATTTTTGATGAATGGTACATGGAAATAAAGATACCGTTTCAACGCTGGTTGCTACAGTTGTAACAAGCCTGACTGCATGTCTACCCATGTGAGTCTGCGTCATATTCCCAAATTAAACATCCCAGATGACAGGAAACATCAGGACAAAAAACAGCTCTATTTGCCAACATGAGAAACACGAAGCTGCCATGTAAAGCAAACAAATTCTTCTAGAACACGAAGCAGTTCGCTTTTGCCTAATAAACAGAAACATTTTCCATGTTTTTAGTGCAGATTTATGATACATTATATAATTAAAAACCTTCCTCTAAAGATTTGATACTGACAGAAGAGGCTTTTCACATGTGTATCATTTAAATTACCATCATAATTATTAAACAATAATAATAGATTAGTGCTTTATTGTACAGTATTTTACAGTAATTTAAGACTCATTTGTCATTTTACCGTGCGCTAACAAGAACAAAGCATGAAACAACACTATTACTGAAATGAAATTTATATGAAAATAAGACATTATTTAAACATCTCTTCACATGCATGCAGACATGAAGGAGATGACATGAAGCACCACGCTCGACCTCACTTCCAGGCGCTCCTTTTATAGGACACAGAAGACAACAGCACATCGGGTGATTCCGTGGCATAACATTAAACGGGGACTACAAATGTGGGGTTACTTGGCTTCTTGGATTTTTTTGGCACTTTGTTTTTCCTTTGCCTAAAAAAACAAAGGAAAGAAAGAAATAAATTTTTATAAAATAAACTTTCTAATAAACATTCTAATAAACTGAATTTAAATGTAGAATTCCTAGTATTTTGAATTTGAATACTAGATTGTCATAAAGCCTTTCCGACAATGCACTGGGTGAATAAATGCAAATGTACCATTATGGGTATACTACTATATGGGTGCTATTGCTGCAGGACTAAGCCTAAGCTTAAGCTTAAGCTAAGATTAAACTTTTTAACTTAGGTGTTGACTCTTTACTCTTAGCATAGTACTTTTCAAATAACATCACTAACCGCAAGGTTTCATGCAGTCAAATTACCAAGAGAGGGAAACACTGCAAGCTCAAAGGCAAAGTCGAAATAACACATCAATCGTGCCCTCTAGTGGTGTGATGAGTTTCACCATCACACACACCGGCTCTGACTGTACTCCACACACACAGCGGCTCTGACTGTACCCCACACACACACACACACACACACACGGTTTACTATCTTTGGGAGGACTCTCCATAGACGTAATGGTTTTTATACTGTATATTCTATCCCCTTACACTGCCCCTTTCCATAAACCTACCCATCACAGGAAACATTCTGCATTTTTACATTTTCAAAAAAAATCATTCTGTATGATTTATAAGCGTGTTTACCCATGGCAGGGTTTCTGCAGGTTTTACAAAGTCAAATTTAAGACTTTAAGACCTTTTTAAGGCCATTATGAATGAAATTTAAGACCTATATCAAGACAAAAAAAAAAAAACATACAATGGAAACGCAGAGTCTCAAAATCATTTTTTATCATTACTTGCCAAGTAATTTAATTTATTCAAACTGAACATAGTACTTTCGTAGTACATCAGCACGAACGGTACCGTGATTTTGGAAATTAGTTCTGTTTTTATAAAATCTGCTATTCCAAAGCGCGTAATGTAGGCTGTTTTATCTTTCCCGCACCTGAAGGATTTAGCGATGTCAGAGCCCGGAAACATCGTTTGAAACAATTCCCAGATCTCCTCATTTGCACTGTAGGACTAGTGTCTTGTCACCGTGTGGAGAACCCAGAGCACCTCCGCTTTTAGTGTTGGCTCTGATCCCAAGGCAAACACGGAGGTCGATTGCGGGAGTTGTGGAGCTACTGTGCGGGCCTCACCTAGGCAGTGTAGAAGTAGTGCTGGAGCCGCCAGATACTTGCAAGAACTGGCTGATGGCTGTCGTTTGCTGGAGACCTTTCACAGCAGTTAGATGTTTATCACTTTTTGCATGTGACGCCAGCGCCCGTACACCCAATGTTCCCAATTTAATAGCTTTCTTGCATAAGAAGCAGTAGGCTTCAAATACGTTGTTTGCAACTGGCTTTAACCAAGCACGAAATTCAGATTTTTCAAGCCAAGTATCGCTAAACTTGCACTTCCCCATAACGTTAGCTGAATAAAATCCGTTTTACGTCTGTGGTATCTGAGACACGCGCCAATAACACGAAAGCTCAAAGCTGATTGGCTGTTGCATGTTGGTCTATTTTGTAGTCGTAATACAGCGAATTATATTTGGACTAGCGAATTAAGGAACTACAACACCACGAAAAAAAAAAAAAAAAAAAAACATTCCAAAGCGCAGAGATTTACTTGGACGTAGGAAAATTAAGACCTGATTTAAGACCTAGAACACAATACTTCAGCAAATTTAAGACTTTTAAGGCCTTAAATTGTGATTTTGAAATTATAGACTTTTTAAGACCCCACGGAAACCCTGCCATGGGGACCTCAATTTAGGTCCCCACAGTGACACAAGTCCCCATGATTCTGTGTGCATTCAGGTTTAAGTCCCCACCGGGATAGAAAAACATGTCCACACACACACACACACACACAGGCTCTGACTGTACTCCACACACACACAGGCTCTGACTGTACTCCACACACACACACACACACACAGGCTCTGACTGTACTCCACACACACACACACACACACACACACACACACACACACACACACAGGCTCTGACTGTACTCCACACACACACACTGGCTCTGACTGTACTCCACACACACACACTGGCTCTGACTGTACTCCACACACACACACAGGCTCTGACTGTACTCCACACACACACTGGCTCTGACTGTACTCCACACACACACTGGCTCTGACTGTACTCCACACACACACTGGCTCTGACTGTACTCCACACACACACAGGCTCTGACTGTACTCCACACACACACAGGCTCTGACTGTACTCCACACACACAGGCTCTGACTGTACTCCACACACACACACACACACACACACCAGCTCTGACTGTACTCCACACACACACTGGCTCTGACTGTACTCCACACACACACAGGCTCTGACTGTACTCCACACACACACACACACACAGGCTCTGACTGTACTCCACACACACCGGCTCTGACTGTACTCCACACACACACTGGCTCTGACTGTACTCCACACACACACTGGCTCTGACTGTACTCCACACACACACACACACACACACACAGGCTCTGACTGTACTCCACACACACACAGGCTCTGACTGTACTCCACACACACACTGGCTCTGACTGTACTCCACACACACACTGGCTCTGACTGTACTCCACACACACACAGGCTCTGACTGTACTCCACACACACACTGGCTCTGACTGTACTCCACACACACACTGGCTCTGACTGTACTCCACACACACACAGGCTCTGACTGTACTCCACACACACACTGGCTCTGACTGTACTCCACACACACACAGGCTCTGACTGTACTCCACACACACACAGGCTCTGACTGTACTCCACACACACAGGCTCTGACTGTACTCCACACACACACACACACACACACCAGCTCTGACTGTACTCCACACACACACACTGGCTCTGACTGTACTCCACACACACACACTGGCTCTGACTGTACTCCACACACACACAGGCTCTGACTGTACTCCACACACACACTGGCTCTGACTGTACTCCACACACACACTGGCTCTGACTGTACTCCACACACACACTGGCTCTGACTGTACTCCACACACACACAGGCTCTGACTGTACTCCACACACACACAGGCTCTGACTGTACTCCACACACACAGGCTCTGACTGTACTCCACACACACACACACACACACACACACCAGCTCTGACTGTACTCCACACACACACTGGCTCTGACTGTACTCCACACACACACAGGCTCTGACTGTACTCCACACACACACACACACACAGGCTCTGACTGTACTCCACACACACCGGCTCTGACTGTACTCCACACACACACTGGCTCTGACTGTACTCCACACACACACTGGCTCTGACTGTACTCCACACACACACACACACACACACACAGGCTCTGACTGTACTCCACACACACACAGGCTCTGACTGTACTCCACACACACACTGGCTCTGACTGTACTCCACACACACACTGGCTCTGACTGTACTCCACACACACACAGGCTCTGACTGTACTCCACACACACACAGGCTCTGACTGTACTCCACACACACACTGGCTCTGACTGTACTCCACACACACACTGGCTCTGACTGTACTCCACACACACACTGGCTCTGACTGTACTCCACACACACACTGGCTCTGACTGTACTCCACACACACACAGGCTCTGACTGTACTCCACACACACAGGCTCTGACTAGGGATGGGGCCGATCCGATCCAGTATCGGTATCGGGACCGATACCAGCGTAATTCACGTATCGGATTTTCCCGATCCAACCTGCGGAGATATCCGATATCCATGAGCCATGTCTGCGCTTTAACGTTGTCTGCTGAAACGACTCAAAGTGATTCCCGCGGCCCGCCGGCTAGTCTGCTAGCTGGCTGCAAACTGTGGAATGGATATCCTGAATGGAGGTGCGGCTCAATGAGACACAGAGACCCCCCCTCAGAAAATCCATTCTGCAGTTTGCAGCCAGCTAGCAGGATAGCATTGAGCTGCCAACATGTTCGCTGTGTGGAAATCCTATGGTGGAAATACTTCACACTGGAAACACCACAGAAGAGCAAGACAGCAAAATGCAATGTTTGCAAAGCCGTATTAATTAAACCATTTGTCTGTGATGCATGTTTGCTATTCGTAGTCCAGAAGAGAAAGAGAGAGATCTCTCACGCGGTGCCACAGCGCGCACAACATGACAGCCCATCAGCATGATCGGTGATTGTTGTAAAATGCAGTCTCTACTGTTGCTAAATTGCGGGACGCTTTTAATAATAAAAAAAGCTATTAAAAGCACAAAAATTTGCGCAAGAGAAGCTGTTCCCGCGTCGCGCGCTCCGAAACAGACCGCAACGAGACAAGCACATTATACTTTGGGCTTCATATGCACGTCTAAACGATCAAATGTAGCCTACACAAATATGTCAAAATGACCGGCTTGGAGATTCACTTAAACAGTTTGTCTAAAATGGACGTAGTTATGGAAATAGTTGGGAGAAAATATGGTGCACTCGTTCTTAAAGGGGAAGCAGTCTAATAAACATGCTGACGATTGCTCCATTACTGAGAATCAAACAACAAAAGGCAAAGAGAAAATCACTCACAGCTCTTGAATGAATAACTTTAGCTTTAATAAGCATAAATCTATCTATTATAAACTTTGCAGTGCTATTTTACTTTTGATTACTTTATTATAATTATTTTTAGACCATACCTGAATAATGTTAGTAGACCTTCCTGAAATTAAAGCACTGTGTAGGCCTGTATAATGTGTATCTTTGTTTAATTGTCTATCTTTTGTTTATCTATTGTTTAATATATATATATATATATATATATATATATATATATATATATATTTGACATACATGCATACATACGTACATATCATACTTGCCTGTAGAGAGGAGTTTATTTCAGCATCATATAAAATCAACAATAATGATAATAATAATATTAAAGCAAACACAGCTCTGGTATCGGAAAAGTATCGGTATCGGCCGATATCCAAATTCAGGTATCGGGATCGGAAGTGAAAAAATGTGGATCGGTGCATCCCTAGCTCTGACTGTACTCCACACGGCTCTGACTGTACTCCACACACACACAGGCTCTGACTGTACTCCACACACACACCGGCTCTGACTGTACTCCACACGGCTCTGACTGTACTCCACACACACACAGGCTCTGACTGTACTCCACACACACACCGGCTCTGACTGTACTCCACACACACACCGGCTCTGACTGTACTCCACACACACACCGGCTCTGACTGTACTCCACACACAGGCTCTGACTGTACTCCACACACAGGCTCTGACTGTACTCCACACACAGGCTCTGACTGTACTCCACACACACACCGGCTCTGACTGTACTCCACACACACACCGGCTCTGACTGTACTCCACACACACACCGGCTCTGACTGTACTCCACACACACACCGGCTCTGACTGTACTCCACACACACACCGGCTCTGACTGTACTCCACACACACACCGGCTCTGACTGTACTCCACACACACACCGGCTCTGACTGTACTCCACACACACACCGGCTCTGACTGTACTCCACACACACACCGGCTCTGACTGTACTCCACACACACACCGGCTCTGACTGTACTCCACACACACACCGGCTCTGACTGTACTCCACACACACACCGGCTCTGACTGTACTCCACACACACACCGGCTCTGACTGTACTCCACACACACACCGGCTCTGACTGTACTCCACACACACACCGGCTCTGACTGTACTCCACACACACACCGGCTCTGACTGTACTCCACACACACACCGGCTCTGACTGTACTCCACACACACACCGGCTCTGACTGTACTCCACACACAGGCTCTGACTGTACTCCACACACAGGCTCTGACCGTACTCCACACACACACACACACACACACACACACACACACACACACACACACACACACACACACACACACACACACACACACACACACACACACACACACACACACACACACACACACACACACACACACACACACACACACCGGCTCTGACTGTACTCCACACACACAGGCTCTGACTGTACTTACCTTTTCCACCAATGGAATCAGCTGCTGGTATTCAGCCAACGTCTTCAGTAACTCCATTATAAAGGGTAGGTAGTTGTGCTTCCTTCTTATGTTCTCAATCTTAAAAAATAAATACATGCATTTTTTTCAACATTTTTATAATTCAAGTGGCATTGTACCAATAATAATAGATATTTTATGACATATCACTTATTAATAAAATTAACTAACATAACCAATTAGGAATAATAATAATAATAAAAGAAAAGTGATTATATATTTTATAACATGTTACCTATAGACAAAATTAATATTTGAAAGGATGAATAAGGGTGAAAAATAATAATGATTTTTATTATATTACAATAAAGTGGTGTATTTTATATTTTATAACATGCATACGTTTTTAAAGAGCCAAGAGCGACAATAATAATAAAAGAAAAGTGAAATTTTGTAACATGTTACTTAAAGGATAAATTATGAAAAACATTAAAGAAAAAAAATAATAATGTTTTATCATTCATTATACAGTTTTTTATATTTTGTAACAGAACTTAGTTAAAAATTAAGAACCCATGAGGAAAATAATAATATAATTATTATTACATAATTATTATTATTATTATTATAAGAAGGTAATGTGCATTTTCTACTTTATAAAATAAATAACTATTTTATAGACCCAGTGAGGAAGACAACAAAAATAATAAAATAAGAAAAGTGATATTTTATCAAATTTTACATAAAACAAATGAACAGTAAAGCATAAATTAGGAAAAAACAATAATAATAATAATTTATTATTATCATCATTATATTATAGAGCACATTTATATTTAAGAAACTTAAAGAAATTAAGAATCAGTGATGAAAATAATAATTACCAATTAATATTAATAACAGTAATACTAGTAATAATTATTACTATTAATTATTATTAATTAAAAGTTTAAATTCCATTTTTATCAAATATATTACTTAGAAACAAAATTAACATTTGAATGGATAAATTAGAGGATAATCACCCATGTACATACTTTGTATCTTTTAAGTTTTTGGGTCTCTTCTTCAATCAGGAGCTGATACTTGGCGATCTCTGACTGGATGGAGCTCAGATGATTCCCGCTCTGGTCTGTGTCCATCGGCTCTTCCTGTGAACAGCAGGAACGTCTTTAAGCAAGCGTCCTCATTCTGTCATTCCAAAATTTAACAGTCAGAAGGTCTTACTTCTGTGAGCTGAGCCTGTAGATCAACGATCTTCTTTTCGTAAATCATCTTGCGGTCCGAAACAATGGCCATCAAGTTGAATCGAATCTCTCCCTCGCTGTATCTAAAAAACAAATGATTTAAACAGCTTTGTAGAAATACCAACGTCTCGAAATAAATCACTTCAGCTTGATGCTTACTTCTGTATTCGTTTCTCAATGACGGGCCGTACAGCGTTGATCCAATCGTCCTGGTTACACACACCTGAGAAAGAGACAAAATCATTTAAGAACATGAACCAACTGCGCAAAATGAACAATTCAACGTCGATTCCGTCTACCAAGGTCTATGGGTCCTTCCCGAAGTCCGTCCAACTCGTACAGTCGCCCGTTAACAGGAACGTAGCTCACAAAGTGAAAAGCATCCTCCTCTTTAGCCGACGACTTTGCGTCGAACTCAAACATCTGTTGTCTACGGGGGAAAAAAGAAAATGACAAAAACATTATACATGATATCAGTCATATAGTAAAAGAGAAATGTTTCATAAGAGCAAAAATAACCAACCTAGCGAACCCGTTGTGAACTTGTCGAATAACTTCAGAGTTACTGAGAGCAAGACCCTTCATCTTGAAAAAGCCAAAAAAGAAAAGGTTCATAAGCAATATTAATGAAACATATCCAGTAAAATAAACGCGCCAACTTACCGCTAGTGCTGCCGCGATTAGTCGACTTAGTCGACGTAATCGACCATGCAAATTAGTCGACGGCAATTTTTTTAGTCGACGTGTCGTTTTACTATTGACCGCTATTTATTTTTGGTCTCCCGTCACAAACAGCTCACTGTAATTCACCCCCACACACCAGTCTGTGTGCCGTGCGCGCCCTGCTGGTTTATCTGCTATCATTTTCCTTCACGTTCCCGCCCACCTTCACTGCTTTGATATGAAAAATTGCGGAGGCAGGTGACGGAGCTTTCACAGTGGGCTCGTTTGCTGCGGTCCGAGTCCGAGCGCGAGCGCGATTGTTCCCGGCGCCCTCCGCAGCGTTGGTCTGGTTTCACACTCAATTCTTTCGAACCCTGTTGAGTTTGCGTGCATCTTACGCTATCGCAAACGTGCACGGCGCATGATAGAAAACAGAACGCGGGTCAATATATTGTGTTTTTCAAACGGACTCTTTTGAGACAGTGGATTTCCAAATGTGTTGCCCTGATTGCACGCGCAATGCGCGAATACACTGCAGACTCAACTCTCGGGTATCCAAGGTAAATCATCAACACTATCATCCCTTACATGTGTTTTATTTAACTAAATGCATCATAATCAGCTAAAACGCATGGGCAGGTTACTTAACTTCCTGAACAAGCGCTCCCGAGTCCGTGTTGCTTTCACATTCACGCGAACCGCGGCACGGGCCCGCCATGCACGCAAGTGTAAACGCGAGCTACATAACTGCGTGCCTGCCTGCTTTCAGCGCGACTCATAGTGGGCTAGTCCAGACTCTTTCAATTCAATTCCAATTTATTCGTATAGCGCTTTTCACAGAAAATGCATCGCATCTACTTTACTATTCAGAGTGATGTTATCAGTTATGCTTTTCAGAAATGTACATAAATTAATCATTATTAGCTTACTGTACATTTTTTAAGGCAGAACAAAAAGAGCTAATTTAAGTAATACATACATGTTTGTTATTAGAGGATTAGATTAGGACTCTGACTAATATGGTATAGCCTAATAGAAATGCAGATACTTAATGCTTAGACTAATACATAATGTTTTTGAACAGGTGACATTTTATGTTTTGGCCCTTCAGTTGAGTTCAAAATAAAATGGACACAACGAAATAAACACTTGATTTTTTTTTAATTAGTCGTTTAGATTAGTCGACTAATCGAAAAATTAGTCGAAAGATTAGTCGTTAGAAAATTAGTCGTTAGCGGCAGCACTACTTACCGCGGCATCAAAACTGAGTGAAAACTCTTTAAATTCTGTCAGTGTTTCCCCAAGGAGCATGTCAGGATGCGTGCAGTTCAACAACACGCTGACGATCGCTTGGGTCGCGCAGGCATTATTGATGACCTGAAACGGCACATTCGCATTCATAAATGTCCAAATATCCTTTTTTGCATTTGGTAACAGGCTGCTGGTTTTGATTAAACGCATAATTGTTCACCTGCTTGGCAAAGAAGATCTGATCCAGCCTCGAGTCTTGAACAATAGACCCCGCTGGCTCCTCACCGGGCTGCCACTTGAAGAGGAAAATCAGACCATGAACGGGCCTGAAATGATTTACGCGCATATTCAACTGCAGTTAGAACACTGGAAGAACACTGCGTATAATAACAGATTCATGGATATTTGCTTACTTGAGATTTTCAAAGTTTTCTGGCTCCATGCTCCATATCTCCTCCACCTGTGCACCTTTGCATCCTAATGAAAACAGAGAAATCAGTGTCACGTCACGTGACATTCGAAAGGCACAAATGTTGCGGAATCAAAAGTCCTGTTTATAGCTGGTATTAAATGCGTTTTGGTGGATCGGATCACAAGTTGACGAGGGAGACACATTTAAATTAAATCAATGTTTGGAATGTGCAAAAGATGCTCAAATACACTGAAACAAATTTTTCGAATGCAACCAATAATACCTAAAAATATTTAATGAATGTTGCCCAAAATACAGAATAAATGCTTGAATGCACCTATAATGTCCATAAAAATATGAATTGTGTTCAGAATGTGTAAATGATGCCCAGATACTGTATGTGTATACTTAAAATGTTCGTACACAACCAATAATGTTTAGAAAAAAATATCAACAGAATATTCGGAATGTGCTAATTATGCCTAAGTAGCCTATAATGAAACACATTGAACCAATTATGCCCACACAAATATGAATCTAATGTTCGGAACGTGCAAATGCCAAAGGATGCCCAAATAACAAAAAATTCAGTGTTCGTGTGCAACTAATGCTGACAAAACATAAATCGACTGTTCGGAACGTGCGAATAATGCCCAAATATAGTGAATTCAAGTTTTGTATTCAAGCAAGATACCAACAAAAAGATGAATCAAATGCTCAAATATACTAAATTAAATGTTCGAACAATATCATGCCAGCAAAAATAATGAAACGAATGTTCGGAACGTGCGAATAGTGGACAAACATTCTGAATTCAAGTATGTATTCAAGCAATAATACCGACAAAAAGATTAATCGAATGCTCAGAACATGCAAATGATGCCTGAATACACTGGATTCAAATGTTCGTACGCATCCAAAACCGCAAGTTGTAAAGGATGCTGAAAAATGCCGTCTGGGTAGGTTGCTCAATACTTTTGGAGACATGACCACTGACATTAGACTTGCAGAAATTTGAGGCAGCTGTCATTCTGCATTCATTAACAAGTGTAGTGCAGCTGACTCATACACTGAGCTCATTCAATGAATATGATTAAAGTGGATTTAAACCAGGAACCACATGGCAGGCTGGCAGTCACACCCTATGATTACCAATCATATTGGTGACCAAAATCACTGAACTGAAGCAAAACTAGCGACGCACCGCTAATGTAAGAAAATATTGAGTGCTCACCAAAGCCCTTTATCAGCTCTGTAAAAACTCCCGGGTCGCTTTCCATAAGACACCATTCCCCAGCGCTTCCCGCCATTTCTGAAAGTATATCTTATTGCAAATAGAAAACTGTTCTCGTGTAGCGGTTAATCGAGGCTAACGAGACTCATTCACACACATACAGTAGTTTTCCCGGCATTCCTTTCGACAAGCGTCTTTCTTCTGCTTCATGCGGTGCCTCGAACACGTGAAGCGCGCTTCCGCCTCCGTGTGTCTAGGAGTGTCTTTGACTACAAAAGTTAATTTACAAAATTGATATAGGAATTTTCGTCGTTAAACAAACATAGTGCATTTAAATGGTAATAAACTCCACATCGAGTCAAAATAACACGCTGCAATTAATACTAGTTGGGATATAACAGGGCTTTCAATTTCAAACTAACTGGGTTGACGTTTTGATATTCCTACAGAATTCTATTCGTCAATAATCAGTTTACGATGTAAAATAAGGTTTTATTCCAAACCATTGGGTGTTTGTGTGCTTACATAAAAAAATAAATAAAAAAAAAACATTTTTGAAAAAAAAAAAAAACATTAATAATTTATTTAAAATACATGTATAATGTACATAAATTAATACATAGGTGTTGTAACTGCAGTCCCAGAAAAATTTTATAACAAAAAAAAAAGCAAAATAACAATACTCAAAGTCAAATCAGGCAGTTACAGCAGCATACATTTGAAGACACAAATACTTAACCTGTATTTGGGCTGTTCAAGGGTGACAAGCATAGATATATATTCCAAAATATTATGACTGATTAGGTTGATTTTGACCATTGCCCGAGCCCTCAGGGCTGGTACTCAAACAGCATGGACGACATTGTTCAATAAGAGGTAGAAGTTTCCCTTGTTGGTGGAGCTGTTTTGTATCTGAGCCGCCTCCAATGCACTGCCCATTAATAAAGACTCTTGGCACCTGAAAGAGTGAAAAGGCCTATCGTCAACAATACCACCTTGACAAAAACGATATCTACCTATATATAAATCACATTCAAAATTCCAATCAGCATCCAGGAATGGGAATGGTTTGGTAAATATAAACAAATGACAGGACTTACTGTTCTGGCACCTGTTATTTGTGCTAAGGTCTCCTGGAGACGTCGGCCATCGTTGTGCTCATCCAATTCAACAACTTTATATGTAGCTCCTATCTCATTAAAGACGTTCTTTGCCATCTTACAGTAGGGACATGTGGTTTTGGAGAATATTACAACACAGTTACTGGACACAACATTCTGTAAAGAAAAAAAAAGAATTTAAGGCATAGGATATATAATTAGGTCTGCAAGATTTGTGGGGAAAAAAACCTCCAGGTTTGCTTTGCTTGTTGTTTGTAGGGCTGCACAACTTGGCCCAAAATGTTGTGATTATATGTATTATGACTATATAATAATAAAATAATAATCATAATAATATTTCAAAAGCCCAGTAAAAATCTAGTATTTGAGAAAAATATAATAATAATTTAAAAAATAACTAATTACAGTGCTAATATTTATGGCTGTCTTAATTTCTTCATTTTCAAACATTGAGCCATTCAGCTTTTATTTAGTCAGAAACCACAAGGATCCCTTAAACTTTAAGGGCTAGTTCACCCAAAAAATCTTGTTCCACTCTTCAGAACAGATTAAAGGGTTAGTTCACCCAAAAATGAAAATTAAGTCATTAATTACTCACCCCCATGCTGTACCAACCCCGTAAGGCGTAAGATATGTATGATTAAATCTGAGAGGTTTATGACTGCTACATAGGCTGCCTAAGGGAATGACACCGGACGGCCCAGAAAGTCATTAAAGAAAATGTTTAAATATTCCATGTCGCAACAGTGGCTCAACTATAAGTTTATCAAGCGACGAGAATACTTTTTGTGCGGAAATAAAGCAAAAATTACGACTTTATTCGACTATTCCTTTTCTTCCTTGTAGGCCTGAAACGAGACTTCAAGAGATTTCCACGACGCATGCGTGAGAATTGCGATCTCCTTCAACTACTTCAGTTCAGTTCTCGCGTGTGCGCGTCGTGGAAATCTCTTGAAGTCTCGTTTCAGGCCTACAAGGAAGAAAAGGAATAGTCGAATAAAGTCGTTATTTTTGTTTGTTTTTTCGCACAAAAAGTATTCTCGTCGCTTGATAAACTTATAGTTGAGCCACTGTTGCGACATGGAATATTTAAACATTTTCTTTAATGACTTTCTGGGCCGTCCGGTGTCATTCCCTTAGGCAGCCTATGGAGGAGTGATCAACCTCAGATTTAATCATAAATATCTTCATTTGTGTTCCGAAGACGAACGAAGGCCTTACGGGGTTGGTACAACTTGGGGGTGAGTAATTAATGACTTAATTTTCATTTTTGGGTGAACTAACCCTTCAAGATCTTTTTAGTGAAATCTAAGAGTTATCTGTCCCTCCATTGACAACAACTCTGCAACTACCACTTTCAAGCCCCAGAAAGTAGTAAATACAAATCCATGCGACTCCAGTGATTTAACCACAATTTTTTTTAAGAGCTTTGAAACAGCACATATCTATTTAATTAAATTGCAGCTTTTGCGATTAGAAAATATCACCTAGCCATATTGTTTTCGTTTTTATTTTAATTGAATTGTGCAGCGCAAATACACAACACATGCTGGTATATAATGTTGGTATAAATTTTTTTTCAACTGAAGTCAATAGGGAGGGACCAAAACTATTTGCTACCAGAATTCTTCTGGCTTGGAACGACATTGGTGTGAGTAAATGATGACAGAATTTTCATTATTATTTGTGTGTACTATCCCTTTAAGCTGATATTCACATTCGTCAGACATTTTCAATGGATTTGTCCAGGTCTGGTTCACAAAAACAGTTCTAAATTATTCATTCACGAATCTGGAACGCTTGGAAGTTTAGTGTTCCACAGAAAAGACACTCATAAGGGTTCGGTACGAAACACGTGAGTTACAAAGACAGCATTTTAATTTTCGGGTGAACCATTCCTTTAATACATTGAACCAAAGCAAGCTTAATTTACCTGGACAAACTGAGTACATGCTGTGCTCGACAACCCAGGCGCAGACGACGTGAAGTTCCCCATTCTAGATAAACGACATGAAATGAGTTCAAACTGAGTGAAAAGACACAACCATTTAAGACAGACTGAGATGAACACACGTGATGACCTTGTTATAATCACTGGTCTGTAAAAAAGACATGTTAAAGATACAAGGAAAGCAAATGCAGTTAGTGCAAATACAAGAGAATTAGACTGGCATTTTAAGTCAATCATGTTCGAACAATTGTTGTCTTATTCCCGACTGAAACAAGTAAACAGGATCACACAGCTAGACTGTAATCTGATCAGATCATTCAGTGGGATTTAAAGACCATACACACACACC
Organism: Tiaroga cobitis; assembly: GCA_030578255.1. Lineage (NCBI taxonomy): Eukaryota > Metazoa > Chordata > Actinopteri > Cypriniformes > Leuciscidae > Tiaroga > Tiaroga cobitis. The sequence continues at coordinate 17,126,395 of CM060612.1, read as the reverse complement.
TACAACCTAACCTAAAGTACGTTAGGTTAACTCGTACAGTCCAGAACGGACAAAAAACATGGCGGTCTTGACTTCAATCTTAGTTTAATTTAATGTATGCAATCATGATAAAATAAGTTATATTAATTGTCCTCATAATGACCTTAGAATCTGATAAGCCTGCTTGTATTTGTATAAAAAGCCTCTCGTAAACATCGTGGAGTGTAAAACGACACGCGCTGCTGTGTAAATAAAAGACTGTCCCAATGACACTGGTTTTACATACAAATATTCTTCTATTTTCACCCAAAGTCCAAAACACACGCGTACCTCTCAACCGGAAACACATTAGTATGACGTAAAAAGCACCGTCTGTAGGCTCCGCCCTTCACGGGTCTCTGAACACTTGTACCAGTGTGTCCTGATCACTGGACATTATGAGACACTTGTTTTCCTCAAGGGGGCCATGGTGGCTCATAAACCCAAATACATTCTAGAACCATTTATTGTCTCATTGCAGACATGCCTACAATAAAAGGTTTTTTTTTTTTTTTTTAACCCAGGCTATTATTAATTCAAAGAATTGGCATCTGTCATGCAACTAGAAAATCGCATATGTAATGCCTTATCAGTAAATGCCTTATTATCAGTAAATCACAAAGTAGTTATCGGTCCATCTTCACCAGCGTGGTTTGTATAAATATGTAATGTGTAGCTACTCCCTTGTCCTTAGTTAGATTTTTTTTTATTTTTTTTTTTATCTGAAATAAGTGTCGTTTTGCATCCAGGGGGTGGCACTGTGCTATTCTGAAAAAATGCATAGAACCGGTTATCCCCTTTCTTTCTTTCTTTCTTTCTTTCTTTCTTTCTTTCTTTCTTTCTTTCTTTCTTTCTTTCTTTCTTTCTTTCTTTCTTTCTTTCTTTCTTTCTTTCTTTCTTTCTTTCTTTCTTTCTTTCTTTCTTTCTTTCTTTCTTTCTTTCTTTCTTTCTTTCTTTCTTTCTTTCTTTCTTTCTTTCCCCCACGTTTTATGACAAGTGATTTAATGCTGCTCCCTAATCTCTGTTTTTCACAAAAGATGCCACATTGCCGTTTGCTAGAAAAAGGCAATTGATTTTTACCCACTAATCCGTATGAATTAACCAAAAAAGAATTAAGGCTGTTCTTGTCACTTTTTTTCTTCTTTTTTTTTTTTACACAATGGCATCAGTTATCCAGCTTATGGTTATTTTGTCAACAATAAATGGTTTGAAAACCCCAAGGATGAGGAATTCCATATGAAATATTACAGCACTAAACAGGCCCTAAAATCTCTGGATTGCAGCTTTTAAACAAAAAGAAACTTTGAATTATTTATTGCTTGCATATTGTGAAGTTTAATGGCCTGAACTCCATACTCATTATTGTTAAAGGAAGATGAGCAGTGTGTTCACCTTTCACCTTTTTTGCAACAGTAAACTGTACTTAAAGAGTCACTGGAAAAGTAGATTGATGTCTTAATGTCTCATAACCTGGCCTTGCGTCCATTTCCAGCATTTCCAGTACTTAAAGGAGATATTTATTAAAGGTGGAGTGATTAATCAACTAAATGGCTTAACATTGACAGGGCTTGAGCACTTTTTTGCTCACCAGCCACTGTGGCTAGTGGTTTTCCAAAGTTACTACCCACTCAGTGTCGGATTTTGACATCGATACCATGGGGGAAAACTGCCATAAAGATATTTTTAATATTATCTCATAATTCGGCAGGTCACTTTAAGACCTGACGCACGGATCCATTATTCTGTTACACATGCGTTTTCTTTCTCAACTGTTTATGTTCACTTAAACCATAACTGACTGTGTTTACGTGAATGCTCACCAAGACATTTTGACATTAATTTGTGTGAATTTGACTGTTTAAGCGCAATAAGCAGCGAAAAAGAACTTAATTTAGTACTGAGAGGAGGCTTTATATGCGCATATTGGGTTTGAGCACAAAATCTCCAGGAATGAGTATAATTATGCGCAATCCCACGTTGAAATTCAAGCTCTGTAACAGCAACATGAAACGAGTGAGTGAGAGTGTGTGTGTGTGTAACTCGAAGAGCAGCTGTCATCGTGTATCTATTCTGCGGAAAAGTATTGGAAGTGTTTCAGATCTTTCAGTATCGATATGTTTTTTTTTTACAACACTACATTGCACTTAGTTTATTATTTCAGATGCCTTTTTAAAAGACTACAATTGAAAAATGTACATTATATATAAAATTTAACCCGCCATAGTGTCTGGTAGGAGTGACTTTGTAACACGCCACTGCTGAGCGCACTCACACATATATATGTGTGTGTGTGTGTGTGTGTTAGATGCAATTAATCATGATTAATCGATTTGACAGCACTATTATTAATATTATGTTTTTAATATTTATACATATTTAAGTGACTTATTATTATGATCTTACTAATATGGCTTTGGGGGCACATACGATAAAATATCCCGGGAACCACCATAATTATTAATTACAGGTCATCTTCTCAGTGAACACAAAAACCTATAGGCCTTTATGAAGCAATAGCACATTCACCCAAGTTACCACATTCTTCAGAGCCAGAGCCACACATACTAGGCCCTTAAATATTTTCAATTTGCCCTTTTCCCATCGATTATCAAGGGTCCGCGTGCAACCCACATGTCATAATAATGGCGAAACCCTCCTTACTATTTACAGCCTCATGACAAGTAATGACCTGCCATACACCGAACTCATCAGGACCTCTAGAAACGTAATTCCCCACCCCCAGCAGGTTTTCACACCGAGCACAGCAGACGGCCCTCGCCCACGCTCCCTTCAGAGCGGTGTCATCGGAATATGCCCCGCTGATTTAATATCTGTTTGCTGCATGCATTTGCGGGCCGCCATGTAATCAAGCAAGAAGCCGCTGCTGCAACTGCCCTCATAAATCACCGTCCCTGGCGGACAATCATGCCTGGCCCTAGTGAAGCCACTGATTACACTCACTGCCTTATTAAAACCGTTCCCGCCGAAGGAAACGCGCGCGTCTTTTTATTTATCGGCCTCGTGTCATTTGCGGCAGTTCCGTCTTTCACTCTTAAATGATTTGGCGCGGTGATGGAATGACGCCTCAATTGAGTTCACAGGAGGAGAGGGTGCCGTTCCAATAATCTCTGGAGTATCGCCTCACTGAACTGCCCGTGATTCCTCCCTCCTGTCAAAGCCAACTAACGTCTCCTCCCGGAGAAGGTACAACAGACTCGTCTCGGCAATAAGCTGTGGCATTTTGTTAAAGAAGGTTAGCGCACTTTGTCACATAAGGGCTTGTTTCGAAGGCCACAACCTGCACTTTCACAGGTATAGGCTTGAGATTGTTACATTATAGACGGATACGTTAGCTGATGGGGAGAAAGGTGACTTTTTAAGATATGGCTAATTTCCATGACTTTTCCAGGCCTAAAATCCCTTTTTTTTTAAAGAAGAAGGGTCTGTTTTTAATTTAATGATTTGTGACACCATTAAAAATAATAAATCCATAAATTGCGCTGTGTACAGCATCATAATTGACTTAATATCACTTTTGCATGGCCTGCCTACTCAAGCTTTTCAAGGCCCACTGAAGTGCATTGAAACGCGCAGCATTATTCAACGTTTTGACGTAATTTCCACTGGAACAGGAAGAGAGGGTGGGGCATATCAGACAGCTCCTCCCCTTTTTAAAAATAGCCAATAGCATTTAGTTTATATCACAGCTCGGCCAGAGCTGTTGAGCTCATTAAAGCCGCAGTTTCCTAATCTCTAACAGTTTCTCCTCCTAATCTCCTCCATAATGCTTTAAAATATAGCATTCGGTGCAGAATTCAAATGGGTACGATACATTTTCTGGTCTCGCACAAAAACTACAATTTTGATTTCATGTGGTTGATTTTTACGTGTCCTTAAATTGTCTTAACCACAAATAATTGGTCACGAAATTAGCAAAAATTGAAACTTAAAAGCAATTGCTGTCTCAGAAAAAACATCAAAGACAGAGTGAAGTTTTGGGCAGAATATGGGAAGTTATGTGTGGAGTGATGAATCACAGTGAAACACGAGTTGCATGGCGATGCTCCAGAGAGGGGAAAATCTGCGGAATATAATAATAAACGCATCTCTAGCACAGCGAAGCATGGAGGAAGAGACATGTGTCATTGTGTGGGGAGCCTTTTTAGCTGCTGGTATTGGTGAGCTGCTTCCCCAAGCAAACAAATTTAGGTTCTGGGAATGTTAGTTTTTGGTTCCCAGAACGTTCCTAGAACTTTCCCTTAAGGTTAGGGGAATGTTCCCGGAACGTTCTCCTTCCGTTATAAAAATGGAACCTAAAAATAACCTACATTGAACGTTCCTATAACGTTCTTGTTTGGTTCCCAAAAAAAATAACCCCATGGGACCATTCGGGAACGTTAGTGACCTGGAGGGGATCTTCTTTTCCCCGAAAATGTTAGTTAATGTTATTGCATTGGACTAAAAAATGTACTGAATGGTATTCCTTAACTTGTTACACTGGTGCTCCTGGTCAAAAATTACCGGCCAATAAAACTAGCTTAAATCTCTCGTTATGCTAGCATATCATATTTGGCGATAATATAGTATAATGATGATAATATTATTATTAAATAATAATTTTATAATAAATAAAATAATATATTTTGACCGGGATCACCAAAGTCAAAGTCCAGATTTGAACTTTAAAGTGTATATTTGGTCTCACATTGACCTCAAACGAACTGGGAGATATTTTTCAACTACTCATGAACTGTTTGAAGCCATTAAAGTTGAGTCGAACAACACTCTTCTTCCTGTAAGCTGTCTGCAATGCAATACTGTATTCAGTGTTAAGTTACTTTAACTACAGTATTTGTGCAATTCTTCCTAATCTCCTGGCCAGTGATGTGTGATTAAAATGGTTAAGACCATTAAGACCATTAAATATTTAGCAATTTTTGGCTTGGCCCTTGGGCAACAATGTGACTTTTCCATGACTTTTTAAGAATCTTTAATACATTTGCAAGAAAGTATTAATAAAATGTGTTTTGTGGCGCATTTGAAAATAATAAACCCACAAATTGTGCTCTGTGAGCAAGTTGCACAGTGTTCTTAAATCATTTCAATTATTTTAATACAGATTGCTGAGAATTTCCATGTAAAAGGAAATACTGGAAAAAGGAATACTGTATTTTAAATTATTATTTAGAGATTAATGTGACTTTTGCTTGCCTTTTTAAAATATGACTAAATCTGGTGGCCCACAACAATTCCAGTAGGATTCTGTATAACGCAATGTATTATTAAGGCACAGTAAAAAAAAATTTAAAATAATAATAAATCAATTTCCATGCCTTTTCCAGGCCTTCCCAGCTTTTACATTTTTCAAATTTTCAGTAATCAGTTCACCGTTAAAGAAAATAAAGGAAAGAGAAAGACGCCATAGATGTGTAGGTAAATGATTATCCAAATATTTTTGAATATTTAGTCAATCAGCATATAAATCAAGTATATTAACATTAACAAGCAAGTAAAGTTACACCACGGGTCAGAAAAAAGATTCTCACACATTACTTGCGCTTTAATGCACAGATTAATCCAGTACACTGCATAACAGCTTATATACAAATTCGTCGAACTATTTAAAATGCTATTCTGAACATGTTCAATTAAGCACATCAAACAGGTGAACCATTAATTTGATTTATTTGCTCCAGAGAAAAGAGATCAAATATAAGAGAACAGAAATTAAAGACACAAAGACACTGAAGGACGATAAAGAAACGTGAATTAAAGGAAATAACTCTAAAAAACAGACGTGCAGCAAAAATGATGAAACAAAGGAATGGAGATAACTTTGATCAAAAAAAAGAAACGCTGATAAATATTACATTTTTAATATTGCTTAGATCAGAAACCGACTCAAGCGGGATTTTAATTTGACGGTTAACTTTCAAAAAGACAGTAATATAGAGTGCTTTAGTGGTAGTGTACGGCGGGGGCTTCTCTTCTGTATTCATGAGGGATGTTTGCCCTTGGTGGCATTTGTTGAAAGGGCACACACTAGTGATCCTAGTTGTTCAAGGTCTCAGAAGGGATTTCACAGCTTCTTGAGCGCAGTAATCCACTGGTGTCCATTCAAGACGGCAAATGAAATACACCCCAAAGAGGGGCTGGGGGAAATAGATACCTCCATCCGAGTGTAGCGCTGCTATAATTGGACAGTACCAGGTGTGAAAAAAAGTGTGGATCATATTTTGATTGGGAGGAAAAAGCAATATGTCATGGAGGCTTCACTGCTTTTCAAAAGATATAAGGCTGGTTCTGTGTATCAAGAGTTCCGCATGGATAAATAAGAAACAAGAAACACTGTAGTTGACGGAGGACAAAACATTTTTAGGCCACTTCATAAACAACAATCACAATTGACTAGGTTTACTTCATAAATTGACCCTGTTTACTCCAAAGTCAGTTGCAGATTATTTAATAAAATGAAGATTATGAATAAAATGTCTTCATAATCTTCATTATCCAAAGCCTAGTTCACACTACATGATTTTAAAACGTCGGGCTGAACTGTGCGGTTCACACTACATGACTTGCTCTCCGTGAAATCAGGAGTGTTCAAGTTGTTGAGCTGTTCACACCACACGACACAACGTGATTGATCCGCAACAGGAGGTAACGCACTACACGAGTTGACAACAACTCTGTGGCTGTGTCCGAAATCTCCACTCAAACCACTACTCCCTAACCCCTATGTAGGGGGTAGGGAGTAGAGCACTATATAGTGAGCTCACCAGCATAATAGAAACACCACTTTCGGACACTACTCGATCGTCTCTCGGCGCCGTTGATTACGGCATTACTGTCGCACTATTTAAACGCGCCATCATCTGTCAGCTGGTGCCGAGCCAGCTCTGGGCTAAATAGATTTTTTTTTATATAAATACATTACATTATATTGAGCTTATTTCTCCATAATTGTAAAATTAAAAGTCATTTCTGGCCGTTTCTGTTATAATGCGTCACTCCACACATGATTATAACTTATAAACATAAATAAAATTAATACACATTTTCATATATTTTCATTTTCGCATCACACCGTTTTCTCTTGCCTGTCGACATTAGAAAAAAAAAACAGATCTACATTATCAAATATCTTGCTCATAATACTCTTAATAAAACAGCTTTTAGACTCTGTGGAGATCCCACTCAATATTTCTCTTTTTTGTTTTGTTTTTGTTCTCGTGATTCAGAAGATTTCGCGGATTAGCAAAAGAAACAGGATTTCTAGACAGAAAACGAACATATTTGTATGACAAATTCGTATGGTTGTCGCGCTGCTCTCCTTGACGTCCATCCGCCATTTTTGCGATCAGCGCAATGCCTGATGGTATGTAGGGCTTGGGTTAGTGACCATCGGTTGTACACTACTTTTCAAAATGCATTCTGTGATACATTGAGTGGACTATGTAGGGTATAATAATCATCACTATACATTCGGACAGCACTACAAAATGGCGAGCTCACTTTATAGTCCACTATATAGTGAGTAATGGGAGATTTCGGACACAGCATGTCACCCTACCATTCTGTCTTGTCTACAAACCACGTTTTGTCACGAAAAATCACGCGATAAAACAAACCGAAAATGACGCGAAACAGCACGCGCGCCAATACCCAGCGAAGAAGACGAAGAAGAACACAACACGCGAACATGCCTTGCTCTGATTGGCTGTAGCTCATGACATCACGTGAGCTTGAGTCGTGCGACAGCTCTGGATATCTAGCATGCTAGATATTTTTCTGGGCTCGGCGACGCGTCGGTGAGGCATCTGCGAGCATCTTTGATGCGTTGTTGGCTCTTTCATACTAAAACTTTGGCGAGGGTTCATCGCCCGCTAATCCCCCGCGATTTGCACGCGATAACACCCTGACCTGTCGGCGAGCTCAACGATTTGCAAAAATCATGTAGTGTGAACTAGGCTTAAGATGATAAAAGCCCAAAGTATACTTCAGTTTTACGTGTTTGGGTACGTGTACAGTGTGCGTGATGTAAGTTTTATCACCAGCTATTTTTCTAACTGCGCATAGTCTGTACGCTACGGGTCTCTAACTTTTGTAAAAACAAAAGTGGCTGAGAGCTACTCATGTTATACAATATATCTCGTCAGGGGCGTAGAATTTAGTAGGGACGCTAGGGACGTGTCCCTACCAATATCCAGTGACACTGATATATCCGTAGCAATAATTTCGATCAAAACTTAATATATATTTATACATTGATGTCCCCGTCCCCACCAATTTCAAAATCAAACCTACGCCACTGTATCTCGTATCATAACTCTCAAATGAACAGCAATCCAAACTGTTACACACCTGAAAGAGTTTTTGTAAACACGTACCCTTTAATGTCAGAGAAAAGAATGCACATTAGCTTATTTTATGTTTTCACTCGTAGATGTCTGACCTCAACAAACTCATGAGGAGAAATTAACTGGAAAAGCTTTCGATGTGAAAGAAGGCGTACGTACACCAACCTATAATGTAATCGCCATGGACCAATGATAGTACAAAGGTGTTTACCAGCCGTTAGTTCGTTATTTCGAACTCCCAAAACGAACTCCATACGCTGATTTCACGCAGCCGCCATTTTGAAATCGAAAGCGAGGCTCCGGTGGGATGAACCCCGGAAGTACAGATAGACAACAATGCCTTGGACTACCAACCTAAGGCTGCTGCCGCGATTTACACTATTGGATGTTTATATCCAATATAGGATATGTCTATAGTTCGTTCCTGCTTCTTTTTTTTACGTTCTGAATTATATATATAAAAATAATTTTATTTATAAATGAATTTCACTGTATATAGTCTAAAGTATGAAAGAAATGTATGTACATTTTTAGAATAATTAATTTCTACATTAAACACAACAATACGCCATCGCGTTCGCGACTCTCCTATGATTAAAGGCGACACTTCCGGTTTTCTTCCCACCGGAGCCATTTCAAAATGGCGGCTACGTGAAATCAGTGTATACAAACTTTGTCTCGGCCTGATTTTGTTTGAAATGACGTCACATCAGTTCTAAGTCGGCATGAAATGGAAGTTGCGCTAGTCTTTTTTTTTACCTGAAAATTATTCTGTGATTATGTTTTAAATAGTTTTTCACAAATTGTTGTGCATCGAAACTCGAAACAAATAACTTTGGAGTTAGTGGACAGGTAGTACACAATTAATTGTAATAAAAAAATAAAGTCACTAAATAATAATAAATAATGTAATAAGAAAAAAGGAGCAAAATCAACATGTCTTATGAACAAAAATGCTTAAAAATCACTTTGCTAGTAGTGTTACATGTCATTAGCCTCATAGCATAATTGCCTAAGTCATATTTCAACGTTTTTGGAAAACACGAAAAAACATAATATTTAGAAATCACATTGTGATTTTTTATTGATATTATAACAGTACATTCAACCAGATGTGTGAACAAGTATGCAAAAAGAAAAAGATCCATCACCAATTGCCTAACAAATAAAAGTGACTTAGGCAGAACATGCCATGACTTAGGCATTTTTTCTCTTACATATAAATGCAAACATAAGATAACAAAAGTTGTTTTTCTCTCCTAAATATAACCAAGATGTGTAACTTGCCAACCTTAACCAAGTTGTTTCTTAATGTCTAACCGTAACTACTGTTTTCCTTTTCCACCTTTAATCGAAGATCCACTCAGGTGCTGTGCAAATATAACATAACCATAGTTAATGCACTGTGAACTAACATGAACAAACAATAAACAGCTTTATTTCTATTAAATAACATTTACAAAGATTAATAAATACTGTAATAAATGTATTACTCATTGCAAGTTCATGTTAGTTAATACATAATGTTTAATAAATTAACCCTTTTTGTAAAGCGTTACCTTTTTTTTTGCAGTGAACATATGAATTGTGTTAAAATATTCAACAGCACTTTATGTTCTGCTTTATTGTCAGGAAATGTAGTGGAGTTAGAGGATTTAGATGAGAGTAGACCTGAGAAAGAAGGTAATGACGTAGACATGGGGCAACAGATAGAAGAGGAAACAGCCAGTAAAGCCTCCAGAGCTGAATCAGATCCTGATTTATCGTCAAATAGTGAAATCGAATGACTTCATGAAGTTATCTGGGGCCTATGTCACCAATATTCGACCAGGTAAAATGGTTGGTAACCCCACAGTCCATGGCCTCCAGGCTCTCCAGTACTTGGCTGGTGGTCAAATCCGGTACACGTTGGAATTTGAGTCTGAAAGGGAGGACCTGCCTCAGCGAATCAACATCCCCAAAGAACCATTCCACTGGGTCCCACTCTTTCCTGCCCAAATGCCAATTACTCTCAGGAAATTCAATGACTTGCAGGCAATGAAACCAGTACTACCAGGAGTGGCCCACCAGTACTATGACAACCTCCCTTATCAATAGACAGTGTGAAAATGAGTGTGCACAGCACCTGAGTAGAACTTGGTGGGAAAGGAAAAGTGGTTAAGGTTAGACATTAAGAAACAACTTGGTTAGGGTTAAGTTACACATCTTGGTTATATTTAGGAGAATAAAAAAACTAATATTAACAAGATTTTAATAAAGTATTACTAAATGTGGAAATTAACATTAACAAAGATGAACAAATGCTCTATAAGTGCAGTTCATTATTAGTTCATGTTAATTAATGTAGTTAACTAATGAACCTTATTGTAAAGTGTTACCCAAAAAAATCTAAATCTTACCAAATACTTCTTATGTCTAGTCAAAATGTCTAATTTCTAAAACAAATCTATTTGCCCTTAAAATAAAAAGTAAATGCTTGAAAAATTACTTCACTTGCCTAAAAATACCTAAATGTCTTTTTATGGTGATGTTCTGACCAGAAATTAGGTAATATTTAGCTAGTGTTTGCTAGCTTATCTTGTAGCAAAAAATGTGATTTCAAGTTTAAATACACAGTTTATAATCCCTTTGATTGACTGAAATTACATTTAGTGTCTAGAAAATTTAAGAAATATGAACTCTAACCAGATGAAAACGAATCAAACAGAAGAGCTAATACATCACTTCTGGACATCTGTCTTTCCACGTTTTTTGCCATTTTGTTTGTATCAAAACTGCCTAAGTCAAAGAGATGACTAAGGCAGATAGTGTTTTTGGATCCTAATAAGTGTTGTGATTGGCTAAGAACATTGGCAGAAAGGCAGGATTATGCAGCAGTGGAAGGACAGTAAAAATAGCCAGATATCACAATTTGGCAAAAAAATTACTTAGGCAATTATGCTATGAGGCTAACGATGTGATGAAATTCAATAAAATATAATATTAAAATAATCCAATAAATGTTCAAAAAATGCATCAATTGAGAAAAATGCACATGCTTACTTTTAAAGCAAAGATTAGAATTTAAAAATCACTGTACTTTAACAGTAACTTACCCAATTGAAAACAAAACCAAAAGGAAAGAGGCGGAGATAACATGGGAAATGGAATAGAAAATTAAAATGACATCAGTACGTTAAAGGGACAGACACACATATATGACAGGGACATCTTGAACAGAATCGGTGTAGCCTAGTTCTACAAAAAAAAAACCCTAAATGGAGGAGGAAGCTGAGACCTGAAATATACTAGGCTAAACCATCTCGTCTTCATACTACGCTTTGAACGTATTCTCAATCGTATCAATCTGTCACTTGACTTGTCAGCCCTTCACTTCCCCTCCAAATAGGTGATCTAAAAGCCCATCTATGTTATCATACTTTTCCACCCAAGACGTTCAGCATCCTCAGCGTTGGAGCTTTTATCAGTTGGCTTCAGAGACTCCTGCTGCCCACTAACAGCTTGACTACTTTATCTCAGCCAGGAATTGCGTTGACCTTGCAGCAACTCCTTATCGAGGCTTCAATACATTTTTTTTTCCCAGTAAAACACATCAGAGTTAAATGACAAGCAAGTTCAAATCGCGCCTTTAACATTTCAGCACTGCCTCTAGGCTAAATATTGTCTTTGAAAGGACTTTTTGTTAGGTGAACAATGAGTATTTCAGTCGTATCGGTTTTGGCTAAACTCTAATAGGAAATATAAGTTGTCTTAACTTAAAAAAAAAAAATGAATTGCAGCTATAGCATTATTTATTAGCACACCAAAGGTATATGCATATCAGTTATCATCATTTGATGAAACTGCTGCCACAAGCAATACAAAATGTAAATAAACATTTATTTTATTACATTTTTTGTTTTACCATCTGCGGCTGTGCATTGTATTGAGCTAGGCATATAGTGCGATGAAAAAAAAAGTTGAGCAAAATTTTTAATTGACTGGATTTCACTTGCAAAAATTCACGGAACTGACTACAGGGTTAGGATTAGGTTTGGTTTAGTGTTAGTTACATGTAATCATGCATATTTTATTGTTTTTACTACCGTTATGTAACAGGGACAATAAAAAGAATCCCATTGCTGTTTTCTGACGAAATAAGGAAGTTGTTAGTTTGTCAGCCGATTAATAGGGGCGTTCGCACCGCGTAGTTTTAGGAACTTATTTCTAGGTACTAGTCACCAGGGTGGTTTCCCAAGAACTAATGGTTCCCCTAGGAACATTTTCCTGGTTGCATTCGCACCGCCAGTAGGAACTCTGAAGTGACGTAAGCCACGCTTGTTGTTGTGACTTTTATTTTGACGGCGCTGAGAACGCCAGAGCCTGAGCAAACAAACAGTGCTCGCATTCTCCATGTTCATTAGTTTTCGATCTGTCTAACAGTCCTATCTAATACTTTATTAGATAGAACTGTTATACATAGAAAGTAGACAGTAATGCAAATGTATTGGCGTATGCCGTGAGATTGATGTCCAGTGTTGCTAGCTGAGCAGAAAAACATACTAATGTTTTGCTTGGACCCCTCAAAGTTGCGTTTGGATTTTCTCCTCAGTGTGAAGGTTAAGAGGTCCATCTATCACTGTTTTCCATGTTCGTAGTGTTAGGTGGTGTAAGGGGTTGTACAGTCAAAGACTCAGAACCAGATATGAAGAATGAAGACCCGGAGTCAGAATTATAAAAAATTAAAGAAAAGTTTTACTGAAGATAGTTTGCAGTTTCATCAGCAGAAGTCAGCTTCAAGACTCACACAGGAGTTCGTAGGCCGCCTCCCTTACAGTTACAAAGATCACAGCAGTTATACCATTTCCAAGGTCTAAGCTACGTCATTGCTTACAGGTTGAATGATTCTCATTGGCTAAGAAACATTAAGAGCCTAAACAATTTAACACATGTGAGGAGATAGGGGTGCCTATCGCCATTAGTAAAGATAGTTGTCGTCCACTCAATAGATTTAGGTCTGTGGTGGCCTCGCAGGTTCGAGAAGGGCGCCGGGTTGTCTGGTCCGAACGTCCAGAACCTACATAGAATGTCATACGCACACACACAAATAACAGACACTAGCAAATAACAGCTCCCATCAAGGCTGAAGAGAGTCTGAGCTCCTTATTATCAGTTAAGTATACCAAAACATAATGCTAAAACATTCACTCGTTTGGGAGAAAAACAGATAACTGGCATTTACTCCCAAGGAAGGAAATATACTGGAAAGAATACATTTTAATACAACAATTAAAGTTCGATAGTAACGCTCAATATAGCTTGACCATCTGTCCAGCGAAGGATCATCTGTGTCCACGCTGCCTTTAGGACCCTCTAACCTTTCTTCTGATACCAGAGAAAGAGACAAACGGCCTTGTGGGTTACGTGGCCTTCGTGTCCTGCGTGTACTACGTGAAATCTCAAAGTAAGATTGGAATGCACCTAAAAGAAACTGGTTACTTCCATCATTTAAGAAAATGTATTTAAGAAAATATAATGCATTTAAGAAAATATAATTTCACAAGCACAAAGAATATAAAAATGAGTATGTGATAATGAATATATTTGATTATTGATTTTTATAAAGGAAGTATATAAGCATTCAAAAGGATTTATGATTATAGATGTATTTGAAGAGGCAAGGGATTTTGACCAACCCTTCAGTGGAGTAAACATATAGTGTTTACACAGATTTTTTTTAAATGGCAGGTGTTCGTTTTTCGCGTGCATTCCACAAATCAGTGTACACTGACGTCACTGGTAGTTACTAGTGCTGGGTTAGACCCTGAAGTAGGAGCTAAATAGACCTTATTCGCAAACACCGGAAGTAGATAACCGCGGCCATATTGTTGACATGACAACTGTCCTTCCCCTAGCTAGCCGCGCGCAGATTTGAGCAGTAACGTTAGCCTAATGGCTTCGTCTCGTTGGTATCAAGAGAAGCTTGATTGGTGTGGACCCATATCAAATAGACCCAATAGCCTTAAGTAAAGATCCGTCTTTATTGCCAGCCGTAACTTATTCGGATATTTATAACTATCTCGTTCATACAGTATCCGCATACACTTCGCAGGAGCTGAAGGCGCTGTAACAAAATAACACATCATACAAGCACTAATTCCCTACCTAGAATCAGTGCCAGCCCTATATGTTCATAGGTAAGCTACTGTTACTACTAACTGCAAATTACTGCGTGATACTGATGTCTGATCATGCCTGACAACTCTCAGTGTAGGCATAAACTGTGTTTTGGGGATCTGGCTAACTTAAGCCCACAATGGACAATATCGTATTAATACTAATTTAATAATTGTCTCAATTTATGGCGGCTTCCTCTATTTGAAAGAGCAGTTTCAGCCACTGCTTACAGCTAACCATATGTGACAAATTTATGGGGACAGACTTTGCTGTGAGGTAACGTTAAGTTATCTAAAAACTGTAACGTTAGCCTACATGTCATAAAATGATGGGGACAGACTTTGCTGTGAGGAGTTGGCTGAAAGTTTAGCCTATTTATCCTAGCTAACCACAAGTCTCTCTTGCGCTGGCTCAACTCCTCTGTCTCCTTCCCTTCATGTTTTCTGACAGTCGGTATCGCATAAAAATAACTCCGGGGTTCTTATTGCTGTTGTTAGAACAGCCGTATATGACACAACACACCATCGCGCTGTTTAAAAAAAAAACAGCGATAATACCATGGATAATACCGACGCTGCCTCGCTTGTCAATTGACAGACTGACAGTTGCCGCGGTTTCTATGTCAACAACATGGCCGCCCCGAACATTGATGACGTAGATCGAATAACATCTATAGGCTAAATGCCAACGGCTGTTGTGACGTACTTCCGCTGAAATGTCAGCCACCACGAATACTTCCGGTTAGCCTAAGCGTCGACTTGTTTTGGTAGCTGCTTGTAGTTGATATGAAGTCATCAAAGTTTAAATACCAGAGAGTGTCTGGTACTACTGCTGAACACTGCTGTGTGCCACTGTGCCAGGCATCCGGAAAGTACAATTCTGTACTTAGTTTTTTTACTTTTCCTGCTGATGAGGAGCTGAGGCGTAAGAGGATCATCAATATAAGCAGGGACAAATTCACTGTGACGCCTCACACCCGGGTGTGTAGCTGGCACTTCAGAACGGAAGACATCCGTGAACCAGCATCAGAAACAGGTCGTCGGCTGTTAAAAAAGGGTGTTGTTCCGGTTTTATTTGAGTGGAACAACTTCTCCCTTCCACCTAAGACCGGGGGTTTGGGAGAGAAGGGAAAGACCACCGCCGCCAGAGGATGACTGGGAGGAGACACCGGACCACAGAACATTCGGCGTCCCCATGCAACACGACTACGCGTCGAAACCTGAAGCTGCAGTCGTTGATTTGGTGTTGGAGGAAAATGCATCTCTCCGGGAGGAAAATCGCCTGTTACGCCAACAGATCGAGGGCCTTACACTGAGGCAGCGGTTCGGCATTCATCGTTTTGCTGCCTCGGACAAGGATATCAGGTTCTTTACAAGGTACGTCTAGACAGGTAGGCTTAGGCTAACGTGTGTGTGTGTGTGTGTGTGTGTGAAAGAGAGAGATTTTAAGCATCGAGTCAGGAGCACACATCCCAGAGTTTTTTTTTTTTATTTAGTATTTTTTTTACGTCATTACACCATTTAGAGCATAAGAAACAAATGAAAAATTATATTTTATTAATATTTTATGCTATGTCCTCTGTAGAGAACACCAGGTTGTTTAAAAAATAAAAGGACATGAAATTACATGCATAGGTAAAAACAATGTTTTTTTTTTTTTTATTCACCAATCAATTTCTAAGTTTCAGGATTTTTTTTAACCAAACTTTGTTTAAAGAAAATTCTCAACTATGTTATGAAAGACATAATGGAATTGATTGATATAGGATTTTCCATTGCAACATTTTCCATCCCAAAAAAAGTGTAATAATGGGAGTATTGATTGGCAACATTTTCATAATAATTTACATAATAACTTATTTCCCTATTCATTGTTCTGTCTCCCAAAATGCCTGATAAACAATGTGCCTTAGTGTTTTCAATTTTGCACAAATACATTAATTAAAGTTATGTGTGTACATTTTGTGTAGTTAATTATGAACCGTTATTAATAGTGTATCTGTATTCCATTTCTTTAGGTTTGCATCATATCTACTGATGCGCTTCTGGGGCTTGATTGCGAACTCACTACCATCCATGGTCAGTGTTCGACAAGCACAAAGAGGAGCTCTCACAGATTCAAATGCTACAACCCATTCCCTGCAGCCCATTGACGAGTTTTTCCTATTTTTGAATTACCTTGCCCTCGGGTCTAAGCAACGGGACCTTGCTGACCGGTATGGTATTCATCAGTCCACGGTCAACAGAATCATTACAACATGGAGCAACTTCCTGTTCACAGTACTCGGCTCAGTCAGTGAGGATCTGGATACCTGAAGAGGAGATACAGAGAAAACTGCCTGCAGACTTTAAGGACTACCCTGACACCACAGTCATCCTTGACTGCACTGGGCTGAGGTGTCAATGCCCATCTTCCCCTCTCCTCCAAAGTGAGGCATTTTCCTCCTACAAGTCCCACTGCACTCTGAAGGGGCTCATTGGGATCGCGCCACATGGGCCAGTGACATTTGTGTCTGCGTTGTATTCTGGGTCTATCAGCGACAAACAGATTACCCGTGAATCTGGTGTCCTTAATCTGCTCAAACCTGGGATGGCTGTCATGGTAGACAGAGGTTTCCTCATTAATGACATTGTGCCTTGCAAGGTTTACAGGCCAGCCTTCCTCTCTGGCAGGCCTCAAATGTCTGCATCTGAGGTTAGGGAGACCCAGGCCATAGCGCGTCTAGGGGTGCATGTGGAGCGCTTCATTCGCCGGGTCAAAGAGCACAAGTTTTTCGATTCTGTGATTCCCCTACGGGTTTTTGGGAGCATCAACCAACTGTACACGGTGGCTTGTCTCCTTACAAACTATGAAAATGGGCCACTGGTAAAGCCCTGGGCAAAGAAACCTGAGATCTGAGATTTCCAACATGCAACCACACTGTATATTTATACACTTTCATAAAGGCACTGCATATCAGGCTTTCAGCCAGACGACCTTCAACAAGGCATTGCACATAACATACATAAAAACTATGTATTATATGTGCAGTGCACTGATGAGGGACGTCTGAGTAAAAGCTTGATATGCAGTGCCTTTATGAAAGATTTATGAATCTCTCATTTTTAATTCCTGTCTCTTACCTTTTAAAACTGAATTTAAGCCATACAAAACACCAAAATGCTTAGATTTATCAAGTCATTTATTACTTACCCTAAGCATCACATCACAATCAAAAATATTACATCACGATCAAAACCATTACATCACAATTAAAAACATTACATAACAATCAAAAACATTTCACTGTCAAATATATTTACACTGCAATCAAGTCATTAATTGGCCAAGAAGGCATTGAGGTAGAAATAAAAAAAGAAATAGTCAACTTTTTCTTTAATGGTTTGTATGACTTGCATGTCACGGGGAATTCTCTGAATGAACATGTCATCTTCTGTGTAAATGACAAAGTCACACACAAGAGACAGCCATTGCTGTGATCATGGGAGCTTCGTCTGCGCTAAGTCCATGGTACGCCTCCTGAACGCCTCACTGCTCTGGGCTGAATAATTTTTGTAGCTTTAATAAGAATCAGTATATATTTAATTCATACAGTGAAAACTAAGCAGTGTTTTATTTTTTTCATTTGATTATTCAGTTTCTGTTGTTAAATAAACTTAACGTAGGATAACCTAAACCCTGTGGTTTACACTGATGTTAAAATAACACTTCTTATGCTACTGTAAAACACTGATGTTCACTTTCAGAAGTTGTAGGGATGTTTTCTTGTCACAAAAATAACGTGAAACAAGTATGTAGGTTATATAATTTTTAATATATTTTTAAGATAAGTTACGTTTATTTTACACACTTTAAGCATTATCGTATCACACATCGAATATCAACGTATAAATATATAGTTTATATAAAATAATGTTCATAAATCAATTTCCTAAACTTAAACCTCTAACCTTTTTTTGGTTTCACTTTTTAAACTTTTTTTTCTACTTTTAAATGAGACCACACTTAAGTCTCAAGCTTTATTTGATTTTTTGACACATTTTTGTCCACCATGGAGCTATGTGTAACTTTTTTTAATTGATGCACAAGGGTTGAGCAAGTAAGTACTTCTGAGGGTGCGTAAGTGCACAGTATGTGTGCAAATGGATTTGTTGTGTGTGTTTAGTATAGATAACGATGTAGATATAGATGTTCAAAGAAACTATATTCCAGAGGTATAGAGAAACTCAGTGCTAATAAGTTTACTGTACTAGGCCTATATTGAATCATTTGTAGTATGTATAAATATTGTCGTGTTTGTGTAATATTATGTGATTAGAACTTTTTGAATATATTTTTTCATTGATTATAGCTCCGCAGATTTATTATTTTGTAGTTATCTCGTTAAATATGGTTGTAATGGTATAGGGGTAGGAGTATATAAGTTTTACTTCTTCCTACCTCCTTTTGTGCATGTAAATAGAAGTCTTTAAGTTTTTGAAAGTATGGAGTTTTTACTTTGATGTTCATTTGTTTTGGTTTTCTATTATTAGTTTCTTTGATTGATTTTAATTTTAATTTTTATTTACATGTTCAAATAAATAAATAAATAAATAAATAACAACATAGCTACCTGATTCCTTCTGCAAGTCTCCTTTCTTTTGGTCTGGCTGATATAATGACCATGTCATTAACTGGACCAGGTTTAATACCCTGCAACGAAATAAAAACATGTTTGAGAAACATTCAAAAGATATCCATACAAAAAATGAAAGAGTCATTAAAAGGCTTGCTACCATGGTCCTTGGTTTGTGCCACTTTTGTTCAGTTTCTGTGCAGCTGAACACTGGGGGAACTGATATAAGTCTCAGCTGGGAGTAGTGCGCCGTCTGGTACAGTAGAGCTGCCACATGACTGCACAAGGCTGTACCTGCCACACAGGTACACTGGCATCTCAGTAACACCACCGGCTTTGAATCCCTTAGTGCAATGATGGTGTTTATCTGGATCTAATTCACAGCAATGATATGACTCACAGAAACTTCATTTTGACAAAAAAAGAACCTGTTTCTTCTGAACCTGAACTGAACCTGCAGGATGACTTTCCCTTACACTCAGACAGTGAAGCTTCTGGCTTTTCCTCATAGATCTGAAGCACTCAGACCTAACCGTGACCCCTCTGACTCCTTGTTTGAATCTGTGATTAACATAGAGGTTATGGTATTGCATTTCAGAAACACAAAATATTCATGATGTTAACCTATCACTCTGCTAACATTATTAACATTGCTTCCTCACTGTGCTGTCTTTGGCTAGTAAAGAGCCAATGAGCTAGCATGTGTCGTTTTTGGTAAACTCAAAACAGAGGCTTGTTAACTTACCTTCGTAGTTGTTTATATAGCTGGACATATACAATTTAAAACCTTTGTCCTTTTTTGATGTTGGTGTCTTCGATGTGGTCTGGATGATCCGATGTACATCGTTTGCTGTTATACTCGGCAGGTCCTGCAGCGATCGCGTAAAAAACGACATAGCTACAGCGTACGCCACCGTGAACCGGAAGTACTGAAGCTGGCTGAAGAATCCGGAAGCATCAGAACGGAAGTGCGCGGCATTAAGCCTATTAGTTCCTCCAAAAGAGTTCCTAGAACTAAAATCGTTCCTAGTTCCTGCGGTGCGAACACTCCAAAAAACGGGTACTTCAGCCAATAGGAACTAGGAACTATAGGTTCCTCCGGTGCGAAAGCCCCTAATGACCGTTGCGATGAATTTTGACCTCAGACAAAATTGTGGAAGTGTCAGAAGTTTTAAGAGATATTGTAGTGTGGGAACCACAGTTCTATATAGGATGAATATGGGTATTATGAATGAAATTAATTAATTTTTGCAATTCCAGAGCCACTGTAGGGGAGCAATAATTACATCACCTTTAGCTGTATTTACCAAGTCAACATGTGTATGAATCACATGTATACATTCTCCTTTTTCTTCCCACAGGTGTCCGTCTCCATTTCACATAACGCTCTCTCTATCCGTCGTTCTCACACTCTTCCTCGCCTCCTGTGCACTGTGATGTGTCTGTCACTTTCTCTGTCACTACCACTCCCCTCCACCACAACTTGGCAGATCAGTGGTTGGTTACCATGGCGATGCAACAGCCCAGTTACTCCAAGGCTACCTGCACCCAACCGTCTTCCCTCAGGCTTAGAGATGTGTAGCCGTCACCCTCCCATGAACACCACTCTCTCCAGCATCACTCAGATAAACAGCCAAGAATAGCTGTTTGTTCCACAGACGTGCATTTCAAATGCTCATTGTGCTTTTGTGATCTAACGCAGGGCAAGATGTGTTCAAAAAGCAGCCGCCTCTCACTGACGCGTTCTCCACATAATGCCATGTTCATGCTTGAAGAATCTTGCCGAGTGGAGGAAGTCATTTGTTTTCCCTGTCATTCCTGGATGCGCCCTGCCCCGCTTCCCACCAAACACATCGAGCTGATCCGCTTTATTTATGGAAAGACAGATGGGCCAATTATCAAAAAACCAAGAACGGTGCCGTTTCCTTTTTCAAACAGTTGACTTCATTATCTGCAAGAGTGGAGGGGAGGATGGAGAGGAAAGATGGCGAGCTTCGCACCTCTGGAGCCTGACCTCGCAATACAAAGGTTGCCGTGCATAGTAATAAATTGTGCGGGATGGAGAAACGGGAAGGGTCCAGACTCCAGAATGAGCTTGCGATTGGCTCTTTAAGTGTGTGTGTGGGACTATATCCGGAGTAGATTAAGGAAATTAATCAAGTGCTTCTGCGACAGCCGCCTCACGAATGGGGATTCTGAGGAAAAACAATTGAACGAAAGGAAAGTGTCTACTATAGAGGAGGGAAACGCCATAAGTGCTGCTCGAGAAGATGGATGGATAAATAAATGAACAAACAAATAAATAATGGTTTGAAGCTAATCCTTAAATATCCCACATTTTCAATGTTCAATCTCAAAACTGTGGAATTTTTTATGAAATAATGAAATAATTATAATGAACAATATTGACTATTTATGTAATTGTGATTTGTATGCATTTTTGCAAGTATACTAATATCAATGTACCAGTAGTAAACTTGTAAGTGTACTATTTCAATAGTGCTTGGGACTAAATTGGTGTAATGTATTATAAGAGTAACAGTATTAAACTGTAAGTGCATATCTAGTTCACAACTACGTTTCTAATTTGTACTGAATCTGTACTACAAGTAAACTTATAAGTATACTAGTAGTTTAAAATTTTAATACATGTAGAATTTTTTTTTTTAGTTTATGAAAGTACAATGAAGTATACTCTCAGTAAACTACTAGTTTAGTATTATGTATACTTGTAAGTTTTCTTTAAGTGAACATAACATCCTACTTATTGTTTACTATTTATATATTATTATTGCACTAAGTGTACAGTAAAAAACGTTGGGTTATTTTTAACCAAATTGACTTCATAATCTGTTATGTTTAAGTTTTTTTTTTTTTATTATTAAAAAAAGCAACATTTTAAACAAAAAACTGAGAAAATCGCATTTTTGTCGACTACCACCCCCGCCCATTTTCCCCAGTAGATGCCAGCAAAGAAACACTGGTCCACAAGGTGGTTGGATTTGTGATTTTCAGTGCAGTAGAGTTTTTCTCTCTCAAATATTAAAAGCACACACACACACACATTGTTTTTATTACACACATACAAACCACACTTTGACATCCATACCAACACACCCACACAATTATAGCTGCATAATTTATCCAACTGGCTTTATAATATGCAGAAGCAAAAATCACAGAAAACAGGAATAAAGCGAGTATTAGGTTTATAGGCCAAACCTGAGAAAATGGCACCATCTGGTAAAAACTAGTAAAAATGTAAATTTCGAAGCCTTACAGAATGAAAGTCTATGAACAAAGACGGCATCCTTTTATAGTCGAATGGCCCTGGGATTAAAATTTGCACATTTAATGGGTTTCAATGGAAACAATTTTGTCCGTAAGGTTCTGAGTGTAACTATTTTGTGTATCTAGAGTAAAATAGATTTATTAAAGGAAATGGGGGTGAAACATTCCAATAAAAATACACATACACCTGTGCCCAAAACCGTTTCTGTTTCTTTCAAAACAAAACTGAAAAAGACAAAAATGTCCATATGGCGAAGGGCTAAGTATATTTCTGAAAAGTACATTGCAAGTAGAACTGAAAGTGCACTTTCTTATTTTTAGTTTGAGAGAAGTATACAAATAGCACACTTTTTTTTGTAAGGGTATGGGGAAAGTGTGTTGTAAGAAAGTTTACAAAAATTCAACATGACCGAAACTGCAAACAGTTGAAGCACTGTTCAGTTCAGTTCCTTCTTTAGAAAAAATCATTAATTTAGTTAATTTTTTATGACATTTAGCGCATGACTGAACCTGTTTGAACTGTTCTCGATACGGTTCCTGCGTCTCACTACTCAACAAGCTTAAGTGAAATCCCTCTAGACGGCATAATGAAAGCTGTGGACATTAGAGGCCTTTTACAGACCTCAAGGGAACCCCTGATGTTCCTCAAGTTCTGCACGACACTAGATTGACATCCTGGCTGTCTATCTGGTTATATTACACATGCTAGGGAACCAGTCAACCCTGCAGTCTTGCTTGAGTTGACAGCTTGAATTTGTCGAGGGGTCTGTGTTACCATGTGCACTCTTATGTGTGTCTCAGTGTGTCATGGGAAGTGAGATGCAAGGCTTTCCGATCCTCCAGCAATCAGTTGGCACGCTTTTTCTTTTTTTTTTTTTTTTGAGTATTAATATGCTTTAGATAAATGACAGCTGAGAATAGCAGGGGTTCTTCCTTTTGGGAGTTTTCAAAGCAGACCAGCCGAGTGTATCAGAACATGTGTCGCCAGGAAAATATGAACATATTGTGAGGATTTTTCATTCATTTGATTGTTCTGGGTGTGCTCAAAGAGTTTGAGCGATTATGATGATCTCAAGTTCACATTAATACTAAACGACATAAATTATGAATTCTCTGTAAACAGAAATGGTCAGGGTTTGTTGCTTTGGCACAGACTCCGTGGACCACTAAATCAATCGAAAGCACTATGAAAAATTAATGCGAACTTGAAGTGTTTGAACCACTGTGCCCACAAAATCTTCGGAATATCAACCGTTTTATAGCTTGTTTTTTGTCAAGATGTGATTTTAATGACATAAATGTGAGGATATCTGTCAGGTTTGAATTAAACAATGATAAAAATAACCAAGATTCAGTTTCAAGATGTTTGTTGTTGCATAACCAACAGTCTCCAACGAAAACGCATATCAAACACAAGGTTCGAGTCGGATTCAAATGAATGTTTATTCAATATTTATGAATACTCAGTATTTATGAATAATTAACGACCATTTGGGAAATATACTTGCATGCCTTTTCATGTTGCAGTATAGATGCTTTTTTTTATGCACACAAAAATGTATAAAAGGTCAATGTCTATAATTATTATTATAATTATATGTAAAATCTCCTCTTATAGCTATTTACCATCTAATATATTGTGTAAAATTGCTTCTGAGTAGGTGGATATGAGAAATTACACAAAGATATGC
Source organism: Tiaroga cobitis (assembly GCA_030578255.1). Lineage (NCBI taxonomy): Eukaryota > Metazoa > Chordata > Actinopteri > Cypriniformes > Leuciscidae > Tiaroga > Tiaroga cobitis. The sequence continues at coordinate 17,102,264 of CM060612.1, read as the reverse complement.
ACCCATTAATTGTGCTAATTGCAAATAATTTTCTGTTGATGAAGATCTCTTGTGCGTTTGGTTTTGATAACGGCGTACACATCGTCCATGTTAATCAGTGTTGTTTCGTCACCCTGTAAGGACGTTGTGGAAGAAGGCCATTGTTTGGAATATTTACAACAAATGTCAGCCATCAGTCGTCGCTGACATTTGATGAAAAAAATGTAATCAATGTGAGCTTGTCATTGGGTTACAAAGGGTTCATATTGTGTGAATGATCCTCTGAGGCAGCAAGTCATTTAGCCAGAAGTAACAAATGGCCACATGAGGCCATTATGTTGTATCTAAAGCTTGTTTACTGTGTGTTTTAACAGATACAGGGGTATGAGGGTTATAAAGGATGGGCCGTTGTTTTGCAGTGGTCAAAAATAGCATTGGGGTTCTGTTCGTTGTCAGCTTTTTTAAGAGCCATTTATAGCAGTGTTCCTATCAGGAAAGCAAGTCCTTCTCAGCTTCTACACATCAAAACAGATCAACACATTGATTTTTCCATTCGGACATCTCCTGGAAAACATAGCCATTACTGGTCAGAGAAATTGTGCAGTGTTGCTCCTTAAAGGAGATGGTCTTAAGTGCTGGTCTAGGACTATCTTCCCTCACTACAGTTATACTTTGGCAAACATCCACAAGAATATCGGCTCCAGAATGGAATAGAATTGGATTTGTTGAGCAGAAAAGTAATCCCGCATTGCTCAGTTCTACTGCAGGTTATTCACCTCATAATGACTCCATCTCCAAAGGTCAATAGCAAATAAGAGTGTACATGATAAAGAAATCTAGATGAAATGTATCAAGTTCAGAGTGTATTTGTGTGACACAGTGTGTCGTTGCTGTGTGGAGTTTGCATGTTCTCCATGTGTCTGCGTCCAAAAACATTCAGCATAAGTGAATTGTAGATGTTACATTGTCTGTAGGTATGAAAGCATGTGTGTGTGTGTGTGTGTGTGTGTGTGTGTGTCCCAACCCATGTAATGGCAAGGGTTGAGGAAAGATGGCAACCTACCCTGGAAAAATCATTGCCAAAAAATTAATGGACAGTCTTTGGCGTATGGCAAGAGATGGCCATTTCAGTCGGATATGACTAATAGGTAGATAGATGTTTTAATGGTATTTTTTAAATGTACCTTTTTTAAAGAAATAATGATCAAAGATTATCCCTAACTTATGGAAGCTTGTTTCTGCCACAGATTGAAAAAAAAAAAAAATGTAATTGCAACTTTTTATTTCACAATACTAACTTTTTTTCTCACGATTGGAAGTTTACTAAACATGTCAATTATATGATATAAAGTCGCAATTCTGACCTTTTTTTCTCAGAATTGCATGTTTATACCTCGCAATTCTGACTTTATAACACACAATTGTGAGATATAATGTCAGAATTGCACGATATAAAGTCCGAATTGCGAGATATGAACTGTCAATTGTTAGATAAAAATGTGCAATTATCTTTTAAAATGTTTTATTCTGTGGCGGAAACAAACTACTTAATCAGTTTTTCTTTTCAAGAATTCCGTTCCTTTAACGAAAAGCTGTTACTCTTCATTTTGATATCAGGACAGTTACACATTATCACCTCTCTTCACTTTTAGGGCCACCACAATTTTATTTAAATGAATATTAATTCAGAAATGAAAAAAAAACATGCTCATCATAAAAGAGGTGCATTCAAGTCGCTGTATCTATCAATTGAATTTGAATGAATTTTTGAATAAAAGATTAGATCCAGAGAAAAAGAGAGCCATTGACTCCAATTTAGTATTCAATGGTTTATATTCATATGTTGCTGTCAGAGTGAAAATGACGGAGTTAATGAGGAAAGTGGGTTTAGCTAACTTGACTGAAATTCTTCAGGACGTTCTTGGGCGTTCATACCTTGCATGGTCTGCTATCCTTGTGAGGGAAAAGCGCTCTACCCGATCCGAACTGCAGGATATTTCCGTTAAAAAGGTACATTTACTCACACAGCATGTCTTGTTACTTTATTTATTGAAATGCCACTCTGAATGATTCAACAGTGGTTGCTTTTCAGCGAGTACAAAGGAGAGTTTTTAGCGCTGTGTTGTACATGCCCCAACAGCGATCACGAATTCCTCGCCTGTTTCCACATGAAAAGAGCCGACACCTCAAAAGCATGGATGACAGCATGGCATGATCTGGGCTCAGGTATGAAGTTACTTCAAAACATCTGCCAAAAATATTTTTAGACCCCATGATATTGACAGCACTTAGTAATGGAGCAAGATCGTTATTTCTGAATAATTCACAATGTCAACATTTTCATGAATAAAGAACTGAATTTGCTTTGTCTGTATGTCTAAAAATGACCACGGAAAATCAGTGTGAATCACTTCTTCAATCTCGCTGCTGTGCTATAGGCTTTCAGGGAAGTTGGGACATTCATCATACTCTGGTACCCGCTATATTTCTGGAAACGCGTCTCTGGGTCCGGGCTTTTGGCGAGGCACTCCATCATGGTGGACATCAGAGTTCTTTTCCCAGGTTCACTTTTCACACGTTTAGAGCAGCACAGGTTTTCAATACTGATCAGTCACAGCCTCTTTGCTGTTCATTCATCACTCGCCCCCAGTTATTTTTTTCTCTCTTGGTTTCTCTCTCTCTCTGGTAAATCAGTGGGACAAAGTGTTGTGGATGAAGTGCGCTAATCTTTCTCTGTGATTGCACAGGCCGCGGCGGAATGAAAGCTGCTTCTGTTTCTTATATTCTCTCGCCCTTGGCCACGACTTTGATTCCTATTAATTGAGGGAGATAAATGCTTAACAACAGATGAGGATTTAATGGATTGCATTGCAATGGAATTGCACGTTGTTGTGCGAATTATCTTCTGTCTTGCAAGAAAGTAATTCTTAGATGTTTTTAGGGTCTAAAGCAATGAGGTCCTGGAAATCTCCCGATACTCAGGACAATTTGCACTTTTTAAGTGTTACCTTGTCATATTTTAATGTAGAAATTTGTGCACAGTCCATATGACTTCACAAATTATCTGTTTTAAGTAGGGCTGTCAAACGATTAAAATATTTAATCGCGATTAATCGCATTAATGTCATAGTTAACTCGCGATTAATCGCAATTATTTTTTAGCTATTCTAAATGTCTCTTGATTTTCTTTTTGTCCCATTATTTTTTCCTCATTTTAATGCTCTTATCAACATGGAAAAGTGGATCGGCTTGCTTTGTGCAAATGTTTTTTATTGAAATCAACATTGGCATTTACTGTGTTCAATTTCACACTAACATTCTCACTTGGAGCAAATAATCTCTCAATGTAACACTGTCCATTAATAAAAGGGTGAAAGAAATACTGACGAGGTCCTGATATTGACGAGGGGGCGGAGAATTCGCATTAGCTTTGTGTGTGTGTGTGTGTGTGTGTGTGTGCCTGGCCATCAAGTGGTATTTCAGACTGGACGCACTGCGATGATGATAGCTCAGTTCACAACGACAAAACACACAGATCACTTTGGTCTTGTCAATGGAACCAATTTGGCAACTTTTTAAAAGTAAACTTTCCATTCAGAATCTTATTGGCATCCATTTCGGCGTCTCGCGCTCGTCATCCACTCAAAGCGCAACGTTAACCAACTATTTGGCCGGCTCGCAAGCCCAAACAAGTGTGTGCGGCGCGCCTGTTGTTTTGTTTCCGGTCTAGCTAGATCCGCTTGCGCTTTGGTCGATGAAGCAACAAAACGTCCTCGGCGGCGCAAGCCATTGAAATGAATGGGTTTCATAGCGCAGCGCCGCGCATGCCGCGTCCTGTTGTAACAGCATGTGAAAAAAAACTACAAAGTTTGCTAGGCCAAAAAGACCGTTAATCGCGCGATAAAAAAATTGACGCCGTTTAAATGGGTTTGCGTTAACGCCGTTAATAACGCGTTTAACTGACAGCCCTAGTTTTAAGTAATATTTAGTATTAAGCACTTCTTATTTTTGTTACTTTATTTATAAATTATAAGTTACTATTTTCTCTGTCAAAGTCATGTTTACTGGAGGTAAACCCAAGTAGACTAGAACTGGAAAGTTACTCATTACTCAATACTTATTTTGTAAGACAGGTACATGGAAATGTCTTTTGAGTCACATGTAATTGGTGCACAAACTCTGCATCTAGCACTTATCGTAGTCACTCGAATATGTGGTTAATTAAAATTAGACTGACAAATGAGTAATGAAAATGATAAATAAACCCTTCAAATGTTGCCAGCGTCAATTTAATTGGATTACTCTTTGCTAATGTGTTGTGAAGCCCCCCCACTAATTATATATTTTGACCCAGAGCAACACTATCTACTTTATCATTAACGCATTAGTCTTCGGTTCCATCTGGGGACTGATTCTAGGATTTTTCAAGCCTCATTTTAATTTAATGAGTACATAATGGTGATTTGAATGTTGATATTTCTCCATAATGCTTTGAAATTTGCATGAATTATGCAAATTTTGACAACAAAGACATTTTTAATTTTGCAAATGAAGGGTGCAACTGTCTGTAAAAGTCAATTAGAAGTGAATTATTAGAAGTAATGTTTTTTGATCAGATTTAAAGTCTCATGTCAGATTTCATGGGGGTCACTGAGGTAGTAACCAAACATGTGTTCAACTCTTCATGTTTTGCATTGCCTACTAGTGCATTATTTGTGACAATTTGGTTGTATTGTGAAATGTGTCTAATCTAAATAATCACATAGCAAAATTGGGTTTCAGCTCATGCCGAGTAACACATTATTTGAATGACCACACCTCCAAGACAATATGTTTAAGAAATACATTTAATAAATAGTTTTAACTTACCCTCATCAAGGGCAGACCTGTATATTTAGTCAATGAAAATCTTTGAAAAATATTATTTTAATCATATCTGACTATAATGCAATTCAATTTCATATATTATCTTTTATACATACTGTTTTTAATTTGGTTTGATTACTGTAAACCATTTGCAGGTTTTAGGTAGATAGAAAAATCAACATCATCTCATAATGTCAAGGATGGACATCTCTGAGAATCAAAGAAATGTGTCACAGTACAGATACACCACCATATGATATTCCCAATTTTTCTTCCTTTGTATACAGAAACAGTGAGGATCCCAATAAAATAGGCCCTTAGTACTATCAGTCAGGTGTTAGCTTGAAGAGAAATCTCTTAATATGTCTTGGTTAATTGGCACCTGAAAATTGTGGTATCACCATCGTCTTGTTTTTGTTGTGCATGCTAGATACTGCACACATCAATGTCTCTGGCTTCCCTTTAAAAAGACAGGTTTACAATACATAACAGCTCTCTGAAATTAAAAAAATAGTTTTAATTGACAATACCAAAAAACACTGTGCTGTTCCCTACCTCATCAACTGCTGAAATTTGCACATGCTGTGGTAACACTACTGCACCCCTGAGCCCTGGCTAATCACCGAAGACCTTCCCACTGCAACTTCCTATGGCGCGGTCGCCCGCTCCTATCCTTCGCCATGTTAAGGCAAGGATTGTGCTTGTTGCTTTGCAAGTGATTCCAGTATTTCATGAGTTCATTGGGCTGGAACTGGTGAGAGGTGATCAGGTGACTGTATTTGCAGCTGGAGTACGACACTCTCCAGTGGTTGAAGAGAAACTCGTTTGGTGGTGGCACTGGGTCGATCCGCAGTTTTGCCAGGCAGATTCCCACATACACATCCTCGAGATGAAGGCGACGGATACTCAATGAGGCATTGTAGATTTTCGCAGCCATGTCCCCCGAGAATACATAGCCTGTCCCGGAGCAAAAGATAGGGTACCTCTCGCTGGAATACAGCTCTGGCGGCATGTACCACTTACTGTCCTTGTTCCGGTTGGGAGCATAGCCTCTCATTAGGTAGCCTGTGAAGTAATTCAGTCGAGGTGCCATGTTTGGCTTTAGCAGCTTTTGGATGAGATATTCTGTGTTGACAAACATGTCACTGTCCGTCTTCATGACATAACGGGCGTTTGGGCAATAGCGAGCAACCCAGCTCATGCCCATTAACGTCTTGATGGTAAGGTTGTAATAGGTGTCCAAGAAGTCCTGCTGGATGATGTCACGGTACTGCAAGCTCTCCTCATCAATGGAGCTCTGAGGATACGCATTAGGTATCCTTCCCAGCAGAAAGAGCCGCACGAACCCATAACCCATGGCCACGCTCTCGTTGCCCCAGGTCTGTCTGATGGCGTTCCTTGCCTCCAACTGCCTTGGCTCCGCAGCAATTAGCAAAACCAGGAAGGGACTGCTTTCGTTGCACTTGTAGGGCTCATTAAGCAGCCAGTGATAAGGCTGGGCTGCCAGACGGCCTCCCACTCCCATTTCCCTGTGCAAGCTCTTGGTGTTGCTGTTGGTGTTTGAGTTGTTGCCGCTCGGCGAGATCTCCAGACCCACAATCCCCCGGGCAGTAATCTCAGCCTGGTGAGAACTCAAATTGAAGTTAACAGACGGTTTGGGGAGGACATAAGTATTGTCTTTCCAAAGGCTACGCAGTGAGCTTTGGTTTCCCTTCGCACGCTCCTTGTGGGGGCGCAAACCCCGCATGGTGTAAACCAAAGGGTTGTCTCGCAACCAACTCCGGCCCTGCAGCAAATCCTGGTGGCAGTAGATGAGAAACAGGGCGAAGATTGAGGCCAGCGAGAGAAGGCCTGCTACATGTGTGCGGAAGAGTGACCGCTTGACATTCCAGGTCATCTTGATGGGGCAGCAGTGTCGCCGACGCCACTGCATGATGTAGAGTGGGGCTGCTTAGCAAAGCACGGCGGTCACAACCAATCACATCAAACATGTGTTGCAAACAGCCTGAGGGTTATCTGAGCTGGCAGATGGGTGTGTTCAGGGCCGCAGGTGGACCTACGAGGGGGATGACAAACTGTTCATGAGAGTTGCAGGGATGCGATTCTCTGACCCTCTCCAGTGGCAGACGCTCATGCTTTGGGGCAGTTTCCTTCTGAAGGACGACTGCTTCCTCAGACTGATGTCTCTGTGATCTAAGAACGAATAAAGAAAAACAATGAATAATACTGGGTGGAGTTACATGGAAAATGTACAATGGATAGCAGCAGATCTTAAATTACATTTATGAGCCGTATACTGCTACAGTAGTAGTAATTTTGGCAAGTGGCATTAATTTAATTATTTCATAATTCATTTGTGATTTTCATAACAAATAAGGTTTTTGACAGCACAAAGCTTCTCTCTACAGCAACAACGTAATGATTTTTCAGACTCCTACATTTGATGTGCATGGCAACACTGTGGGGGAGATTGCTAACAGGGGTCTCTGCATATCATGAGCTAACTTTTACTGCCCTGCGTGAGTTTAAATTGCAGGTTTGCACAACATGGCATTCAGTGTGAACACTGCTGCCTCAGAGGCCCTCGAAGCCACCTCCCCACCCAGATGCACTCTAACAGCCAGAGAGGGGAAGTATCCGTCAAAATGAATTTTCAGGCTCCAGCAAGCAGTGTTGCAGGAAACGCAGCCAGAAGCTGCAAGTGATAACAGCTCTCACCCCTTATTCACCCTCCACCTTAAACTTATCAACACTGCACCAGAGGGATAGGCCTCCCTGCTAGCAATTTCCTCTCTTAACCATTGCTTTCTCACACCGGGGTTTATTAGATTCTAGAACCTCTGCCCAGTAATGGTGAACAAAAATAGAAGAAAATTATTACAAAGGCAAAGCAGAGGTGGTGATTTAGAAATTCATGATTTGTTCGGACTCATTTTCAGAGCAATGTTTAAATGTTCTTTCTATTCTCTTGAGTTACATTACATTTATAATTACATGTATAGTTACGTAGCATTACATTTACCTCAGGCATTTAGTGTCGACAAGCAGGTTAGTTCACTAGAGAAATTAACTCCAGAGAGAAGCATTTTGTACATGCACTTATAACATTTAGTCCACTGGAGGCAAGTTGTAGAGCCCAAGTGCAGTTTATTTCCCGAACATGATCAAACATAAAACATAGGCATGGCATGAAACTCAAAAGATGAACAGGAACTTACCAACAGAGGTTACAGTGAAACAATACTTGACAAGGACAAGTGGCAAACATGAGGGCTTAAATACACAATAAAACAATGTACCAATGACAACATGACACAATCACATGGGGAACACATGGCAGGATGACATGACAAGACATGAACCAAAACAAGACTTGACAGCACTACATTATCCTATTCATTATATGTTCTTATCCTGTTAGTAATGTCTTGATTATTTTATGTGTTTAAATAAATTTGTCATGAAAACAAGTTGACAACCACTGTGTAAATGATTATATTTAGTGATGCACCAGTGTATCAGCCAATAATCGGTATTGGCCGATAAAAGCTATTTTTTATTAGATTGTTTAAAAACAGCCGATTATCAGTGCCGATTATATCCTGTCAATCAAAAGGGTGCGTAAAAAACGTGTCCGACTGCAACTCACACTATGTGCAAAGAAAATTTCTTGCGTTGAATTTAGGGCAAGTAAATGCGACAATAACGCATTAACAGTTCAAAACAGCTACATAAAAGCAGGCTTTGACCCTCTGAATCCCTCTTACTTCTAAAAAGAAACAGTCATCTTTCAAATTCTGTCCATTTTATCACAAAATTCAAACAATAAATTTTGAATTTTGACGCTCTTAAATGTGACGTGACAGATCGATGTAGCGTCTCAGTCATCTCTCCCTCTTTAATACAAGCTACAGCTCGAAAAACCATGAATGAACATTAGAAGGTATATTGAAAGAAACAGTACAACTTACAATTGGATTAACTTTATTAGATTTTGTAGGTAAAGCAAAACCTGCCATATGTGCAATTTGCATGTTTTTATTTTATTTAAGCATTGATCATTATATAATTATTAATTTTAATTGAATTTATTTAAACATAGAGGCACATTTGTCAAAAAAAAAAAAGATAAAAGTAATTTTGTTTAGTTTTCTCTCTGGAACCCGTACTGAACTGTGACGTAAAAACCAAGGTACGTACCGAACCATCATGTTTGTGTACCATTACACTCCTAATTAGTAGTGTTCATGTAACGTTTATTGGTTAAAAAAAAAAAAATTAGGGTTTTGAACTGGGTTTACACATAGTAACAGGGTTGCAGAAATGCGCAAACATCATATACCATAAACCAAAGCTCAATTAACATTTAGTGTGAAGGCCTGAGGTTGACGACCAACATTTTTTATCGTCTCTTCTGATATATCATTATTGAAAAATATAAATAAATTCCAGGCCCTATTTTGTACCCTATATGTGGAGAGTTCCATGCACTATCATTGTCCCTACCTACCTACCTACCTACCTACCAACCACCTAAATGTTTGTCTATTTGGATTGTGCCCTGTTTTGTTGCAACAACTGGATCAGAGGATGATAACCTTTTCAACCAAATGTGGTCACCCAGCGTGGGCAATTACAGTAAGATGGAAAGAGGCTAAGCCTGGGTTTGCTTTAAAGGTTAACACACTTCAGAACAGAGCGAATGAAATGCTCCAAAGGTTTCTTTTGTCATCCATTTGATATCCTGTAATGAGAGCCTCACTAGAGAACGCTACGTACTGCACTCACTTGGCGCTGTGTTTTTGTTTTTTGTCAAGCTAACACATGCTTGTTTGGAAGACCAAGAGAATAAATAAATAGTTGTGTATTTGCTAACGTCAGAGAGGAATTTCTAAAATCAGCTGCTTTCATTTCAGTTTTCATTTCAAACAGTTACGTAAATTAAGAGCATGATGTGGCCACAGCGGTCAGCAATTAGAAGAGCAACATGAGACTATTAGACTTCTAATAGGAAACACCTGCAAACAAAGTTATTATGATGGAGATCAGCATAACTCGGCAATCAGTGTACCCTATAATAATAAATGCAGGAGCTTTTTAACGCACAGCTCCCACAGGGTTTTGCTTAGGATTTTTCAAAACATTTTTCTCATAACCGATGCATTGTTGAAATTTTTCTTTTGGCCATCCATATAAATGTCATTTTCAATGTAAGAAGCGAAAGGTAGCATAGCATGCCTTTCTAAAAAGGATTCACATTTGCAATGACATCCATTTGTGAGGCAAAAATTGTGAATAATTTGCATTGTATATTAATGTTTTTGTAAACTAATATGTTTAGTGTTGTTAAACAAACATATTGCCTTAATCTGAGCATACAGATTGAAGCAAACATTCGTAAAACTAAACTACTGTCATTCTGAATGACATTAAACAAATAATAAATGGAGGGCAATAAATGCGATGTACAATCACAAGAAATGCGCACCCGATTCAATAAATCTCCATATGCACTAGTGATTCTCCCTGGAGAAAGCATTCATTTGACATTGAGTGTCCCATGTGAAAACACTTATCATGAGTTCTACATTTTCACGGTCACTGTTCATATCTTTGACGGCTGTGTTTATTTATACTACATCTGACACCACATTTTAATGTTTTCTTAAACCATTCACTATGGCCCTTACTGGGACATATTCGTTGTGAATATAATTGCATCCATTACTCAAATGCCATGGGTCTTTATAAACCTCATTCAGAAGTTTGCGAATGTTCCTTTGAAAGGTGAATTTAATGAATCGCACATTGTGAGGATGAAGCTCAAAGCATTTTATTCTCAGAGCATGTGTCATCTAACTTGGACTGAGATGAATACCATCCCCCCAAATTCTGCTAAAAGAGAACTGTGGCCAAATTAAACACACATACACACACACTATTGCAGAATAATCTGTACAAGATACTTGGAGCATGCCAGCATACATATTGGCCCTTGCATACTTCAGCAGGTTGTTTCAATTGTTTTTATGTCATATGGCTTATCTGACTAATGTGACGTCTCATCTCCCATGAGAGCAAATAGGTTTGTTGATTCACGCACATTACTGTCACAATCTGCCAGCGTCGCTGCAATGAACAATGTTACAGTGCTTTTAATGAACTGCAACATTTTTGATGCATTATTAATAAAAGGCCCTACTTTAGCTTTTTTTTTTTGTGTGTGCTAGTATTCACATTTTGTTCTCAAGGATTTTATTACCTAGGCGACTGGAAGAAAGACTTTGAGAGCACGGGGCCAAGTCCAACTGATCTTTTTTAATATAACCAAGGCTTAAAAGTGCGGGTGGTGGTCAGCTTGCAAAAGTCCATCTTACCAGGCAGCTGTGGTGTTTCCATACTTTACCAGCTGGTACCACAGCAGTCACTTTTACTGCAACATTTATTTATATTCTTGGTTAAACTACAATCAAATTACACGCAAGAGCTATGTGTGTTTGTATTTTTGTGTGTGTGACTTCTGGTGTTGACAGTGCTCAAGCATTTGAATTAAGTTTTCTGCAATGTCCTTTAATAACATTCATTCTGTTAACACAACTTAATGATTACTGATCCTTTTCTTTCTCAGTATGCATTATGGTGTTTATAATTAAGATGGTTACTCTTAAAGAGTAATTAGACTTAGAAAAAACAACATTATATGGAGATATCTATATATTTGGAGACCTACCTCACTCTGTGACAAAGCGGAAAGATGCGCGCGCCGTCTGTCGACCCGCACCACGCGCCATCATTCCCTTCAGCCAAAAAAAAAAACCCCGACGATAACCCTCTTCACTGTTACTCACAAGAACTTAAGCTCATTCCTTCGTTTTCCATCTTGAATTCGTGGAGCACAAATCCCTCCTTCCATCTGTCAGGGGCTATTGTTGTCTGGCACTGTTACTGTACACATTAGGCTTTATCTCCCATGCATTTCTGTGGTACTGTCCCTGAGACCGCTACTTCTTCGTCCGTTAATGCGAATGCATGTAATTTCTTCACAAATATAAACAGCAGCGGGAGGCGAGAACGGAGAATAAAAAAATAATTAAAAAAAAAGAACTTAAACGGTCACATTCTACGTCGCGCGTTTGCAGTCATTATGAAGAGGTATGTCCGGTGGAGTAACGGGGAGGGGGGGGGGGGGGGAAACAGCGGATGCACGCGAGCAGGGTGGTTCTTCCTGACAGAATAACGGCTGCAAGAGGCCTCTCCGAGCCTGGTATAACGGAACACGACCCCGAAGTGCAGGAGAAAACAGCAAAGCCTGTCCTCTTCTCCAAATGATGTGTGGGGTGGGAATGGGATAGAGGGAGGGGAAGCAGCTGTTGAAATGACGCCGCTCGCTGACTGACTGACTGAGCTCCTGCGACGTCACTGCCTACTTAGAGGAGAATCCCACGTGATCCATTTAGAATCACTCCCACCCCCCCATACATTCCTCCTCCTCAGTGGAAGAATGAATTTAACTCGCCAAGGGGCCACGGTTTGGCTGGTTAGCCCCTGCTGGTAGATGTCGTAACTACACTATTACGACCATTCAAAACTAGCCGTTTATTCTGACGAATCATTTTATATTGCTCTATTCATAAAATTTCAAATATGATTAAGTGTCTACCAGTGACAACGGGTTTTTTTGTGCTTAAAAACGTGAACTTTCGTTTGTCATTCCTCTCACAGGATTCCAACATCTTTTGACCAACGATTTCTGTGTTGTTTACAAACTTTTCAAGCCGTCCGTGATTACTATAAAATCCTTGGTCCCACTTTATAAGTCTCTTTAACTACTACATCATTTGATCCAATGCGCTTATTCTGTAGGCTACATATTGTAGCCTATAGGCTATATTATAAAAAATACCTGCATAGCCATAATTACAGCTGTAGTTTATTTATGTGTTATTACTAAACTTAACCATAATGAAACCAGTTGTCCCGTACCCTAACCCTAACCTCAATAACAGCTATAAGTGTTTTGCAACACAACATGAACACAATAGGTACCTAGCACATTTTTTTATTCAACATAGTAGCTAAGTCTGACTCAATCCTTTTCTTTTAAATCTCACAAATTGCAATTTCTTACCAACAACAGGCTACAATTTAGAGCTCATACTATTATGATTTATATTCCCAATTTGTTTCATAAATGCCGTTAAAAAAAATCCATTCATTTTTCATGCAAAGTATGAAATAGTTTTTGACAAAAAGAAATAATAATTAACAAATCGTTTAAAATTGGAACAACGTGGCCCAACTGCTCTGTGTGACAACTAGCCCCAATCCCATCCCGTTGTCTATAAGCCTGCAACACATTTCACATTTTCTAAGGTGTCTAATTTCACCCTTTTCTAATTATCCAATCCAGGGGGAAATACACTAAAAGCTGACTTGCCCTGTGTCAGCACTGGCTGCAGACTGTTGTGAATTCCACGCAAGGTATCACTGTGGTTTCAGAGCCTTAGTGAGACTGAATAATTAATAGAAGCTTTCTCGTTGACAGAAGTGCTTTGGGAGCCATTAGCTCAGGTACCTGACCAGCGTGAGCATATTAGTCAGAAAGAGGTGATTCTGGACGGATTGATTTTCCCACAAACTGATTGATCAGAAGCCTGCGTGTTAATAACCTGATATATTTAGGGTGAGATTTCTTAATATTAAGTACCAAAAAGCAAAAAAGAGCATAACTGACTTTAAATCACTGAAAGTCAGATCGCTTATACCCCAAAAGCTGCACTCAAGGTCGAAACAATAGACAATAACTGAGGTATTGAACTTTTATTTTGAGTACTACAGCATTCCTTGGCACACAGTGTATTGTTCTAGTTCGTATTTCTTTCCAGTCGCATGGGTTGTGTTCTCCAGCTCTGTTCCAAACCTAATGAGCTGCCCTATAGCTACTTTTTAAGGCAGGATCCTAACGGAAATGAAAATTGGCTTTCTCAAAGCGTGTTCATGGTGTTATTGTGAACAATTAACTGTTGCATGCGTTTGTAATGCGTAATCAGAATATAATAACTCGCTCGTCCTCTGATATGGCACACAAATAGCACTCTGCATGGGAGACGCGACTCACATTGTGAGTTTCAAATGGCATAAATTTCTATGCAGGGCACTTGGAAGGAATAATAATTGTGGTAGCTATGTAGCATCTTTCCAAACAGAAGTGCTTAAAAGTCTACCACTGGTGTGTTGCCACTAAATTGGATCTCTATACGTCTTATTTGATCCATGGCAGATAATTGGCATTCAAGGTACATTTCTGTTTCCATGTGTGTTCCCTGGAATTGAACCCATGCCCTTGGCATAGCTGGCGCCATGCTAAGTTAAGCTACTGTTCTAAAATAAACCGACTTCAAAAGGCCTTTAGAAATGAAAGCTTTTATAAGGTTCAACGGATGGACACATCACTCCCAAGCATGCTAAAAAGTTTTAACAGCTCTCAATAGGTAATGATTTCAGTGGGAATAGGGCATATAGGCTTGACCAGTTCTGAACCCATTGTTGATTCCAGTTTGAGGTTAACATGTTGTTAAAATTGTTATCTACTTAAGAGTAGAGTTCTGCAGGGAGGCCAAAACCTCAAGACTGAAAAAAGAAAAGAGTTAACATTGTAGCACTTCTGGTTCCATCGTCCCGAAGTCAATGGGTTTTTTGAATGAGTTTTTGATTAAACGACCGTGGTGTAGGCCTAGTTAGTTTAGCATGTTACTTCTGGCTATTGTATTAAGGCTTCAAATGACATAAAAGTTGTTATTTTGAGATGATTATCATGATGAATAGAATGAGTAAGTATAATAAAATTGTGTTGGTCAAATAGCTGATTTTTTGCAGTGTAATCCAAAAGCCAATGGAAAAATCCTGTTGCGTTTTTGTCGAAGCAACCTTGGTGATTGGCCTAAAAAAAAAAAGAAGTCATAACTGCAGAACTTTATTGAATAAAATCAGATTTACCGTGGGCCTCATTGAACAAAATAAAAGTCAATTTATAATTAACACTGACATTCTATTTATAATTGGCATGACATTTCTCTCACCTAATTGCAATGCATTCTGGGATTGTCTTTATGACAGATCCATGTGATTCCATTTGAAACATCCTTGTGGTAGCTTAAAATACTGCCTCCTTATTGTCAGCTCATTAAGTTTTGGAATAGAGCAAACAAATCAGATTATCAACATTTATGAGAGACAGAACCATTTAAAACACATAATAGACTGCTGAAGGTCAGAAAATGTTTACGTAGGTAGAATGTTTAACCTTTGCATGCAGGAAAAAGAATGTTTGTGGTTAATGCAGTTATAGCCAGATTAAAAACGAAGAACGCACACACATAATAAAAGCTCACTGAGAGGATACTGAGAGACTAAAGTGTGGATGGAAGGCCAAAATGTAGACAAAAAGAATGTATCTGGATTAGTGTAGATGTATCGTTTAGCAGTCTTGCGCATATGGCGCTCTGAAAATGAGGCGCTCAAGTTAAAGGTGCAGTGTGTGATTTTTAGCGACATCTAGTGGTTCGGTTGCGAGTTTGCACTAAGGGCTCAGCCCACTGCTCACCCCTCCCTTTCGAAGAAGCTACGGTGGCTAAAACGGGACAAACATATCGTCGTCTGAGACAGCAGCTAGCCAGAGTGTGTAACATTGTCACTGTTTCTGTACCACAGTCCATTATAAACCACATCATGGATAAAGTTTACAAAGCCATAGTCAGGTGAGGATGAAGAGTCTTAATATACAGTATAATATAATAATAGTAATCAGCTGATTGTCTCACAAACGTAACCAGCACATTTATCCCCACATAGCAAAGCCATAACACAGCGAGGGAGAAGAACTAAGTTACATGAAACAATCCAACTAGATATTTTACACCACTGACAAGGGAAAAGTCACTACTCACGGTGTCTATGGCTAGCTTCTAGCTTTCTGCGGCTTCTCAAGGTAGTGACGAAACGCGCTCTGTAGCGCTGTTTGTTCGCGTTCGGCTACGGTAGAAACATGACGTCACAATATGTCGACCTTCGTAGAAGGGGATTCCCGCGGTTATGTAGATATAAATGTCTCATTCTAAGGTAATAAAAACATATACGGTTTATTAAGTAAGTTCTTTATACACCACTGAAAACATAGTTATGAATGTCATATTGCATTTCTGTTAATAGATCCTCAAATTCTTTACACGTTGCACCATTAAAAACACCCTGTGTAGGTTTGCGGTTTGTCCCTCCTCGGACCACTATTGATAATTCTCACTACCGCTGACCCGGAGCAACCCACAAGCCTTGTCATTTCAGAGATACTCTGAGCCACTCGCCTTGCCATATCAATTTGGCCTTTGTCAAAGTCGCTCAGATCTTTATTCCTGCTCTTTACTCCTGCATCCAACACATTGATTACGATCTTTCCAGACCTTGATACGTGGCCTTGTTAGGAGATGATCAATGATATTCACTTCACCTGTGACTGGCCATAATGTTGTGTCTCAGTGTATTTTTAAGGGTCATAGGAAAAGTTAAACGTAGCAGCAGCGACACATATTCATGTATGTAGACTGTACGATGACACCTATTGAATCGTAGGCTACGACGCAAGTTAGTATATAGAAGAATAAAACGCTATCAGAATGCGCTACTGGTAAACAAATAGAGCAAGATGAATCACACTTTGGCAATTGTGGTTTTTAATGTCCACTGAAAAAAAAATAGGAGGAAGTGAAAGAGCAGAATATGGACGAGGTTAGGGCTTGGGAAAAGAGGGCAACTTGGCAGGGCAATTTTGCTAATGGAGCTTGAAGTAGCCTTAGCAGTTTTAAGTTTTAGCGCCATGTTTCGTCGATCAATACGCCATTTCATGCTCCATTTTTATTGGCTAGTCAGTAGACGTATAGGTCGTAGCAGCAAACACACTGTCAGATGATCATGCAAAATGTATCTTTCTTTGGTCGCAAGACGTTTTCTTTGGTGGCATTGTATAGGCTTTCCATTGGGAAGGTTGTGTTCTCCAGAGGAATCGGTATTGTAATCTGATATCGGTCATTCTGCAGACGTAGTCAAACTATTGAAACCGCCATTGCTGCTGTTCCTCTATCGCCGGTTGTCAGCTTGCATCACTGACAAATGACTTTATTCCGGATACGATCAAAGTGATACTCGTAGTATCTGTCGCAGGCATCGCAACTGAAACACCTTGAGCTTGTTCAGGAAGTTTAATAAGTTTGAACGTTTTTTTATTTTTTATTATGGGATTTCACTGGTTGATTGGTTAATTCACTGATTGACATGTCAGGTCTGATTATTCATCATGTTGATATAAAAGTTGTTGATATTTGTTGTTGATGAATATTATACTCCGAGTGTGTTCATTTTATTTTGCTTAGAAAATATTAGAAGTAATTTTAACTGTTCATTGTATGTTTCTTCATTAAATTTTTAATCCCGATTATGGATGAATTAATTTTACTCTTCATTTATTATTTGATTGTCTGCTGTTAAGAAATAAAATTGGACTTAATCATCTGACTGGATCTCCTCCCTGCATCAGTTGTTTTCTTTGTCTGATGAAGATGAAGAGAATTAACCTTGCAAACAATTGTGACGCTGTTTTACAAATGTCCTTGAAGAATAATCATTGGAAATGTTGACCTAATTTTTTTCAGTACATAATACAAATGCGTATCTCATCTTATGGGCGGACGTGTGTACACAAGCATTTTCAGCGCCCACAAAATATCATGACATCTGACACACACTTGTCATCAGCAGAGACCTCCAACATGTTGAGCATTTCATATTCCACTCGGGCTGAGCTGTTGTGACTGACCGGACCTCACTCGTCCTTTGTTTGCTCTTTCCCAGCATTTGTGCTTTCAACATCAAGAGCAGAGATGAAAGAAGACGAGCAGACTTTAACATGCAAATTGTAGCACGGGCAGCACGGGAAGTGTCGCATCACAAATAGCTGTTGGTTTGATGTGGTAACAAGCACAAGAAAGAGCTGATATCGCAAGAGCTAACCAAATACAAGGCCTCGATACAATCAGGATGGTCAACTTTTCACAATTTCTAACTCTTATATCATCAGTCCCCCCCCCCAAAAAAACGAGTACTTTTTAATTTTTATATTATTAAGTAATATAATTATTAAATGTGGAAACCTTTTCACTTTCAACATATTTTTGACCTGATACTGTCGATTTTTAATTGAACGTGTTATTAAACCAAAGGTTGTATTATCAATATTATGCATACTGTACTTGTACTCCACCATATTATTCAATAAGCACAAAATTCTGACAGGCCTGCTGCAGCTCGAGTCTAAAAGTAGATCTTTATGCAGATTAGTAGCGGCCCTCAAAGTGAAAAATTAGGCAAATTCCAGTGGCTTTGAAGTTCAGGATCACTGTGGAATTCTGTAGAAATGAAATTAGGAGCCTGGAGAAGAAGAAGAAAAAAAATCCATGCGATTTTCCATCCTGTATGCTGGGAGGAGGCTTTTCACACTCCTATTTTGACTGAACCCAGAGCAGTTCAATAATTTAATAGGGAAAAAATACCTCCTACACATCGCGTTCCCATGTATTTCTCATGATAGATACGCTATATCGTCAGGGAGCAAAGTGAGACAGAGGAGCAAGCTGCATTTTGTGGAATGGAACCCAAACCAAGCATTCACAACCATGAGAGAGATTAGCTTTTATTTCCATTAGGTTTTCCTAATGAGCTTCCTCATAGAATACCAGCTTCCAGGGATTGCTGTATTGTGTGACAGTGTGTACAGTTTATACTAAGCACTAATGGAGCATTGCAAAGCGCTGCTGTATAAGGAGCTCATAAAGCATCTCGCGAGGCAGGTTCATTTGGGGCCTGAATGTTATTAGGACTACACAGTCGCTCATCGAAAGTCACAAACACCCAAAGCAACGCGAGAGCTATTAGAAGCAGATCCAGTATTAGCCTGAAGTACATACTGTACTCGTTCTTTGCTTTGAGTCTCTTTATAGGTTCGTTAATGCTTTCCAAAGTTGAAATAAGTGACTTGGCTCAGGCAGAGGAAAAAAAATGTTATGTAGATCTTATATTGTGCGCAAGTTGAAATGACCACAATTATTTGAGAAAACGACACAGTACACTGTAAAAAAAAAAAAATGCCTCTCCAACATAAAAATTTCTAGTGACCCGTTGCACCTAAAAATTTTAGCTGGCCCAATTTAAGTTGCGGAAACCACCTTTTTTTGTGTTGTGCTGACTACCCCTGCATGTAGACTGAACTTGAAATAGAATGTCGTGTCAATTCAATATTTTCTGTTGACTAAACATAGCTTGTTGGGCCAACAAGCAGACTCAAATTGAAATAAAATGTTGAATTAATTAAATATTTCATGTTGGCCAAAAAGTCTATTTTTCATTATAAATGTTCAACGCATTACAACTTTAAAACCTGCAACAGTACCAAATAATTGATTACTAGTAGAACATTAATTTGTAAAATACATTTGATTTAAACAAAAATTGATGACAAATTAACGATCACTGATACAATTTTCAATTGATATAGATATGACTGCAAAGAAAGTTTTATTTATTTATTTTAGGATTCATTTTTGTTTTTTTATTTCTTTGTGTCATGTGAGTCGGAGTAAGGAGTGTTTGGCATGCTGATGTATTGGCCTCCTCTGGGAACTGACACACAAAATCCTGTTTCACGCAGTTCTTCTGAATTCCCTCAGTGGAATTGCTTTGCATTTGAAATATACAATTAGTTATTCCCGTTTGGCACGATCAGAACCCATTTAAATAGCCACATCTGGTGAGAGCGTACAGCAGGTGGGATTCTCTCTCTCTCCACACGTTCCGATGCACGTCCCCAGGGTACACCTACTGTATATGCTCCTTTTTTCTGGCCCATATCATTTTGGTCATTGCTGTGTAAATTGTGCATATATGCCACATAAACATTTGCTTTAAGCCCTGTTCCAGTCAAAGGGCACTTTAGTAAATTGCTAAGGCCAGTGGTGCGCTATAAACCCAGCTGTTGGGCATGCTGAGGTCCAGTTAAAAGCATGTTGTACTACCTGCTCCCAGCATTGACCCCTGCTGCACCCGTGCCACGTGCAATCTACAAAAAGAAATAACAGACCAAGCATGCAGGCAACACGGCTAGCTGCTCTGTTTCATCTCGCTAAGTGTTTTCCTGGCAAACTGAGTCCCCCCCCCCCCCCATCCCATTAATTTGCAGCAAAAAGATTAAATTTAGCTTGCTATTTTAAATGGGCTAAAATAAAAAATAAAAAAATCCATGGCCTAAATTTGGGTTTATTGATTTTGCAATTACCTTCTTTACATCTTCTCAAATCCACAAGGATTAGCAAAACAAAAAGAGGGAAGCTATGGCTTCACATGCTTCATTACTTCCCATCATCACGTTATCATCACTTTACAAACATGGTGAATTAATCAGTATAATGATAAACATCATCTGTCTGTTTTTGTATTATTTTATTATTTTTTATTGTATTTACATTTAGGCCTATGTATAACTATTTCATGTCTCATATAACATAATATTTCCACGCGGTTGTTGTAAATTTAGTATTTTTCGTGTGAAAAGAACACTTCATGGTATTTTGTTTTCTTCCAGACTGTTAAATATATTAACACTGTGTTTAACACGGAGTGAATTCTTGATTATTATGGGCTTAAAAATGCGTTATGTTCGGGATAGTGCGGAAACGTGATATTGGAGCGAGAGAAGACACAGATAATCCAGGTTTCCTTTAGGCAAAATCACCAGGTTGGGATAGGAATAGTTAAGTGAGGAGATGGGGTGGTGGAGGGATGCTAGAAAACAGTCATAGAACAGAGGTAAGTCTGCTGTATAAATACCTCCTGAAGCTAACTGAGTTGATTAACTGAAGGAGCTCCTCCCGTGTTAATTAGGTTAATTTTCTGAACGTGCTCCTCCCTAACTTTGTAAATGAGACATCATTTAACACCTCTCTATTAGTGACACTATACCGCTGTTATCAGGGAATGTCTAAGAATCCATTATTAGACGTTTCCCGATATAACAGCGGCAGTGTCACTAAGACTGATAATTGATACTCTGTTACCTGGTTTCACAGACACGGCTTAAGACTGAAATGTAGGCCTATGTATGTGAACTAAATGTATCAGCCTGTCTCCCGACCGTTTTTCTCTGATGCCTATCTCCACAGCTTCAAAAATGCAGTTATTGAGAACAACCCATAAATGTGTTCCTTTTAACTGTAAATCATTAAATGTCACTTTACAATGTTATTTATAAATTAATTTTAAGTCGATGTTAAATAAAGTAATATTTGTTAGCTGTCACGTCCGCCAGCTGAAGTACCAATGATCGCCACCAGAGGCCACTCCTTCAAACTCCTTTGCTACCTCATCATTAACTCCATTTCCCAGTGTCTGATTTATGTGTGATTATGTTCAGCTGTGTGTTATTACCTTGTTTAGCTCTGCCTTTATAAGCCCTGTGTTTCCACTCATTCGTTGCGAAGTCTTGTTTGTGTTACAACTGCAATTCTGAGCGTTCGTTCCCGGTGACATGGTCTTGATCTTTTGCCTATTCTTTGGATTAGCCTGTTGTTTGCCTGTGTTTCTTGGAACTTGGTTTTATGTTTGGATTGTTTGCATGTTTTATTGATCCTGTGCCTGTTTATGGATTACGACTGTGGATTACCATAAATAAAAGCTGTGTTTGGATCAACCTGTGCTTTAGAGCAGTTTCGAAACATTAGTGCAAAACAAAATTACAAAAATATATTTTTTTTTCTTTAGAATAACAAAGAAAACAAAAAAATTGTATACGAGACCAGGAAAATGCATCAATAAAGCAAATAGGTTCAAATTAAATTACATTTTGACTAAAGGCCTGTTCGCACCAAGAACGGTATATTAGCATCAACATTAACGCATGATAACAGTCTGTTTATTATATTCTGTCTGATGCTTTAAATGCGCAATGTTTTATCGTCTGCGCTCTGTAGGGTTTCATGACTGAATTAGATATTTATTGTCCTTGGTGTTGAAAACTTTCCAAGCACCCATTTGTGAATGGGTGCTTTGTAGCAATAGCATGTGGCATCTAAACGATCATGGAACACATACACACAAAAATCACTCATGTTTCAGACACTGGAGTCTAAAGTCTTATATCTGTTATGTCGACTTGTGCTGCATCTCTCAGCTCACTCTTTTTTTCACAGTTGAACTGGTTGAATGCCTCTATCCACCCACTTCAGTCCTCAAGCTCCGATGTGCTAATACGTCAAGAAACGCTCAAGGCCCCTTGTTTTGCATCAGTTAAGGTCAATGTCAGGTCTATAAATGTTACTAGGCAGTGCGGACCCTGTGATATGCACCATGGACTACAATGTCAAAGGGTAATGGAGGCTTTATAGACATGTTTTTGTAGCATACTACGTTAGCATAGCAAGGAGAGTCACAGAGGGAAAAAAACAGATAAGTCCTTCTTTCCCTCCTCACATTTACCTCTAGAAATGTAGAAAGCGAAGGGATCTATAATTGGTGAGAGCTTGAAAGGGTACATGCTCTGAAGCTGCCACATGCCTCAAATTAATGAATTAAAGATGAAAAAAGAGCCCATCTCTCTCCCGCTCGCTCTCCCTCTCGTTTTTCTAAAGGCATATTCTCTTAATTGGTCCTTTTACAGCCAGCAAGGGCTCCTCTCTTCGGCTTTCATTTTGATCAGAGGTCTGTTCGGATTGACTGCGCCAGCGGTGAAGACCGATCTCATTCAAGCGTTCATGGGGAAGTACAGTAACACTGTGATCACTGTAATGCTATCAAAGGATATAGGCACATGCCCTTAGAGAACTTCTCAAAAGAAACCTATAAGAATAAATTACTCTTTGGAAATGAGATGAAGAGTTGGACCAGCCCTTTCTTAACATTTTTTTTCCCTATTTAAAATTGTTGCGAAATATTTCACCCACCCATGTTTCACACGGCTCAGAGGTGGGTTTCCCAAAAGCATATTAAACCAACTATGGTCACAAGTTCTGTCGCTATGAGCATTCAACAAGTCGGTGTTTACCAAAACCATGGTTCCAAAGAAAATTCGCAAACAGCATCTCAAAGTTGTGTGGTTGGAAACGACAGCATAGTTTCTTGTTTGCATGACATGTGGACTTAATAAATCCTTATCTTGAGCAAAATAAGCAAGGCCCATTCTTTGAGAGGAAGGGTAAAGGGTCCTTCCGTGTCAAATCAACCAATTTGTGGAAACTTCCCTTACCTGGCTAAAATTTCTTGATTTTACCGTAATTTCTGAAGTAAGGCAAACATCAAAAGTGATAAAATCCAAAATATTAAATGTCATGTGTGTATGTATATATGTATCTCTAACACTTCTTGAGTTGCAGGCATGCAAACTTTGGACAAAACATGAAAAGTGCTTTTTCCCATTTTTGAAATGTCACCATTGGCATATAATGCAACAAGTATTGCTTACGACAACATAATTCACTTACAGACCTACCTATCTATGCTGAAAAATAAAATAATGATGCTTCCATCTTTCTAAAGTTATTTTCTCGCCCCTGTAAGTTTGCTTACTGGTGGATTACTCAGTAAATGGCATTCAATATTTTGCCTTTCATTACTATTTATGTTATAACATAGCTTCAGAAAAAAATATTAACAAAATTCATGGCAGCAGGATGTGTATCGTGGGTGAAAAGTCAGCACTCTGAACGTTTGAAGCATGTGTGTGTTGCATCCGCCCTTCCTGTACCGCCACCCACACACCCTTCCATCCTGCCTGATAATGAACCGGTGTGTTTGCTTGTTTCATCAGCCTCTAACAGTCACTCATGTGTCTCCTCAAACAGAAGCATGCCACCCCTGCCACTATGGGAACCGGTGCAAATATAAGAGCAATGCATTTCCAGGCAGTGCAACGCAAGTTCACTGTTACTGACTGTGGGAGCTTATGGGTCAATGACATCAAGTGTCCATGATAAAGAAAAAAAAAATCTTTTAAAAAAGGAACTTTAAAACATGTGCCAGTCTCACAATCTATGGTGTTTTTTGTTCTGTTTTCAAGGACTTAGTTTGTATTTGTTTGCCTTCTGTTTTCTTCTATTGCCATGTTCCTCATTTCTTCATTAGGTCACGTATATACAGTACACTGTCTGGCCCCCAAAAAAAGAGACTATGATTGGATCATTATTGCAGTGATTATTATGTTTCTAGCATGTTATATGTTTGGCAACAGTTCTTCTAACCCGATGGAGTGTGTAGCTTTTCATTTTTACATCACAACATTTATTCTGGACTCAGATAACCTTGTCATAGAAAGGACAAATTTTAATATCAAATCTGATATTTTAAGATACTTGACATTGTTTTTATCTTTAACTAAAACTAAACATTATTTTCATTAATTGAACTAAACCTGAAAAAAAATGAAACAAATATTAAATAAAATATTTAAAATAGCACCGATTCCAAAATACTGTATGTATTATTTTTATTTTTATAAATATATTTCAAAATGTCATTTTGCTTTTACATTTTGACTCGGCCAAATATTGTCCTATCCTAACAAACCACAGATCAATGGAAAGCTTATTTATTCAGCTTTCGGGTGATGTATAAATCTCAATTTTAAAAAATGGACACATAAGACTGCTTTTGTGGTCCAGGGTCATATATATTGTGTTGGGTTTGCAATAAGTAAGTGCAAATACTTTTTCTTACTACACATTCTTTAATGGAGATGACAATCTAACAGAATTCAATTCAGAATTCCTGATCTATATGTGGAAATGACAACTACAAAGGCACGCTTTTCCAAAACATCACTCTTATAAGAGGGTTAGTGTCAGGGCACAATGGAAGAAATTTTAATGGAGGGAAATTAAATGCCTTTTTTGAGCCGCTCATTACTGCGTAATTGCAAAGGCTGTTACAAATGGCAAGGAAAACTAGAATTACCTGCTAAAAGCTCAATATTCAATGAAATGGTTTTGGCGAGAGACAGGACATTTCGTAAAAGGTTAGAATTTCCTAAGTCAAAAGTTCTCAGTCAGTATGAAGCTATTAATCTGAAGATAGTACAAGATGGATACTTGTATCATTTTAGCATCCTCGCCTTTTCTGTTTCAGTGGTTTCACTTTTCATCCATTTTCCGCTCTGACACCAACGAGCATCGATTTTCATCAAGAATTAAGTAGCTTAAAAGGTATCACTCAGTACTGCAATCCGAGCCTTCCCTGGAAAGACATATTTTGCTCTGTTTGCTTAAAGCCGGCCTGTGTGAAGGATTCGGATATAGTGAGGACTGCAGACGTTCTGTTCAAATGGTAAAGCGTGAACTACAGTTTGGGGATAGTTCACTAAAAAATGTATTCCGACATAATTGTTCAACCTCATGTTGTTGCGAACCCCTATGACTCTATTTCTTCCGTGGAACACAAGAGGAGATGTTGTGAGAAACTTTTTAGGAAATGAGAAAAATAAATATTTAAGAAAACTAAACTTAAAGATACCCAAATTGGTCACACTTTGATTAAGGCCCCATTCTCACGATTAACTAACTGTTAACTATTAATAAACTCCTAATTACTGCTTATTTATAGTTGGTAAGGTAGTTGTAAACTGTAGTACTAATAAACAGCATTTATAAATATATGCTATTAAGCACACTGTAAAAAATGATATGATTAATAAGTTATGACAACATATGTTTTTACATTGCTTCAACTCATCAAAATAAGTTAAACAAATTTTAAAGCTCCAGTCCGTAACTTTTTTTGGTAAAAAATTATCCAAAATAAATTTTTGAGCAAGTACATAACCAGCCAGTGTTCAAAACTCTCTGCTTGCCTTAGCTCTATTCAAAACGTTAAGCTTGTAATAATGTTTTAAATTCCAGTGGTACTGGTGGATTTCCGCGGGAGATGCGATTATGTCTTTGCGTCATTACGCCACATCTGTACACATAAAGAAGGAGTCTCGGCTATATAAGCTATATTGCGAGTGAGGATGCTGGAGGTGGAGATTTATAGCCTTTTCTCACAGCACTTGATATAATTAAACTTATTCATTTGATGGTGGAATGTAATGGAAATTTTACATTTAGATGTGTTTTTACTTTTAAGATGTGTTCTTTTATCTTTTAGATGTGTGCAACTTTTGATTAACGTTGAAGATTTATGTACTCATATATATTTAAAGGAAGATGTTTATAGTATTAAAGGACATTATTAAAGATATAACCAAGCTGTTAGAAATGCATAAGTTAAGATAAGCTTTCTGGAACAAAATGTTTCTGGGCTACAGAAGACCAAGTAGCCAGTGACCTATTGTGTACTTCAAGTGTGAAATGTATGTGTGCAGCTTTTGATCAAACAAGAGATAGGCAAAAGGTGTGAATTTGAGCAGTAGCTAAAAACAGGAAACCTTAACGAAGATGTCATTGGTCTGTCTAGACAAATTTATGTCCAACAAGAGATCTTGAACAAACACGTTTCCTTTTAAGGCAACAAAGGCAATCTTCTGAAACAGCCTACACAGGATGTGTTTAGGGTATATAACTTGGCGAAAAGGACCAGCCTCTTCGCCCTTCTCATATCAGACTCTGTCTGTGTGTGAACTGCCTTTCTTGCAAGAAATAAATACTTATACTTATAACTTTCGAGATCTCCAGTTGTCCTTCAATAATTATTTAAAGTTATTTAAAGTCGATAAAGAATTTCCACGACAGGGTCCAGAAAGGTTCAAACGACAATCACCAACTGGAGATTCACCCGTTGTAAAATGCAAAAGACTTTGGACTGAGAGTTTGGAAAAAGAGACTGCAACCGGCCCATGCGACAACAAGGATAAATATCTGAAGGACTTTAAATGTAGTCACGCAATGCTGATGTTGTTAACATCAACAGTTTGAGAATAAAGTATAATTTGCATGGTTTGACATGATATGATAAATGATCGTTGGATTTAATCAGCGCGATTTACTGCTGTGCTTTTTTTCCCTTAGTTGGTCAGAAGAACAAAAGTGGATGTTTCTTACTTGTTCAGATGACATTTTTGGGTAAAAATTCTTATGTTGGTCATACTTCAGAAAAGTATAATCTGTGATTCCGAATGACAGTATCCACACCGCCGTGGCGACTGACAGCCGCACATTCTCCTCAAAACATTGTGCCGAGGTACAACTCACGTAAAGTTGATAGTTTCGTGAATGACTGCAATTGCAGATTTCGAACAGAGATGGCGAAAAAGAGGAAAAACTGCGGACTGCAGCTTTAAACGTAGCTTATAAACAGCCGGTTTCAATACAAACACCATAAATAACACCATCTTTGCAAGCTCTGCACATTTTTCTCCATTTGTACTCCTGAGGTATGTGTAAGAATTCCCAAAGTATTGGGGGTATTTTGGGTCGCGTTGAGAATGATTCACTGAATGACGCATTGTCTGTAACCTCGATTATGAAATTGCTGGAAAACTCTGGAAATGTTTCCATTTTTCTTCTCAGACCAGACATTTTGCGAAGCGGAATTTCGCATTTGAGTATGAAGCGCTGCCATCTCAAATAACGACAAACCACTGGGATGAATTACAACAGCCCAGCAAATACCAATTCATGCTCTTTGTATCGTGGGTGAAAAGTCTCTTTCTTCCTGTACCGCCAGACTTTCACCCAGTTTACAAGCACCACTTCCCTTCCATCCTGCCTGATAATGAACCGGTGTGTTTGCCTGTTTCACCAGCCTCTAACAATTTCACTCATTTGGCTCCTCAAACAGAAGAATGCCACCGCTGCCATAAAAACACACTATGGCAACCGGTGCAAACATGAGCAATTCATTTCGAGATAGTGCAATGCAAGTTCACCGTTACTGACTGTGGGAGCTTAAAATAATAACTCCAGGATGACAATGTCTGACTCAAATTGTGAAAGAATGGTTGTGAGGAGCACGAAGAATCATTTTCACACATGAATTGGCACCTCTTGAGTCCAGATCTTAAAATGGTCTTTGGGATGTGCTGGAGGAGACTTTACAGAGTGCTGGACTCTTGCATTGGCAATACAAGATCTTGACCAAAAATGTATACACCTTTTGATGGAAATACTCCAATATAGGCCTATAACGAATATTATGAATTGTTTGAGGAGTCAAACCACACAACATTTTACCTGAAGTAACCTTGTCATAAAAAGGACAAATTTTCATATCAAATCTGATATTTTAAAATACTTGACCTTGTGTTATCTTTAACTAAAACTAAACATTATTTTCATTAATTGAACTAAACCTGAAATAAAATGAAACACAAATATTAAATCAAATACTTAAAATACCACTGCAACATGTATTTCTTTTAATTTATGTAAATATATTTCAAAATGTAATTTTGCTTTTACATTTTGACTTTATGCCTCCCAAAAAAAGATGAATTTATTTTAGAAATAAAAAACATGCTCATCATGAAACATTAGATGTTTTTATTATTATTACTTTTTTTTTTATAAATGAATAGATGCAGAAAAAAACAGCATAATTTCATTGACTTGTACAGTTTATTTTTTCATGGTGGATCTGAAATTACTGAAAGTCTGTGTTGGCCATATGGGTTGACGTCCGCCTACACCCTTTAAATAAACACAATGTCAAAAACTGCTGTCACGCAAAGCTTACAGTAACATTCCATTACAATCCCCTTTACATCAAGCTTGCCAAAGAACAACATGTAATGCTCATTTATCTTTGGGCAAATCTCTGAAATGATGTATGAAATGAAGAAAACGTGCAAGAGCCCAGCATACTAACTGACAGCTGTGAAATAACAAACCGCATTTGTTTAAGTGCACTGGCTGTTCACCGCAGGACCCCCTTGAGGATCTGAAGATGTACAGATCATAAACGTGACACAGTTTTGCCTTTGAGTGGGTTCTACTACGTGACGCATGGAAAAGAAGCGAGAGAGGGGCTCTTTAAGTTCTCGGATGTGCATTAACAGGGATTTAATTCCATTTCACCAACCTTAATGGGAACAACAGAGGGTTTCCTAATAAGTGCCATGGTAACCTATCCATTAAGACGAGATGAAAACGACTACCTATGCTACAAGAAGAAATGCTACAGATGTGATGACAGTACAAAATGTAACAAAATGGGTGCCTTACAATATAGAACAGAGAGATAAGGCATATGCTAATGAGAAATGCTGTGAATTAACAGAATTACATGAAGTGAAGTGACGAAAGTTTTAAGATAAGCACAACACTAAAGAGATAAAAAAAAAAAAATCAAATGAATCAGATGACAAATCAAAAACTTTAAGGAAGTGGCACTATCGTTACGGTCTATATTATACTGCCATCAGTGTTGCCAAGTCCGCATTTTTTCCTCGGAATTGGGCAAGTTTTACACTGGGGTTGTTTGAATGGAGTACCAGGCCCCACCACCCTGGAATGCGTTTTTTTACCCCACAGGAATCAAGTTTTACACCCTGGAACCTTAGGGCGCCACCCCACCCCGGAATACGAATTATTACCTTACGACGCCCCACCACCCCGGAACGCTTTTTTTTTTTAACCCCCAGGAAGCAGAACGCTCACGTTTTATTACCGCTCAGGAAGTGAGTTTTACATCCCGGAACACGATTTTTTTTCCTTAGGATGACCCTCACCCCCCGGGACATGATTTTTACCTTACAACGCCCCACCCCTATGGGACACGATTTTTACCATAAGACGTCTCACCCCCCCAGATCGCGATTTTTTTCCTTAGGATGACCCCCCCAGAACACGATTTTTACCGTAGGATGACCCACACCCACCCCCGGGACACGATTTTTACCTTAAGACGCCCCACCACCCCCCGGAAAGCAAGTGATTATCACCCGGAATGCGGGGGAAGCACCCCCTACCCCCACAACCAATGCACCCCAACCCTTTAAATGCTATTTTATCCCCCAGAACGCGGGGTAACAAGCAGAGCAAGACACGAGCTCAACAGTCAAACACGTCCATCAAGCGCATGTTTACACGGAAAAACAATGGAAAAATAGTGCAATGGAATGAAAAAACCAAACATCGATTTTGTAATGTGTAATGTTGCACAACAAAATGAACAAATATATTGCATGGTGACACGCTCGCTCGTCAGGTTGTTATCAAGCATTGAACCACACCGGCTGACAGTGACTGAGGGCAAATGCAGGCACATGTACGGCATGTTAATAAAAACAAAGATTTCAAATGTTCACACTGATATACAGTATGTTTTTGGATCTTGTTTTTGGATGGACAGTAAAATGTAGACAGCAGCTCAGAAGCAGAGCAGATGGCTGACAAATGTCCTGGCTGGAAGCAACGTTCTACATAATTTGATAATCCTCTGTGCTGTTACTCTGTTTTATAGCTCAGAGAGACTGTACAAGCTTCTTGTAGGAGGGTGGTAGCTGTAACAAAATTGAGACAGACTGAGAAAACAACAAGGGAAGAAAAGGACAAAGAAACAGTGAACATTTTACTTTAAAGAAATTCAAGAATTCAAAGACAATCTGGATGCAGAACTATATTTCCTATTACACAGCTCATTTTTTTTTCTAGGGAAGTAAAAACATACATTTCAATTAATGCGGCAAAATATTTGATCATAAACGGGACTTAAATAACAGCATGCACATTCTCACTTTTGAAAGATAGAATAACTCCTTTCCTTTTCCAGTAATGACTCTCTTATCACTGAAAGGCTGTAATCTTAAAAGGCTTCCTGTGAAGTTGTCTTGTGTGCAGCACTCTGACATTTAATCCATATTTAAAGCATCAAAATGTATACTTTGACTCTAATTGCTTGAGTGTTTGGTGATGGCTGCAGTATTCAGCTGTCACAGGTTTATTTACATGAAAGTATTTGAGAGAAATGTAGCTTTGGGAAGTCAAATAACATCAGGTCCTAGAGTCATGGTCTTATTAGCACATATGCTCTGAATCACTGAGCCTTGATGCTTTTTTGGGGTGATACAAGCTCATTATATTTCCTGATCCCATTTCCTAAACATACATGGGAAGCATTGCAATGTATCACAGGGGTCTGTGGCAAAAAGTAGGCATAATTATGCTGCCTTCTAAGCTACCTTCTTTTATGACGCAACTTGTTCGTGGAGAAGGCAGTCCCATAAAGCATTATGATGGTGGAGAATGCAGGTAAAAGGTCTACAAATATGCTTAAAATTAATTTAAAACCAATACTTATCAACAATAAGAGTAGAATCTCATTCAGAACTGACTTTTTTTTTACCCAATATTGGTATTTTTAGGCATGCAAGAATTGCAGTGTTGCATTAGCTTAGCAATATGCTAATTCCAAAGTACTGAAATCATTTATAGCTTAAATCATGTGACAAAAAAAAAAAAAGCTTGTTGGTCTAACTTAATTGACTTTTGCACAGATTTTTGCACCAATTTGCAGTCTAATATTTGCCGAAAGTCTGTTCGGAGTTGACAAATTTCACAGAAAATCCCGTAGTGTAGGGCACGGATTAGATTTTTTAGCTTCCGACTATATCCATCCCGTCAGAGGATATTAAAACATGTTTGATATTTTGAGCCGATTTTATAACACATATTGTGTATGACGCTTTGCTACTGAAACCGAAGCTGTCCTCCATCTACCAGTGTTGCAATAAAATACAATATAAATGCAACAACAATAACCGTTATCCAATCGTATCCACCGTTGAGGCAAAGTCAGGTGAGTTGTTTGTTGGACATCAAGGGATTTATTGGGTAAATGTGTATTTTTAATTTTCATTTTTTTAGGATTAATGCTCATGTTGGCGTTTCCATCCAGCGTTTTATATGTGATATCTAGATATTGAGAACATCTAGCTTAAAAACATGTAGCCTACTCTTCCGAAAAATGGTAACCACAAAAATAAACATAACAGAAACTCTATTAAATGTCAAACATAATCTGAATATTAAACATTCAAAGGTTCCCTTTACAAAAAGTTTCAGTCAATGCAACAAAAATTATTCATGCAGTCCCGACACCAATGGATTAAGTTAATTTAACTTAAATCTGTCACTTATGAGCATAGGCGTAGATTACCCGGGGGACGTGTCCCCCCCACTTTTTCTAAAATGTAAATTCGTCCCCCGCACTTTTTCATAGGACAAGTGTGTCTACGACAAGCTGAGGTTTTCGCGGGTGTGTAAACCCTACATTGAGATTTAAAATCTAAAGAGTCAAGGATACGTGACTTTCACGTTTCCATGGTAATCAGTCACTCGTGCATTAGCCTAGGACACGCCCATGCGCGCACCCGCGCCGAATCTTTCATAGAGTTCAAAATGGCAAAAAAACTCACGAAAAAGTCAAGCACTGTAAGTAAGTTGTCATGTAGTATCCGAATTGTGTTGCACAATGATGAATAACTCCGCCTATTTCTCTTGTTGAATAATTAACAGGTTTTGTTGTAAATTCACTACCCGAACAAACATGCAATATTTTCAATCTATTTTACTCGTAATGCATTTCATTTTCACAGATATGTTATCAAAGCCCTTCAAATTAGAATACACATGCTAAATGTTAATGGTGAATTTGTATTTTCATGCATTAACAGCCGCGATCTGCTTGAATCAGGCTTTAAGAAAGTAGTTTTAAAAGCTTGAAGGTTTTCAATTGGAAAGTTTTAGTTTAGTAAGACAGACTTTGTTTAGGCTAGTAAGAAAATGTAATTTTGCCAAAAAAATTACTTTAATTTTAAGTAAATGTTATTTTTAAATCAGCTTCAGTGTGATATTTAACCATATTATCATGCTTAACAATGATAATTTGAATAATTGTAATGCGATGATCAGATATCTAAATCAGAGAATATCATATGTTTGGGCAGTTGGATTATTTATTTTTAACAGTGGATTCGGGGGACTCAAAGTGCACCAGATTAATGAATTTATCTTTAAATTGTACCCCTAGAGGTACTGAGATCCACCTACAAAAATACTGTGCCACAGGAGACTATATGATGGTCTACTAAAAATACACATTTTATTATCTTATTAAAATACATGATCACGATTTTACCACCTCCGCCTCATTTTAAGCCAGGAAAAACCCCGCATGTGCAATATAAAGAACTGGACAACTTTCTTTCTGTTTTATTGCTTTAAAAATAAATAGCATATTAAGCTAATTAAGCAAAAACCTCAACAAAAGTCTGAAGAAAAAAAAAATGATATTAGACATTCTGTCCCCCTCACTTTTGAAATGGTGGCTACGCCCCTGCTTATGAGGTTATATTTTATTATATTTGAGCAAACCTCAATTCCTGTGTTCACTGCTAAGATTAAATGATCCACATACTGTCATAATCACATCTGCTTTGAAACAAACCCTCGCCCTTTCTGTGTAATTCTCGCACAATTCAGTCACACAATCAAGATATCAGTTAAGAGTATTCTGGTCCTTACCAGAGGACAAGAGTCGAGATTGATTTTCTTTCTGTCTTAATTCCTCCCCACAGTGTTAAGGGCAAATGAAGTTCTTCCATTTAGCTGCAGGCGACTGCTGCCATGTCACAGTGTGAGTCTGGCAGTCTGTTGTGAATTTTTTCCCATCTTCATTTTGTTTATTGCACTATAATCTCATAATCATGCGACAGCATTCGCTTTAAAGAACCCATTTAAATCACTATTGTGTACAACGCAACAACGTTTATAAATCATATTATTGCAGGTCTAAAAGCAGATTGTTTGAGTCACATTTGTGACTGTAAATGCACACCTGACATTAATGTACTAAATATGCTTTATCGCCTGGCAGTCGTAAACAGTCAACGGTTGGTTGATAATCATCATTTACAACTTTTAAGAATATTTAACGGTGAATTTACATATATTGTTTTGTTCATTATAATCAATTCAGACTTGCAAAAATGTTATTTTTACAGTATTTTACAGCAAGATTAATTGTGTCTATCTATCTATCTATCTATATTAATATACTATAAAATAAAATTATATGAGATTTTCTAAAGTATTTGTCTAAAATGAAACAAAACATCTCAAAACTAAAAGCATTTAAAAATGTGTTTTAAATTCTACAAGTAAATGTACTTTATAATGTACAGTATGGAAAAAAATATTATGTAAAAACGTAATTACGTAAATGTAAAAATATGAAAAGTGCATGCAAAAATAAATATTCAATATCAACTGATATGATAAATAAACAATCAGAGCAGATAACCAATATGGTACCGATATATTGTGCATCTCTACAGTAAAACATATTATTTTTAACAGTTCAATGAATGTGACATTAACCGACTGCATGACCCCAATGAAAAAAGTCTGATAAATGCAAGTAGTCATGAACAAATAGGAAATGTGTCTGCTTGAGTGCTTGCTGGAAAATGGGCCTACCAAAGATAACAAAATGCTCCTCATTGCAACGGGGTAGTAGCTAATGTGCCTTAGCAAGACCCCTCATTTAAGCTAATTCATGCTTCACTGGCACCTCTGCAATATGGAGCCACATCCACCGTAAAGGATGGAGACACTGCAGTCGGCTTTAAAATCTTTTTCATTTGCAGATGTATGTTAATGACTAGATATTAGCTTCCTGGAAAGTATTCTTTGCGGTGATTCATTTGAGTAATAAGTACCTTAAGCTGGATACTGTCTCTGTAAAAGTATGGGCCTATTTCTCTAATGTGCAGAGTTACAAGGCAAACAGAAAGTGTGTGCGAAGTCCCCGCTGAGAGATCTCAGTGTGCTTCCTTCATAGTATTGGCACACAACAAGGCTCTCAGCAGGAGGTGTGAACATCCTCCTTCTCACTTTCTCAATCTCTTACTTGGAAACGAAAAAAAAAAAATCGTATTTTTGGCCATTCATTCAGCAGGGAACAGCATCCGGAAGGAACACGAGCCAGACTTGAACTTGAGTCACCTGAATGCGCTCTATGACTCTGTTTACATATGATAGTTACATCCAAGTCTCCTGTGATGGAATTACAAGTAGACTTCTAAATTTGTTGAAATCAACAAAGACTTTTGCTTTCCTGTTCCAACTCCCTTTTCCTTACCAGAAAAGCCATTTGTGATTCCTAAAGCCCCTGACACACTAAGCCGGAGGTTGTTGAGTGTCGGCCGGCACAGTTTTTGCGTTTTGTTCCACATCTCGCCACTAGTTGGACCCCGTTGGGGGTATTCTGTTCGATTGAGCATATGAATCGGCGTCCGTCTGTGAGAGAGATTGGCTCTGATTGGCTGTTCAGCGAAGCAAATGTGGCAGTGCACGAGAATTAAAGGAAAAGTGATGAAAGGGAGCAAAGAAGCCAAGATGCCACAGACAGAAGACTGTTCTAATTTTAGTAGTCTGTAGTCCTTTTGGTGTGTTCAAGAGTAGCCGATAACACAGTCAGCTTTCGGCGCCGCTAGTTCTTTTAGGGTGGCTTGGCGTGTCACGGCCTTAAAGGCACAGGTGCTGAAAATGTTGTCACAACCTTTAGTACAGTGGTTGAAGACCACCAGCTCCGCAATTCAGCACTCCAGTCAAGTCACATATTGTATAAAATGCTATTTAAAACGTGATATTCAAATTTCAAAACGCTTTATTGTCTATCCCCACAGGGGATAAATAAACAACATCTACAAAGTTACGACGCTCAAAGTTCAAAGCAAAGGGAGATGTTTTCTTTTACAGAAATCATTTTTAAGGACTACAACAAGCTTCTTCAAAATTTACATAAACCCCGCACCCAGGAACGTAGATTATCATGAAAGAATATGTTAATCAATGACTAGAAGATAGTTAACGCCACATCAGCTACATAAATTCATCAACTAAACATTTAGAAACGTCCTGTGGCATTCTACATGTTGTCAGTTCTTCTTGAGTCTCACCATCTTTGTCCGACTCTGATTTGAACATAAAAGGCTACAAGTTTTTGTAATTTTAAATGCGTGTCTGTGTGAGGTAGACTAATCGAAGATGCTAAGACTTGATCTCTTGAAGCTCCGCCCTCTGTGCTGAGGGAAGCAGCTCATTTGCATTTAAAGGGACACACACAAAAACAGCGTGTTTTTGCTCTCACTCAAAAAGTGACAATTTTAACATGCTATAAAAAATATTTGTGGGGTATTTTAAGCTAAAACTTAACATACACCCTATAGACTCAGAGACTTATTTTACATCTTGTGAAAAGGGCATTATAGGACCCCTTTAAGATAAAAATCATATTAAACCCGCACCACTATATACAGTATATAAACTATAAAATTCATCTTAAGATCCTATTTAAAATCCCAATGGCAGTTGGAATAAAGGTCTTCTTATACTTGGCTTTTTTCACCAAAGGTACTTTATACCGTCTACCCAAACTATACAGGGATGGGAAGAAACTGTCACAATAACAAGAGGCTTTCATTTGCACTGCCACATGGTAAAGATCAGAAAGAGGTACTTGTTTCTCAGCAATGATTTTACCAGCCATGTTAATAATCCTTAGGAGTCTGTGTTTGCATTCCACAGAAAGAGTGTTTAACCAGGATACAATGTTAAAAGTGAGCACAGATTCAATGAGTGATTTATAAACAACTATCAGAATGTCCTTTTCAATATTAAAACCCCTCAATTTCCTCAATAAGCATAGAGGTTGGTAATCCTTTTTAGAAACACTGTCTGAATGCTTATCAAATGTAAACTGGAGTCAATCTCTGCACCCAGGGACTTAAAAGATTAAAAGATCCCACCTGCTCAACTTCCTCTCCATTAAGCAACAAAGGCTTAAAAAGTGTGCATGCATTATTAGCACAACACATTTCTTTGGTTTTGTTAATATTAAGCTGTAAAGAACCCTCCTCCATCCAGGCTGTGAGAAAATTAACAAAATTGAAAATAAATGTCCTGTGACTGGATGTCCTTCACACATCCCACCAGTGCCATGTCATCTGCATATATTGTAAGCATCATATTATCATGTGATCTCATTTGTATAAATAGAGACATAAATTGGGGATAAAACACATTCCTGTGTGAGAACCACATTTTAAAATCAAAATGATTGTAATCATTGTTTTTGACCCATTTAACCTTAAACAGTGCTTTAAGAGTTTTAGGTATATGCTGTCACGACCCGGCCTAGAACTCAGGTTTCCGGTGTAAGAGCTAGGTGCTAATACCACCGAGCCACCAGAAAGCAGGGGTAGGATCCAATCGAAACACAGGATACGAGGTATCAGGTAAGATAGTTTAATAAATAAAAATGATGTAAAAAAAACTTCAACAAAGGGTCTTCTCAAAATGG
This sequence comes from Tiaroga cobitis, assembly GCA_030578255.1. NCBI lineage: Eukaryota > Metazoa > Chordata > Actinopteri > Cypriniformes > Leuciscidae > Tiaroga > Tiaroga cobitis. The sequence continues at coordinate 17,065,034 of CM060612.1, read as the reverse complement.
AGGTAAAAAAAAAACACAACAACAAAAAAACTCCACGAGGGGAGAAAAATAAACAGATCCACAACTTTAAATAACAAACAAAAACCTAAATCACAGGGTCTCAAAAATCCATAGAAACTCAGGGCACCAGGCAGACATACACAGGGGGAAACGAGGTGCAGGTGAAGATGATCACACAAACGAGAAACCACAGGTGAGTGATATTACATCTAGTGGCACAACTAAGGAAACAGCAGTCCCAAATGCTGACATACGTCTAACAGGATATATACAGAAATCGAATAAAGTTATCAAACACTTCACAGTCTTCACTGCATAAATTATAAATTAAATATAGATTAATCCTTATTAAAGCTACATAAGTTATTTAGTCAAGAGAAGTGAGTGATTTTCTCTTTTTCTTTAGTTCTTTGATTATCCTTAATGACCGACAGGTTTATTAGGCTGCTGTCACTTTAAGACCCGACTCACATCACACGGATCGAATATTTTCACATTTTCTTAACTCTTTACGTTCATTTAAGACTTAGTTAAACTGATTTAAGACTGTGCTTGCGAGGATACTCGACAAAACGGGCATTTTGGAGTCATTTTGTGTTTTGCACTGTCTGAAGCGGCGTGTGTGTGTGTGTGAGCCACACAGCCAGGAGATTCACAGACGCTCTCCAATACTGCACTGCGTTCTCTTGTTTCTTATCGCGCTGGAATGGTTTAAAAGCATTTGCATAAATAAGATTGTGATCATATAATGTAACACTAGCCAAAGGATGGTGGTAAAAAAACATGATGAGTTGGGTTAAATATTTTTAACACGTTAAACTGAAAAAAAAAAAAAATTAATTGCAATTGTGACAGCACTAGTATTAACATCCAAATGCTACCTATTGCAATACAATATTCTCTCCCACATATATTGCTATTCTAACTGTGCCAATATATCTGTCATTGCAAGTATCAGTGTGTGTTAGTAGAAAGGAAATGTGCAGTTACACCATCATGGTTTCTTTACCAACGTTTCTTTAGTCAATCGGCAATCCCGCATCCTCAATGTAAAAAAAGAAGGGAAAAAAAATAAATTTAGATAGAAAGAAACTGAAGCTTAACCTCAAGGCCATGGGTCCTCAGTTCTCTGATTCACTAAATGTGAAAATAAGACCTCAGACAACGTGAGAGTAATTTAAGAGGCAAATATCTCCCTTCATTTAGCGGCTTCCGACACGTAATCCTCTGCAGATGTGCTTCATTGCACATAATCAAATAAATATATAATTGAACAGGGATGAACTGCCTGACTGCTGCCCGTCGCATGGGAGCTGTTATAGTTTGAGAATTTGAATTGAATGCATTAGCAGAGCCTATTCATTCTACAATCACTGGAAAATTACTCAAATTCTTTTAAAAGAGCAGAAAGGTTTGCCTGGTTAGCATAGTCCAGTTAGCCCTTACTGGTAGAGGCCAAAACAAAACAAATATGTGAGGAGCTGATATTGAGATTAATGGGAATGCTAATTAAAGGCATTGCAGACCTCCTCAATGCTAACGGATAGCTGTCTCCAGGTAGTATTCACATTCTTGACGTTAACAGCATCTAGACCTCCTTGATGCTAATGTTAGCTTCTTCCAGATATTTTAGTCATCGTCGATGATAATAGACAACTCTTAGGTATTATAGATCCGCTTGATGCTAACTTTAGCTTTCTGTGAGTATTATAGACATATTTGATGCTAACAATGTCTTTATACAGGCATACTAACAGATTACTTTTTTCAGGTATGCATTGATGCTAACATTAGCTTTCTCTGGTATTTTATTTGAACAAATTAACTTTCATGAGGTTCAACACCACCATGATGTATAACTGATAGGTTTTTTTCAGGTATTATAGACTTCCTTGATACTAATGTTACCTTTGTATACGAGAATAGACATCCTTGACGCAAAATGATCTTCCTCAGTTAGCCTATTTCATGATAACTAATTACTATAGCTTTCTTGAGGAATAATAACTTGATAACGGATAACTTTCTCCAGGTATTATAGACCTCCTTGATGCTAACGTTAGCTTTCTCTGAGTAGTAGCTATAGACATTTTTAAACCTAACATTAGGTTTTTACAAGTATTTGATGCTAACAGATGGCTTTCTTCAGGTATACAAGACTTCCTTAGCTGCTGAAACTCTAAAGGTTCAGACATTCATATTATATTTCTGGAGTTAACAGACGGAACAAGAAGATGATTAAAGTCACGCAATGCTGTTAAAACAATGTCGGATAAAGTGCCAAGTGTCCCAGAATTTCCATGTATCGTTTTACAGTAATTGTTCAGTACTTATCTGCTCCTACAATAATGTCATTTCTTTGTATTTCCTTATTTGGGTGCTTTTATAATATCTATAGATATGAATTAGTTAATATTATGAAACTATTATCATACAAATTGAAATGCCATAATGTTATTTCAACCCTAAATAATTTTATCAGTGCACCTTTTCCTCTAATGAATTGCGCAATGCTTCTCATCTTTCGGAGTGCAACGGACTTGTGTTGTTAATTTTCCTCTAAATTTCCTCCGTTCAATTGCTCCCTGAGGAAATTTAGCCAAGGCATTATTAATCAAAGCCTTTGACTTCAGGAAAGGGATTTCTGTGACTGCTGACTCATAAAAGTGATGTAACGGTTCTGTTTTGTTGATTGCTGACATCAGCTCAGGATAATTCTGTTAAAGCGACCATTCATCGTTAAGATTTCATCACCCTTGCTTTCAGTGACTGAAATGAACTCCTTATCTTATAGTTTGATCGAGAAACTGAGCTTTGGAGCAGACGGAAAATTGTCTTGCCTCACCATGGAGAGATGTTTGTGCTCAATAAAATTTAAAATAATAACCAGACTTTTAGCTTTGCTGACAAAAATGTTAGTGCTCGTTCTTGATGGTTGCTTTGTGGTTGTCTATGGGCCCAAATAACATTTTATTTCTGGCTTGCATTGCCAGACTTGCTTGTTTCAGCTTATTCTCATCAAGCACCACACACTTACTGTAGACAGGAAGAGTCCTACTGACTGACAAGTAAATTGGTCAACTACAGTTTTTATGTGCTTTTAGGTGTTGGTTATTTGAAGTAGATCATTCTCAATTTGTGAGTCTCAGCTCTGTTTTGATCTGGTCAAGTGCAACAAGGAAAAAATATCAACCATGTATTTTGTTTCTGTCAAAGGTGGTGTGTCGAATTGAACTCTATGGTATTTGATGTATATGTATCTGTCCAACACGCCCTCATGGCATCTCGCAGCTATTTTATGTTTTAGCAAATTAGTGGTGAATTCGTACAAACTCATTTTCTCTTACGATCGGCTTACGCAGGTTTAGGGCTGGACCATCATGCTTTTCATATGAAATGTCATGAAACAGTTTTCTCAAGAGATTGGCTTAATTTGTCAGTTAGTTTAAACTGACCAAATTAGCCAGATGCTAACACAGAGGAGTGACACAACATGCCCTCTTCCTTGAAAACCATGAACAAAATTAAGGAAAATACATTTTATGCAACACTTAACCCGAAGTATTTGTGATGCTTACCGTAGCAAACACCACTAAAGATCCATGTATTCTTAATTACCCGCGTTCCGCTCCATCTCGCGCAGTCGTGTCCGCACAGCTTTCAAAGTATACTCAACCATGGATGAGTGTGAATGGATGCGTTTCGAAACGCGCAGTACAGTTGCTTTTTGATACCCTACCAGATGTCAGAGGGCAGCAATGAGTCATGTAATTTACAGGACATTCGCTTGGAAGGATAGAAGAAGAAAAGAAGCGGAAATAAAGCTCAAGGTCGCTTTATAATTAGGAAATAGGAAACGAGAGAGCCAGTTTCACACGTACAGTTCTCTACGAATGTAAATCCATTGGGGGATCCCGGGAGCCCTCACAACTTTATTGCTCACTGTAAGCTCCACAGATTGCACCTCTACAAGGCTGTGATTAAACAGGACTGAGCCAGGGTCATTAATATGGACTGCTCATTATATCACACCCGTTTCTCCGAGTCTGATGTGGTGTTTCTGATGCTGGCATGTGAGGCGTTTTCACAACCCGATGACACCTACCTTCTGTGCTCTGTGGCTCAGGAAACGTCTGAAATGTGGGCCGTAACAGGTGGCGGTTGACAGGGTACTGCTTCTTCCTGTAGTATAGCTCTCCCCGGTCTGACCGCCGAACTGAGAAAAGTCTCAAAATGATGAGTTTTCCATGCCCCATTGACTGTGTGCTATGAATGTGCGTTATGTTGGGAGGTCCACGATACTAAGGACACCAGGAAAGTCGAGCGTAAAGATGGGCAGAGTGATCTGAATGATGCATGAATTTCCCTGAAGGCACAGAAAGGCAGTTTATTTTTTATTTTTTTATTTTTTACTGACAATAGAGGGGCATTCTGGAACTTATCATTAATTAATTGTGCTGTGGAGTGTTTTTAAAGTGCACTCAAAAAAAGGATGGGTAATCTGCGTGAATTCAAATTTTCAAACATAAAAAATAGAATGTGAATTTAACAAGACAATTCAGTGCAATTACATAATAATAATGTGATAAAATTTCAAGCTGTCAAGCTATACACTTCAAGTAAAAACTATAACTTATTTACACACACCTCTTAAAAACATCAGTGTTTTCCCTGGTTAACACAGGTAAGTAAAATTAAGCAAAGGAATAACAGTTAAAAGGCTTTCAGTATAAAAGTATTTCATGTTTTGCCTGACAGACTTCAGTCCTCTAATAGAGGATGCTGACATTTACACCACTTTATAATGTAAGTGTATAATGTAATTAATTTATTTATTTTTAAAGCTGCAGTCCGGCGTTTTTCCTCTTTGTCGCCATCTCTGTTTGAAATCTTTAATTGCATTTATTCGCGGAATTATTAACTTTGCGTGAGTTGTACATCGGCATGAAACGGCGCGGATGAACACTGTTTTGAGGAGACTGCGTGTCTGTCAGTCACCGCGACGGTGTCGATACTGACAAGTAGTCATAGTGCTATGAAATAAACGGTTTATGAACTGAATCCCTGTTATGCATAAACGTGTTTTACATAATATAACTCTAATATTTTTTGGGAAAACAATCATTTTCACTTTACCGATCTGATTCAGATCCAATGCTTGACAATGGAGGAGGCGCGTTTGGTTTTCTTGGTGTAGAGTGATTTGCTCCCTCTCATAGCTAGCACAAAATAATTTACCATAATATGAATATGAATGCAAAATGAAAAAAGCCACAACAAAGAAAACTCCGTAACTGTGTGAATTAAGCGAACAAGTGTGCTACTGTTACACGGTTGAACTATTGAAATGTCTTACCTGTCCAACAGAAAAAAAGCCGTTTCTGCGTCCGTTTTGAACCCCTTCAAATATCACGGAGTTCACGCCACCTTTTAAAAGCCCTGCCAATGTTAATCCTTGTTTTCGCGTGGGCCCGGTTGCAATCTCTTTTTTTCTCTACCCACTCCGAAGTCCGAGTTCTCCTGGGTTTTACCACGGGTGAATCTCCAGTTGTCACTGGTGGTTGTCGTTTGAATCTTTCTGGATCCGCCATGAGTTTAATTATTTGAAGAGCTGTGAGAAAAGGCTAAAAGCTTCCAACTCCAACATCTGCTCACGCAATATAGCCTACTTGCCGGGACTCCTTCTTTATGTGTACAGATGTGACGTTATGACGCAAAGACATGCTCGAATTTCCCGCGGAAATCCACCAGTACCACTGGAATTAAAATCATTATTACAAGCTTACCGTTTTGAATCGAGCAAAGGTAAGCAGATATTTTTGAACACTGGCTGGTTATGTTTTTTATATTATTATTTTGGATCATTTTTAACCCAAAAAAGTTACGGACAGCAGCTTTAACATGTGTACTTATGCTGTCATGTTCTATTGTTACATGAAGCATTTGAAGCAAACTAGAAATTTAAATAAAAAAATAAATGTAAGTCAGACAGACAGACAGAAAAAAACACACAGAAGGACAGACAGACAGACAGACAGACAGACCGATAGATAGATAGATAGTTAGATAGATAGATAGACAGGTGGAAAGACAAATAGGTGGATAGATGGACAGACAAACAAATGGATAGACAGACAGAAGGACAGACATATAGATAAACAGGTGGATAGATAGACAGATGGATAGGCAGACTGAAGGACAGATAGACAGACAGATTGACAGGTGGATAGACAGAAGGACAGATAGATAATCAATAATTTAAAGGAACAGTTGAGCTGAGCACATGTTGTTAATCTGAATAGCATTGATGTTGGATAGTTCAGGCTCATTTTGGCAGGTCTCAGCCTTTGGTTCTTACCGAGGCCAAAAAAACCAAAGACAGTGATAAAAGCAACGGCACACTGCAGGAGCTCTGACTTCCCCACGACAACCTCAGAATACTGAGAGGGATTTCCGCATTCCAGAATCGTCACAATAGCCTGAATTTGAATTTGCCTTTTGTAATCTTTTTTTACATTTTGCATATCATTGCGCACCATGCGCTCACAGCATGGATTGAATAAATATTGATTCCGACAGTGGCTAGCTGGCTCAATCTCCAAAAATAAAAGAAAGAATATGACTGTTTGCAGACGGCGGTGGCCCGGATATATCCTGTCCTACCCTTAAAGTGAAAATTCACAAGAATTGGAGATTATCTCGAGGTCGCCAAACTGGAAAAGCCAACAAAAGCACTTTATTCTCCTTTCTCACAACTTAAGCCTCTGTCCCGGCCACGGTGATTTATCGATCCTCACTTGTGGAACCTGAGCTAAAGAAGGCCTGTTTCCTTGTTTCCTTGGTTACTGTGCTCTCGCTGTCATAACCTACCAGTGTCAGAAGCTTCGCCCATAAATAGTCCAGCAACAAAGCTCGATGTGTAATTTGTACCGTACGCCATTTATTTCGTCATTTTCAATTACTGTAAAGCATTAATTTAGCACATACGGTTATGAAGTTGTTTTTTACTGCAATGTGGGCATTTCCACTGTAGATACAGTCATCGCAACAATCACGTTATTTTGTTTTACCAAGTCGTGGGGCACAGATGTGATGTCTTGAAATAGCTTGTGAATGTATATTAGATTATGCACACATTATGATTATATTATATCCAAGTTGAGATAAACAATCTATGTTTAAAGAAATGTAATGCAAGCAATAACATTCATTACATATAAGATAAGATCTCATTACAGTAGAGTATATATAATTGTCAAATCATGATCACAGGTGTGTCTTGTTTAGTGATTAGTCCATGCGTGTATTTAAGCCCTCATGTTTGCCATGCGTCTTATATTAATGTTGGATTAAATGTCACTGATGGGGAGTTTAGTTCATGTGTTTTGCTTATTGTGGATTATCAATAAGCTGCACATGGGTTCTCCAAGCTTGCCTTCAGTGGACTAAATGTCACAATATGTATACAATTATATATACACACACACAACCACACATATATACACATACACATATACATTTATATATACATACATTTCTTAGAATTAAAATATTCAACAATTATTTAATTTATGTGAATTATACACTTAGTTTTTACATGAGTGCTGCATGTATAGGCAACTCTTGTGTTCTAGAACAACATCATCCACCACTAACCTCAACAATCACTTGAAATATATTAAAAATGATTATTTACAGCACTGGACTGCCACTCGCATACAAGATGTGTGAAATCCACTTCCTCTATATCAGATGCAAGCCTGTGGTTGACAACATGCCCCACCCAACCTTCGAAAAACCAAGAAAAAAAAGTTATCAATACAAACGACTTTGTCAAGAGAAACAAAAGTTGTGGCCGTCTGATTCACTGATCTTCTGAAACAACGTAAAGTTAATGTGACACGACAACTTGTGTTGCAATTACTAGTCTGTAATTAGTCTGCTGCACCTAAGGCCATGATATGCTAATGATAAAGAAATTACGGTGTCAAAAGAAACGAGTTGAATCACCACAAAATCCTGCTAATGTATAATATCTGAACTAAAATCAGCAAGCGTGATTGATAAGGTCCTTAAGGCGATGGAGCAACGCAGGTTTACTTGCATGCGAGACAGGAGTGAATGAAACGTGAGTTTAAATATTACGGGCTTTCTTCCAGCTTTTTTTTTGTGTGATTGTTCTGCAGATAACTTTCCAATTTCAAGAGGCAGAACGTCAGTCGGAATGGCTTGTGAATGACGAAGTCTCAATCATTTGTGAGCGGTGAGTTTCATAGCTTCAAAACGGTTAGGCTTCTTATCTACAGTGCGTCACGGCAAACATTTTTATGTGCATTTACGTTACAAATGCTGTGTCTACAAAACCTAATCGCAATGGTTCTTCTCTATTAGAACACACCGTCACTGTTGGAGAAAGTTCTTCCAAACATAATGAAACATATCCATTGGTAACGGAAGAGTTTACCCAAAATAAACTAAAAAAGGGGCCTGGAGCATATTTTTTTTATCTTCTTTTCAGTGCATTTTAAACCCCCCTCTGAGAGCACATCTAGTAAACATGTTTCAGACAAGTCAATCAGCTTTCTCTCCTGACCAATCAATTGAGTGGCCGAGGCTTAAAGAGCCCTGGAATAGATTGAGGTTTTTTGAAACAGTCCAGAGTGCACTTAAGCACGAGGATAAATCGGCTAACATTTCCATCCGCGGCCCAGCATGGCATATTAATGGCCATTATATTTGGTTTTGGTCACATCTTACCACCAAAGAATGCTTTTAAAGCTTCCAATCTATAGTTTGCATGGCTAGGAGGAACACAACAGTGAGAGCAATCTGAATTTTCTGGGGTTTATGGATTTCATCTGTCTGAGCAAGCGGGTTGCTGCCCACACACAAAATAAGATGCAGAAGATAAAGAAGGGGGTGACATTTAGGGCTCGCCAAATGCAAAATCTGAGGGTCTTAAATGAGGTTGTGGCTTAGCTCTTGGTTTCTTGGATTTATGCTCAAAGGCCATGTTTCTGACTTTGCTCTCACAGCGTATAGTAAATGAAAATGTGCTGAAATTACAGCTAGCTCTGGGCAGAAATGCGGTTTTCTGCCCAAAGCATATACCATGGCATTTATAATAAATTTCCCTTTCGGAATGTGAACATGCCTTGGAAAGTATTTCCATATCGTTTTAAAAATATATATATAATATAATATAAAATATTATATTATATTATTTTCACTTTCGGAATGTGAACATGCATTGGAAAGTATTTCCATATTGTTTTATAGATAATAATACAATAATGTAATGTAATGCAATACATTCTCCAAACCACTTGTCCTATGTGAGGTCAAGGGATTCTAACGCATATCCCAATACTATAATATAATAAATATAATAAAATATATAAAATGGCTGAGTTATTAATAAATAATATGACATGGGTCAGTTAATTAGTTTCTAATTAATTACGGTTAATTCTGTTCTAGTCTTGAAGTCAGTCACTTTTAAAATTTATTTTAATTATAGTATAATATACTCACTTTTGATAGTAGTGTGTGTTTGACCGTGGGTGATTTAGAGGTCCTCATGGCTATAGCGAATACTGTCTGCATCATCAGCGAATTTGGCACTTTTCAACGGATAATCTCTCATGATAAGAATCCCACCAACCCATTTCACATTATCTGATGTTATCTCACATGCCCAAAGTCCAATTTCTCAGTTCAATCACAAAACACTGAGCAGATAAAAAAAAAAGTCACCCTCAACTTACTCACCCTGATGAGCCAATGAAGACGAAGAGCTGCAAGAGAAGAGGCCAGAGATAGCAGGCTTTCTGATCTTCGGTCATCTGTTGGGTCATTCCTGTTGAGAAGAACCTTCTGAACTCTGTTACTGTACATTTAAAACATGAATATGGCAGTGCTGTAATTTAAGAGGATGTCTATAAAAAGGTATATCAGAAATACATTTTGATTATAGCCATCTTTTAAGATTTTATATGATCAGATTTCTGTCAAATAAAATAAACATCTTAAAAATCATCTATTAAAATAAAAAAAATAAAGACATATTAAAAACCACGTAATAAAGCAAAGCAAAATCAAACAAAACAAGATAAAAAAAAAACCCAGGATGGAATATTTGATCAAAATATCAAACCAGCCAACTAAAACAGAATATAAATTGAAAACATACTAATTGATTCCTATTTAAAACGATATATCATAGAAAACATTAAGAAAAATTTAGTATTTATAGCTATACTTATATATATATTGTCGGCCAGGTGCAGATGATAGTCAGGAATAAAGTTCAAACATCCAACAGGTAGCCTATACAGACTAACGCAAAACGAGACCAAACAAAAGTGCACGTGAGGAAACACTCATGGTGATTAACTAAATGAACAGCTGTGATGATGATTAGTGTCCATAGAAACTGATGAGTGGCGGGAAACTCACACAAAGGAACATGTTATTAATGAAAACAAACGGGGCCTTTACACGACAGAATTTTCAACTAAGCGTTTTGGGTGTTCATCTACAGACAGCGGCGTTTTGGTGTCCTGAAAAGGTTTTTGAAAACAACACCCTTATATCCGTGTAAACTAAAAAAACGCGAATCTGTGAAACACGGTGACGTCATGAACATGTGTAGGCTATGTGTTTAGTCTATAGGCTTTTTTTTTTTTTTATTAAAGGTTCCTTACAACCAGAGATGTATAGTAACGAAGTAGAACTACTTCACTACTGTACTTAAGTACTAAAAGGCTGTATCTGTACTCTACTAGAGTATTATTTTTTTGTCCTACTTCCACTTTTACTTCAGTAGGCCTACATATTTTCGATGAGTTTAATCATTTTACTCCGATACATTTTTTATGTACTGCATAGTTACTCGTTACAATTATACAAATGTTACGAAACATTCCAAACCCACATATTCACTGCCAGAGCGGTAGATGGCTCTGTCACCAGGTTTATTGAAGCTCATCATTGAGGGAATCAAGCGATCAAGAAGACCGGACGTGCTCCTGTTCTGCTTTCGCTCTGCTGCCTGCCTCCATTGAGAACACTTGAGATTTGTTAGTTTGTTTCGAGGTGGAAGAACCAGAAACACCATTCAACTTCGAGTGATCGTGAGGAAGGAGACCCCTGGCCCTACTTAGAGTCCATGTTTTCATTTGTCGGAGTGAAAGACAATTCATATAGAATGTGCGAGGACGCCGGCGCACTGAATCGTTCTTTGTTTTTAATAGTTCAAAGTTCCTATTAGATTTAATGTTAGTACCTTGACAAACTATACATCATTAAAAATATAGAAGACTCAAGTTTCAGTATTTGACCACTATTTTATTCTGAGAAACTTATAGTGGCAGTTATTTCTTAATTTGTGTCAGGAGTTATGTAATGAAAAAATTAGTCGATACCTTTAATATGAATTATGAGCGTCAGCCGCTCCCATAAAAAAAAAAAAAAAAAAAAAACTCCTGTGAAGCGCTTGACAAAACAATGTCTCTCGGGCTTTTAGCTTGCGCAGTTTTTGACAAATATTGATAGATTTTCATAGGTTTACGTCAGATCCCTATAGAGAGGAATAATATTTATTGGATTTATACCCAAAATGGGCCGATGAAATTATTATGAGCTTTGGATAATCTGATATACTGTATTTTCAATTCATACTGGAAGCCTGAGGGCGCCCTGTGCACATTTAGTCCATATGGAACACGTGAAGAAGAGCCATATGTGATATTCCAGGAAGTCCCTGACATAAACAAAGCTTTCAGATATTGCTGTAACATGCAGATAAATACCCAATAAGCTGTGGAAAAAAAGGCACAAGCAGGAGAGAGAAGGGTGAGATGCTTTACTACATAATACAATACTTGTACTTTTACTTTTAGTACTTGAGTAGTAAATAAAAAAAAAACCTACTTGCAATACTTAAGTACAATTTTTTTTTAGTACTTTAGTACTTCCACTTCAGTATGGTGCTTAAAGAGCACTTCAATTTCTACTCAAGTCACTTTTTTGATAGAGCACTTGTACTTTTACTCAAGTCTCGGTCTCTAGTACTTTATACATCTCTGCTTACAACAGACTCAATGATGATATGTTTTCGAAGCCTTTATGTTCAAATGTTTTGACATTTTCCCAAAGGAAGTAAAAAGGGACTTTATTTCAGAGGAGAACATTCTAAAATTGAGATTAGCCTACAGTGAATGTGTCACAGTCCTCGTCTGCACCTGTCTGTCCTTGTCTGCACTACACTACCCAGAATCCTCCTTGTCTCCACACCTGAACAGAGATGTATAAAGTACTAGAGACACAGACTTGAGTAAAAGTACAAGTGCTCTATCAAAAAAGTGACTTGAGTAGAAGTTGAAGTGCTCTCTAAGCACCCTACTTAAGTGGAAGTACTAAAGTATTCAACATTTTTTTTACTTAAGTATTGCAAGTAGTTTAAAAAAAAATTTACTACTCAAGTACTGAAAGTAAAAGTACAAGTATTGTATTATGTAGTAAAGCATCTCACCCTTCTCCCTGCTTGTGCCTTTTTTCTCCACAGCTTATTGGGTATTTATCTGCATGTTACAGCAATATCTGAAAGCTTTATTTCAGGGAGTTCCTGGAATGTCACATATGGCTCTTCTTCACGTGTTCCATATATGGACTAATGTGCACAGGGCGCCCTCAGACTGCCAGTATGGATTGAAAATACAGTATATCAGAGTGCTCATAATTACATCGGCCCATTTTGGGTATAAATTCAATAAATATTATTCCTCTCTAAAGACATCTGACGTAAATCTATGAAAATCTATCAATATTAAACTGCACAAGCTAAAAGCCCTGAGGGACATTGTTTGGTCAAGCGCTTTCATGACACGGGAGGGTTTTTTTTTTTAATGGGAGCGGCTGACGCTCATAATTCATATTAAAGGTATCGACTCATTTTATCATTACTCCTGACACAAATTAAAAAATTACAATTACCTCTAATTGTATTAGATTCAACATTTTTATAATTGTAACGAGTAACTACTATGCAGTACATAAAAAATGTATCGGAGTAGAAGTATTAAACTCATCGAAAATATGTACTGAAGTAAAAGTGGAAGTAGGAGAAAAAAAGAATACTCTACTAAAGTACAGATACAGCCTTTTAGTACTTAAATACAGTAGTGAAGTAGTTCTACTTCGTTACTATACATCTCTGCACCTGAACTCACTCCCTCAATCACCCACCTGTTCATCGCCATCATCTGTGTCACCGGTCTTCACCTCATTATTGTTCGTTTCTGTATTTAGTTCCTTCTGTTCAGTCTGTCTTGGTCGGTTGTTAATTGTATTTTGATGTGAGTGTATCCTGTCTGTATCTGTGAGAAACTTTAAGTAAAGCGTTTGTATTGGAGGCTTTGGACTTTGAGTCTTCTTCAACCACACCACACCGTGACAGAATGTTTCTGGCTTTGTGAAGATGAAATTTACCCACAAGACAAAGTAATTATACAGTATCATGAAGATTAACACAATTAGAATGAAAATGGGACAAAAAATGATAGATGTGCGTTCAGCTCAAATGCACTGTATAGGTCTAAAAGAATGCGTATGTGCGTGCGCAAGCGCATAGTCTTTCTTAACAACTTGTCTGGCATGCATAGCGTTATTAGTCATTTTCACGGATCCGTGTGAACAGGGGTCGTTTTGATAACGTTGTACTACAAAGAAAAAAACTCTTCGGTTTGTAGCACATCATTGTCTAGTTAATGTTTATATGACTTAAATTGCCATTTTCAGTTAGTACACTTATAATCACATGGCTATATTATAAATATATTAAATATTTTAAATTCATCTCTAAGAAGATTTGAAACGACATGAGGGTGAGTAAATGACAGTATTTTCCATTTTGGGTCAACTGTTTGATGTAATAAGTTTTTTTAATATATATATATGAGGACCTGAAAATGTCCTGAATGACAGGAATGAGCTTGTTAATTAACAGAAGAAGGTCTGACTCACTCTAGCCATTCCTTGTGATGAGGGGAAGGATATGAAAGCCATAAGAAATGACACCAGGGCTAGTATTCATATGTAATTGCTCACCCAGGGAGGAAGCAAAGAGACTAGTGGTCTAGTGCACAGCTGAGGTGTCAGGTTCTGTCAGGATGATGAAACTCCACACAGCCCACAGACTTGTTCTGAGACTGCTGGGTGCCAGGGGGGACGTCAATTTTCGACTTTATAAATCTAAAATTGATGAAATATGAGGACACTCTTCACCGGCTATGGCTTAGTTTTATATTTTAGAGGTCCTTTACTGCAGCCACTCGGGATTTGGCCCCTGATTCATGTTACACCAAAGCCAAGAGCCTTTGAAATGCGAGAGTTTGTTCCAAATACCACATCAACATTGTGTACAGCAGATTTGATTTCAGCCGCTTATCATGTGGAAGAACTGAAAGTAATACCTAGATTAGCATTTGTTTCTTCGACTATGGCCATATATATATATATATATATATATATATATATATATATATATATATATATATATATATATATATATATATATATATATATATATACACTCACCTAAAGGATTATTAGGAACACCTGTTCAATTTCTCATTAATGCAATTATCTAATCAACCAATCACATGGCAGTTGCTTCAATGCATTTAGGGGTGTGGTCCTGGTCAAGACAATCTCCTGAACTCCAAACTGAATGTCAGAATGGGAAAGAAAGGTGATTTAAGGCAATTTTTAGTGTGGCATGGTTTTTGGTGCCAGACGGGCCGGTCTGAGTATTTCACAATCTGCTCAGTTACTGGAATTTTCACGCACAACCATTTCTAGGGTTTACAAAGAATGGTGTGAAAAGGGAAAAACATCCAGTATGCAGCAGTCCTGTGGGCGAAAATGCCTTGTTGATGCTAGAGGTCAGAGGAGAATGGGCCGACTGATTCAAGCTGATAGAAGAGCAACTTTGACTGAAATAACCACTCGTTACAACCTAGGTATGCAGCAAAGCATTTGTGAAGCCACAACACGCACAACCTTGAGGCGGATGGGCTACAACAGCAGAAGACCCCACCGGGTACCACTCATCTCCACTACAAATAGGAAAAAGAGGCTACAATTAGCAAGAGCTCACCAAAATTGGACAGTTGAAGACTGGAAAAATGTTGCCTGGTCTGATGAGTCTCGATTTCTGTTGAGACATTCAGATGGTAGAGTCAGAATTTGACGTAAACAGAATGAGAACATGGATCCATCATGCCTTATTACCACTGTGCAGGCTGGTGGTGGTGGTGTAATTGTGTGGGGGATGTTTTCTTGGCACACTTTAGGCCCCTTAGTGCCAATTGGGCATCGTTTAAATGCCACGGCCTACCTGAGCATTGTTTCTGACCATGTCCATCCCTTTATGGCCACCATGTACCCATCCTCTGATGACTACTTCCAGCAGGATAATGCACCATGTCACAAAGCTCGAATCATTTCAAATTGGTTTCTTGAACATGACAATGAGTTCACTGTACTAAAATGGCCCCCACAGTCACCAGATCTCAACCCAATAGAGCATCTTTGGGATGTGGTGGAACGGGAGCTTCGTGCCCTGGATGTGCATCACACAAATTTCCATCAACTGCAAGATGCTATCCTATCAATATGGGCCAACATTTCTAAAGAATGCTTTCAGCACCTTGTTGAATCAATGCCACATAGAATTAAGGCAGTTCTGAAGACAAAAGGGGGTCAAACACAGTATTAGTACGGTGTTCCTAATAATCCTTTAGGTGAGTGTATATGTATATATGATATATATGTATGAATAAAAATGTTCTATTCACATATTTACTTTGATTTTATTTATTTTATTCACATATCAGGTCTCATATTTCATCTTAATAACATCTCAAGCTATTCACTGAAACTGTTACATGGTAACCAAGTTCACTAAATAATAATAATAAAAGATTATTAGAGGTAATTATAAATGGTTGGCCGTGATGGAAATGACGTTATGACAGAAAGATTCATAATTTGAAGGGAAAATTATATAAATAATTTTCACATAATGAATACTGAACTTTGATTATTTCACTTCTTTTTTTTTTTTTTTAGATGATCATCATGTCTTACCTGTAATAAATCATATTTTTACGATGGATTTTTACATTGGGACAAGGATAAAACAATGTATAAAATGAATTCTAAAACAATATATATTTTTAAAGTAATTAATACTTTGATAAATTGACCAATAGTGACAAAAGTTTAAGGCAATTATTATGTTGTTATTATTATGTTGTTATGTTTCAACATTGATAATAATAATAAATATTTCTTAAAATTACATTTTAAAGGTGCAATGTATAACATTTTTGAGTATCTATTAACAGAAATGCAATATGACACCCATAACTATGTTTTCAGTGGTGTATAAATAACTAACTTAATAAACCGTAATGTTTTTATTACCTTAGAATGAGACATTTATATCTACATAACCGCGGGAATCCCCTTCTACGAAGGTCGACATATTGTGACGTCATGTTTCTACCATAGCCGAACGCGAACAAACAGCGCTACAGAGCGCGTTTCGTCACTACCTTGAGAAGCCGCAGAAAGCTAGAAGCTAGCCATAGACACCGTGAGTAGTGACTTTTCCCTTGTCAGTGGTGTAAAATATCTAGTTGGGTTGTTTCATGTAACTTAGTTCTTCTCACTCGCTGTGTTATGGCTTTGCTATGTGGGGATAAATGTGCTGGTTATGTTCATGAGAAAGCTGATTAGTACTCTTGTCATTGACCGTAAAACAGTAACGTTACAGGAATCACCAACCCGTCGATCGCGGTAGACAAGTCGATCTTGGAAGCATTTTAAGTCGATCGCGAAGAGTTTTCAAAATCAGAGAAAAAAAGCTTATTGTGTGTAGTAAATGGTGTCTAGGGGATGCGGAGGCGCGCGCGCTGTTACAATCATGTCATTTTTGCCGCGCGTACCTTTGGGCTCATAACCAGCTCAGCCACAGTAACAGCTCATATTTAGTCAGCTAAACTTTTACTACCCTGTTAGAAAAAATATATAGTTGTATAGTTTCATTTGGTTCTTCTCCCTCGCTGTATTATGGGTTTGCTATGTGGGGAGAAATGTGCTGGTTATGTTTGTGAGACAATCAGCTGATTACTATTATTATACTATATATTAAGACCCTTGATCCTCACCTGACTATGGCTTTGTAAACTTTATCCATGATGTGGTTTATAATGGACTGTGGTACAGAAACAGTGACAATGTTACACACTCTGGCTAGCTGCTGTCTCAGACGACGATATGTTTGTCCCGTTTTAGCCACCGTAGCTTCTTCGAAAGGGAGGGGTGAGCAGTGGGCTGAGCCCTTAGTTCAAAGTCGCAACTGAACCACTAGATGTCGCTAAAAATCACACACTGCACCTTTAAAATATATTACAATAGAACAGTTATTTAAAACCGTAATAATATATCACAATATTACTGTTTTTACTATATTTTTAATCAAATAAGTACAGCCTTGGTGAGCATAAAGGTGTTTATTTATTTATAGAAAATATATGATTTTTTTTTTTTTTACAAATAGCTAAAAAATGGCATGAGAAATAACGTTTTTGAAATGACCTTCATATAACAAAAAGACTTGGAAATCTCTTAAAAATTCAACCCCTAGGACATATAAGTGCGTGCCTGTAGTTGAAGAATAACTCCTATATGTGTAGTCAGTTCTGAAATGCATTTAAAAGCACAGGAATGCATCATGATTTCCTTGACCTCACCAGTGAACTAATGTCTCACTATGCCCTGGAGCATATTCCATATGCAAAACTCCCAAAATTTGACAACTGACAAGTGCAATTTTGCAAAGACCAGAAATATCCTCAAATGACACGAGTTAACTGTCAAAAACAGTACAGTATGAAGAGAAATATCCACACAATTAGGCTAGGCCTATTACATGTGATGGGAACTGGAGATGAATCTTTTGAAAGAAAATGTATGATTATGATTTTTTTTATGGGCATTATTTCATCCCTGACTGGTCATGTCAGATGCAAGCCCATTTCAGCCACATAAGATAAAAATGCTTTTGTAAATTATGACATAAAAAGTTGAAATTATAACATGCCATAATTATGAGATAAATCGAAATCGAAATTGAGACAAAGTTGAAATTGAGAAAAAAAGCATTAAGTCAAAAATTTCTGACTTCTGTCATAACGACTTCTCATAATTTAGATTTTGTGTCATGTCATAATTTTGACATGTCATAAGTAGCCTATGACTTTGTATCATCATTTTGACTGAAGTCGAAATTTGGACAAGTCAAAATCATGAGACAAAAATGTCATTTTTATGCCATAAAGTAAACACTATGGCTTTTTGCCATTAAGGCTTTTTATGTCATTATTTACCTGAATGTTTCAAATTTGGACATTAAATCTTCTTGCTGAGGGTAATTCACCAAAACCTGTTTTTTGACCATACAACGAAAGTCAATGGGGTCCAAAAAAAGCAACTTAGACCCCATAGACTTTCATTGTGTGCACAGAAACGCTTTTTCTTTTTTTCATGATTTGAGTTACTGTCATGTTAGGATGCACATAAAACTGTTATTTTTTTATATTCAGTAAATGATTGTTTGGTAACAGTGTAATTCTAGGATCACAGGTGGAATCAAACCGTCCGTTAGCTGCCTGTCAGATGGATGACAGTGAACGGCGTGTTCAATAAAAAAGATAAACACGCAAGAGAGCTGTGACCCTGGTCCAGGCAAAGAGACATGAAGTCAGGCGTCACAATGATTTTCATAGCAGATTAAGCTGGCAGCCGGGCCGTTTCAGGGGCGGGCGCAGCAAACATTCCGGATTAGGATCAGCGCTTATGTGCCCGTTAAGATGATTGCGTTTCGGGGAAAGACGCTTTTCCTGCGTTTATTGAACATGAGGATTTATCTGATCCCCTCGGTCAGCTCGGATCATTTAATGCTGCAGGGTTTCTCATCAAATGTCTAAAGAGAAATACAAGCAGCTGATTCACAATATTTTTATGTTTTAAACAGTCAATTTATGTTCATGTATAATTATGTTTTTCATTTAAATGGTTCAATTAAAAGAAATAATCCAATTGATTTAATTACTAAAACTTTGCACTAACCAGTAATATTTCACTGCAAGATTTGGAAGACCGTGATAAATCTGACATCATTTATGGCAGGTACATTTCAACATGAAACTCAAAAGCCTATATAAAGAGATTTAAAAGGCAACTGAAGCAGCCAAAAAAAAAAAAAAAAGCATATAAGATTATGAAAAACATTTTTGTGTTTGTTGCTTTTCTCTTGCAACCAAAGCCTTTTAATATTGTGCCAACCAACTTCAAAACCTATGCCAACCATTCCTGCTTTGGGGTTGGTTGGCACAGTTGCAAATATATATGTCACATTATAATCTCATAACTAAATGTAATTATTTTCCAAGGTGGTGATTTTGTAGAAATGTGTGTGCTTTCATATGAAAACATGATTTTTCAACGATTTTTCCCCCTAATCCTTACCGATAGCAGATCGTACAAATTCATATGAATTTGCCACCAATTCACTAAAAATGTAAAATAGTTATGAATTGTCATGAGAGGGTGTTGTAGATCATAGCTTTAGCCAAAAATAAAATATTTTCTGAAATATTATGTGGCATTAAACATGTCTGCTTTTTTACCCAAGAATTTAAAGGGATAGTTCCCCCAAATATTACATTTCTCTAAACATTTCCTCGCCCTCATGTCATCCTCAATGTAAATGTCTTTTTCTCTTCAGATAAACACAGATTATTTTTTTTAGGAAATAATCAATTTGTGTGAGTCCATATAATGTGTGAATGGCTGCCGCTTGGTTGACGCTTGAAAAACCACACACAACGATCGTGACGGTAATCCATACGACCCCAGTGGATGAATCAGAGTCTTCTGAAGCGAAGCGAGGTGTTTGCTATAGGGCCCGTTTACACGACACTGTTTTCAATTAAAAACAGTAAACATTGTATGCGTTTTGGCTAGGGATGTCAACGATTAATCGACGATCGATTAATTGGCGATAATACATTTAATCGATACAACTTATCGATCATCGATTAAGCAGGTCTTCATGCGCGTGCGTGCTGCTCAACCGCGAAACGTATAAAGCGAGCGCCCGGAGTTGTTTGGGACCATTTTACACCTTCATCATGACTATAAGTTTGCGTGTGCATTCGCAGCCTTTTGTTTTGTGCAAATGTGAGTTGTAATACTGTTTATTTTGTGTATGTCTATCTATATCTGATTTCTCATATTGGATGCATTTGGTTAGGAATGAACTCTGTAGTGAAGCGTCAGCTTCAGCGCGCGCAGCTCAAACGGCAATGCACGACTAATAATGACTATTGGGACTGTAATATTACATAACATTATAAAGATAACAATATTGTAATAAAACATTGTGAATTATTTGGGTTTAGTTGCCGTGTCGAGTTGCTCCAGGAAGAGCGCGTCCACAACATGAGTAACGTTAGTTCTGAATGAATGGCACGCAACTTAGTTCAAGTTCACTTGTGCATGAATTTGCGTCATTTTGTGCAGATATAATTTGTAATGTTATGTTTATTTTGAATATATCGGATTAATCTCATATAGGATGCGTTTCTTTTAGATAAATAACGTGCTAGCAAAGTGCTCCAGTTTAACGGTAGCAGATTCATTCAGCGCGTGCAGTTGTTCCAGGATGAGCGCGTCCACAACAGTCACACATAAGCGAGTTGGTGACACGTTGTATTAGTAGTTATATTTGATTATTAAGTAATTAATTAAATTATCAATCACATCGAAACATTTTACAATCCTACTAGCCCTTTCTTTAGATTAAAAACCATTCGCATTAATTTGGTGAGGAACATAGCGTTTTGAGCAGCATTTGCAGTAGACGCATATTGCAGTATTAAGGCTAACGATTAATCGATTAATTGATCGTTAATTTAAACGACGATCGATCAGGGGAATTTGTGAAAATTGACATCCCTAGTTTTGGCCGTTCATTTACACGACAGCAGTGTTTTGAGGTCCTGAAAACGCGAACTTTTGAAAACGGGTTTCAAATTTGTGAAAACGCATGCGTATTACCAACGCATTCTCATCCTTTGGACGCCATATGACATTTCGTCGGAATCTTACGCACATGGCATCCTTTAGCGTCAATATAACACGCACTGTTTGGGTAGGTTTAGGTCTGGGGTAGGGTTACGGTTATGAAGCCTTGGGATCTGCGTCTCATATTGGCGCGTAACGATGCCATGTGCGTCGGATTTAGACGAGCGTCACTTGTATGACGCCTTGGGTTCTGCGTCTCATATTGATGCTAAAGGATGCCATGTGCGTAAGATTTCGACGAAATGTACAAAGCGTCACATGTATGACGCCAAAGGATGAGAAAGGGCTGGTATTACATGTTCAGTCTAGGCATTTAGTGTTTCTTTACAAAGTGACATCGCCCAATTACTGGCCTGGCATGAATAATACAGCGTTTTTAGTCGTTTCGCGGATCCGTGTGATAGGGTATCGTTTTGACAACGTCTTCGTTTTCGTAACTTTTCCGTTTTTTTTACTTCGTTGTAAATGTACCCTAAGAAACGTACTTACTACCGGTATCATTTTATAGAAAGCTTAATTTGTGAACGCACCTATGGGACAGTTGGCTGGAAGCAATGATAAAAAGAGTTTCAAATATTAGTATTATTCTTACACACTCATTTTGTTTAGCTTCAGAAGACACTGACTCATTCACTGGGGTCGTATGGATTTCCGTCCTGATGTTTGGGGATTTTCAAGCGTCAAAAAGCGGCAGCCATTCAATGGCATTATATGGACTCATAGAGATTCATTATTTTCCTAAAATCTTTGTTTGTGTTTAGCTGAAGAAAGAAAGAAAGACATATATATATTTGAGATGGCATGAGGTTGAGTAAATGATGACAACATTTTCATTTTGGGTTGAGCTATCCCTTTAAGATTTAATTTGCACCTAGTTGGCTCATGAATATTAATTACCTAGAAGTGTGATCACTGGGTACTCAATCCAGTCACATTACTTAGTTAATATTCATGAGTCAAAGATGTTCAGTGCTGGCTTGCTTTTGCGATACAATATCAAGCCAGTTTTATATTTGCTCGGAAATTATTATATTATTTTATCCGGAGATGAAGTATGAAGGATCTAACATTTATGCCGTTGTCGGCAGGATCTAACAAGTAGGATACTTAAACTTAAAACTGAAATATTAATAGTTTGACATAAAAATTAGAAGTAAATAAAGTCAAAATGAAAAGACAATTTTACCTGTCAAAAAAACCCATCAAATTATGGCCTATATTTGAATAGTGCTTTAGAAATGCAAGACACATTTTCAGATGATGGGATTTGGGCTGAAATTGGACCTGGGTTACGCAAATAATGATAAAAAATTTTCTTAACTGGCTAAACGATTCTTAAAAGATGCCACAGCTGCACAAACTGGAGTACTGAGAAAAATATTGTACATTGTGAACAAATAGCTTCTTTTTCAAAACTGCGCTGGCCTTATCCTTTTTGTGAATTTGAATAAGCTCCATATTCCTTAGGGGAAAACCGTGTAGCTGGTGCTTGAATGAGAATAAGGGCTGAATATATGCATGGTCAGCCAAACTATTTTAGCTTCCCCCACCGGTTTGTACAGCGGTAAACACTATCTAGGTTAGATTGAAAAAAAAAAAAAGAGTAGCCCAGAACTTTCTTATCCATAAGAGCCTATAAGAAGGAGCAATAAGGCAATACCAAGGGAATGTAAAGCTGCTGGAGGAAGAAAATGTTGGAGAGAGTCCAAGCGCAACGATTTTCTCAGATACAAATAAAGTGGGACTTTGTCTTTGTCCGCCGCTCCTTTTATTTGATTATTGAAGAACCAAAACATATCGTTCCCATTTGCACCTGAAAGGCAATTCTGAACGAAAAAATGAAAAGATAGTATTCAACGAGTGAATGATGTAGGGGATAAGAGAGAGTGTGGCTGGAGAGAGTGCATTAACTTAGCATTGAATGCTTTAAATGATTTTTCTGAAAATGGTTGATGTAGCGTAAACAGTCAGAACCTAATCCATCTCAGCAGGGATCGCTCGTGTAGGTTGTTTTCTACAAGCCACAGACAACCAGTGACGATAAGCCCAATCTTGCCTGCAATTTCCCCCAACAAGCTTTCCAAATCCATTTGTCAATGAAAGAGGAAGTCTTTGGATTTCCATCAGACCAATTTGTTTGAGCCCCCATGACCTCAGTGCACAAGCAGCTTTCTCTGGCATACTGTACCTGCCAAGACAAAGTCTACCCAGGGATTTCACTTCCTAATCAGACATATTCTAATTAAATTTCCCTTCTCAAGCTGACAAAAAGAAAAAGAAATTAGAATGTAGCTTGAAACAATTACACATCAGTACATAACATTACATCAGTACATAATCTCCGGATCAAACCACATAAAAGCATTGCGTATGCACGCTGTAGTCTTCAACAACAACAACAACAACAACGCTATTTTCTTTAAAATGTTGCTTTTTTATTAAACTTACTCAGATTCAAGTGTTGATTTAAAAAAGAATGCATGAAGCTGGAATAAAACAGATTTTTTTGTTGAAAGACAGATGCTCTGTTCTTTTTTGTGTGTCCATTGGAAAGTGAAAGAAGTCCAAACAACATCGGACCCCAATGACTTTTAATTCTACAGTATGGACAACCCCCCCCCCCCCCCTCCCCCCCACCCCCCCCCCCCCCCCCCCCCAAAAAAAAACAAACCTTTCCTTACCAAAGGCTAACTGAAAACAAAAGGAAAATGTACCCTTTTAGCTTCTGTGACATAATGAGCTGTTGGATATTTAACTATTACACAGTTGCTAGGGTGTTCTGGGTAGTTGCGTATACTGGCCACATTTAAAGCCCACCCCCCTCTCTATGACACCATGGAGCCTAGATGTGTCTTGTGGATTTTTTTGGCTGTTTCATCATCTGCCTCTCAAAACATCAATAGAAAAACAACAGGTTCGAACAAACCCCTAAGTGTGAGAAAAATAACAGTGATGCTTTCCTTACCAAACACCAGTAAACACATGCAAGTCTTCCTTGTATCAAAGTGGATTTTGTGTCGTCTCTGAAGACCCTCCTTGGCAACCCACAAAAATGTTTTGCTTTTGCGTCATAAGAGAATCGTTTTAATTATTCATCGGTTCATGCTCAAGTACCCTTGAAATTCTCCTTGACAGAGACTTTGTTCACCTGCGCTGAAGGATCAACACAACCTGATCATTTGCAAGACTTGTCGTGACCCGTATAGTCCAAATCAGTTCTCTGAATTATTCGCCGCCCATTTTCCCTCTCTATACCGAAGCTATAATGATGAATGAAATCGTTTTTCCTCACCATTTCACTTCGGGGTTTACGTAATATGTTGCTATGGCAACCATATATTCCAATATTTCATACAAGCCGAGCAACGTTATAATGCTGCAAGCAGTGTAGTATGTAAGATAATGAAATTGCACATATTTTCATATGCAGTGTGTCTTGGACCACATTTGGGATCCAAAACCAAGATAATCCTGGAAACAGACAGAGCAGAAAGGATTCAACGAAATTCAACAAGAAGATATATTCACAATTCTACACCATTTTAAGTCACTAAGCAGAATTTTGGACCCTGTATAATGGTGATTTGAGAATTGCTAGCTATTAATGGCTTGCACTTCAAAGCGACGAACACATCAAAGCCACGTTGGCTCATTTGCTGATCATTTCAGGAATATCTCATTTAAGACACTACAGGTGAAAAGGGTTAAAATTTTACCATACGTCCCCAGTTGATTAATCCAATTATCCATAAAGCAAAAACATCATGTAAAAATGTGTTTCAAATGTGTTTCAAATATGATACAAGCTTTTAAGGGACCTCTATTTGCCCGTCTATCAAGCATCATTGTGTATTGCACTGCATTATGTCTTGTCCCCAACAATAAAAACGATTTAAATATCATCTTACTAAGACAGTATTATTGGGAGATAAAGAGTGACAACTGATATTTTTATGCATTGCATGTAAGCAGAGTTGCCAAGTCTGTGGTTTTCCCGGAGAATTGGGCTACTTTTACACTGTTGCCGAGGGTTGTTTTTATAGCTCGCGGTTTAAAGCGAACCCTCACCTTCCGAAATGCAATTTTTACGCCCAGAACATTTTTACCCGAGGACCCTCGGAACGCAATTGTACTGTAAAAAAAAGTTATTGCCTTACATTTTTTAAGTGCAATCAACTTGGATGTTTAAGTAATTTCAACTTAAATTACATTAAACTGATTTAAAAAATGTAGTTGAATCTTGTATAACCTATAAATTTTTTTTAAATTGCTTAACTTATTTTGATGAGTTAAAGCCATGTAAAAACATATGTTGATAAC
Source organism: Tiaroga cobitis (assembly GCA_030578255.1). NCBI lineage: Eukaryota > Metazoa > Chordata > Actinopteri > Cypriniformes > Leuciscidae > Tiaroga > Tiaroga cobitis. The sequence goes on along the minus strand of CM060612.1, from coordinate 17,039,495 downwards.
TTATTGATCATATAATGGGCTGGTTTTGTTGTGCAGACCCGGAAACCATGTGAGTATAGTCTAAAGATCTTATTGATATGTTTACACTAAAAACAGAAACGTTTTTCTTTTGCGTTTTTCGCGTACAGACGGCAACGTTGTCAAAACGATCCCCATTCACACGGATCCGCTAAAAAAAACAAAAATGCTGTATTATTCATGTCAGGCCAGTAGTTGGCGATGTCACCTTGTACAGAAATACTACTACGCACTAATAAGCACGTAATATGCATGTGAAAAGAGACGGTAAATATGATTTCACCAAATGCAAGATGTTCATGGATCAACATCTTTGTTGATCCCGGATCAAAATTCCAATCAACTATTCAGTTGACCAAGGACAAGTCAAGTTTAGGCTTCCAACCAGGGTTAGGTGCTTCTACATCAGTGTTATTCACCATTACCCTCTGATTTTGTTATGGGTATAGGTTCAGGGGGGAGAAATAGGGTTAGGACTAAATTTTCGGACAAGAATGCTGTTCCAGGATCAACAAATTATGCTGATCCAGGAACTTGTCTTACTTGTCAAAATCAGCGACGAAAATGCACAAGTTTTTCGTTTTTTAGTTGAAAACAGTTTCATGTAAATGCCCCCTGACATTACAAGCCATCAGAATTTCATACTTTTAAATATCAGAAACGGCACCAAATCGCATATTTTTGCTCAGTTTGGGCCTTTAAATAAAATTCCGGTTTATTTTTCCTCAAGTCTGAGCTCAATATTCACTTATTGAGGCATAAAAGCCTGATGTATCAAATAAAAACACCAATGCAAACTTTTTAATATATGTTTTTAAAGTTTCATTTAAAAATATGTTTATTTCTTACTATTATTTCATATGTCGAGCTTTACGGGGTAAACGATATGTAAAGTAATTGAAATCTACAGACACTTAAATGTGCATTTTAGATTTATCACATTGTATTTGACTTTTCTTTCCACTAGTCTGAAAGAAGACATGTTATAGAAGCAAACCAGCTGAAAATTGAGCAGTGCATGAAAAAACAACAACTGTTTGCCTGTTAGTTCTTGCCTCAACTCAGAGAGTGAGAATTAGCTTCAACATGCTGTACCTACGTGCAAACCTCTAACCGCTAATCGGTTTGGTGAGAAATCCCACAATGCATCTGGTGCTTTCAAATGAGAAAAGCGAAGGAACTTTAATGACTAAACGTAATGACTCGCTGATGTGAGGAATCTGCCATTAAACACCTACACGCTGCTTGCTGTAGTGAGACGGCTTTCATTTTCTCTTATTTACACTCTCGATCTGGTAATTGAGAGACACAAAGTGCACCAGGGTCAAGGATGTACCCCCCCCCCACCCCCCCTCTCCGGTGTGGTGAAGAGAGACAAACATCCGGTGTTGAATTGAAGAGGTAATCACCTCTATCCGTTCTGCCACATAACCCTCTTCACGTTATTGATAAACAGCCAGTGCTCATTACCTCTCACCAGAGGTTCCTTTCCATCCGCTCTGCCTGATGAAACAAGGGACACCTTAAATACAGAAAGCGACTTGCCTGGATTTGGGCTCAGATGTCTCTTTAACTTAATCTGGGCGGTCAGAAAGGGAGCTCTTGTTTGGTTAGAGACAGAGAGAGGGATCTCTCCGAGGTTTTTTGGGGCTGGGTGCGACGCGGGTCGGAGCAAACGTGTATCTGTGCTGGCCGGACCTGATGAACACTAGATAAACCCTGCAGGAAGAGCTTCCCCCACAGACAGATGGAGAGAACAATCACTCAGCTCAGCTCTCGTCTAGCAGGAACGCTTTTTCATCAGTCTGGGGGAATAAAGCTCGCATAATACCGTGTTGTGACATTCATTTCTCGCACCAAAGCCTGATATTGCTTTAAAATAAATTGTTCTAAGAATAAATATAAATAGCCCTCATGTCTTAAGCAATTGTCTGCAAGTATTGAAAATCCTACATAAATATAAATAAACATTAAATTAATCAAAAAACAAAAACAAATACAAAGCACCCATTAAATTAATATAAATAAATAAAAAACAAATACAAAGCCCTCTTTAAAATTATTATAAACAAATGGGAAACAAATAAAAAACTCCAATTAAATGAATGTAAACAAATAAAAAACAAATACAAAGCCCCCATCAAATGAATATAAACACATAGAAAACAAATGAAAAACTCCCATGAAATTAATATAAACAAATAGAAAACAAATGAAAAACTCCAATTATATTAATATAAACAAATAAAAAACAAACAAACACAAAGATCCCATACTATAAGTGGAAAAAGTCTTAATCAATTGGCTATACAAGAGTTAAAATCCCTAGTATATAAAAATAAATAACAATACATTTTAATACGTATAGATACATAAAAAGTCCTCATTAAATTATCCTAAAAAGGTCTTAAAGCCTTTTGTACAACTCCAGTTATTTAAATATAAATAAATGAAAGGTTCTAGAACAATTATGTCAGTATAAATACCCCATAAATAACTTATAAATATATATATACATACATATACATACAGCCTTTATTAAATCGTATGAAAAATGGTCGTAACTTATTGGTCTTAATTAAATAAATGTAAATAAATTTTAATATTAATAACTAAACAGCCTCATTAAATTATATTCTAATAATAATAATAATAATAATAATGGAAATATCTTCTTTTCCCTCTTTTCGAATTATGTCGATACAATTACAAAAGTAAATAGATAGATAGATAGATAGATAGATAGATAGATATGAGTATGAATAAATGATATCAACTTGAATTTTTGTGTAAAAAAAACAACCTGTGATAGTGAGTCATATTTAAACAGCTCTTAATAAGTATAAGGTGGTTATATAGCTTGGCTCAGTAATCTCTGCATGTTATTTCACGTGTATCTTTTACCACCTCTGAAGTAATGTGACAAATGGTGTCACATCCATCTCATTTTCCCTGTCAGTGATTGCCAGTGTCTTTAAGCCCTGGAGTGTGTTTGATAAGAATTTGATTACGGCTTCTTCTTGCAGAAATTGAACACCGATGGCCATGGGCACCAAAAATTCCTTATCTGGGATTCTGGCTGTGGTCGTGTGCCTATTTCAATTCCCCCAAGGAATGGATCCTGGGAACGGTAGTTACAAAACAATCAAAAATAGATAACATTAATTTGTACAAGCATGTTCAGGGGAGAAAAGGAATGATACCCTTGAAATTAGATATTTGCCCTCAAAATGTAATGATGTTTGGTGTGCAAATTGCATTTTATCGCATTTTCATTTTCACGTTTGAGTCCAGGGGGGAATGAGAAAAAACTGTGACTAACAATTTTTTTCTTTCGACTGTGACCAAACAGCAATATAACTCATTATTATATAAATTATCAAAATATCTATTTATGACATGTTTAAATGTTACAATTTAAATTTCAATGTTGAAAACAGCTGTGCTGCTCAATATTTTTGTGGAAACTGTGATACACTACAATTCAAAAGTTGGAGGTACTTTTTTTAAATTAATACTTTTATTATGCAAGGACACGCTGAATTGATCAAATGTGACAGTAAAGACATTTATAATGTTACAAAAGGTTTCTATTTCAAATAAATGCTCTTCTTTTGAACTTTCATCAGTTCATCAAAGCTGCTGATTATTGCTGCTGCTGTTTTTGTTTATTGCTGCTGATTATTATTGTTGCTGCTGATTATTGCTGCTGATCATTACTGCTGATTATTGCTGCTGGTGATTATTGCCGCTGCTGCTGATTATTACTGCTGCTGATTATTGCTGCTGATTATTACTGCTGCTGATTATTGCTGCTGGTGATTGCTGATGCGGATTATTGCTGCTGCTGATTATTACTGCTGCTGATTATTGCTGCTGGTGATTATTGCTGCTGCTGGTGATTATTGCTATTGGTGATTGCTGCTGCGGATTATTGCTGCTGATGATTATTGCTGCTGGTGATTGCTGCTGATGATTATTGCTGCTGATCATTACTGCTGATTATTGATGCTGGTGATTATTGCCGCTGCTGCTGATTATTGCTGCTGCTGATTATTGCTGCTGCTGATTATTGCTGCTGGTGATTATTGCTGCTGGTGATTATTGCCGCTGCTGCTGATTATTACTGCTGCTGATTATTGCTGTTGGTGATTGATGCTGCGGATTATTGCTGCTGGTGATTATTGCTGCTGGTGATTGCTGCTGCTGATTATTGCTGCTGGTGATTATTGCTGCTGCTGATTATTGCTGCTGGTGATTATTGCAGCTGCTGCTGATTATTGCTGCTGGTGATTATTGCCGCCGCTGCTGCTGATTATTGCTGCTGGTGATTGCTGCTGCTGATTATTGCTGCTGGTGATTGCTACTGCTGATTATTGCTGCTGGTGATTATTGCTGCTGCTGATTATTGCTGCTGGTGATTATTGCCGCTGCTGCTGATTATTACTGCTGCTGATTATTGCTGCTAGTGATTATTGCCGCTGCTGCTGATTATTGCTGCTGATTATTGCTGCTGACTATTGCTGCTGGTGATTGCTGCTGCTGATTATTGCTGCTGGTGATTGCTGCTGCTGATAATTGCTGCTGGGGATTGCTGCTGGTGATTATTGGCGCTGCTGCTGATTATTACTGCTGCTGCTGATTGCTGCTGGTTATTGCTGCTGGTGATTATTGCTGCTGCTGCTGCTTTTGTTTATTGCTACTGATTATTGCTGCTGCTGCTGCTGCTTTTTATTATTGCTGCTACAAGTATGGACTTGCTCCTGCAAATAGATACATAGACATGCTGCTGTATTTCAGGATTACTTACAGCAAACCTGGCTATTTAAACGTTGAGCAAACAATCTAATTTGCTGCAGGATCAGCAGAGGCCAATCAGCTTGTGCCATGTATTAATAATGTCAGTGATATTAGCCTGCGCCCTTTTTTATTAGTTTCATGACTGAACTAATATATGTCACAAAACATGTTTGTATAATTATAAAATATTACTCCCATCTTGTACTTTTTGGAAACCTGACGTTTGTAAACTTGATTTTGCATTTTGTGAGGTTTGTCATCCATAACAACTCAAAATAGGATAGCTGGAGTATCAGGACAGCTTGTCTCTATTAGAAAAACACTCAGCGAGATCGTGCCTTCTGGGGAGAGGGGATGTGGAGCTCAGTGGTAATAGGTTTGGACACAGTTGTGTGCACAGTACCAAACTCCACAGGCTGTGCTTATCAAGGCTGAGGAGATTTGGTTTTGTAGGACACAAAGGTCCGAGGTTCAGGAGAAGGTTTTGCAGAAGTTTGTCTGTCACACATTGTGAAAGATTACAAGTGCCGGAAATTTGTACTACTTCCTGGGCTGTGAAGGCTAATTAGCAACCATCATAATGTTATAATAAAATGACAACTTTAAGACATCAGAAAACTGGGCACCTTTTTCTGTAAATCACTAAATCTTATTAATTACATGATACATAACTCATATTTATTAGCAAAACTGTGTCAGGTAGTCATTGGTTAATTGCCTAAATCATGTTCACATGTGTGTCTCGTTTAGTCTGTATTTAAGCCCTCATGTTTGCCATGTGTCTTTGTCAAGTAATGTTTTAACCACTGTAGGTAAGTGGTTTTGTATGTTTGATCTTGTTTTGAATAATATTAAACTGCACTTGGGTTCTGCAAACTTGCCTCTAGTGGATCAATGTTATAGAATACTTAACCCAGCAGTTTGCCTCCTCCGACTCCTTCAAGGAGACCGCACCATAGAGGACTATGTGGAGGACTTCAGTGAACTCTCTCACCAGGTGGACTCCCTGAAGGACATTTTTTGGGTGGGTTTGAACGAACTCATTCGCTCAAGGCTACCTGGGGGGAAAATTCACTGGACTCTAGAGCAATAAAAGAGATTATCACACCAGAGCCCTCTGCCAATATGGCCGCCACACCAGAGCCCTCTGCTAAGATGGCCGCCACACCAGAGACTCCTGACCTGCGTCCAAAGGGGACTCCAGCCCGTGAGCCCACTCCAGGCCACGACCCCATAGCTCCACCCAAGAAAATGTTTTGGGGGGAGGGAGTAGGTACCTGGTTAACACTAGAACAGCCACGACGGTCATTTAGACTGTTTTGAATTTTATATAATCCTGCTGGTACCTGACTTTTCCTAAAAGTGTCTGTATTTTCATTTAAAATGTTTTTAATATAAATTACACATAAGGGAAAAAACAAATGAAAATATTTACCTATTACCTATAGATGGTCATATTGACCGCACTAAATTTCGCGGTAGGCTATTCTTTTGTTACATTTCCCACGGTTGACCTTTGTCTGTTAGGAAATAATCAGAAGATTCAATTGCAAAATGGCCGATATGTTTATTGAGAGCTGGTCAGATGCTGGGAGAGTTAAGGTGTGCCAATGTCTGTTATGAAGCCCTTGGCAGCACAGGGATGCTGCGTGAAGAACCAGGAGTGCTGAACACGGATGGATGACAATTGGAAAACGGATACAGGCAGGGAACAAACACGCAGGAAACATCCACAACGATCTGACAAAGACTAGGCGACAACAGTGGCACTAAAAAGGGTTCGCTGATCAGCTGCAGCTGGCGGGTTGATCAGAAGCAGCAGGCATGCTGATCAGCAGCAATGATCAGCAACCACACACACACACACACACACACAAAACGAGAAAGGAGAAAGCGAATTCATAAACCGTGACATTGTCTCTCTCACTGTCAAACGAATATAAGATACTTTTAGTTAGTTTGGGGGGGGGGGGTGTTTTGTTTTTAAAAGATGTCCTAATACAAGAAATGCATTACTCTCTCAATTGGGTATTTATCATTAAAGATATGTTTGCAATCTAACGGTCAAAATGACCGCTTGTGGCAGTTCTAGTAGTTATGGAATTCTGTCACTTCTAGTGTTAAGGTACGCGCCTCCCTGGCCCCCTGAACTGTCGGATCCGCCTTCGCTTCCTGAACTACCACCGCCACCCACGCTCCACGGCCCAGGCCCGCCATTGCCATGTCCTGGTCCTGTCCCCCTTCATGGGCCTGGCCCTCCATCCCTCCCCCAAGACCGCTTCCACCTCCCTCCTGAACTCATCGTGTCTTGTTTTGTTGGTATATGGTATAATAGTACATAAACATAAACATAAATACAAATATTACATTTCTAATGACTTAGTGGATGCATTTTAGATGATTTTTCAGTTACCACTTATCACCAAAATTTGTTAGTGCTATATTAGTTATAACTAGTTAATGCTTTAACTAATGCTAAAGGGAATGTTTTTGTCATTGAGCCTATACTATCTTAATCTCTTTTGCGAGTAGTGCATTGAGTTTTCAGTTTTATTAAGCTTCTTCTCCAATTCTTTTTTTTATTGATGTAGTTCAGCAAGAGTTTTTATTTTCCATCTGTCTTCATAAATTCATCTGGGTGTCTCCAATCAAAAGCATGCATGCTTGTTGTTTACTTGCTGTAACATGTTATGGATTTTAATCAGAATGTATGTGGGCATATCTCTCAGGACAAAGGAGAGTTTTTCTTTTCTTTTCTTCTAAAAAAGTTTGATTTTGCTGGGAGCAATCCCTGCTGATGCTCAGTGGGGCTGAGGTTTTTTGAACCAGAAAGAACAAAGACCCCAAAAAGGCTGCTCTTGACAAGGAGAGGGAAACAAGGAGAGAGGGATCGCGAGGGGCCGCACGCTATACTTGGACATGAAATAGAAGCTGTGCAGATGAGAGGATATCGCTATAATTTGACATTTGCAGTCGGAGATGAGGTTCAATTTAGAGAGGGTTCTTGAGAATCGCAAATTGCACTGCCTCCTTTGGATGAGCTCCCGTGCTCTTTCCAATCCTCTTGCAATCGCTTATTGCTTGCCTCCGGAAAGGCTGGCTTTGGTTTTTCCTCAGCTGACGACATTGCGCACTATCTCTTGCAGTCCATACGGACCTAATGGAAAGCTTTGCCAATCTTATCTAATTCCAGTATAGAGATGGCTACTTTATCCTCGATACAGCGGCCATTCTGCAGACCTGAATTCTTACTTGCTTTTTTTTTTACTTTCACCAAATGTAATTGTGACATAATGGGGATTTGAAACTTTCATCTGTTTGGCTCGCCGTTTCGGAATCCGTTTGTTAGTGTTTCAATGCAGCCCTGGTAAGATGTTTAGTAATTAGTGGATGTGGCCGCTGGAGATCTTAGAGCAATATTTGATCTCTCTCTCTCCCTGCTTAACTTTATCTGCAAGCAACCTGACTACGATAAGCACGTCTCGGTGGGAAAATTGGAGAGCTGTTATCGGAGTAAACAAACTAAACAAACAAAAAAATCAGGACAATATTGGCAGCGGCGTCGGTTGCTCTCATATGTAATGACAGCTGTAAGGCAGATAAGAAGAAACACTGAGTGAGAATCATGCATTGAAAATGAGATATTTCTCCCAAAAACATAAACCACAACAGCACTTTCCTAAACATCTGTTTGTTGATGTGCACATATTTTATTATAGGAATGCACAGTAACAGAGAAGCAATACATATTACATTAAACTGTCTACAGTTTATATGAACTAAAAATAAAACACTAAAAACTACAAGTAAATTTGACCATTGCACTATAATGTACACAGTATGAAAAATGTATATTGATTTTGAGATTACGTGGTAACACTTTACAAAAAATGTCCCATTTGTTAACATTAGTTAATGCATTAGCATTGGGCAATACATGTGTTACAGAATTCATTAATCTTAGTTAACGTTGGTTAATACAAATACAACTGTTCATTGTTAGTTCATGTCAGCTCAGGTCCATTAAATAATATTAAACATATACAACTTTTGATTTTAATAATAACTGAGTGTTTGATGATGTAAAAATCAAGAAAATGAGCATGAACAATTAAATATCCAATATTAACAGATAATAAATAAAAACCTCTAATATTAGCTGATAACTGATATTTTAACGATATATCATGCATCTTGAATTTGCAACAAACGTTACATGACCTTTTTATTTAAACAAATCAGTGTTAGTGGTTAACTAAAACTACTAAAACCCATTTTCGGTAATTAAAATAAAGCTGACATTAAATATAAATATTAGATGAAAAATGTCAACTCAAACGAAAATTAGAAATAAATAAGGTTGAAGTACTGAATAAAATATGCTAAATAGAAATTTTTAAAAAGCGTCCAAAATTTTTTAATTAAAATGAAATCTTTGAATATAAAATTAAAAGCTAATGCAAAATATGAATAAATACCATAATAGTATATAAATAAAAACACAACAACACTACGTTCTTACAAATTTGCAATGCTGGATGACAAAATAACATTTATACACTAGACAGTAGGGTATACAGCGCATAGTAAATGCATTGTGTATAGTGCATCATTTGGGACACAACTACTGTGTTTCTCCATCAGAGAGAGAGAGAGAGAGAGAGAGAGAGAGAGAGAGAGAGAGAGAGAGAGAGAGAGGAGAGAGAGAGAGAGAGAAGAGAGAGAGAGAGAGAGAGGAGAGAGAGGAGAGGAGGAGAGAGAGAGAGAGAGAGAGAGGAGGAGAGAGAGAGAGAGAGAGAGAGAGAGAGAGAGGAAGAGAGAAGAGAGAGAGAATTGTATCAGTTTTCCAGGGCTTGTAGCCTATAGACGCTTTCATCAGACGCGTGCGTTGCCATGGTGATGAGCTGGCCCAAAGTTAACTTCCGTTCTTTTTGTTTATTAGTGTTTACTTGATAATATGGCATTGACTACAAATGCAGTGAAAGTTAAGGTGATGAGCAGGTTGTTGAGCTGTGGGGTGCAACCTGACCTTGGGAGCAAATGCAATTTTTAAAAATAAAAACGTTAAGGTTTCCTAACAAAGAGGGAGACGGCGGTATTAAAATAGCTATGTTTATCTGAGTGATATCCGGTACAGTGTTTCCCATACATTTATTAGTGGCAGCCCACCACATTATCAGCGCTGACCGCCACATATTGATTTCCGTGTTTTTTACAATTTAAAATGGGGAAAAGTTGTAGCTATTTGACTGCAGAGTTCCATGCAGCGCATATTCGCGCATACTCTCTCTCTCTCTCTCTCTCTCTCTCTCTCTCCTCTCTCTCTCTCTCTCTCTCTCTCTCTCTCTCTCTCTCTCTCTAACACATTGACAGCGGACCAGCCTGTGTATTGAATGGTTAGTATCATAAACAACGCTGCACAGATCCATCCAACATGCTGTCAATGTGGAGACCCACCTTGAAAAAAAGGTTATTAGCAAGCATGTAAGAAGCCTAGCTAATAACGAGAGCTATGTTAACCTTATAAAACCCCGCTGCCGCGCTCGCCAGTTTTTTAACACTGCGGTAAATCAGACACGTCGGTAGAAAAACATTCTTGTCTCCAATTTTTGTTCAACGGGTCTGGTAGTGTCACATTTCAGTTTGGCCAAGTAACATTTCTTTTCTTTGACTGGCGAGAAATTCCAGCTAATACTAAGGTTATTTACTTGTTATGGGTTGTCTGCGGAAGTCTGCCGGAAGTTAAGTTTGGGCCAGAGTAATGCACATGCGCAGTACCGTTTGGCGTTTGTTTATGTTGTTACTGCTGAAAGCGTCTATACAGTAAGCAGACTTGAGGTATTTTGATGTTCTATAGATTACTAAAAGCTCAACATATTTTTAAACCGACACATGGTTTTCAGCAAGTGGAACAAAACTGACAGAAGAATGATCTGAACATCTGTCATATCCAGTCCACCAGAGATAAAAATGATAAAATGGTAAGCCTATTTACAGTGCACATGCATGTCGTCTTTAGGCAAGCATCACAGCTTTGTTGACAAAAACTGGTCAGGTCCTCGTGACCAAGCTGTCTTATTCAGTTTGCAGTAGAGATATGGCCTAATCCTAAACAAGCTAAATGTGACGAGACAGGCCAGCAAACAAGACCGTTTCAGCTCAGGTTCCACCACATAAACACAAAAGTAGAAAATCAACAAACATGCCTCAACTGTACAATCATATCCAGTGTTTGACATTAATAGCTATTGACAGAGAAATAAGTTGGAAAGTATACTGTTTACAATACATTTATGCATGTGGCAGAAGGTGTTTTCCAAAGCGACTAGGCTAACACTCAAGGTATAGATAATATCAGTATGTTTGCTCTCCGGTAATGTATGAATCCCATGACATTGGCAATGTCTTAGTCGAGTTATGGCTAATAGAACAGGATTTGATTCATTTCACCTTCAAAACACACCACACCATGCATGTGCAGTCTGTTAACTTTAGTGAGTTAGCTTAGCATAGGCTAGTTATTGTTTGTTTTTTGTTTGGAATAAAAAGAGCCTACATGTTTGGATATTTTGATAAGAGCTCTGTGAGATGTGAAATCTAAGAGTCCAAAAAAAGAGATTTACAGACAAATAAAGAAACGTAAAGATCCACAAAACAAGATTAGCATGAGTTTCCATGTTGGCCCAGACTGTTTTTTTGTTAGTTCTAGTCTGGACAGGTTTACTCTGCTAGTTGAGTATCATGGTCTCGCTAGTTTATTTATTAAGTTTTTTTTTATTCTTCCAAGGATACAAGGATTTGCCGTTACTTCTCTACTCCTTAGCTTTCAGTTTTGCTACTGTGACATTCTCTACTGTGTTTGTTTTTTGGTTTATCTGTGTGTATCCTGACATTGTTAAGCACTTTGGTCAACTGTGGTTGTTTTTAAATGTGCTATACAAATAAATTTGAACTTTGAATTTGAACTCTCTATAACTAAACACAAAATTTTAAGATCTTTCGCATCTCAGTAGTGTGCAACAGTCGGGTTCCGGAAGTAAACACTCCATACATTTTCTCCATAGGGAAATAGGTTGTTAACAATAACTAATAAACCGTTAAAGTCAGCCCTACTGAGCTATGAGGTTGTTACTTGATGGTATTTGCTTCTGCTGAAGCTGTCAGTCTGCATTACATCAATTCGTGTTTTACAGCGGAATTCATGGTGAAAAACTACATTCCCCATGACGTTTTTGACATCACAAACTACCTTGCAACCAATCAAACCAAGTCTCTGAGCTAGTGTGAGTGAGTGGAGGAGGTTAGTTTGCATATTCATGAGTACGCCTATACTAAATGAGGCAAGGGTATAGAGTTAAATTCATGTAATTTTGGTGATCAAAGATGAGATTTTGCAGTATATTAATATATATATACTAATATATTAATATATATATACTAATATATATATATATATATATATATATATATATATATATATATATATATATATATATATATATATATATATATATATATATATATTAGTAGTTTATTGCAAAATATTTATATATATATATATATATATATATATATATATATATATATATATATATTTCCCTCACTAAAACCGTTAAGTACACAGTCTTGAGTACCTTTGCATTTTTATCCAATTTTTAAATACTTTTTTTTGCTTCAAATCAAACTTTATAATGGTTCGATTCTCCTCATTGCTGGTTAGCTTGGTTCATGGCTAAAAAACGCTTTAACCAAGACTTTTTTGAAATCCCTATGAAATAAATAAATGGTTGCTGAAAAAGTGGGTGGGCACTCTATTTCACCTTGAACAAAGTAAAGTGGGTAGTATGCACTATGCATGACTTGAAACCCCATTTTTAACATCTATAGATCTATTGTGCTTATTCCACAGTTTTGGCCCTCCATTTTGAAGTAAACAAATTACAGCAGTCATAGCACTCAATCTCAGTTCATCATGCGCTGGAGATCTGCAAACCTTGCAAACACCCTCACATACTGACGCTCTCCAAAGTTTGAAGCAGTACATTATCTGCTTTACTCCAACCAAGGCAAAAGTGAAAGGATGGCAGCAGGATACAGATATAAAAGCAGTGTCAGAAAAGGAACTAAGGACTGGAAACCAAAGAGAAAGAAACCTGACAGTCTGAAGGCTCTGGGGAGCAGTGTCGCCTGAATCTGCTGCCAATACTTGGAAAAAAGTGTCGGTATCTTCCTCCTTTGACAGCTGTCTCATATCTGACTGACGGACAGCCCAAAACAAGCAATAGCACAGATAACATAAAAAGAGATGAAATTGCTGAAAATTTCTTTACCCTGAGCGTCAAATTCCTAATCTTACTAAGATAGCGATGGCATTTGCTTTTTGCCTTTGCTTATACCCGCTTGCTATATTCTTCAAAAGGACTGTGTAAAACAAAGGCTGCGTTTGAAATCTCACAAACCACTTTATGGCTCGGATTCAGAATAGTCCAAACGATTCCCTTGTGACAAAACCCGCACAGCACAAGCATCCAGCTGTATAAAGCTTGATAATACAAACTCCTTCTAATACCCAAAGGTTACTTTAGTTTTAACGCGAACACTAGCTTGTGCGTAAAGCTGAACGCATTGCATTTTATACAGTACTTCATTTGATAGCATTCGCGAACAGAATTGTTTGACACAAAGTTTCATCTCTGTCAATTGTCTGCGCTATTTCTCTAAGTTATGAGCGATAAAAATGTCTTTGTACTCATTCAAACTAGAGTTGTGTGGATTTCTTTACCCCCTCACAGAAGTGCTTGTCAATTCGGACATCTACTATTGCCATCTTCAGTAGTTTGCTTTGTTTTGTGTTGAAATATTTGAACTTTGCCGTCTAGAACTTGCGCAACCACCAGACCAGATGTGATGCATTCTAATCAAAACTTATTAGTGAAGATCAAAGTGAAAATTAAGATTATTCTTCCACTAAAACTTTATTCTTTAAACACTGAGCAAATCGCAATGCATTCTGGGATTACATTCTCCTCTTCAGTGAACCCGTGAAACTCCTACTGTATTTATGAGATAAGTAGTCAATATTATTTTCAAAACAATATAGCTTCAAAACAGGGAAACAAACCCCAAAAGCTCAGTAATCATTGGCTAAAGATCTACAGCATACCCATCTCAAGAAATAAAAGGGAAGGAAACCACAATAACAGCACAGAATAAATCCAAGAAGACTAAAATGAATTAAATACGACCAACCAGAGAGATGAACAAGACAGAGAGAGTGAAAACACATGAAATACCAGACAACAAGCAGGGATGTAAAAACAAAGATATAAGCATACCCTACATATTTATTTGAGCATGGTATAAAAAAAATCATAAAATGAGCTATAGCTTCACATTATCAAACTTGCAATATTTCTGACTCAGTATTAGAATATGGCTCGAAATCATCTTAGGATACTGTTGTGGAACAAGGCTTCCATTTGTTCAAAAGGCCTGGAGAAAACAAATGCTGCGTTTGAAATATCACATGTCTCTCTCACACAAATCCTACTGCTTTATGGCTCAGGTTCAAAAGTGAAGTACAAAAGATTCCCTTGTGACAAAAATCTCAGCGCAAGCATACATGAAGTCTGATAGTACAAAATACTTGCGACACAAGCTTGAGCAACCCAAGGCATGGAGAATACTGAATTAAAATGCATGAACTTTGCACTCGCAAACAGCTTCTAATTTCAGCTGTGCACTTGATATGACCTATGCAACATGTCGCAATCTTGTTCCCTTTTTGTGCAGTTAGTGATGATGGCATTGTGCCGGGAAATTTGGAGCCTATCATCGACTGAGGCCTAGTTCGTGGCAATCACTGGGCAGCAGGGTTTAATAGAGCTCAGTGGTGATTGGAGCCCCCTAAGAGATTAAACCACAGTCTTTACATAATGAACAGCTTAATGATGGAATTACAGAGGCACTTAATGGCATCGTAAATACCATCATCGCCCATGCCGACTATCCCAAAAATGCATTAACCATCCGTAATTGGGGCATTAAATAACGGTCAGTTTACAAAACAATATTGACGTTACCTGGGAAATCCTTAGAAATGGTTAATTATTGATATTACGACAACTGGTAGTGCATTTAGAGTGATGCTGGATTCAGGGAGTCACAGAAAATGGCCTTTTTAATGGATATGAAAGCCTCGCTCAGTGTGGCTAACCATGTTCACACAGCAGCTAAAGTGCTAATAAAAGCCCAGTTATTATTTAACATAGGATTCGTTGGAAAAACGGCACATCCTTAATTTGCCAAGATAGACTTGTTCCTGGGTCAACATATGCGGTTGATCCTGGAACAACATTCCTGTCTGAAAAATATGTCCTAACCCTACCCCTACCCCTAAACCTAACCCTATCCATAACATGTCCCTAAAATCAGAGGGAATGGTAGGTGAATAACACTGATGTAGAAGCACCTATCATTGAGCCAAAACTGGACATAAACTGTAAACTTTTTTCCCCTCAAATCTGATTGGTTGAATGGAATGTTGTTCCAGGATCAACAAAGATGTTGATCTATGAAAATGTTGTACTTGGCGAAATTAGGTTCTGTGGAAAAACACACCTCTACCTATACTTTTTGCAAAACACCAAAAATACCCATACACAAAATTGGTTAGGTTTAGGCTAGGGTTTAGCGTACGTTCAAATCTTTTAGTGTCATTTCATTTTCGAACTGCCATGATATACACCAAGCAACATAATATAACATTGACACGTTCACATTCACAGATTTTAGTGCCATTCACTGGACATTTAACTTTGAAAGTGTGACGCAACGAGCAAGAATGAGCATAATATAATATTGCAGAAATATCGCCACAAGCACATTTTTCCACTGAGCCTTTGTTGCATTATTTATGGCTACAGTGAGAAAAGAAAAAGAGACTGATATTGCTTTCACATTTGTTTCTGTAAGCTGTCGTACAAACAGAACAATTCAAGAGTCAATATGGGTGTTTCTTCAACTTCAAGTTTTTTCTCTCCAAAATCTACTCTACTTGTTTACCAAAAAGACAAGTGAAGAGTATTCTTGAGATGCAATGAATGAATTCATTCTGTGGAATGAAATGAAAAGGAAAATCAAGGTAAATACCAATGTGTCTTAAAACGAAGATATACTTTGGCAAACGTATACAAAAAGTGTGAACATATTCTCTGGAAGTCCACAGAGCCAAAAATGCCCATATTTGATGAAACGCCCAAATATAGTTGTCAATCCCAAACACTATATAGCAATATATGGAGGCTAGACGTGATGTATGAAAGTGTTCAAAAGGGATCGGTTTAGTTAAAGCACTTGCAAAAGAAGCTCGATCAAATGAGCCACAAGCCATTCATTTACTCAATGCCACATTCTTCCTCTTGACAACATCTTTTCAGCTCATCCTGCCTCCATTCTTCTCGAGCTGTCTCGCTGCATTCAGTGTGCAGTATGTACCGCAGATATTTTGCCTCCCTGGGGAAATCCGGCTTCGACAACACACACACAACCCTTCCCCTCCGTTCCAGCTGAAATCCTTGCAAGTTGAACCTCAAACGGCTCAGCGTTGAGCGCACGTACACGTACAGCCGCACACGCAGCCTTTCCAAGGTCAGCGGCTCCCTTCCTTCCGCTCGACTTCAGCGACTCGCGACTGGCAGAATTGAAAAGGTTTGTCAGGCTGATTAAACTCGGAAGGCGTTATGTAGAAGGTCTGGTCTCTCTTTGACAGACAGTTAGGATTTTCTTCTATCCTCTACCCAACTCGTGCTCCACACTCTTATTTAACAAGATCAGATGTTATGTCACAGCAAGGTGCAATTTTCATTAACCTCCAGCTGCGCTATGATTTGAATGTGCCAGCCTTGCAATTAGTTGATTGTGATTGATTGATGAAGTCAGTGGCTCTCCCCCCTCCTTCTTCAAGGGCTCAGGTAATTCATTCGTACTCGTTCCCTCCTCCACCTCGCAGCTAGAGCATTATTCTCCGACAGGCTCGGCTCGGCAGAACGTTCTCTGGCAGATTTGTGGTCACGGCATGGGGCAAATGCAAACGCTCTAATCACAGCGTGGCTGCGACACGCTAAGCGGTAATGAAAGGGGAACAGGTGACATTGGACAAAACACTGCTTGACGTTTGTCACCTTTTTTATTTTCATCCAATGAATGTGCGATACAGTGTGTTTTAACATATTATATATGTACACTTATTCGTATTTAGTGGCCAAACTGAAAAAAATAAGTAGCGACATAAGAATAACTGTGGTATACTTTGGGATCCAAATGTCTGCACTGAAATCTTTTTTGGACCATTTGTTGTGTTGAAATCCTTGCCAGGTTTTCTGGATGAGTGACAGCGCTAGGCTCTGAAAATAGGAAAAAGGAATCAGGTGAGAGAATCCCACTGTTTTAGTCAATCATAAACACTTCCTATGATTATTTATTTTCAGACGTGTCTTTATAAGGCAGGATTTTGGACAGAGGGCAAGTTGTTGTTAGTTAGCAAAATGTCTAACGATACCTTTGAGAAGTTATCTCGTTTTTGTTCTTATTACAAAAATGACTTGACTACTGATGAAGCAGAAAAAGAAAAAATATATATATATCTTACTTAAAGCTGCTGTCCGTAACTTTTTTGGGTTAAAAATTATCCAAAATAATAATAATTGAAAGAAAAAAAAACATAACCAGCCAGTGTTCAAAAATATCTGCTTACCTTTGCTCGATTCAAAACGGTAAGCTTGTAATAATGATTTTAATTCCAGTGGTACTGGTGGATTTCCGCGGGAAATTCGAGCATATCTTTGCGTCATAACGTCACATCTGTACACATAAAGAAGGAGTCCCGGCAAGTAGGCTATATTGCCTGAGCGGATGTTGGAGTTGGAAGCTTTTAGCCTTTTCTCACAGCTCTTCAAATAATTAAACTCATGGCGGATCCAGAAAGGTTCAAACGACAACCACCAGTGACAGCTGGAGATTCACCCGTGGTAAAACCCAGGAGAACTCGGACTTCGGAGTGGATAGAGAAAAAAAGAGATTGCAACCGGGCCCACGCAAAAACAAGGATTAACATTGGCAGGGCTTTTGAAAGGTGGCGTGAACTCCGTGATATTTGAAGGGGTTCAAAACGGACGCAGAAACGCCTTTTTTTCTGTTGGACAGGTAAGACATTTCAATAGTTCAATCGTGTAACAGTAGCACACTTGTTCGCTTAATTCACACAGTTACGGAGTTTTCTTTGTTGTGGCTTTTTACGTTTTGCTATAGGGCTTGGGCGTCGTGACGTCATTACTGGCGTGGCGGCCATGTTGACAGCTTCGCGCATGTAAACATACAGCAAGTCGAACGAGGAGAAGCAGCAGAGTTGGGATAAAGAAAAGAAAAAAGATGTTAAAATCCCTAAAAGGATGTGGAATTTACCGGAATATGTTAAATGGGGAAGCCAGAGACCGGTATGTGGACAAAACCGGCACTTTTAACGGTTTGGATCCATATGAAATTTCCAACAAAGAGTCGGCAAACAGTGGGAACACAGTAATCCGGACAAAGGTAACGTTAAGATGCGCTCCACCTAGCTGCTAGTTTAGTAACTGTTAGTGCTAACAATCATTCACACATGTACGTTTAACTATGTGTTTCAAACGTGTAGTTAGTAACGTTAGCTGTCAACCCTCCCGTTTTTTCCGGGTTTCTCATGTATTTGAGCTCTTTTCCCGCTGTCTTCCCGTTTTAGTATTTTCCTGTAAAATATCACGTATTTTAATATTCTCATAACATTAACATTAGCCCTTCAATCGGACCTGTCAGTCTTTGTACTGTTGTCCTGTTGCTACCCCCTTGCTTTAAGCATCGTTTAGCTTACTAACTTAAGTTTTGCTTAAAACAGCTACTAACTACACTTTTGAAACACATAGTTAAAAGTACGTTACATGTGTGAATGGTTGTTAGCACTATAACTGTTACTAAACTAGCAGCTAGGTGGAGTGAAGTTTACCTTTGTCCGGATTAAGTTACTGTGCTCCCACTGTTTGTTGGAAATTTCAAATGGATCCAAACCGTTAAAAGTGCCGGTTTTGTCCACATACCGGTCCCTGGTTTCCCTATTAAACGTATGCCGGTGAATTCAGCATCCTTTTAGGGATTTTAACATATTTTTAACTTACTTCCTCCCAACTCTGCTGCTTCTCCTTGTTCGACTTGCTGTGTTTTTACATTCGCGAAGCTGTCAACATGGCTACCACGTCCCAGAATGCAACGCGGCGCCCAAGCCCTATTATGGTATATGAATTATTTTGTGCTAGCTATGAGAGGGATCAAATCACTCTACTCCAAGAAAACCAAACCGCCTCCTCCATTGTCAAGCATTGGATCTGAATCAGGTCGGTAAAGTGAAAATTATCCTTTTCCCAAAAATTATTAGAGTTATTATAAGAGTCTATTATTATAGATTATGTAAAACACGTTTATGCATAATAGGGATTAATTTCATAAATAGTTTATTTCATAGCACTATGACTACTTGTCAGTATCCACACCGTCGCGGTGACTGACAGACACGCAGTCTCCTCAAAACAGTGTTCATCCGCGCTGTGTCATGCCGATGTACAACTCACGCAAAGTTAATAATTCCGCGAATAACTGCAATTACAGATTTCAAACAGAGATGGCGACAAAGAGGAAAAACGCCGGACTGCAATTTTAAGTAAATGATAAAACGTAAGCAAATGTTAAAACATAAGTAAATGATAAAACATGTTTTAACATTTGCTTATGTTTTGTCATTTAATCATTGTATTTAATCAAATGTAATCATCATATTTTAAGAAATCATTATTATAACTTGAATGTGTTTCTCATTACTATCATTTTGATGTGTTTACCATTATTATCATTTGAAATGCATGTTTAATACTTTTCTTTTATTAATCTTTATGCCTCAAGATGAGGGCAAAAGTCCAAGTTTCCGAAAGACAGAGAATGGTAAACGAATGTTATCTTAGCTAAACATCTTGCAGTGTATGGGCTAACACCTCCGAGTGTGAAAACATGAACACTAGATATGTGTGTGTGTCTTGTGTGTCTGCTTCGATGCAATATACTATGAAAAGAGGAACTCTGTTCCGATAAGCGACTGTATAATAGGGAGTTTCTGCACAGGTCAGTCTATACCTCTGGAATCAGACCTTGCTCATTTGCAACCTGTCTTTTCAAAGAGAGATGTCTCAACCAACTTTAATTATCTTTAGGCTAAGAATGGTAACACTTTAGAATACTGTATCTTACTTACTGCATAACTAATAAGGAATTATTGAAGAACTAGTAGGTCATTCTTCATTAACTACTTCTTCACTGCTGTTAACTACTAAGGAAGATGTGTTAACTAATCAGTATGTAATAGAATTTTATGATTGTGTTAAGTTACAGTTAGTTAATCAATAACTAATGAATTTTGTCATACCTCCTGAAGAACTAATTATCTATTAATTAAGGTTCAAGAAAAATAACTATGAAGTAACTACTAATGAACAGTCATACACGGTAGTTTTTTTTTTTAGCATTGTAGTGGTGGAAGTACAGAAATCAAGTGCTTGAGTAAAAGTACAGATAAAATATTACTAGTAAAATTATAATTAGGCCATTTTCAAACTTACCTTAAAAGTACAGCGGTAATCATTTTTTAAAGTACTTAAAAAGTAAAAAGCATATTATTATACTTAGTTCTTATACATTTTAAACTTATTTTGCACCATTCAAAATCCGGCAATATCACGGTAGCCTACATTTTACAGTGATTTGGTGATGCAAGACGTTTTATTTAATCTATAAAATCATAACTGTGCTGTAAATCATTTTATTTTATGCAAGGCAACATACAAGGACGCGGTGTCAGTTACCTAAGGAGTCGGTCTTTTTTTGCATGATGGAAACGCCTGATCCCTTGCTTAAAACAAATTATTTTATTCATAAAGACAGTAAATCTATTTACATCAGATGTTATAATATGTTCTTAGAGCTGTGCACTGTTTGTTTATGGGCAGGTTATGGAGTCAGTCGAGCCCGTTCTTATCCTTTGGCGTCATATAGGTGACGCCATATGACATTTCGTCGAAATCCTACGCACATGGCATCCTTTAGCGTCAATATGAGACGCAGAACCCAAGGCGTCATACAGGTGACTGGCATCCTTTAGCGTCAATATGAGACGCAGACCCCACCCCAGACCTAAACCTGGTCAGTCACAGCATATTTCGGCTATGAGTGAAACACAGGGCGGCGGTATGAAGTTAAAGCAGTTTCCCCGCTGAACACGAGCCCAGCTCCCGCAAGAGATCCAGCACCGCTATCTCGGAAACGAGACCAGTTGATTACTTGAATTACTTTTAAAGGTTTAACTTTTGATTTTAAAATGTTTGTTAAACGAGTTTAAATGTAGGCAGTATACATGTTAAAACAAAATATCATCTGAAATAAAGGAAGATATCATGTAGCTTAAACGAGTCATTGTAGTGTATTTTACAAAGGTTATAGATGATTACGTTAATAGTGTTTTTTTTACAGTAAGTTTTATTTGAGTCAAAAGTATGTGGTAATTCTTTATTAATTACTAATGGGTTCCCTATATTTTCACTTTAGAATACTGTTTCATGTTATAAATTATTCCTGAAGAATTATCTAATAATTCTTTATTAATTACTAATGGGTTCCCTATATTTTCACTTTAGAATACTGTTTCATGTTATAAATTATTCCTGAAGAATTATCTAATAATTCTTTATTAATTACTAATGGGTTCCCTATATTTTCACTTTAGAATACTGTTTCATATTATAAATTATTCCTGAAGAATTATCTAATAATTCTTTATTAATTACTAATAAGTTCCCCATATTTTCAGTTCCCCTTAGTTGTTGCCTAAAATACATGAATTTACTCAATGGCATTCTATGCTGAGGAAAACAGACACACACAGTACTAATAAAATATAAAAACTAATCTGAGGTTAGTTTTGTATGACTGTTCATTAGTTACTTAGTTATTTTTCTTGAACCTTAATTAGTAGATAATTAGTAGTAGTTCTTCAGGAGGTATGACAGAATTCATTAGTTATTGATTAACTAACTGTAACTTAACACAATCATAAAATTCTATTACATACTGATTAGTTAACACATCTTTCTTAGTAGTTAACAGCAGCGAAGAAGTACCTACTAGTTCTTCAATAATTCCATTTTAGTTATGCAGTAAGTAAGATACAGTATTCTAAAGTGTTACCAAGAATATATTATACTCGGAGTGTTTTAATTATATTTTACTTAGAAATATTAGAAGTGATTTTTATCTTATTTTATGTTTCTTTACTAAACTTTTAATCCTGATTTTGACTGTTGATTGCTGCATCATTATTTGAGAACGAGATCAGAGTAGACATAATGTTTTCGCAGTTACTCCACCTGACTCTTAAAGCGGTCCGCCACCTGTAATTCTTGACAAATTTAAAAGAACTGTTTTTATTCTATTGTAGATTTTTTTTCAAGGACCACAAATTACAAATGTATGGAGAATTATCCACATATAACCTATTTATCTGCTTTAACATGAGGATAATTACACCATTACATGTCAAATGCTCAAACAAATGGCACAAAAAAACAGAACATGTAGATAGCACCAAAAAAAAAAAAAAACACATAGTGGACTTCAATTTTAACACGCATACACACAATTATGGCTCTCTTTGAAAACCTACAGTAGTGAGCTTCATACATATACCTTTAATGCAGCATACTGAAAGGTTACCAAGTGAGTGATTTGGAAAGGTGCATAGACAGCAACTGTGTAATTCAAACAAAGATTTTTCCATGTCAATCTATGAATAAACAAAGTTTTAATATTAAAAGGCTGAAAACTAAAACTACTTTAGATTATTTTACCCAACAAAACGGTAATGGTAAAAGCTAAATGTAGCTCCTTGCGTTTATTACACTGCAGACTCAATTCACAATTAATTTCTATACATCTTACCATTAGCATGTAGCATGTTTACAACATGATGCCTTCAAGACATCCTGGGTCATGCTTCATATTGGTGGCTTTCATTTCAACTTATAAAAATATTTCTGACATGACTTGAGTGCACCATAAATATTGATGGCACATACAAATATTGTCTAAAAGAATCTGTTGTTAAATTATAGCCTAAACTTTATCTGCACTGAAAAAGTTGAGAATAAAACAATGATTATTGAAGTACGTTTTACAAGAAAACCCCATTTCAGTGTTTCTACTTCAAAAATGCCTATTTAATTCAATGTGTTACTTCGGTTTTTAGACATTTCTAATAAATTTCACACAAAAAAGGACAGTGAATTTTTTTCTACACCAATTTTTTTTCAGTGTCTAACTATTGAACAAATTACAGGTTTTATAATGACTCATCTTTAACTTTTTTCCCCCACGGAGCTCACTGCAGTGTATTCTCTGGGATTGCCTTGTCCATATAACGGATATATGTGACGCAGTCTTGGAATTCGGCCAAAAAGAGGCAGCATACAGACAGCTCACTAGGTTTTGGAGCGCAGCGTAGGTCCATATGTCAAAAAACAAAAAAACAAAATGAAGCCAATTTCCATAAAGTATATTGTGCATAATCCTGCTGTCACAGCTTGGGATAATTTTGCTGACATTTGAATATAGCCTCAATTTTTTACCTTGCAGTTCAGCCTGGTTGCAGAGAACTCAAATATTGAGCGTAGCTACCTTTATCACAGCATTCGATCGATACGTCATTGCACAGCTGTCAGATAAGTCATATCAGCCGCGTATCCCAGCCAGCCCTTCTGTGTTCTTCCCCCTTTCTAACCTGGATTGTTTTCTCTGGCCCCTTTTAAAATTGGAAATAGCTTTGGTAGGAACGTTCGAGCTGCTCTAACAAAAGGTGAACCATCATCTAGGTAAAGGTTATCAGATGTGGCGCCCTGCGAAGTTTCTGGCACCCATCCTGAGCGCCGGCTAATTCCAGGCTGAATAAGCAACCTAAAATATGTATCCTTGCTGCAAATGCCAGACAATACTCCAGTGCCAATTAGTTTGACACTGTTGTAAAACATGGACGATGTATCCTGGAAGCACCCTGCTTGCTTCATGCATTGGTAATGACAAAAGAACCTAAATTGCCTTTCTCTGCTGCCCTTGAAATTTTAAATGGTTTGCTCTGTCTCCTTCCATTTGTCTTTCATGGTTCTTGATCTCAGAGTCATACTCTCTCAACAATATAAAGTGTTGTAAAAATGGCCCGATGCCCTTCTGAAAGCTTTGTAGGGCTTATTTTGGTTTAGATTTGATTTATAGAATGCTGAGATATATTTTTGCAGACGTGTTACACCAACTGCTATAGCCAATAAAAAATCTGTACAGTGGCCTTAAAAAGACACGTAAATGACACGTATAAATGTATGAATGTTTTTGTATTCGATGCGAATTATCAAGACAAATGCACGTTAAAAAGATTAAATGTTTTTAGCCTCCAAATTCAAAGGGCCAGAATTATTATTAGAAATATTCAGTTTTAGCAGGATCGACTGGACCATTTTGTACATGATATTAAACTATCATGAGGACCCTTCACACATCTTGTCAGTAAACATCATTAGCTGATTCATCATGTGATTTCATTATCATTAATATCAGAACATGTGGTCTATTAGACTGGCTCCATAAGTGTTATGAATATAGGTATTAACATTTGAACTAATGCAAACATACTAATGATTCACAATGCATACTGTATGTACAAATTAGTCTACTCTCTTTTATATGGACCATGTGTTACGTTAGAAAAAGGCTTGTTTCTAGCAAGCTAGTTAGAATTTCAAATGTCCTATGAAAAATACTTATTTCAAATATATATCTAATATTTTGGCCTAGATTTTGCTTAATGACGGTACCAAATCTCCAGACCAGCTATATGTATCTTGCAATTTTAAGTCAGAAATACTTAAAAATGTCCAAAAGTTCATTGATGCAAGATTGTGAAGTGGTTTCATCTGACCTCAGAGAACCCGTCCCTTTGAATTCTGTGCCTTTTGTACTGGCTCGGAATAAAGTGGTTGTTATACTGAAGGTAAGACCATGCATTATGGTGTGAAACACTATACCAAATGACAAATGTGATATTAATCAACCTTTATAGAATGTAAAAACTGTTTACTTTGACGTGCTGCTGTAGTCTGTGTACGGCTACTCGCCAAATAAATAATTGCATGGAAATTAAATATTGATTGAGTTGTGTGTTATCTGTGTGTTATCTTTAAGTTTCTGTTAAGAAAAAAAAAAACAGTCCATCACGACGAACAAAACAATAGGCGTATATAGACAATATTACATTAATATTAACACTTAAAGGGGTTATATGTAAGAGTTTGTGTATTAATTGCTTTTTCATTGCCAATGTGTGAACAGCTTGTAATGAAAATTAAAAAAACGAGACCTTCCCTGACTTCCTAGGTTGTCTTTAGACTGATTTGTATGTGAAAGACTTGGTCATTTTTTTGCCAGGAAAATTAATGACACATGAAAGACATGAAAGGAATGCTTATACAATGTTCAGGATAATGCTGAAAGACCTATTCTGTACTCACTGTAATGGCAATGTGTCATGCAAAGAAAAGGGATTCATTCAAACTACAGTCTCACATAGTCAGATCTGTATAGTCTCAAATATAGTTTATAATCTAATTACCATAACAGTGTAATTTTAATTACCTCGTCTGGTGAATCGCAGAGCTGGTGCAAACATATCCACATCACTATGATCATGATCAGATGCTTTATCAACTGCTGTTTTATAACCACTGTCATTTTTGTTGTGTGTTAATTTTGTTATTGAGAGGAAAGCGCGCGGCACATATTTATATTCATCTAAACGGCGCTCTTAAAAGCGTGGACGGCATCTGGATGTCCGTTAGCAGTATATCGTTGCAAATGTATTTCCAACTTCTTTAACCTTTAATCAAATATTGGAAAAGAACTTCGGCGTGAGTATATTTGGGCATTGAATCACATTCAGTCTCTTGTACTTTACGTGTGCACAATTGCGAGCACAAACACGTGCAGTAAGTTGCTGGCTGCAGTTCACTTAACAGCCACCGGTGTCGCTAAAAACAAGGGTTTGTATTCTGAATTTTCACCACAATCTATAGGCCTAACTGAGACTCAAGATGGCGCTCGACGTGTTTGTATGAAACGAGAGCGTGAGTCTGCAGTGGTTATAAGGTGGGTTCAATCAATGTTTGAATTACCATAATTAAGAGATTCTGGTTGTGTCCCAAATGCCACACATATACACTCTGTACTCATGCACTATGTACTCAACCGTGTAGTGTATGAATTATATAAGGTTATTTTGTGATTCAGCGTCAGAATCTGATAGCCCCTCCTTCTCCGCTACACAACTAAATGTACAACAGTTGAGTGCATGAAGTGTCCAACATTTCACACTTTGTGTTTCGGTTAATTAAGTGAATCATCCGGGTATTTAAAGCGCACTTTTTCCGTTTGGAATTTTCAGTGTGAACACACTACTTACAAAACAGCATAGAACAGAGCATAAATACACAAATTGGGATAAAAAGTGTTCACGTTCTCGTAGAACTCGTTATTACAACTTGTAAATCTGAGAGCTTCGTTTTGCTAGAAACACATAATTCCGCTCAGAGTAGAACGTCATGTGTTGTCAACTCGTAATTACGACATGGCGTGAACGCAGCAATCCATGCAAGAAAGACATGAAAGTACACCGGTTTCGGTTCTCCGCAAAAGGCGAATATTAATATCCTACCACTGTATGCTGAGACTAACCAATCAAAATCTAGTAATCCTAGGAGCGGCATAATAAAATATTGATAAAGCCCTTATTTGCAGGTCATCAACAAGCTCATGTTTGCACTGGAAATTAATATGGCATCTCCACAAAAAATAAATACATAACTTAAGCAATAAACTACACTATACACTATAATACATTATGTATAACGTGGTATGCGGCACCCTGTCTACTTGCGTAAATTTGCTCTTTAAATAAGATAATTTCCATGCCAATATTGTGTGCTGATAAAATATTCCATTTCCAGCACAACATTTACAATAAACAATAACAATCTCCACATAAATTAGGTTTTTAAAGCATTTTTTCACTGTATTCTGCACATCCACTTATATAGGCGCATATGGACCATAAACTCTGTTCTCTTTAATGATTAAAAACCCTAGAAAAGTGCCAGATGGTGTCAAAAAACAGGTGGCTAATTATCTTACCACAGCTTTGCACCTCTGCCTCAGACAGTAAAAAGCAAGCACCATTTAGACACAGTTAAGAGTTAAGTCAGCTTCTGCTTCCTGTGTGCGGTAATGAGCAATGCAGTGAAGTGAGAGGAGCCTTAACGATAATGAGAAGCTGGACAGAAAACCTCCACCAGTGACATTTCTAAAAATCTCGGTGACCCTGTTTACCTGGAGATATGTGACGTAGACCAATGGCAATTCTTGAAGGTTAAATGTTGAAAACAGCATTCATTAGATGTACATACATTTTTTTGTTGTTGTTGTTGGTGTTGAATTACTTAGGCTACACTTGGAATTTAATGACCGTAAAAAGTTTTAATAAAAAAATGGAAATAATCAGAGTCAGAGCTGGTGGCCCACCGAGCATAACGTAAATGTTATATTCATATCAAAGTCTCTTTAATGATTAGGTTGCAGTCACCTGTGGTCTAGATTATTACTTTAATTATTTTTGATCTGCAAGCCAATTTAAAACTTCATAAGAGTAAAGCCAGAATACTGTGCAGCCTATGTTTCATATTTTCCGCATTGATTTTGGAGGAAAAATCTGTGAAATCCTTTAGAACGGATTTTAACATGATAAAACATGATAAAACTGAAAACATAATCAAATACGGAAAAAATATTGAATTAGTCAAAATAGATATCAATTATGGGCCAAGCACTGAAGGTGTGTAGTCACCTAATGTATACGTTAGTGTTCTTTTTCTTCTTCTCTTGAGTCTAAGGAAGCCTACAGCAATTTTGGAGTCTCTAACTCAATCCCTCTAGCGCCACCAACTGCCCAAAGTTGCCCTCACATTTATGCCAATAACTTCACCGTAAAAAAATCAAACTCCTCCTAGACCTGATGCTCAGATTTTCACTAAAATTGAACAAGATCATATTTAAACCATTCCGACCCTAAAACATGGAATTCAAGTTGATTCGTCAAACCATACTCGAATAACTGCCGATTGAATTCGACGAAGAGCATGCCAAAATGGACGTCAGGCTATATCTCCACAACGCTTCAGCGTATTCAGACCAAACTTGGGGTACGGTTACATGACAACGATTTGCTAAAAACGGAAAAGTTATTCCTTTGCATTTTTTGCATACAGACGACAACGTTGTCAAAACGATCCCCGTTCACATGGATCTGCGAAAACGCTGTATTATTCATGCCAGGCCAGTAGTTGGCGATGTCAAAACGGGGTTGTGTAAACAGCCCCTTGGTGTGTGTTATGACAGCCATGACCTAAGGATACCTGGAATGTTTCGGTCAAGTCTCAAAAATGCTTTATTTAGATTCGTTGCAGCAATGATATTGGTCTTATTACATTCACTGGGTCATGCTGAGAACATAGATACCAATTTGGCCATAGTTCTTGTCCACCATTTTGATTTTCTTTAAAAACCTAAATTTTTTAAGTCCTCCATGACCGTTTGTCCAATTTTCACCAAATGCGAGATATTCAGCCCATGCCAGCAAAAACATATGGATTTCGTGTTGATAGATGAAACCGTTTTCATATGCCGCATCAACAAATTTGATGACATAATGCCAAACATCTGAGGCTGCATGTCTGTAAAGATTTGAAACATTGACTCCAAACTTTATGTGTGTGATTGATTGTCACCCAACACTGAGCACACCAGATCAATGTGGTGTCAGTGCCACTTATTGGTCTAAAGTAATAAGCAATTATGTCACATTTCAAGTGATTGTATTTATGGGCTTTCAACCATTTTGCTTAAAATAGTATCCAAAATTTTATATCTTTTTTGAGAGCCTGATTACAGAAACAAGTCTCACCATTAAAAGCCATGTACCAAGCACACAATTATAATGTTCTCATTATAATTTTATGTAGTCTATATGACAGACTTGCGCCGCACATGTTGCACTTAACTGTATTTTAATTTGTTGAAGTGATTCCAATCACGTCATGGTGAACAGTGCAGTGCGCATCTGAAGTGTCTCAGCTGAAGGAAATAATACATTATTTATCGGCTTAAATATATCGGGCAAATTTTCTTATCGGGTCTATAACATTGAAAATTATCATATATCGGCCGATACCGATATGGTGGCCGATATATCGTTCATCCCTAGTCTTTGCTCGTTTTTGCAGTTGGTTTGATGCTCGCTGCCTTGTATTTTAGCTCCTTATTCTGCCTCTGTGGTGCTTGACCCCTTAATTACTGCTTGCAGCTTTATTTTTTATTTATTTTCAATTTTTATTTAACTAAAATATAAGATTAAGGAAGTAATTCACCTTCATGTCATTACTCACTCATTTAATAATTTAAAACATCCAGTGGAACTAGATATAAATATTGGTTTGTTCTGCACACAAAGCTGTTGAATGAGTCATTTGGACTATTTTTATGGTGCTTTTAGTCTGTGTTTTTATTCCCTCTTTGGAGCTCGACAGTCATGGTCACTCTGAACTGTTTGTATATAGAAAAAAGCTCTGAAAAGGTTCCATTAAAAATCCTACTTTTGTTTTCCTGTGGAAAAAAATAACACCCATGGGTTTGCAACAAAAATATTTTTTCATAAATCTTTTTTTTTTGGTGAACTATTCCTTTAAACAAATATGTTAAAGTTAAATAGGCCTGAATTAAATATTAATTATTTTTTAAATAATGTGTTAATTTCTTTTAAAAAATCTAAAGGCGGCTAAGTAACAACATCATGAAAACATCAAATGTTGACGCACAGAAGAGAGTTTCCAATAAATCGTTCTTTCGGTAACGTAAAACCGTAAACAAACTGCATTCAATCTATCACATTTTAGTGTCCATCATGATTCCTTGTTGCAATGTAAAGCACGCAAACCTAGCCTGACAAAACAGCGGAGTACACAATTTCAGCAGAAGGATTTAAAGGTTTAAAGGCCATTTCCGATCCATGGGGTTACATCTCCATAATGGCCTCATTATTCATGACTATGGCCTGAAACACTGGGGTTGAGGTAATGAGCTCTTCACTAGTTGCTGAATATCACCTTTTCGGAAGCATTGTGTTGAAAATTCACATAGCTTGTGAGAACTACTCAAGAATGCAACCCAAAGGAGACGATGCTGCTATGTTCTTCCATGCTTGCTTTTAGTTTTTGAGTTTGACTAATGATCAGGAACGTTTTCACATAATAAATATCTCTGGGAGTCAACATGTTATATATTTAAATTGTACAACCATTTTTTTTTATTTTTTTTTAATATCTTCAGCTTCAAGCATTACACAAACCCTGCTGAAAAACAAAACACTAAAACAGCCTAAAGTTGTTTGCTGGTCTTACACATGTGACCAGAGTCACATTGCATGGCAAGCCAGATTGAGGTCGTTCATCCTAGCGTAAAAGCTGCACATCACCACAAATCACCCGCGAGATCCACAATAAAATGGATGAGATCTTAACAGAAATGTACTGTTCAAAAGTTTGGGATCAGTAAGATAAAAAAAGGAGAAATTTAGATTTTTATTCCGCAAGGATGCCTTAAATTGATAAAAAGTTTATTAAAAAACATAATATTACAAGACATTTCTATTACTACGGAGCCCCCCTAGTCCCACTTTGTCAAAAAATGTATTATAACTATCTCGTGGCCTCAAGATAAGTATCTCGTGGCCTCAAGATAGTATCTCGTGGCCTCAAGATAGTATCTCGTGGCCTCAAGATAGTATCTCGTGGCCTCAAGATAGTATCTCTATCTTGAGGCCACGAGATACTATCTTGAGGCCACGAGATAGAGATACTATCTTGAGGCCACGAGATACTTATCTTGAGGCCACGAGATAGTTATAATAATTTTTTTTTGGCAAAGTGGGACTAGGGGGGCTCCGTATATTTCAACCAGTATGACAGTTCTATTCAAACTTCAAAGAATCTTGATTAAAATGTTGATCCTCAAAAATATTACTTAGCACAACTTTTTTCAACATTGATAATAATAATAATAATAATAATATTAGAGCATATTAGAATGATTTCAGGACTCTAATTTTCTTAATTTCTGAAGGATCATGTGACACTGAAGACTGGAGTAATGATGCTGAAAATTCAGTTTTGATCACAGGGATACATTACTTTTTAAAATATATTAAAATAAAATTTGAAAATTGTAATAATATTTTCACAATGTTATGTTTTTACTGTGTTTTTGGTCAAATAAATGCAGTCTTGGTGAAAATATGAGACTTATTAAAAAAACTAAAAAATAACCAAACCTTTGAAAAGCAGTGTATTTACACTATTTATTACAATTTTGTATTATTTCATAAATAATTAATTATTTCAAGGCAAGCTTGACATGATTATTTAGAAATGATTGCATATGTGTAGTAATATATGTATTATTATTATTATTATTATTATTATTATATAATTATAAATATAATTATAAACAACTGCAACAACAACAACAACACATCAAAAACAATACATTTACCTATGATTATTTTTCATCTAATCATATGTACTACATCTGTAGCAATGCTCAATGCTAAATAAAATTAACAACAGCAGCAATAATAGTAAATTGATTGTCACTATTATTTATTAGAATGCCATCATTTTTACAGATGCGCTATACATATGATCAGAAGCAAAATATGATTTAAATGTACATCAACAATACAGAAATAAGACATTACCTGATGCATTGGACACTTCCTTGATTACAATTCACTGGCGTTTAGCAGATTTAGCTGGTCGGCCAATATGCCCAAATACCATCTAAAACAAGAAAAACAGACTAGCCCAGATAGCTTAGCCATGCCTGGGAGACCAGCTAACTTTAACTACTGTTTTACAGCAGATTTGGAAGAACAATGCAACACAAAACAGATAGGGCCAGATTTACTGACAAAGTTCGGGAGGAGCACGTTTAGATAATTAACACGGGTGGAGAGCACTCAACAATCAATGATAAGAGGTATATATAGACTCAGCAGTCTCACCTTAATCCATTGACAGTTTAGCAGCATCCCTCCACCGCCCCCTCTCCACACTTCTAGTCCTAACTACTTGCATAGGGGGGAGTACTTTGGGTTCGGGCCGAACTCCGAGCTCGGAGCCCTCCCCCCGGACAGCACGCCAACAACGCATTAAACTCTACCCCCTCTAAGTAAGTGTGACCTCGTGAACTAACAGCTTGCGCCAGTGCAAACCCTCTTTTGGAGTTAAAAAACTACTGTCAGGATTTGCTAAAGACACTCAGTGAGAAATCAGCACTGAAAAGGCGTGGACAGGGTTATTTTTGCGGCTGACTTTATTGCATATGCATTTGTATTTTCCCTTTCAGATGCAAAATTTATGGGAGGAGAGTATTTAAATGAATCACGCAAGGTGATTTACTAATGTTTGCGCCATTATTTACTGCTCAAAAAAAAGAAAAAAAGCACGTCTTAAACCAGATGCTAGTTTGCGCTGTTCTTGGTAGATTGCGTTGGTCATTATGGAAATGATCCGCTGCGTCTGTGTTCTTTAATTTGCAAGTCTCAGTAGAACTTTCCATCTTTTCAGAACTTTCCAGAACTCCCATCGGCGCTTTTTTGGAATTGCGCTCTCATGCTAATTTGCCCTGTTTAAATCTGGCCCATAATGTCTAACTTGTGCAAAGAGAGACTATTGATGTACTGGTCCTGACTCAAATTTATTACAATTTAAGACTTGGGGTTAAAGTATTTATGAGATAAAAAGGTATAGTTTTACCATGCCTGAACACTTTGTGCAAAGAAATGCCAGTTAGACCAACTTAATCTAGCCATGTAAGGGTACCACAACACCTGTGACGAATTTGGCTTGCCTGCCCGACCCAGGGCACCGTCTACAGTCGTGATAAATATCCCAATAAACAGCGAAATCTGGCGGCCCCTGGAAGATGTGAAATCCTTGGTCGCCCTTAATTAGGTAGAAGAACCCCAACTGAAGGTATGATCAATAGAGCTTCTCTCCACGCTGTCACGTCCCATTATCTGCGCGGCTCATCATTTACAACAGTTTTTACCTTTATTCTTCAGCTCGCCAACTGTCATTAGCTGTAAATCAGAGGCAGAACATGTGGCGGGTTAGGGCGACGCTTTAATTACGCCAGCTGCAATGTTGTTTCGGTCGAGGTCACATGGCAGCGCCGCCGTCCATCCACGAGTCCAGCGACGGAGACGCTTTGAAGCCCACACACGCCGTAGGATGACCCGTGCTCTCCCGCACCACATAAATTGTCTAATTCAACTCAGTTCGTCGTTCTAGTCAAACAAAAGTGAAATAATGAGCAAACTTCTCCAACTCAAGATTTTGAACAATTCAATCCTCCGACAGGTGCGGAGAGAGAAACAGTCTGCTGCCGAATTTTTGAGCTATTGGTAAAATTAGGTGTAGTCCTTTTCTCAAATGGGTGCAGAGGGAGGTTGTCACACCTTTAGTGTGATTAATTAATGTTTGCTTCTCAACGCAAGCTCGAACCATGGAAGGAAAGTGAATGCTTCTTCATTTGTGTTGTCAGGATTACAAAGCGGAAGGGTAATCCAAATCAGCTTCTTAGACGACAGCAGCTTTATCATCATTACACTAGGTTGGTGTCTGTTTGGGGCGATTTCGAACGGTCTAAGATAAATAAATCTATAACGGAAGTTCCTGGTGGTTTGTCACTATTCGAAGACCACTGGGGAGCTGTAAGAATAGATGGCCTTTTCTGGATTTAGGTCTACATACAAGCAGTATGTCATTTTAAGTCCTCAGGGGATTGTGGGGAATCAAGACCTGGAAATATTTGGGAATTTTAAAAGACCTGGAAAAAATAAGAGTCAAACATGGTCTGAATGATTCAATAGCAAATCAGTCCAAATCAGTCAATTCTTTTTTTAATGAATCAGTGAAACTGGTTAAAAAAATCAGTCTAAGTCAAAACCATTTTTCAAGTACTATACATGGAAGAACCAAGATATACCAAAGAAACAAAAAAAAAATATCATCAATATAGGTCAGATTTGTACTTCAAAAGTACAATTCTGACCAACTGCTGATGATTAGCTTTCTCCAGGTATATAAAAACTCATTGGTTGTTGCGCATTTAACATGTTTCTTAAAGGTGCGGCTGTAAATATCAGACTGTTTCAAATCTTAGGGTCAGAGAGAGTGTTGGCAATGGTAATAAAAAAAAAAAACATAAATAGATAAAAACATTTCAAATGTCGTATAGTGAACCTAAAATGTATGTGACCCCTTTAAAGCTAACTCACGTGTTATGTACTCACTGTGTGGCTCACCAACATTCTTGAGAAACGGCTCACAGTCACGGAGATTGCCTTTTGTCTGTTGGCTTGTGAAATTATACCTCTGTGATCATCACACCAGGGAAAGGAACATCTAAGACAATGCATCATCCTATTTTAGGCCCTCAAAACAAACAGCAATAAAGCGTAGATCCTGGGAGGACTACTGGGGAGGATTTCAAAGCAATATATGCACCTCCTGCTTTTTAAATATTTGCTTAGTACAACACACAGGCACGCACGCACACACACAGGCACGCATGCCACACACACACACGCAGACACAGGACTGGGGATAGTTATCTCAGTCACACTCATAGTCACACACATCTGTCACAGTCTTCGTCTGCACCTGTCTGTCTTAGTCTGCACTACACTACCCAGAATCCTTTTTGTCTCCACACCTGAACTCACTCCCTCATTATCCACCTGTCCCTCGTCATCATCATCTGTGTCACCTGTCTTCACCTCGTTAGTGTTCATTTGGACTTGTATTTAGTTTGCTTGTGTTCAGTCTGTCTTTGTCGGTTCTTGTAAATGTTACCTGGTGTTTGTGTTCTCTGCCCGCCTGTACCAGTTTGATTTTGGAGTTAATTAGTAAATGTTGGAATTGGATCTTTTTGACTCAGCCTCCTTCTTCCTCTGCATACACCAACCATGACAATATCTCAGTAATTATAATGTTTTGAAGTCCAGTTACAGAAATGTGTTTATACAGAAACATTGGTTTTGTATATTGGGTTCAAGCATATTGTTCCAAACCCACTTAAATAATTTGTTTTATTCCAAACCCCATTTTATATATATATAGTTGTCTATATATGTATATATATACTTGTTTATATATATATATATATATATAACTGTCAAACTAAAGATATATATATTTCGTTTGACAACTTTTCAATTACAAAAATACTGGTTCCAGTCAAGTCATCTTCATTTATATAGTGCTTTTAACAATGTAGATTGTTCCAAAGCGGCTTTACAGTGATAATAGGAAATTAAAGTAACAGAGAATGTTTTGGCTTTATAGCAGCTCTAGAATAAAGTTATTTTCCAGCTAAAGTTCATTTTGATTGATTCACTTCTGTCACAACGATCATTAGTTATTAACTTAGGGGCTGCAAACACAACACCGTTTTAACAGAAAACTCTTAAGTTCGCTCTACGCAAACTTTGAAAAACGCAAACCTGTGAGAACGCTGATGGCATGCACATGCGTATTAAGAGTTCATTCTATAGGTATGCGCGTTTGAATATATGTGCGCAGGCACGTAGTCCTTCCCTAAAAAAACAACCCTCAACAAACTTGTCTGGCCTTAAAATTTATAATACAGAATTTTTATCACTTTCGCGTAGCCACGTGAACCGGAATTATCCCGACAACGCGTAGAAGCCATTCTTCTTATGATGTAACGAGTACATCATGATTCAAGGGAAGTGTTCCCGGTTCCAGCTGACCTAATCTATGCAGCCTAACATTGAGTTATAGAAGTCTATAGTGTGTTATGTGTATGCTAGGTCAAAGAGATGCGTTCCAGAGTTTTGGTGCTAAATAGGAAAAGGATCTACCGCCAGCAGTTGATTTTGATATTCTAGGTATTACCAACTGGGCAAAATTTTTGAAATCGCAATAGACGTGAAGGACTATAATGCGTTAAGAGCTCGCTCAAGTACTGCAGAGCTAAACCATTTAGTGCTTTGCAAGTAATCAGCAATATTTTAAAATGTATACGATTTTTAATAGGGAGCCAATGCAGTGTTGACAGAACTGGGCTGGTCATACTTCCTGGTTCTGGTAAAAACTTGAGCTTCTGTGTTTTGGACAAGCTGTAATTTGTTTATTAAGTGTGCAGGGCAACCACCCATAATAGCATTGCAATAATCTAGCCATGAACGCATGAACTAATTGTTCCAAATTTGTCAATGAGAGCATATGACGTAATTTAGATATAATTTAAAGATGGAAAAATGTGGTTTTACAGATGCTAGAAACGTGCCTTTCAAATGAGAGATTGCTATCAAAGAGCACACCCAGGTTCCTAACCGACGACAAAGACTTGACAGAGCAGCCATCAGTTGTTAGACAGTATTCTATATTATTATGTAAGGAAATTTTTTGTTTTCTGTTTTTTTTCTTCAGAATTAAGTAGTAGGAAATTACTAGTCATCCATTTTTTTATATATCAGCTATGCATTCCCTTAATTTTGTGAATTGGTAAGTTTCGTCAGGGCATGAAGAAATATAGAGCTGCGTATCATCAGCATTACAGTGGAAACTATAATGCCATGCTTCCTAATGATATCTCCCTAGGGTAGCATGTATAGAGTGAACAGCAACGGTCCTAGTACTGAGCCTTGAGGTACACCATACTGAACTTGTGATCGATAAGACATCTCTTCATTTACTGCTACAAACTGATACTGGTCAGATAAGTATGATTTAAATCATGCTAATGCAATTCCACTAATGCCAACATCAGTTTTGAGTCTATTTAAAAGAATATTGTGGTCGATGGTATCAAATGCAGCTCTAAGATTGAGTAACACTAATAGAGAGATGCAACCACGATCGGATGATAAGAGCAAATCATTTGTAACTAATTAGAGCTGTCTCAGTACTATGGTACGGTCTAAATCCGGACTGAAAATCCTCGAAGATATCATTTCTTGCTAAAAGGAACATAGTTGTGAGGATACTGCCTTTTCTAGTATCTTTGACAGAAAAGGTAGAGATCGGCCTGTAATTGACTAAGTCTGTACGATCAAGTAGCGTTTTTTTAACAAGCGGTTTAATCATAGCCAGCTTAAAAGTTTTTGGTACGTATCCTAGTAACAAAGATGAATTAATGATATTGAGAAGAGGATCTATGACCTCTGGAAGCATCTCTTTCAATATCTTAGTCCGTATAGGGTCTAACGTACATGTTGTTGATGTAGATGATTTAACGTGTTAAAAAAATTCTTCCTCTCCTATAGCAATGAATGAATCAAATTTTTCCTCAGGGAGACTACAATGCACTCCCTGATGCAATGCTACAGTAGACGGTTGCATAGTTATAATTTTCTCCCTGATATTATCAATCTTATAAGTGAAGAAGTTCATAAAGTCATTACTGCTGCTGTGCCGCTTGGAAACTTCTGGGCTTGAAGCTTTATTTGTCATTAGTGTAGCCACTGTTTCAAATGAATACCTCGGGTTTTGTTTATTTTCTTCTAATAGGGTTGAAAAATAAGCAGATCTATCAGCTGTTACGGCCTCTCTATATGCAATCGAGCTCTCCTTCCATGCAATGCAAAATTCCTCTAGTTTAGTTTTCTTCCAGTTTCGCTCCATTTGTCTGGCTGCTCTCTTAAGGGCCTGAGTGTGCTCGTTGTACCACAGCGTTGGACTATTTTCTTTAATCTTCTTTAAGCGCAACGGAGCAACTGTGTCTAAAGTGCTGGAAAAGAGAGAGTTAAAGGTTTCTGTCGCAATATCGAGTTCTCTATGCTATCTGGGATGCTGAGATGATGATACTGATCAGGAAGATTATTAATAAAGCAATCTTTAGTGGCAGAAGTGATAGGTCTAACGTATTTGTAACACAGAATCGGCTTTGCAGCCTTGGCTAAATGGAGTTTACACAAGACTAGATAATGATCTGAGATGTCATCGCTCTGCTGCAGAATTTCAACGGCATCAACATCTATTCCATGTGATAATATTATCTAGAGTATGATTACAACAATGAGTAGGTCCTGACACGTGTTGTCTAACTCCAATAGAGTTACAAATTGTCTTTAAATGCCAATCCCAATGCATCTTTTTCATTATCTACATGTCTATTAAAATCACCAACAATTAGGATTTTAGCTGCAGCCAATACTAACTCTGATAGAAAGTCAGCAAATTCTTTGATAAAGTCTGTATGGTGCCCTGGTGGCCTGAATAAAGTAGCCAGCACAAATCTCAAACGTGATTTATCATTTACACTATATATTGTTACATTAAGCACCAACACTTCAAAAGAATTATATTTGAAAATAGACTTATTAGTAATTTTGATAGTATTACTATAAATTACCGCAACGCCTCCCCCTTTGCCTTTCGGATGAGGCTCATGTTTATAACCTTAATCTTGTGGGGTTGACTCATTTAAAGTAATGTGATCGTTTGGTTTTAGCTAGATTTCTGTCAAACACAGCACATCTAGGTTATAGACTGTAATCATATCATTAACAATAAGTGCTTTTGAAGTAATCGATCGAATATTCAGCAACCCAAGCTTTAGCATTTGCTCATTTGTATTATGTCTGTTTTTTATTTGTTGAACATCAATTACGTTTTTAACCTTAGACGGGTTTGGAAGTTTTTTTGTATTTCCTAATTCGGAGAACAGACACAGTCTCTATATGATAATATCCAGTCATGTCTATAATGGCTCTCTGTTAAATTTACACCCTTTAATAAAGCTGTCAAAATGTGCTTTGCTACCTCATTCAATTGACCTTTTCCCACATCTGCGCCATTTACGTCAGACGCAACAAACGACCAACCACCACGTGCCCTTTCAGTCACCCCATTGGTGGTTTATAACCATTTTTTGTCTGGCAGTGAGAATAATAAACCGTTGATAAGTACTCTTCTTTTCCCTCAGGACATTTGTTAATGCTCAGCGGTTGTGGATTTGAGGGATTCATTTGCTCCATCACTCTGTCTTGTCTCTCCTCATTAGATGTGTCACCGTTGTTTAGCTTATGTGGATGTGTATGGGAGTAGAAAGCTTTCCTGATATCAAATACAAACAAATTTTCCCATATCAAATACCTAAACATCCTATAGAAAATCCAGAGAGACCTGATGGGTCTCAATGTGTGAGTAATAGTAAGTCTGTAAATATAATGGTTTTGTAATTAATTATAAAAATAATAATTCATAAGGATAACAATGTAATGATAGTCTTGCATATAAGGTCTGGTGCACAGTGCATCTTCTATTCTAGCAAAAACTGCCAGCTTTGACATGAATGGCCACCTGACTGACGTAGTTATTTAAGTGACTCACAGGTAGAGGCCAGTTTCAAAGAGACAACTGTTTGTGTCCATTAGGAAGATTGTTTTTCAATTTATAACTTACTGCAATACAGAAATACTAATGCAAACAGCATGCTCCATTAAGTTGTTCTGTTTCTACCATTATGTCATATTAAAATCTAAAAAACAACAATTACCAAAATAAAACATTATGTTTTAAGTAAAATTTGTCTGTATGTTTTGTGCAAACACTCTGCAAAGAGCAACAAGGTTTATAATTTCCTGGAAACGTATGACTCCCATTCATTCAACACAACTTTCCGAGCCAATCAGACAAGCTTTAAATGTCATGTGACTAAATAAATCAATTTCATTCACAAAAAAAAGGAAAAGGGGGATTGTTTTGGACCCCATTGACTACCATTTCATATGGACAAAATCAGTTCAAAATACTCTTTTGTGATCTGCAGAAGAACGAAAGTTATACCGAGTTAGTCTCATAAACACTATTTCCTGTATTCTCGTTTGTCGTGCACTTCCTTGCACCAGCCACCAGTGACACTATAAGGCATGACAATATTAAAATATAAAGATTACATTAACATCATGATTGTCTGTAAAGCTGCTTTGAAACTATGCATATTGTGAAAAGTGCTTGACTTGAAATTTGCTTAATACAGGTTTGGAATGGCATAAGGGCGGGTAAATGTTGACTTTGAAAAAAAACAATTTCATCCCGTTAAGAGCTCACCAAAAATAAATTGGCTACTGGTAAATCATCTACTATTTAATATGAAATATTAGCGATATACAGTATATCTTGTTTTAAAAAAAAAAAAAATTCTGTCAGAATCTCAACAATTGTTTTAACTGCAGCACTAGATAAACCAAATGGTGCAGTTGCAACATCAACCGGCAGGGGTAAACTGATGCACATGCTGAGCCGTCCACAGAATCCAGATATTTCGGTTAGGAGGAAGGGTTTTTGATGTCTAGTGTAGCTGAGAGTAAACTAGAGCAAGAGGGAACACTGGCCGAAGGCTTGTGAACACCTTGACAAAATTTAAGCTGGCAGTGGTGTGCGAGGGAGACATTTGATGATACACAGTGTGCGTCACCGTCACTGTCATGCTAGACTCCAGGGATATTTATAGAGAGCTGAAAAAATGGTGTGAGACAGAAATTCACTGCACTTCAAGTGATTCAGTTCTGTTGTGTTTGTGAGGATCTTCTCAAAGCCACAAACTGAATTGGAACAGCGTGCGCACACACACACACACACACACACACATAATGCAACTAATCTGCAGCATCTGCGTGATGTTATCATGTCAATATGGACCAAAATCTCTGAGGAATGTTTCCAGCACCTTGTTGAATCTGGCACAAAGAATTAAAGGGATAGTACAACCAAAAATGAAAATTACCCCATGATTTACTCACCTTTTGATTTTCAGATTTTCATCCACAGTGGTCTGTACTATAGATCTGTTCTGTTTGTTTTTGTTACGTTCACAACCATGATGCATACTTGAAACGATCTACTGGCCCAGAGTATGTAATAATTTATGACCATAAATTATGAAGCAGTCATAGAGGCAGCACAGATCAAAATTCTTATACTAAGCAAAACCAGCTAGTATTGTGCTGCCAACATGTTGAAATTTTAAAGAGATAAGTGCACATGGACAACTCTGCATATAAAAAAAACAATAAAAAACAATAAAAAAAAACAGAGGGTGAATTCTTTTAAAAAGTAATTTAATATTGTTCATACAGTAATTTAGTTTTAATTGTCAATGTTGGCTGTACAATTGATTTTGTATGTTTAAAACTGTTGCTGAAGAATAAAACTTGCCATGAAGTACTCATTTTTTGGGGGGGGGAACGCTGTTGTCGTTTACACGACAACAGCGTTCTGGGGGCCCGGAAATGCAAACTCTTGAAAACGGGATTTAAAGTGCAAGTTTTTGAAAACAATACTGTTATTGTCTCTATGTAAATGATAAAAACGCAAATTTATGAAAACGTTGACGTTATGCACATGCATATTAGGCCTACGTGTTCAGTCTAGGCGTGTAGTGTTTATTTACAAAGTGACATCGCCATCTACTGGCCTGGCAGCAGAATACAGCGATTTTAGTCGTTATCGCGGATCTGTGTGAACGGGGATCGTTTTGAAAAAAAAAAAAAAAAAAATTCCGTTGTTTAAATATACCCGTTGCAACTTCAAGGTGTGTTAGGGGCCGTTCACACAGAACACGTTTTTCCATTCCAATGCGCTACTTTTCCATTGTTTTTCTATGTAAACACGTGCTAGACGGACGTGTATAACCGTTGCTCTCTCGTCTTTTGCAGCGTCTCGCGCATTACACAGTGTTCTAAAAACGGGCGCTCAAGTTAAAATCAGTTCAACTTGTAAAAGACACATCTAGAGACCTTGCGTTTTTCCTCAATTCCACTGCCTGCATCTCACATTTTTCAGTGCATAAATGGGTTCTGAGGGAACGAGCCAGTAAGCTAGTAAGAGCTGTGTGTGTAAACCTCACTCCCCTGGCCTCAAGAGGTGCACTAGCAGCAGTCTCTAGCTATCCTTTTAGAGTACCCGTCTCCCATGCCAGAGACACCGTTTTGAAATCCCGCTCAGAGCGGATCAAGTAGGACCAGATATATTTGATGCCGTGACCCAAATGGGAGTGAGGTTTAGGGTGTGTGTGTAACGGAGGCAAGCTAGGAAGAGCTGTGCATGTAAACCTCACTTTGCTGGCCTCAAGAGGCGCTCTAGAGACTGCGGTCTTTATTAACGCCTCCCATGCCAGAGACAGAGGTTCGAATCCCGCTCGATTCAGAGTGGTTCGAGTAGGACCGGTTACTACGGTTTCCTCTAGTCAAGTAAATTCCTGTACAGTAAAATCATGTAGCTCAGAATTTCAGGGGCAAACATTACCAGAGTTACAAAAGAAATATATTTAAATGCTCCATGCGTTTGCTTGCGTTCCTCCACGAAATTTTGTCTTTTTCCGCAAAAGTTATGTGTTCACTGAGAAGTTTAGAGTTTGATCACTAAAATCATCATCTTCCCATCTCATATTTTTTACCCATCACCACAAAGAATTCAGTTAAATATTAACCTTTTTTAGCATTTTATTTAAATGTTGGAATAAATCAGTGTAGATCATGTATGGATTGCCATGATTTTCTGGAATAAAAGTTTTTTATTCATCTGAAAAGTCTCTACACATGCAAACCGGTTTGCACACACATTTATTTGTATGCCTTTATTAATACAATTTGTTTACAATTAATTCCACTATAATTTACATTTGTTTTATACTTTTTCATTTCTGGTCTGAATACTATTACATGTAATGGATTTTTTTGTGGATTGAGGGGAACAAAAATACTGATTATAGTTTTTACAATGTTTTATATAATGTATTTTATTTACTTTTTTTAACATTATTTCTGAATGCAATAATAAAATTGGACTTTTTTTTTCCTCTCAACAAGGAACTCTTTCCTCTCAACATTTTTCCCCCTTTGTGACTTATATTCAGATGCGACTTATTTTCCAGAAAAATATAGTACTGGAAACAAGAAAAAAAAGGTGGTCAAATTGTGTGACCCTTCACAATTAATAAGTAAAGGACTGCAGATGTATGCATAACTTTCCCCTGAATTTACCTACTCCTCTACCGTGGTTTCCACCAGCAGTGTGAATGCCAAATCAATACTCTCTCCCTTTGATGAACCGACCACTCATATACTTAGTCGTATTAATCTGCGATTGCATTCCCGCCATG
Source organism: Tiaroga cobitis (assembly GCA_030578255.1). Taxonomy (NCBI): domain Eukaryota; kingdom Metazoa; phylum Chordata; class Actinopteri; order Cypriniformes; family Leuciscidae; genus Tiaroga; species Tiaroga cobitis. The sequence continues at coordinate 16,996,211 of CM060612.1, read as the reverse complement.
AAGTCTTCAGCCAGAGACTTTCATGTCGTAAACAAACGATTTTTAAAAAGAAATGTAGCCCGAGGCAATAATGAAAGGTTGTGCATCTGAACCATGTGTGAAGCCTCCAGCAGTCCAGCGCTGGCCGTCCACCTTGTCAACAATAACTTGAAGCGAGACGTGACGCCCTCTGTCATTCTGTATCTCCAAGCGCAGGACCCGTAGAGGAAGACCAGCCGTGAGGATCTGACAGTCTTGAGTCAGTGCTTCAGACACGGGAGTGTCGGGCTTCGATGCGATGCTATTCCTGGAGGAGAGGCTGTCTCGCTTTCTTCGTTCAACTCTCTCATGGCAAGCTGCAGACTTGGAGAGATGAGTGGCGGGTGGGCATGGCCATGTTTTAGATGATTGGAGGACGCCTGACCCCGTGGTCCACTCCCTGCTGTTGTTTTCGGAGATGGAGAGACAAGGAGAAGGAGTGCTGGAGGACAGATTGCTTACTAACTTGTCAAAGCAAGTCGGGCTGCTGGGCTTTTGTGAAGAAACCGTAGCTATATTTGTGCTGGACCTCCCAGTGATTGGCAGGAAGTGCTTCAGAGGCAATTAGTGAATACACAGAAGTTCCCATCAAAACATGACTGTTTAGATTAAATATAGAGTTATAAGCAACTAAAACCTGAAAACTGGTTCATAAACATAATATTTAAGCTGGAAATTGACATGAATCATTGTACCTCCAGCGTTTTTCCATATTTTCTAGACCTCTTTGGTTTTGGTTTTGATGATCTTTTTATGTGTGTTACAGACTTATATGATATCTAAAATCATGTTGCTTGTTAAAATGCCCCTATGCTTTTTCGAATTACCTTTCATGCAGTGTGTAACATTGCTGTTTGTGGAAGTAAACAACACGTTCTCACTCCCAAGTCGTCACATGTTGATGCTTGGCCCCTTTGGCGTTTTTAGACAATTGGACAACAAGGAACAGGATATTTTTCTCAACAGCGAAGAGGTTAGACAGGGCAGCCTCAGCCCGACTTTATTTAACATCTATATTATTGAATTGGCAGATCAGAGAGTCCAGGACTACGACTTTATGACTCAGAAGTCAAATATTTACTGTATGCAGACGACTTACTAATTCTGTCTAAAACACCAGGAGATCTCCAGAAAAGCCTAGACATTTTAAATAATACTGCCATGACTGGATCTTAGAAGTCAACATCCAAATAAACTAAGATTAGGATATTTCAGAGACAAAAAACTGAAATCTGGAACATATATTTCCTGTAAACATCACCACACGTCAACACTCTTTACAATATAATTATCTTGGTCTGGTTTTAACACCCTTTGGAAATTTCAATTTGGCAATTTAAACATTACTTGTAAAAACCGCACGCCATACAAATGAAATTATTCTAAATAAACATTCCATTTAGAATTTTGGACAAAGATTTTTGATTGTGTCATACTGCCTATTGCCTTATATGGAAGTGAGGTCTGGGGCTCAGCGAGAAACAGCCATAATGTTTGCCACAAACATGTTTTAGCAGGACTACATGTAGAGTTCTGTAGAAAGATCTTTCATGTCCACAGGAACACACCCAACAACAGAATATAGCGCTGAACTAGGCCTGAACTAGTTCTGTGTTAACTTCAAATCTAGTTCTGAAGAATTTAAACCACTAAAAACACAAGATGATTGCTCAGAAAAGTCATCTTTGTGTGATGGTGTCCGAACTGACAAACAAAGCGTTCAATATCACTGCCCCTGAAAAACCTGCAAGAAATAAAGAAATGATGAATCAAGAGAAAGAGAAATACATGCAGCAATGGAAAGCACAAACCAAAGAGCAAAGTCGTCTGCAACGTTATCTTCGACTAAACAGAGAGTACAGTTTGGCTGACTTTTTCATCTCAGTAAGGAAGATAACGACATGTATTAACTAAGTACAGACTTGGTGACCACCAGCTGGCCATAGAAAGACGACGACATAAGAGGACGTGGTTACCTAAAGAAGAGCGAATCTGTTATGAATAGATCAGGAGCAGTTGAGACGGAGGCACACTTCCCTCGTCCACTGTGACAAATACAGCAGATTATTCCTTATCATGTATCATATATAAATACACCATAGTTCCAGTCACTCCATGAAAATGACAAATTTAAGATCTTACTTGGTGAAGGACCTCCTTCCTCTTTATTTATAAATGCCAGAAACTAAGAGGTACTGTGAACACATCCACATAATATTATTATTAATATGTGTATGTGTGTGTGTGCGTGCGTGAGTGAGTGAAAGGAACTCAATCTCTTCTTGGGTCCTTAGAAAACCACAACTGCACAGCAACACCCTGGCAACCACCCACAATACCTTCGAATTTTGTCAAGTTTTACACAACACCACTGACATTTTCAGAAGGATTAACTCATACATTATTTTCCCACATTTACTTAGTGTTGATCATGCCAGAAGACAAATCTGTGATGGGATTTCCATGGAGCTTACAGGTTCATTTGACATTAAGAATTCCCCTTCTCCAAAAGAATGGATATGGCGTTACAGTGGCCACAGTATAGGGCAGTTAGACTCTATCATTATTACCCTTCCTCCTCCATCCTTTCGCTATCATGGCCATGAATAACCAATTGTGCTTTCACAAATGTCAAACAGCATTATACGTAGAATCCTCCAGATGTGATTTCAGATGGGATCATCAGATCAATTCAAAGCCTCAGTCTTTTTCTCAACTAGTGATTCTAATTACAGAGTGCGCATTATGGAAGAACTAGAGCTGTCAAGATTATGTAAAATCACCATAAAAATATCCATAAAAATATCAATAAAATCAATAAAAAGAAGTGGTCCATAATAAATATTCTCTCATGGAAATGCACAATTGCATAGCTAGCATTTTATAAATAAATCAAATTAGGTTTTAACATTCTCTGCATAATTTGGCAGAATTAGAATTTGATTAAAACAATGCACTATAAACTCTTCAGTTCACAAGTGACGTTCACCTTAATCGATTTTTTCTTGTTTTCTGCATACAGCACATCACGTCTTATTTATTCACAAGCTCTTGACTGAAACCTTTGTCTCCTTGGTAAACAAGTATATTATTTTCAGTAAAAATGTAATTAAGGAAAAATTGCATTATTTTTTGTGTTATTTTCAAGGAGCAGCTTCAGTGTTGCAGAGCTGAGGTGCATGCTGGGAACAGAATGGTGATCCATATTTTAATAATGTGCATCCAGAAGTCAGTCTGGCATAAAAAATTCAACAGCATGTCCTAGGGGATCCCAGTAATGATGGAAAATATCACCAACCTCTTACGGAGAGTTCACTATAAAAATAGCCTCGAAGAGCGATGTACGCTAACCGATCACAGGTTCAAACAGTCGTGGTTGTAAGAATGCTCTCTATTATCATTCCTATAATATCAACAACAGTTAATAATGTATCACTGTTAGACTCCCACATGTGGTGGGAATCCATGTTTAGGAAGACTGCGGTTTAAATTAATGAGGATAACTGATTATTTTGTGCCATTTGCTGTTGAGAACGGTGTGCATATGTAATCGGCATCAAAGGAAGAATTATATGATACATAATTCCGCCTGAAAATGTCGTTGAATAATAATAAAAAAGATAAAACAGGTGGGCAAATCGTGATATGCAGGAATAAAGAAACCAATCATTTACACCCAAATTACAAAATGAAAGTGTTTTTCTGCAGCTTTTATGCAAGGAAATATGTTCATGCATTCAAGGCCAGAAATATTAAATCATTCTTATGAATGTTATTATGTTGCCAGGTAAGGATCCTCCAAAGACAATTATAGGCCATTGTCCTGTTACATTTCTAAAGATGACTGCTGTGTGGGAAAACTTTCTTGGAATTTGCACCTCCTGTTTGGCTCAATTCCAGGCTTTCAAAGTTGCACAAATGTTGGCTTAATGAATCATTATCATTTGATATTTCTGCAGTGTTTGCTTGCCAGAAATCAAAGCAACAGGCATCTGTAATCACAGATCGACATCTGCCAGCTCAGTGGAGAATGCCAAACAAAAGCTGAGCAACCGTGTGAGAAGACAATACTCCAGAGCTCTGGTAGCATCCATCTGTCCATCTATCAATCTATCCATCTGAATATCCCGTCCGTGTCTCTGCCTGTCTATCTATTTGATCATCCATCCTATCCATCTATCTATCTATCTATCTATCTATCTATCTATCTATCTATCTATCTATCTATCTATCTATCTATCTATCTATCTATCTATCTATCTATCTATCTATCTATCTATCTATCTATTTGATCATCCATCTATGTCTGTCTGTCTGTCTGTCTGTCTGTCTGTCTGTCAGACAGGTCCATCCATTCATCCATCCATCCATCCATCCATCCATCCGTCTGTCTGTCTGTCTGTCTGTGTTGCAACAACATTGCACCATTTTATATCAGCAAACGCAGCTATGAAGTTTCTGCAACATTTCCACAAAACTTTGTTCAGCTTCAGAGTTTCAGTTAAATTGGGGTTAATAATTTTCTCTAATAGCTCTGTTCACCCACATCTCTCATGTCACTGAGTAAAAGGCTGTAATGAGTGGTTATAAGCACACGGCATACAGCTTGTGCACATATGTGGCCTGTCAGCTTACACAGATTTCTGAGAAAATGCCACTGTGTGCTTTTGACATGGAATATTTTCATGGCCCTGGATTTGTTAGAATGGAATGACATTAGGGATTAAATTTGATCTCGTATTAGAAGTATTGAATGTTACTTTTCAACGTCTGAACATTTTTTTTTAAACACATCACAATATACAATGCAACATTTTTACTTACAATTTGAAATTGTGGCACTAACTTCTCGAGTGGGTGGTGCTTACAGTTAAAGGTTCTCATTGGCTATTGAGTTTACGGGTGACAGCTCTTGCACCCAAAATGTTTCCACTTCTATATTTGTTTGGGTTCATTCATAACTCACTAAGTGAAAAGACACTCGAGTAGGTACAGTTATTCTCAGAACCGGGAAATTCAGAGCCATTCTCGTGCCCCACACCCCTCTCCAGGTTTATTGAGCTCCAGACCTCCTCTGATCTCAACATCTGTAATCTGTCTGGAAGTGATGAATGGCAGCAGGGCCAAAATGCTCACTCCACGGGGCAGATGGCTTATCCTGCAACCCCTCGTTTCCTAATAAATCAATCCTGAAGGGTTCCAGCTCGCAAAAACTTTCCAAGAGATGTCACCGTCATAGAGAAAAACAGTTATTGATACAAAGCTCAAAATGAACCCCATATGATTTCCTTTCTGAATCCCAAAAAAAATTACATTTAGCTGTAACAACTGGAGAGGAAACAGTTTTCAGATATCAAATCTTGATTATTTAAGAAATGAGGTGATTTACAACTCGTTCACAAGCCAAATACATATGTTTTATTTCAATATCATGCAATAGGCCTATATATTGCTTCATCATAGGCCTCATCTCTTTGGAATCATTTATTGCAAACGCATGATATTTCCTCTACATATTTCGACGTCATGACTTGTCTGCCAGTAGTTAGACTTCAAGAGTTATTTTTAGAGGTTACCCTCATTATGCCACGGTCAAAGTGATGCTTTGAGTTCGCAAAATCATGGGGTATTAAATCCTGTCTTCACTGTTTTGAGAAATCTGTGTCTCTGTCTTGTGATGAATTATTCATGCTATGCTGAATAAGGCCTTTGAAAGAGTCTCCACTGACACGAGCCATGATTTTTTAATAGCAAGAGAGTGAGTCTTCTTGCTGCAGAAGTGAAATGTTTCTCCTGAAATGATTTTTTTGTTTTTTTTTGGGATGAATTCGCAAGATTCTCACTTATCAGATATTTTGCATTTTGACTGTGTGATGACACTACCAAACAAGTGCTAAGTGAGATGAGAAAAGATTCAAGTGTGTCGCAGGCTTTTTCCCAAGATGCCAGGTGTCTCTTCACATTTGGAAACTGCCAAGTCTGCATGTCTAAATGACAGAATTGATAGGATTACATAATTTGCGAAATTATGTAATATGCAGAATTGCAATACAAAAGTGGTTGAGTTCTCAGATATATTTGATTTAATATCAATGGATATTACCTCAGTTAGATTCTGCCTTTTGTCACAGATGTTTCTTCTAATATCGCTCGGGAGAAACAACTGATATAAATGTTCACCATGCTGAATGAGCTCTAAAATGAATTTTCGATGAAAATGTTTGTCTTCAGGGCTGCATATGTAAAAAAACCAACAACAACTGATATTCCAATTAATCGTGATCTCCATTTAAACGATCTCCTATCAATTCTAAAAATTCCTAAAAAAAAGGTTATAATAAATTACACCATGCCAGTATTTTCCTGTTTCTGGATCTACAGCCTCATGCCAAAAGAAGTCATGTTTTAAGTTAGCAGTCCTAATTGAATGTTATTAGATAAAAACAGTTAAATGACAAAAAAACAAAACAACAGCTTTTTTCTGTTGAGCTGTCCTCACACGTAATAACGTACAGTACATGTCAAGTCCCTTTTATATTCATATAGCGCTTTAATGTTGTAAAGCAGCTTTACAGGACAATATATATATATATATGATCAATAAGTTAGAACAACAGATATTTTTACATTGCTTTAACTCATTGCTTTTTACATCTGAAATCGTTAGAAAATGAAATGCATATTTAATCCTCGAAAGTTAGTTTTCCTGCACAATTTGCTCTATTATAGCTGCAAATATGTTTTTTTTTTATCATGTAAGCAAAATGGATATTATAACTGAAATATGCCCAAATGGAATCACTGTAAAAAAAAGTTGCTTCCTTAAATTTTTTAAGTACAATCAACTGGAGTATTTAAGTCATAAATTACATTAAACTGACTTTTAAAAAATGAGTGGAATCTTGTATAACTTAATTGTTTTAACTTATTTTGATGGGTTAAAGCGATGTAAAAACATGTTGTCATAAATTATTGATCATATAATTTTTACAGTGTAACTGAAATGTGAATATAACTGAAAAACCAATTGAGATTTTTCATTCTTGTATGGTTTTCCACATTAGCCTCCGCTCCGACAAGCTAAACAAAAGGCACAAGTAGACGTAGCACTACAGATGATCCATATCCAGAATATAGGCTGACTCAGTTTTGCAGAGGTGCAGAACACAGCTATCCATGCTCCCAATCTAGAGCCAGGGTGATTTATTGCGATGTCTATTTTTGAATAATGTCTTCTGACATCTGCTCCAGTCCTGCCATTTAAATGGAGGTATGGATCTGTCCCTTTCTGTGATTAATTATGAGAAAGCCATGGGTTAACACTGACAGGCAGCTCTGAGCCGAGCTTAATTCGTACCGACAGGACATATCTACAGTGAGATACTAACCCCACCCCTCAAACCCTCACAGACACACTCGACATATATGCACAGAGCAATAGGGGTGAGACTATAGCTCATAGACATTTTAATTAGTGCTGCTTGCCGAGGCAAGCATCACTATTGAGATAGCTCATACTTAGAGCACTTGAATTAACCCCTGCCGCCGAGTATTAAACTTAAGTGAATAACTCATCCCGCTTTGCCTGAGCTTCTGATATCTCAAATTGCGAACAATGTTCAGAAGTGTGCTACTACTTTTCTAAGTGATTGTGATGTTTTTTGTCTGGCGGGGAGGAAAAAATGGAATCACGTAGGCTTACACTAAATGGGTATATCAGAATGTATAAGAACATAAATTAATTAAGCATCTTGTTTGTGAATGAAGAGCTTCTGATTTTTGATTAATTAAATGGACATTTAATGCTCTCTGTTTGGAAAGAATTTTAAAACCGAAATATACTCTGTAATGTTCTGGGAACATTAGTTTTATTTCTGTAACATTGGGGTTACAGAAATAAAGCCTTTAACTTTTAACCCCGGTTTCACAGACCAGGCTTAAAGGGTTCGTTCACCCAAAAAATTTAATTCTGTCATCATTTACTCACCCTCATATCGTTCCAAACCTGTAAGACTTTCGTTCATCTTCAGATATGTTTGAAGAAATCTGAGAGTTTTCTGTCCCTCCATTGACAGCTACGCAACTACCACTTTGACGCTTCAAAAAGTTCATAAGGAGATCATAAAACTGCATGTGGTTTATTCCAAATTTTCCGAAGAGACTCAATCACAGATGAAACATGGACAGATTGAATTTAGGCTTTTATTCACATATAAACATTGATCAGCAAACACAAACAGAAGCTCTTTAAGATTAGTCCCAGACTAAAATATATGTTTGAGCTGTTTTAACTGAAAGCGACTTGGACTGACATATCTTATGTCAGAGCCATTGTTTTGTCAAGACACACACCAGTAATGTTTTTTTTTTTCTTAAAGCACGTAAATAAAAGTCAAATCTGGCTTAATCTAAGCCCTGTCTGTGAAACCAGGACTATTTCTCACAATTCTGACTTGTTTTCTCACAATTCTGACTTTTTTCTCGCAATTCTGACTTTAAATCTCACAATTCTGTCTATTTCTTGCAATTGTGAGTTTATATCTCACAATTCTGGCTTTATTTCTCGCAATTGAAACTTTTTTCTTGCAATTCTGACTTTATAAATCGCAATTCTGACTTTTCTCATAATTGTGAGTTTATGTCTCACAATTCTGACTGTATTTCTTGCAACTGTGACTTATTTCTCACAATTCTGACTTTATTTCTTGCAATTCTGACTTTATTTCTCGCAATTCTTACTTTTTCCTCGCAATTCTAACTTCTCGTAATTGTGAGTTTATATCTCGCAATTCTGACTTTATAACTTGCGATTCTGACTTTTTCACGCAATTGCTAGTTTATATCTCGCAATTCAGACTTTATTTCTCGCAATTGTGATTTTATTACTCGCAATCCTGACTTTTTTTCACAATTGCGAGTTTATATCTTGCAATTCTGACTTTATTTCTTGCTATTGCAAATTTATATCATGCAATTCTGAGAAGAAAAAAAAGCGGAAACAAGCTGAGTGAAAGTATCAAGACCCAAAATATAAATTAAGCTTTTTAACATTAAAAAAACAAACTAGCAAATGGTCTCATAGCAACATACACATTTTCTTTAATAAAAATCCAGACTACCAGAAAATGTCCAAAGCTTAAATAAGCCTGACAGTATCTTTCATGTCTTCCATGCCGCATTTACAATAATCATCTGAAAAAAAGTATTTGAAGTAGCGGCTTGATCTGAGCAACTTCCATTATTTAAAGGCTTGTTAAACTTAGCTTTCTCCGCAAACACGTTGAACAACACTGTGTAGCAGTAACCTCGTTAAAACCATAGACTGTAAAAAATGGTTAAAACCAGACCATTCTCAGTTGTAACTGAGTTATGGTCTGGCAAAGCGTCATAGACAAATCATTTCCAGAGGGGCGTCACCAACGAACGTCACGGGTAGACCTAAAACCAATCAGAGCGATGAAGGAGATGACGTATCCAGAAACATCTCTGAGTGTTGTTCTTTGCTCGGTTTTTAACAAAAAGGAAACGTTTAGGAAACGATAGCTGATTCGAACGAGTGATGTTCGACGGCGCCATCCATCTTTGTAATGTAGGCTACAAAATCTGCTTCAAAATCCCAGCGCTGTCGTCATTGTGTAAAGCCCGCCCCAACGTTTCTGATTGGTGCCTCGATTTCGACGGATTGGAAATGGGCTTGAATGAGCTCTTTGCCAGACTAACTTTCAGAGCAAATCTAAATTTGCCGGAAGTTGTCTGGGTTTTCCCAGGCTACTGTAGCAGTGTAATCTGAATATAAAAAGCTCTGACGGAAGTGTTCATTTATGAAAAAGGCATCGTTGGAAATGCGCTCTCAGATGACAACCTGTTTTGCGGTTATTTTAATGTAACGAGCTGGAATATGAAAATAACTGTCTTCAATATTTAGCTGTCTCGCTCTCTCTGATCTCCTTATTAAGAGCACAATTACCACAGACTCAGTGAACTCAGTTGAGTAATAATGCATGCTTGTTTTTATCCCTCTGACAGCGAGTGTAATCTCTACACAATCTCTACACAGCACTACACATCATTAGCTTCTTCTCAGTGACAATGTGTATTTTGTAGAATGTGTATCCCAAGGGACAGCTCTAATTTGGGGTTAATCGCCACCCCCCACCCCCCCACCCCCTCCCTTCCTTCTTTCTTTCAATCACTATATATTAAAAACAACACATAAAAACAAAAAATAATTTGTTATTCTCTTTACTTACAAACTTTATCCCAGCCTCAGGCAACTTGGTGCAACACATGCTAAATTCAATACTAAATCACTGGCACATGACCTGCAACCATTCCTGGATGACTGCCATTGGCTATATGCTGGAATGGAAGTGATAAAAGCATTGAATTGTGGGAAGTAGTACCTGAGCTAGCCAGCTCTGTTTATTGCACACAGGAAGGTGTTGCGAAAAGTATACCATCAGATGAGAATAACCTTCATACAGACTATGCAAAAATCGCCATTTCAATCGTAGGCCCTTTACCTTTGACATTACAGTATTACTCACTACTCGTAAAAATACAACAACTTATTGAGGTTGCTATATATATATATATATATATATATATATATATATATATATATATATATATATATATATATATATATATATATATATATATATATATAAAAGCCTTTATGTATATTTTTATATATATATGAAATAAATAAATAGATAAACAGAAATTAAAAAAATATTGTCATTCAGTAAAAAACCTGTTGAAACATTAAAATAAATACATTAATAGATAAGATGATAGAAAATATATAAATAAAAATGTATAAATTATATATATATTGTTTTAATTGTTTTAATTTCTGTTTATCTATTTATTTATTTCATATATATATATATATATATATATATATATATATATATATATATATATGAAATAAATAAATAGATAAACAGAAATTAAAACAATTATTCTCATTCAGTAAAAAACTTGTTAAAACATTAAAATAAATACATTAATAGATAAGATGATAGAAAATATATGAATAAAAATGTATAAATTATTTTATTCAAATAAAAAAATATATTTTACAATAAAATGAAATTCAATAAAAAATGAAAATAAATACATATTAGATTACTCCGAAGTGAAATGGATAAATAGAATTTAAAAAAAATAATTTATTCTAATTTAACTTATTCTTATTTTGTTGATAATTTTTTTGTTTTGTTTTTGTTTAAAGTGTAAATTGCAGGTAAAAATGTTCACGAAGATAATGCAATATGCTTACTAAACATAAAGATAAGGACCGCCCACCATTGTTTTTTTATGTTTTTTATACCAAAATGCTGAATATAATATGAAAAGGTGCATTTTACAGTGGTTTTAAGCACGCCCCCTCCCTTCCACTAGGCTGGGCATGACGTCATAAAAGGTACTCCAAGCTTTTACTGTCTATGCTCCAGGCCTGGAGTTACGTTATATTGGAGACCTAGCAAGCAAAAATGGTTAACTATTGTGTTTGTGCGGGATGTACGAATACATCAAAAACGGGGGAGAGGCTCCACAAGTTCCCCAAGGACAAACGGCTGATTCGTGCCTGTAAGTGTTAGCATAACTTACCCGAGGTAGAGCTTAGATCGGGCCCAAAAAAATCAAGCAAGACCCCGAGCCCGCTGTGTCCGAGCCCGGTCCGGCCCTGCCCGACACATTAACTGTAATTATGAGCCCGAGCCCGAGCCCGGTTTAAACCCGACTATTTTTTAATGCGTGGGTCGTTATAGCTGACGTTCTCAACTACTTTACTATATTAGGCCTACTTTCTCCCGCCCGCAACATTTATGTTTTGTCCCGCTCCCGCCCTCAAAAAGACTTTCTTTCTGTACCTCCAAATACTTTCAAGTTAGCCTACGTGTCGCCACCATACACATCAGCATACATGCTCCTGATCAACTATTTGTTATAAAGCATTAACACACAAACCACTGTTATAACATAAAAGCAAGCGGGCTACTGCGAGCATGGTTTGCCATGACTGTGCGCAGAGTGCGCTCCCATAATAATTCATAAAAAGCTGACATCAGTTCATCGCGATCTTACACATCTCCGTTATCATCAATGAATCTTTCATAATATTATATACACTATGTTTGTTATAATTAGAGGATTTGCCAGCTTACAGAATTCAGAACTGAACAAAAAGTCAGTTTTGAGCGGTGACGGGAGTCTATCGTAAATGTTTCTGATTGGCCATTATTGCGTTCAAGAAATCAACACATATGTCTGTGATTGGCTACATCGCTCAACGCTGCAGACATGTTAGAAATAGAAACTCTGCCTGTAAACTGTTTCTATTTTGTTTTAGTTGTTCTTATTGCTTTTCTGCAACAGATGAATAAAAATGTATTCGTTTTTATGTTTTATTCATAGATATTTCTAGTTTGCGGGAGTCCCGCGAATCGTTTTATTCTCCCTCAACCGGCACACACAGAGTGAGTGCATTACCGCCCGCGCTCCCTTTTATGACGTCATCACCCAGTTACGGTAAAAAACATGCTACCTTTGAAGAAACCCCAATAAATGTTATTTTAACGCATTTTAAGACAGGCATTTTTATATACACATTGAGCACTTTAATTTACACATTAATTGGTTGTGGTGGTTAACCTGCAATTTACACTTTAAATAAATTGAAAGTAAAAATGAAAATAAAATTTAATTAAGAATGAAAATAAATAAATAAATAAATACACATTAGAGAACTCCTGAAAGGTGAAATACACATATATATATATATATATATATATATATATATATATATATATATATATATATATATATATATATATATATATATTACATTTTAATATTTGTTTTTTATAAAAATGTTATAATATTTTTTATTTATTTTTATTTGAATGTTTTTAATAAATAAATACATTTATAAAATTGTATTATGTTCTATCTATAAATTTAGCTGGTTATGTATTTATTCATTTTAGTGAATTTTAACAGTTCATTTTACTAAATAAGAAAAATTTTAAATATTTATCATATTAATTAAATAAGAACTGTTAAAAAATAGATAATACATTTTTATACATTTATTTATTTATTAAAAACATCTAAAAACTAAATTAAATTGAAATACAATTACATTAGAAATTAAAATTAAATTAAAAATTAAAATTAAATTAAAATGAATGAATGTACAAACAAACAAACAAAAAAACTAAGTATCTAGGTGACTCTTATGTGTTTGTCATCTTTTGCTATTCTTTTTTAATTAATTTATTCATTCATTCTTATTTGCATCCTACAAGCTTACAAAGCCAAAAAGTAACCTTCTAAAACTGTCATTACACAATAGATTCAGTCAATATACTGTAAAGGTCAGAGCAATTGATCGAAGAGAACCAAAGCTTAGGGAATGAGAATACATCTCTTCTTGTGATAAATATAGTACTAAAGCCCCAGTATATTCAATAATATAGTGATATAGTGCTACTTTTACAGTATGTCCATGGGTTAGTCAGCCTCAATTCATTCAGAATTTTCTGTTTTGAAAACCTGATTCATAATTAAAACCAAACATACTTTGTTTAAAAAAAAAAAGCAGGCTCATTTGCAAATCAAAAAATGTAATTACTTTCAAAGAGGCTTTGAATGGAGCATTCCTTTTCCTGAGAAGACACTCTGTTTGGTCCTGATAGGAGCAGAGCTTAATTTGAAACTAAAACACTTTGATCACTGATGCATGCTCTGTCGGCATAAGCTTTAGTCCGTAAAATGGCTTAGTTTCTCTTTATGAACGAAATTAGGTATTTTACAAATGACAACAATGATAACCAGTGATTAGCTGGTGTTGTTTAGGATTAATCTCAATAAATCCAGAGAGCAGTAAATACCAACCTTTAAGGAATAATGAACACAAAGTAGCGACAACTACCTTAACTATATTTTTCAGAAGAATAACAGTAGCTTGATGTTTTCTAAATAAAGTAGGAACAAGCCGTTTTTTTCCAGTCTATTCACTGTAAAAAAAAGTTGCTGCCTTAAATTAAGTACAACCAACTTGACTGTTTCAGTAATTTCAGCTTAAATTACATTAAACTGACTTAAATGAGTTGAAGCTTGTATAACTTATGAACCAAATTGAAAATTGCTTAAATTATTTTGATGAGAATCAATATAAAAACATTTGTTGTCATAAATTATTGATATTTTTACAGTGTGGTTTTCACTGCACATGCTCAGATAATCTGGTCTGCAAAACTCACAGAAATACATTTTTTACATTTTCGAAAAAACATAATTTAGTTTTTCTCATTGGGACCAAAAAATGTCCATTACCATCCTTGTGGGGACATCACAAAAAGAATACCTGAACTAAACCCACTCTCTAAAAAGTGCTGTATTGTTTCAACCATGTTTAGGTAAAAAAAAATGATGCACCTCTTGATGGAAATAACATCACAACATTTATTTCCATCAAAAGATGCATCAATTTTTGGTCAAGATCTTGTATTGCCAATGCAAGAGTCCAGCACTCTGTAAAGTCTCCTCCAGCACAATCCCAAAGACTTTCAATGAGTTTAAGATCTGGACTCAGAGCTGCCAGTTCATGTGTGAAAATGATTCTTCATGCTCCTCACAACCATTCTTTCACAATTTGAGCTGATGATTTCTGACGTTATCATCCTGGTATGGCCATGATGTTTCTTCCAACAGGGTAAGAAATGAAAACTGTTGCCAAACATGCTAGAAACATAATAATCACTGCAATAATGATCCAATCTCTTTAACACTTGCCTATATAAATCCAAACAGCAACATTTTTAAAGCATAAAGCCCCTATAAAGCCCCTATTTACCTCATTTTTCAAGGACAGAAAGCAAAGCGACATCATTAGACCAGGTACAGTGCTCTTGAATTATTGCTTGCTTTATCCACTTTCTGTGATGTACTGAAGCACCCAAATAGTACAAAAGCTCTTACATGGATAAGTTAGAGAATAATTTGACTGGAACTAATTTATTTATTGAAACGACAGAATGATATAGCACCGCTCCAGTGGAAGGGGGGTGAGGCAGGTACGGATCAGGCAACTGGAACGTTCAAGAATAAATGACGACGAGGAACAAGAGACGGGGAAAAACAGCCTAGACTCACACCCGCAAGTAAAAAAGAGTTTAAATAAGAGTCTGAATAAGACAAAATACACATTTTAAAGATACATTATCTTTACAAAATTGTTGTAATATCTTATGCAGAGTTGCTTCTCAAGTAAATTTATCTTGTTTCAAGAATTTTTCGACATTTTACCTGGAAAACTAGACAAATATACTCGGTGAATTGTATTTTTTTTTTTTTTTTTGCAGTGTTGTTACCATCAGCAATAAAGTCTCAATTGGATCCATTCACTACACTGAAAAAAAATTTGGAGTAGGATTTACTTGAAAAAAGCCAGGCAACTTTTTCCACTCAGAAAATGCTAATAACTTTACAAAGATTTGCCAAGTAAAAACCTAAACATATTTATCAGTAGCTTTAATTAGAAATCTTTAAGTTAAAATTTACTTGGAATATGGAATTTAGTAAACTTTACTCAACCTAGTTAAGTGAAAGTAACAAAGAAAATAAGTAATTTTAACTTGGCTAGTAAAAGGTTGATTAATATCGATTTAGTTGAAATTTCCTTTGCATTACATTTCACTCAAACTATTTTTTTTTTATTTATACCACTCATTTATATTATGCGTTTTATTTAGAGTATCTAAGTAATTTACACTTCATCATGTCAGATGTTAAGCATGATGTGAATGCAAAGACCTCAATACTTGGTAGACAATACACAATGACGGTAACATTTGATGGATCGTTTTTGTGTTTGAATGTGTCATTTTGAGCAGAAAATTTACTCGAAATGTCACAAAATGGCAAGTTACTAATCCTGACAACAAAAGCAATGATAAAACAGTGTAAATACAGCTGGAAACCAGTGAAAAATGAACCTCATTAATTATTCAAGGTCCAGTGCATGATGGGAACCCCAGTATCAGAAAAGTTGAGTAATTTTTACTTAATTTTATTGAGTTGATATTCACGCTTTCATTTCTACTCGCTTGAATTAAGTACTGATATGGAATTTACTTAGTTTTTTTTATTCTTGCCTGAACTAACTTTTTCTTGTAAATTACATTGTTTTTTTTTTTCAGTAGTATTTACCTTACCAAAAAATCATTTTTTAGAGTGTAGTTTTAAGTGTTACCAAAATTTGTTTAATCTTTACAAATGAATGGCAATTTAACCCAGATAGTTTCAGCATATTGTTTTTAGGCCATACACTATAGCTGTATATAAATGATGGTTAAAGGGATAGTTTACCCAAAAATCATCATTGTCATCATTTACTCAACCTCAAGTTGTTCCAAATCTGCATGAGTTTCTTTCTTCTGCTGAACACAAAAGAAGATATTTTGAAGAAACAACTTGAATATTCATTCTTGGGTGAAATGTCCCTTTAAAATATCATGCGAAATGCATGCTACAAGAGACTGGAGATTCAAATAAAAAGCCTAAAAAAATATGTTGCAGACCAAACTGGTCCATTAAACTATTCGAAATTGATTTTGTTAAGACTATTAAGGATTACTAGTATTATCCATTCCCTAAGCATTCCAAGAAATGTCAATGAACCCAATTTTCAGGGTCATTAAATCGTTAAATAGATTATATGCTGTAGAAAATCGTCTGGGATGACAGTGAATCAGTGGAAAAGGATTATCCAAGTACATTCCATTAGTAAAATAACGTTTTCAAAAAGACATAATCCGAGGCGTCAAACTCATACCATGCAAATCATTGGTGTGAATGAGCAAGGAT
The DNA here is from genome assembly GCA_030578255.1 of Tiaroga cobitis. Lineage (NCBI taxonomy): Eukaryota > Metazoa > Chordata > Actinopteri > Cypriniformes > Leuciscidae > Tiaroga > Tiaroga cobitis. The sequence continues at coordinate 16,979,312 of CM060612.1, read as the reverse complement.
GGCAACACAACGCAATTATTTTATTACACACTGTACTATATCAATAAACGCTCTTTTTGAGTGGCTGCAATACTTCGGCACTGCAAATCCAATACATGGCGCGCATCTTTAATGAGCCTGACCTTTAAAGACAGGGAAGGAAGAGCAGACCTCGACAGGGTGCATATAAATAGCTCTAGCACCTCTCTCTCTTTCTCGGTCCAATATTACTCCATTTTAAAACATCCAACTGCTGTAAAAGACTTTTTGCAACACTGAACTGTGAGTCACCCATCTCCGACACATCTGTAATTTTTCTGACACAATGACAAGACACCATCGAGCTGAGCGGAGCACCCCGGGACGGCACCTCACAGGAGTTCATGGCCTGCTTTTAGCAGATCCTGCGCAGGACAGCGAGATTAGACTGCCGTGGAGTTGCCTGATAATCTACAGCATTTTCCCTAAAACGAGCAAGAGAAAATAACATGTTTCTTGTATTTTTATTTTTTTGGAAGCAGCCAGCGCAATCGGGCCAATTGTGGCTGAATGTCGGCTCACTCGGCCATGTTCTGGCCGGGGCTCACCAAAAAGTGAGCCAGCTCTGGCCCAGTAATGGTTACCAGATTTGGCTAGACTTTGGATGTGCGGATTTGGCCCAATTTGCGCTGAGACACGGCACATTTACCACATTCGGCCCGATTATGGGCCATAAGGGCTGGTCTGATTTTGGGGGAGACATAGCCATATACAGACCCGGACCATTTAGGTTGAGTGCTGGGGGTGGGTCTCCTTTTAAGGTGGTAAGTGACCCTTAACCTTAAAATATCCTTTATCAACGTTATGTTATTTATTAGTGTATCTTTTATTTTAATTCCTATTCATATTTTTTCCTTATGTTCACATTCTATCTTTTCTCAACTAACTAATACCAGGGACACACTTAACGACTAGCTAAACATCCTAAGACTGAACTGAACACACTTACAGACTGTTTCCAACGACCGCAGCAGATTTTAAACACCGACTGTAAACACCGACTGAACGCGACGGCGCGTTTGGGCATGATCGTAAGTATCATTAATAATCAGCCATACAGTCCTTAAGTCTATCCCTGGCTTAAGGGGCTGTTTACACGACACCGTTTTCAACTAAAAATGTAAAACTTTTTGTGCGTTTTAGCCATTGGTTTACAAGACAACGGCTTTATGGGTGCCTGAAAATGCAAAGTTTTGAAAAGGGGTTTCAAAGTGCACGTTTTTGAAAACGGTCTCCATGTAAACAACAAAAACACGATCACTGAAGCCGATAACATCATGCACATGCGTATAACGTGTTCAATCTATAGTGTTTTATCGCCATCTACTGGCCTGGCAGCAGAATACAGGGTTTTTATTCATTTTCGCGGATCCGTTTTAAGCATATCGTTGTCATTGTAAACGTTCGCTAAATTTGTAAATTAATTATTTAATTGATATACTGAAACAAGCTTAAAGTGGTTAAGGGAACTTTAACATTATTTCTGCTATACGAGTTTCAAGACATGCGCACTAGCTGCGACATAGTGACGACACCCGGAGGGATTTTTGTGCCAAAGACCATCAGAACTTCTTGCTAGCCTGGTGAGTAAACCTTTGGCAATCTAACATAATATCATTTTAACAAACCATTTTACACATGTAATATCGAAGTAATGTTTATTTAATCGTGAGTTTGCTGACATAGCGCTAGAATTTAGTTCCAACCGTAATTAAACACACCTGAATCTGCTAATCAAAGTTTTCCAGGATTACTAAACTTCCAGGCAGGTGTTCTGGAGCTACACCCTGCAGCTACTAAACTAATCAAAGTGAAGTCTTCATTTTCTTGTAAATTCATAAACTGTTCTTATTGCTTTGTCTGTAGCCAGAATGACATGCTTTTTTACACCACATAAACATTCTATTAATCGACAGTAATGATCACTGTAAACAAAATTTAACAATGAATTTGTGATGATATTGCAGCTTCACCCTCTATTATTTTTTTATTTGCATTATGCATTTTTTTGTGTAAATAGATGTACATGAACAGCATTAAATTGCCTGTGTAAATAAGCATAAATGCCATCAGATGCAACTTCTGTTTCACCTTTGCAGTGTAAATATGGCTTTTGTTGATGTTGAAAGAAACTGGATTGGTAACAGTCTAAAGTATTGCACATTGATCTTTTTTTTTTTTTTTATCTGTGCGAAGAAATGCAAGTAGACCCTACTGCCAGTGCATCAGATGGAGGGATTGAAAAATTGATCAAAAGATGGCTTGCAGCTCGCTTCGGACAGAGATGGGGGAAGAAAAGAGCGGGCCAGAAAGCAAACAATTTAAGGTATTTTCCAAATGTTAACATTTACCAGAGTTACCATTCATATTATCAGTCTGAGATTCCTGAGATCTATCTGACTAACCACACGTGTCATTGTCTGTTCTCCTTTCCGTCTCTTTCTGTCAATTATTTGTATGCTTACTTGCTTAATTCTAAATATTTTAGTTTTGCTAAAATTGGCTGAATCATGGCTTTAACAAACTGAAAAAACAAAAGAGTTTAGTATCGTTCAAATATGCAGAATAAAAAAAATGAGATTTAGAGGGGAAGGTTGTGGGTTCAATGCCCAGAAAGCACATAAACTGACCTTGAACACACTGTAGAAGACATGAAACATGGCAAATAATTGTGTGGACTGTGAATCGTTGTTGTGTGAAACAAATCCGTGTAAATATTTGGACGACAAAAATAACAGCATACAGATTTGGAACGACACGAGGGTGAATATAATGACAGATTTTTCATTCTTAGTGCTCTACTCCAGTAATGTGTTTCTCTCCTCACTGTGTTTGTCGATGGCTACTCCGGCACTCCCTCGGGAAAAAGCGACTGCGTCAAACACGACTGCGTAATCTAAAGAAACAGTCCCACATGTTCAACACACCCTGACAGCTCTTACTTTTCTTCTTTATGGCTGATGAAAATGTGACATCAATGCTATAAGAGGAGCCTATTGTAGTTTTAATGAGCTGCATATCTTATACAGGCTGAAACGAAGACATAATGTCTTAGGGCGTTTTGCTTTGATGCCTGTCGGACAGCAACGTGATTATTCTAGCGATTCTCCTTTCTTTGCATATTTCCACTTGGATTTTCTGTTTCTGTCATGTGGAAAGACCCGGATGCCGTAGCCAATCAAACAGTGGTGGTAACAAAAAAAATGCTAAATTCTGGAGATCCCCTACCTCAACTGTGCCCTTGAGCAAGACTGCCTAACCACAGGTCGCCCTGAGGGAACCCGACTCTTCGTCGCTCCCAATAAAAATCATCTCGTGCCTGTAACCCGAGTGACATACTGAGGTGATTCAATGCAAAGTGTGACAGGAAGGCGATTTTCAATCAGCTGTGTATGTTTCACTGCTCTGACAGGGTGTCATTTAGAAAAGGCATCTGTCTTTATGATATCCTCACGGAAGGGGTGATGATTGGCCGGCCGTTAACTTATAACTCTTACGAAGTCTGACTAATCCCCACCTCTCATCCCTGAGAGTCGTGATCACAGCTGGGACCGTCTATCAGATCTACCAACGAAATATCCAAAAGCTTAGCTCAGAGATCTGTTTGTGAAAGGCCTTCGCCCTACATCGTACATCGATCATGTAACACCTCTGTCTCTCATGCAGAGGCTAACGGAGAGGGTGAGCGGGGGTTCAGGCTAAACTTAGCAACGAGATTGACAGTTCTGGGAAATCAAAAATGTAGAGTTGTCTGTTTACATCAGACCTGATACCTCTCAAAAGTCAACTTTTGAATTTGTGTTACATCCATCAACTCTGCCAGCTTAAGAAACGTGCAAATGTATACAAATCCTTTGAGGTTCCTAGAACATGTTATTGTATTTATAATAAAAAATGACACCATCGAGCTATTTAACATATTTAGCAAATTGTTTTTTTATTAATATATATATTTTTAATGGTGTGATGCATCATGACAGCACAGACATACTTGTTGAGCTTTGATGATAATTGCGTTAATGCAACGAGTGCAAATGATTATCAGGCCATCTGGATTTCGTTTCTAAATAAATTTGTGTTTTTAAATGATAAAAGTCTTTTGCTGACAGTTTCTCCCATCATTTAACGACAAATGAGAAACCTGAGACGAGATTCCAATGCCCCTGTTTCTTTAATCATCATATTAGACTGATTTCTGAAGGATCATGTGAGTAATGATGCTGAAAATACAGCTTTGCCATAACAGGAATTAATTACATTTTACAATATATTCAAATACAAAATAGTTATTTAAAATTATACACATTTTTCACAATATTACAGTTTTTACTGCCTTTTTGATAAAGTAAATGCAGTCTTGATGAGCATGAGAGTTTTGGAAAAAATTTTTTTTTTGAATAATGCTTAAATGCATCGAACAATAATAAAATGACAAAATGTGCCCCAACATAATATAAACCCTTCAAATAACTGTTGTCCAGCAATGTCAATGTCACCACTATCCTCATAATACTTGTCACAGTGCTTCTTGAGATAATAACAGTATTAGTACAATAAAGATAAAGCTAGTGGGACTCCTCTCATGTTCAATTCTCCGTTCGTTTCCATGGTACCTATGTCAAGACCAGTGAAAGCGGGCATTCTGTAATTGAGCACATTTGCAGGAAAATCAATGTGCTGCAGTTTGAAGTCAGAACCCGGAGTCCAAGCCGCACTCCCTAGGACTTTCATCCCAGCATCCATTTCATAGTTATTATCACTCTTCTACTCTTCCACTGGCGTGAAAAAAAAAAGCCTTGTCCATAATTGAATAGAGTCTTTGGCATTTCATGTTAAGTAGTTTTATCTGCACAAAAAGCGGCAGGCTTGTTAAAACACACTTGCCAGTTGCCATATGATGCATCTTTAGAACTCGCTGATTTATATACTGCAGTGCAGCTACGTAACTGACAAATTTCTAGATCATTTCAATTCCAGACGTTTGGAATGATATAAAGTATAGTTTGTTATTATTGATGGGACAATTGTCAAGATATCATTTAGCTGCTTTTTCTTTTGAAATATATATTTTAAATTAGTGCTGTTATTGTGTTTTAGTCGTGAACTGTGTTTTTGGACAAATTAGTAATGCTATACCGTAAGTTTGAATTCATTAACATTAGTTAATGCTTTAGGCTAATGTGAATTTATAAATATCACCGTAAAAAGTAGCTGCCTTGAATTTTTAAGTACTATCAACTTGGATGTTTAAGTTATTTCAACTTAAATTACATTTAACTGAGTTTAATCTTCCATGACTTTAAAAAAAAGTTGAGAATTGCTTATTTTGAGGAGTTTAAGCAATGTAAAAACATATGTTGTCCTAACTTATTGATCTTATAATTTTGTACATTGTTGGGCAATGATGTTGCATTGGAATGTATACGCCAAGAACAACCGCAACATGGAGGCAGGCTGAAACAGAAATGAGATTTAAATAGAATTTCAAACCACATATGAATGTAGCTCGAAATGAAATTTGTAAAAAGATTTTTTTTTTTTTTTGTCAGTCAAACTTGCTACTGTAAATCTGATTGGAACTCAATCGGATATGCACAAAAATCGGATTTGGACTGATAGTCTGAATGAGGCTATGATATCTACACAATCCGTCTCTGAATACATGACTGAACAAATCAGGTGAACTGAATTAAAAGATCTGAGTCAATGGGTTGAATGAATCGCCACTACTAGCTCATTCCCAACACCTCTGAATCAAAGGAATAGACTCCTAGCCTTATGATTGGCCTAATAAAAAAAGCACATTCACTAAACAGTTGTTGGACTTTAATTGAATATTTTGGAGAAATCATGCATCATTCACTAATTTAGGTATTAAACGCACAAATTGTGTGTGGTTTTTTTTTTGGGAGCATGTTTAGTAGGTTACCTGGCTTGAAATCCTGTTAGGTGCTAAAAATAATCGCAAACAATGCATGCAAATAAATGCTACCAACAGCGCAATTAATTCTTAGTTAATTCACCCCTAATTTATTTCTGCTAAAGAAACATACAGCAGGTGACATTTAAAAAAAAATCAAAAAAAAAAATCAAAAGGAATCTATGAAAAACAGTGTTACTACCCTCAAACTAGCTAAACATCACGTCAGATGTCGTAAATAAATTGACTTGGGAGGGAAAAAAGTCAGAGGTGAACGGAGTCGTGATGTGTTTTTCGATGAAAGCCGTTTCTGAGGCAGAGGTAATTAGCATGAGGGTCTGCTTTGAGTGATTTTACACGGTTGGACTGGCTTTTAACATCCAATGTCATTAAAGTTGAGGCCTGCGAAACGATTACTCAGCGATAAACTTTTAATTGCTCGGCCGTCTCCAGGCAGAGACGGTCGCTGCAATTAGCGAATCCAGGGAATACACAAAGCGCCACACAGCCCCGTCATTTTTATCTCCTGGAGAAGTGTCACATACTGTGGAAAAGAAACTCAAATTGAATTCGGCTGTAGCGTCTCCTAATCACCACGATACAATGCGGGTGAGCTCTTTTGAATGGCGTCCATTAAAGTCGTATGTCCTTGATTACGGATGCATTGTTTCACATTACTGACAGACTTCAAAATACCTCTAGAATCCTAATGGGGAAAAACATCGCATTCATGTCATTCACCCTGCCTTCACCCTCTGTAGGACTCCAGCTGTAATTGCGAACAGCACTTTCATTACTACCATGGTTTCGGCTTATATTTAGCCATTTTTTAAAATGCTTGCATAATGCATTTAAACCCAACAGGAAGCATAACACAACATTTTAAGGTGAATATTATGTTAAAAGAACTGAAATATATTGCTTTGCACAAAAGTTTGGTTGTATATTTAGCTCTTTCCTCCCAGCAAGATGGAGAGAGTCCCTCTTTCCTCATCAAAAGCACTAGCCCCAAAAGTACATCTAAAGATGGCTACCTTAAGGCAACTTGGTTTTCTTTTCTGTAACACAGCAAAGCTGCAGGACGGATTATCTTTAGTATTCATAAAAAAAAAATATATATATATACTGTATGCATGCGGTGAAACGCAGAATTCATGATTCAGTACTTACCTCGGTTTTGGTGTCACGGTTCGATACGAGCTCGGTACATTTACATGCTTCTTCATCATTGTGTATCGGGCATTGCCACCTTGTGGAAAAAAGGTCAATTGCACTCATTCAGTCATCAAAGATTCAATTATTGTTGTGCAGAAAAATACACTGTTACACACCTCGGGTCGTTAGCAACCCTGTACAATTTTTACGAAAAATGAATGGGAAAACATGCATTCGTTTATCTCTTTTTTTTTTTTTTTGTCTTGTTATGTTTACAATGAATTGATTGAGGAAAACTAAGAAGATTGATGTCTAACTTTAAAAAAAATGAACGAGGAGGGCGGTAGTGGATGACGTCCCGGGACACATTGAAAGCATTGCGTGTTGTTTATTCCAGCTTGGCTGATTGATTGCACCAGCCGAGCAACTGCCCTTGACATAAATGCACTGATAGACATTAAGGGGATTAAAAAAAGAATCTTAAAAGATTTTCTCTCCAACTATGATAATGTAAATTGTTTGAATTTGATTCAATATGAGTCAGCGAAATGATTTTGAAGAAAAAAAACCTTGCATTCAAGCACTTTACAGCTGTTCTGAAAATGCGGTTTCTGCACACAGCAATTACCCGCTGGAATAGTAAGACTGGCTTTCAAAGCCAAATGCGACTCAGTCTTTGGAGGGCTGCTTCACCACAAAATTGAAAGTTCTGTGCGACTGTCATCATAGGGGACGTAATGCGACAATCGTATACGAATGTCAGAGACTACACAATGGTGGCTTTAGATTGCAATTCCCAATTTAGATGGCAGTAAGGTTTTGGAACAGAGCTCTGATGTTTAACTCTTTGACTGAATCAGAACATACCATTTGTATATTGTTAGTAAAGAAATCGATACTCGGTTACTGACGTAACCTCGGTTCTCTCTAGAGAGGGAACGAGTATTGCGTAAGTTTAGCTTACGCTACGGGAAAGATTCATCTTCTCGAGATATTGAAGCCAAAAAATTATCCTTAATTTTGTATTCATTGTCAACGCAGTGCAGCAGCTAGCAGACCTAGAGCAGGCCATCTCGCGTGCTTATTGGCTGCCCTGCATGCATCTGCTGCAGCCTACCAGTGAGCCTCGCGTGACGTCACGCCCAATTGGAGGCGCTCGCGCCTTCATAGCGTCATAGCCCGCTAGGATGGGCGTGGCTTAGCGTATATAAGAAGGGGCTCGTAGGCTGAATCCCTGGTTTTTCGACCACTGAAGCGAAGTCGCTCGTGGCGCGAGCACGGCCGGTTACGCAATACTCGTTCCCTCTCTAGAGAGAACCGAGGTTACGTCAGTAACCGAGTATCGTTCTCTTACGAGAGGTTCTCTCGTATTGCGTAAGTTTAGCTTACGCTACGGGAACACTTTGTCAACGCCGTGCGCGCCAAGCATCCACCATGAAGCCCCGAACTTTCAGGGAACCCATATAAGGTGGAGAATAAGGTGGCCAGCCAAGCGGGCCATCACTTGTACATAAGCACACATAGGGAATACAGAGCAGCGCGCCGGTCTGTATAGGCACATGGCACATACCCTACTTAGTGCAGCTCAACCAGGAGAGCTGGGTCGTGTAAGAGTGATCTGAGCAGGAAGCCTGGGCAGAATACACCTCTCTATTAAACCGACAACAGTTTAGCCTGCAAGGCAGGAACTTCCAGGTTATAAAACCTGATAAAGGTAGACGGGGAGCTCCAGCCCGCCGCCACACATATGTCATGGATAGAAATTCCACTGGACCATGCCCACGAAGAGGCCACGCCTCTCGTGGAATGAGCCCTGATGCCCAGCGGGCATTGCAGACCTTTTGACGCATAAGCTATAGCGTCCACTATCCATCTGGACAGACTCTGTTTCGAGGAGGCGAGACCTTTGGCGCGCCCACCGAACGAAACAAACAGCTGATCCGAACGCCTGAATGAGGCGGAGCGCGTAATGTAAGACCTCAGCGCTCTGACAGGGCAGAGGCGGCTCACATCACTTTCGCTGTCAGATGCTGGGAGCGCTGACAGCGAGATAACTTGCGCTCTGAACGGAGTGCCCATCACTTTCGGAACATAGCCATGTCTAGGTCTGAGGATGACTTTTGAGTCATTCGGCCCGAACTCAAGACACGACGCGCTGACAGACAGCGCATGTAGGTCCCCCACCCGCTTTACTGACGACAGTGCGGTCAGAAAGACGGTTTTCAGTGATAGATATTTCAACTCCACGGAATCCAGTGGTTCAAAAGGAAAGGCTTTCAGGGCCTCTAGGACCAGAGATAGATCCCACATGGGAACCGACGGGGGGCGCGGCGGGTTCAACCTCCTAGCTCCCCTAAGGAAGCGGATGACCAGCTCATGTCTTACCAATGACTGGCCGTGCGTCGACTCTGCGAACGCTGCCACGGCCGCCACATATACTTTGAGCGTGGATGGGGACCTCCCCTTTTCCAACAGCTCTTGTAGGAAGGAGAGCAGTTGCGCCACCCCGCATGTCCGCGGGTCCAGACCTCTGTCAGTGCACCATTCCGAGAACACCGACCATTTAGACGCGTAGAGCCTTCTCGTGGAAGGGGCTCTAGACTGCGTGATCGTGTTCATTACTCCTTCTGGCAGGGCAACGAGTACCCGTTGATCACCCATGCGTGCAGAGACCAGCGCTCTGGATGGGGATGCCAGATCGTGCCGCGAGCCTGAGAGAGGAGATCTGCCCGCACCGGAATCGGCCACGGAGCTGTGTGTGACAGCCGTGCCAGCTCCGGGAACCAAATCTGATTCTCCCAACGCGGGGCTATGAGGAGCACCGAGTGGCGCGTTTCCCTGATTCTCTTGATTACCTGTGGTAACAGAGAGACCGGAGGGAAAGCATATAGCCGGAGGCTGGGCCAGACTTGGGCCAGCGCGTCCTCGTCCTTCGAGAAGAACGTCGGGCATTGAGCGTTGTCTTTTGACGCAAATAGGTCGACTTCCGCCCTGCCGAACAGGCGCCACAGTTTCTGGACCGTTTGGGGGTGCAGGGACCATTCCCCTGGGGGAACGTTGCCCCTGGACAGTTTGTCTGGACCGTCGTTCAAATGGCCCGGCACATGCGCTGCCCTCAGCGAGCGCAGGTGCAACTGGGACCAAATAAGGAGGCGCTCCGCCAGATTGCAGAGATTTCTGGATCTGACACCGCCCTGACGGTTTACATAGGATACCACAGACATGTTGTCCGAGCGGACGAGAACATGTTGGTCCTGTATGAACGGGAGAAAGCACTTCAGCGCATTCTCGACCGCTATCATCTCCAGACAGTTTATGTGAAAACCCCTCTCTTGGTCTGACCACTGGCCGAAGACCGGTCTGCCCTCGAACAGCGCGCCCCAACCCCAGTTGGACGCGTCTGTCGAAACAACTTTCCGGTAAGAGACGGTTCCCATCGTCACTCCCAGCTGGTACCAGTCGGTCACTAACCAGGGCTGCAGAGCCGCTATGCAGGTCTGAGTCACTCTGATTTTCTGACCGCCAGAAACCCAAGCTCGGCGGGGCACGCGAGCATTCAGCCAGCGCTGGAGCGGGCGCATGCGCAGTAGGCCCAGCTGAAGCACCGCTGCAGCTGAAGCCATACAGCCCAACATCCTCTGAAAAGTTTTCAAAGGGAGAAAGCTGCCCTTCTGGAAACCCGCGGCTAAGTGGCGAACCCGGAGCGCGCGCTGCGCCGATAGACGGGCCGACATGGTCACCGAGTCCAGTTCTATTCCTAAAAAGGAGATTGACTGGCTGGGTAGTAATGAGCTCTTGGTACAGTTGACCGTGAGACCCAAACTTTCCAGGTGACTGAGAAGCACTGTTCTGTGAGACAGCAGCTCCGCCTCTGACTGTGCCAAAATCAGCCAATCGTCCAGATAGTTCATTATCCGCAGCCCCTGACTTCTCAGGGGGGCGAGCGCTGCGTCCATGCACTTCGTAAATGTACGGGGTGCCAGAGACAGGCCGAACGGCAGGACGGTGTACTGATATGCCTGACCGTCGAAGGCGAATCTCAAAAATCGCCTGTGACGGGGTATTATCTGTATCTGGAAATAGGCATCCTTCAGATCTAGAGAAATAAACCAGTCCCTCGGGCGAACGTGCGCGAGGATTTTCCTGGTCGTAAGCATTTTGAACGGTCTTTTCGCAAGCACCTTGTTCAAATGTCTCAGATCTAGGATCGGTCTGAAGGCTCCGTCCTTCTTGGGCACGAGAAAATAACGGCTGTAAAAGCCTGACTCGCTCAGAGAAGGCGGCACCTTTTCTATAGCCCCTTTGCACAGCAGCTTTGCTATTTCTGCGTGAAGTAGGTGTGCTACTTCCGCATTCACTATCGTCGCGGTCCGGGCTTGAAAGCGCGGGGGACGGCGAATGAATTGAAGTGTATAGCCCTGCTTTATTGTGCTCAGCACCCATTCTGAAACCCCCGGGATAGATTCCCACGCAGGTATGTGAGCCGCTAGGGGGCGAATGGCCTCCGGGTTCAGACCGCCGCCATTTGCGGGCATGTGAAACTGAACCGGAGCTGAGAGCGCGGCGCGCGCGCTCTCTGTTCTGGGCAACGGCTGCTCGCTGAAAGCCGAAACCGGCTGCTTTGTGTGAGATGTCCCAATCATAAGGGATGGGGAACCCTTTTTCCTCACTTTTTGAAGCGCGAGCGGCGCTTTGGGCAGAAAAGCGTTCTGTAAGCGTGAGCGCGTTTGCGCGGGCACGAGACTTACACATGCATGTGACGCCCCGATCAAAATAGATGGGGAGCGTTTTATAATCGCCCTGTGTTTCATGATAACACTTAAACTGCGGGCGGCGCCCGGGGGGGGGGGTTTGTGATAGCAAGCGTGAACACTCTCTGGCGGGCACGGGACTTACATTCATAACCTGCTGTTTTGACCGTGCAACAGAGCGGGCAGATAGTGGGCACAACACTGTGGACACATTTCTTACATTCAACACTCGAGCGGCTTTTCTGCGCTTTATGAGAGTGTGCTCTGTGGGTGACACGATATTTGATGTGCTTGTGTGTAGGGGTGAACACTGGGGCGTGGGCACTTTCACTACACTTAAAACACTGACGGCGGGAGCCGGACCAGACATAATGCTCTTTTTGAGATTTCTCTGGGTCGCCGTAAAAACGGCGTTTGTGTGCAGGCGAGAGGGTGAACAAACCGGCTCGTTGGCTGCTAAATGAACCACTGCAGTAGCCTGACTGAAGGGGACTGACAGGGAGATGAGCTTTGACGGCGGTCCGGCCGTGGCGGGACACGCGCGTCTTTTTTCTCTCTTTGTTAGGAGGATTTTGCATGCTCAGACTTCAGCGTAATCTTCTGCCGAGGCCCCCTGGGGGGCGGCGGTCTGTGACGGCTGTCCGAGCGCGACCTAGGGCGGCCGCCCTGACGTCGCTGCGAAGGCTGGGGTTGTGCTGGACGCTGGGTGTTAGCTCGTACAGGAGGCTGGCTTTGTTTCTCGCGAGAGCGGCCTGTAGCGGAGCTCGAGCGTCACGGCAGGAAGAGATTCATGGCCTGCGTGGTCTTTTGTACCTCAGAGAAACGGTCAACGATCCCGTTAACCGCTGGGCCGAAGAGACCAGTGGGGGAGAGCGGCGCGTTCAGAAAGGTGGCTCGCTCAGCTTCCCTCATATCGGCGAGCGTCAACCAGAGATGCCTCTCTGTCACGGTTAACGCGGCCATGGCTCGTCCGATAGCCTGAGCTGCGGTCTTGGTGGCGCGGAGAGAGAGATCCGTCGCACTTCTCAGATCTGTAACCGCAGCCGGATCCCGGCCCTTCTCGTCCCATTCACGGAGGAGGTCGGCTTGCAAGATCTGCAACACAGCCATGGAGTGGAGAGCAGACGCGGCCTGGCCGGAGGCGGCATATGCGCGGCCGACCAAGGCGGACGTGGCTCTGCAGGCTTTAGACGGGAGGGCTGACCGAGACCGCCATCTCACGGAGGGCGGGCAAAGGTGCGCTGCGACCGTCTCTTCCACGGGGGGAATAGCCGTGTATCCCTTCTCGGCGGCGCCGTCCACCTGGGAGAGCGACGCGGAGGCCTGGGACTGAAGTCTCGAGGAGAATGGTGCATTCCAGGACTTCGTCAGCTCCGCGTGAAGTTCCGGCAGGAATGGAGCGGGCCTGCTCGTTGAAGCTGCACGGCGGCGACTCTGAAGGAAACAGCCATCGAGCCTGTTCGGCGCGGGTTCCTTCGGTAGCGATCACTCGAGCCCGAGGCGGTCGACGGCCTGCGTCAGCAGGCGCATAAGTTCCGCGTCAGCTCCAGCGCGGGAACGGCTGGATTCCTGGATCGACGAGGAGCCGGAATGAAGCGACCATTCCTCGCTGTCTGATGCCAGGATAGAGCAGCAATCTCTCGTGGCGTGTTCCTCTGCCTCCCCCTCCGATGCGACGGCAGTGAGGCTCGTGAGCGGCAGCTGCGCGTCGGGGAGGGGAGGCGGGGAGGGCGAAAGCGAGGCTCGAGGGAGATCCTCCGGCGAGCGCGTCGCTGTGGCCACGGGCTCCGGCTGCCTCAGGGAACGGCGCTTCTTCCTGCGCGGTCCCCCGGGGGGCGGAGCGGCTGCATCCGGGTTGAAAGCCTCGAGTCGAGCCCGTAGGGTCGACAGCGGAAGCGCTTCGCAGAGCTCGCAGCCGCCGGACGCGAGGGCGAGCTCTGCATGTTCCAGGCCCAGGCAGAGAGCGCAGATAACGTGGCGGTCTCAAACGCTGAGCGGGGCTCTGCACGAGCCACAGGAAGTGCGAGGCATCTTTAGAAAGACGCTCGCGCTCTTTTAGAAATTCCTGTGAAAGCAATGTAAAAGGATACGTCGCCGGATAGCGTAGCTTGCACGGCGGCTGAAGGTGGCGAAGACGGCCGGCTTCCTCAGCGCTGTCCTGAGCTGGCTGTTCGCTGTTCGACGGCGGCGGTGGCTTCTCTCTGATTCAGCGATGCGGAGAGCTCGCTGAAGAGTCGAAAAATCAGGGATTCAGCCTACGAGCCCCTTCTTATATACGCTAAGCCACGCTCATCCTAGCGGGCTATGACGCTATGAAGGCGCGAGCGCCTCCAATTGGGCGTGACGTCACGCGAGGCTCACTGGTAGGCTGCAGCAGATGCATGCAGGGCAGCCAATAAGCACGCGAGATGGCCTGCTCTAGGTCTGCTAGCTGCTGCACTGCGTTGACAATGAATACAAAATTAAGGATCATTTTTTGGCTTCAATATCTCGAGAAGATGAATCTTTCCCGTAGCGTAAGCTAAACTTACGCAATACGAGAGAACCTCTCGTAAGAGAACCAGAACAAATAACAAAAATATGGTACCATTTGAAATGTAATAATGCATCAGCAGTGCTTGAAATATTGCAGGAGAGAGGAAGGATTCTCCAAACATTGGCCTGTTTTCCTTCTTTCTTCAAATCAAATAAAACTTGTCTCACAGAAGACAAGAATTCTCCACAATAAAATCTGCTCAGGGAAATGACTCTCTTGCATTCAGCAAGTTTTTGTTTGTTTCACTGGCTTTTCTTCGTCCCTGTGGTCTCGGACATTGACAAATGCGTCATAAAACGTCTTAAATGAACTTTTTAGAAATTAAAAGACTTTCCAATGAATGGGATAATACAAAAATAATACTTAAAAGATTTTATTTCCAACCGTGTTAAATTGTTTCAATTTGATTCAGTATGAGTCAGTGGAACGATTAAGAGAACCCTTGATTTCAGTAATTACAGCTGTTCTGAACATGCAATTTCTGCGCAGCCATTAGTAATTCTAGTCTAAGACTAGAACTAGTCTTTATTATTTTTATTATTATTATTGTAGTACAACTCTGCTTCTAGTAGCATTAACTGTTCTTGTAGAGACCAATCGGAAGACAAAAAAGTATGTATAATATACAATCGCCAGGTAACCATTAAATTATCAGCTATAATAAATGACTCTAAGGATTATAGTGACTTGAGAAAATATGTAAAACAAGCTGCCAAAGGAAAATGATTAAACTATTTGCGTCAATTTACCTTGATCACAATAAAAGAGATGAAGACCCTTATATTCCAGTCTGTACAAATTAAACAAAGTGTCTTTTGTTCAAAGTAGATTTACTGCATAACACAAGTCACATTAATGAACTAAATTAAGATAATGAGGCAGAAAATTATATGTACTATATGCTTTAACTGTATAGTTAGAAACATCTAAACATATTTATAAAATCATTACATGTCTCTTCATTTGGCGATCAAATATTTAACAAGACCTGCTAACCTGCACGTTTGACCGTCTCCCCGGCAACTGGTCTCCAACACTGTCTTTTCTAGCACTCTATGGTCTTTTCTTCTCAAGTAATAATATAATTACAGCTCAAATCAATGTTCCATGCCCAACTTAATGAGTAAATAAAGGGAAACTTACAATAATCTGGTCATTATCACAAAATAAACCGTTTCAGGATCATATAAGTTCTGATCTATTATTTTGCACATCTGAACATCATCTGTACATCATTATTTCCTTTGTGAAAGGAGCACACTTTTAAAAAGACTACTTATTACGGAAATAATATACACTCACCTAAAGGATTATTAGGAACACCTGTTCAATTTCTCTTTAATGCATTTATCTAATAAACCAATCACATGGCAGTTGCTTCAATGCATTTAGGGGTGTGGTCCTGGTCAAGACAATCTCCTGAACTCCAAACTGAATGTCAGAATGGGAAAGAAAGGTGATTTAAGCAATTTTGAGCGTGGCATGGTTGTTGGTGCCAGACGGGCCGGTCTGAGTATTTCACAATCTGCTCAGTTACTGGGATTTTCACGCACAACCATTTCTAGGGTTTACAAAGAATGGTGTGAAAAGGGAAAAACATCCAGTATGCGGCAGTCCTGTGGGCGAAAATGCCTTGTTGATGCTAGAGGTCAGAGGAGAATGGGCCGACTGATTCAAGCTGATAGAAGAGCAACTTTGACTGAAATATCCAATCGTTACAACCGGGGTATGCAGCAAAGCATTTGTGAAGCCACAACACGCACAACCTTGAGGCAGATGGGCTACAACAGCAGAAGACCCCACCAGGTACCACTCATCTCCACTACAAATAGGAAAAAGAGGCTACAATTTGCAAGAGCTCACCAAAATTGGACAGTTGAAGACTGGAAAAATGTTGCCTGGTCTGATGAGTCTCGATTTCTGTTGAGACATTCAGATGGTAGAGTCAGAATTTGGCGTAAACAGAATGAGAACATGGATCCATCATGCCTTGTTACCACTGTGCAGGCTGGTGGTGGTGGTGTAATGGTGTGGGGGATGTTTTCTTGGCACACTTTAGGCCCCTTAGTGCCAATTGGGCATCGTTTAAATGCCACGGCCTACCTGAGCATTGTTTCTGACCATGTCCATCCCTTTATGGCCACCATGTACCCATCCTCTGATGACTACTTCCAGCAGGATAATCATCCATGTCACAAAGCTCGAACCATTTCAAATTGGTTTCTTAAACATGACAATGAGTTCACTGTACTAAAATGGCCCCCACAGTCACCAGATCTCAACCCAATAGAGCATCTTTGGGATGTGGTGGAACGGGAGCTTCGTGCCCTGGATGTGCATCCCACAAATCTCCATCAACTGCAAGATGCTATCCTATCAATATGGGCCAACATTTCTAAAGAATGCTTTCAGCACCTTGTTGAATTAATGCCACGTAGAATTAAGGCAGTTCTGAAGGCGAAAGGGGGTCAAACACAGTATTAGTACGGTGTTCCTAATAATCCTTTAGGTGAGTGTACTTCAAAAGAACATATTTAAGTGCAAATTGAATGTTTTCGGACACCTAATTGCATGTTATTTATAATTAGTTGAAAATGTTTTATGGTTGAAAATCATATTAAATGCAGTTACTTTATAATTACTTTTATTGTCTTTGAAATATGGTTAAAGTGTACAGCTGTATGCAGAGCCGGCTCTCCCTATAAGCGAACTAAGCGGCTGCTTAGGGCCCCGCCGCCACTAGGGGGCCCCCTAACTACAGATGGTAGTCGCCCGCGTCGCCGCTCAAAGTGTGGGGCGCGCCCACGTGACAGGTGGAGCGCGCCAACGGGAGGAAATTTTCCTTTTTATGCCTCTATATCTTTATTCGTTCATGGCGAGTCCGCGTCGTCAACTTCATCTTTGCAGCAACGCAGAAAACACCAGTTTATTAATAAACAAGTCAATGTCTCCTTGCTATTTTTTACACATTCAAAATCATTAGCCTACTTTTGCCGGTGCGCTTGAGTGCGGCTTTATAACACTCGTTATCCTGTATAGCCTATTTCAGTTATTAAATCAATATAAAGGGGCGATTTATCCACTAATGGCTTAAATAAACAACTACTAGTCGACTAGAAAAAAACTTTAGTCGGAGGCAGCCCTTATTCCACATATTTTCGAGCCAGCAGGGTTGAGCGCGCGACCCTGAGCGGAATGAGCGAGCCGAGGAATATTCAGAAATGCGCTCTCCGCTCAAGGAATATTGAAATAATTAATCATTAGTTTATATCTCATACTCTGCCCATCATTTTAATCCCATATCAAACACAGTAGCCTATGTTATGTCTATTTTTTTTTAAATAGACCTGTCTTGCCAAATGGATTTCTCTTCTTTTCTTTTTTTAACATTTTGACACAGCTGCACTTTTATTTTGTCTATTTTTGAATTCCATGCAAGTTATGACACAGCTGCACTTTTATTTTCTTTATTTTTTTACTCGCTGGAATGTTATTTGATGTAGATAGTTAGTTTGTATTTAGATAGTACTTGTTACTTCAATAAATTGGAACATTTTAAGCTTGTTGCGTATTTCATTAGCATTGTGTTGGGGTGATGGGGGCAGTGGGGCTTGAAAATTCCCCCTTGTCCAAAGTGAGAACCACTGCGTTAAGTCAACCAACCGTGTCAGATCGTTGTCTTCCCTGGACTTGGAAATTTGACCGAAAAAATGAAACGAGTCTATCCATCGGGTGCAGAAAAAAGAAAAAAGAAGAATATGTTTAAATCCCTTTAGAAGGAAGCAAAGAAATTACCGGTCCAACTTCTCCCTCTTTTTAAAGTGTGGAAAAGGGAAAAGAAGTTCAAAGATCGAGACTCCAGCAACACCTGTAGTATATGCAACAACTTTATTGAAGATTTGTTAGATTGGGGTTAGATTGTATACAGTTTCCGGTTTGCGGTAGCAATACTCCATTATTTACTGCAAGGCAGGGCCCCAACATTATCCTGCTTAGGGCCCCCAGATTTACAGAGCCGGCCCTGGCTGTATGTACCTGTATGTATTTTTGGTAAACTACAATTTACTTGAATGTCATTTTTATTGAAACTTGTATGTGATAAATATATTCGTAAATAGACATTTGTAATATTGAATTGCAATTTAATTCATTTTAAATATATTAACCTTAAATGTAATATTGAATAACACATCTCACGTGCTAGATATTGCTTTACATGTGCTTTAGTCTGTAAGTCATTAAACATACTATCAATAAACAATCTCCCTCAACTATCTCCCACAACAAACATCAGTTCGATCTGATTTTGAGTGTGCCTGACACAAATCATAACATTCCCAATCCCTGGGGAAAATTACTCAGGATTGATCTCCGTATAATTTAGTGACACATTTTCAGAGATAATGCTCACATTTCCCTCCATTGTTCATTGACATCTGAAAAAGATTTGCAAGTGTTCGCAATGTCCCTTTACAGGCCAGAAGCTTAAACTGTCCTTGTGTTTGCTGCAGTATTTTCCTCTCTGGCACATGCAGAGAATCTGTTCAACTTGCATATTATATTTACATTTATATTCTCAGCATATGCCTTCCTACCAAAGTGACTTACAATAAAGTGCACAAGACACGTTAAATGCCAAGTACCAGGGCAGGTAGCTGATCATGCACAACTCCGGTAAGCCTTAAAGAGATAGTATTTACTCGCCTTCATGTTGTTCAAAACCTACATGTGGATTCAACGCGTACCAGGTGTGGGCCGGATTTGGGCCGACACTATGTTGCTGTCTGGGACAGACATTTGATCAAGATGACAGCTAACAAATAACTAATCAGAAGATGATTCCCTAAATAACAGAACAAGCACAGGACATTTTGTACAACAGGTGTTAAACTTTCATGTCAGTTCAGTTGTCTAATGCTGCGCTTTTCAATGTCTTAAGGAGCATTCACGCTGACAGTAATCAGCAGGGACGCCGCGTCCTCAAATAATTTATTTTGAATGAGAGTTGGTGACTCAGTCTCCTGTGAGATGCTGTAGTTGAGTGTGGGCAAGACAGAGAAGTTAATGCTACTGTGAGTGATTTCACTGTTCTAAAGGATTTGTCTCTGTCCACATAAAGCAATATAATAAAAAAACGAAAACCGTGTAAGAAACTGTCAGCATTCTTTGATTTGTGCATTGATAATCTTGTTCATGATATGATGCATTGCACACTGCTGCAATTTATAGACACATGCATTCCCTGTAGAAAGTTAACTCTGGCGAGTAACTTTTAGCAACACAAATAGTTATTATTATTATTATTATTATTATTATTATTATTATGAAGCTCTCTTTTAATAGGCCTACATGTTGGCATTTTATATATATATATATATATATATACATATATATATATATTCATATTCAATATTGACTAATACTGATAAATTAAAAAGAATATCCCTAATTTTTATGCAGGATTACTAATCAAATGCATCCCTAATTTTTATGCAGGATTACTAATCAAACACAGAAGTACCAGAACACAAAACATAATCTAGTTATACACTGTTAAATATAATTTTTTATGATTTGTTATCACAAATGTTTATCTATTGTCAAATCAACTTAGATAATTAATGTTGTTCAGATAACATACTATTTTGAGTTTCTGTTGATTAAACCAATCACCTTCATTGTATTAACTCAAATTTTTAATTTCAGTCAACTCAATATTTTAAGGCATACAACAATATGTTTTTACAGTGTGCATTTAGACTAGAATTTAGCAAGTGTGGAGCACGAAGTGAACACTCCCTATAGACACATATTTAAAGGCTGAAGATTCACAGAAAGGAAACACGATAGTTAATTCAGTCATTGATCTAGATATTGCTTTACCCTTAAGATATCTCAGAAACCAATTTATCAGTGGCTTTAGCAGGTTTGACATGCCTTAAGCCTTCGCTGACAGAAAATCATTGAGCCCAATTAGTGTTATCTGTAATTTTTCTGAGAGATGATGACTCAAATAATAAGAGCCTCTGAGATTAAAATCCCAGAAAGTAATACTTAAAGGATTTGTGAGCTAGCGACAGGTAAAACTGCAGTAAAAGAGTACTCCTAATGATACAGCAACAGAACTTCCAACCTTTGTGCCATTTAACCAGTTCAATAGATCTTAAATTTAATTGGCTTTCCTGTTCATGACACTGACAACAGAATTGTGCATAAATCCCACTGAATTACATCAACATTCATGCGGATAATGTTTTGACTTGGCTTCCAAAAACCGTAAAAATACTCTAGATGTTTCAAAGCTACTGATTTTGACTATGTATCATTTGCACTGCTTCTGAGCTAGCGTGATAATACTTTATTTAAATGGGTGTTTATGAAGTGCACAAAACCCCCACTCCCAGATTCAAAATAAATGCAACAGTGAAGATTATTACCGCCGAGCTGCAATGTAAATATGCAGGAGGCAGGGGCACGAGTGGGGTAGTGCTTCATTATCTATCTGTCTGGCCTACACGCGGCCCTTCTTCAATCATAAAATATAGCAATTGCTTTCTCATTTCTGACTATCAATCAACAGAGCCACAGTTTGCTCCGCTAATGGACTGCTCTGACTGATTTCTCTCAGTGCAGTCATCTGGGCATGGCAGCATTACGAGTCATGGCAAATTAAATTACTGCAAGCAAAACTTCTCGCACTCTCTATTGGGAGAAAGTGACACTGTGGGCCCCGGAGAAATGGGGGCTGTGGGAATTTTTTATTCCGAGATATAAATTCATAATGTCCGCATGGCCGTAGTGCAGGGGAGTGTATTGAAGGGATACATTTGTCATGTGATTGTCAAAGGCAGATGGTGATACATGTAGTGGGGGTGGGACGCAAGGTGCTTCAGGCAGGGGGTGTGCGCTGCGGTTCGCCGTCAGATAAGGAAAGAGGCCTCCCTAATTCCATCCGCTAGTCTAATGTGTTTTTAATGCAGCCTGTGACTTATGTTCCTGTCAGAGCGCACTGCAGCAGAGGGATTCCCAGACAGTAGTGGGCAGCAGGCGAAGACTTGGAAAGGTGGCAAAGATTAATCGACTAGTACGGGCAAACGTAACTTGATCAAATGTGCATTGACGAGAAAAAAACACAGAGGGGGCAAAACCTATGGAGTGGAGACGAGACACTGGAGTCGTCTCAGCATTTTGCTAATGGGTCCATTGTTCCACTGTGAATTGGCGCTACAATGCTGATTGACCCCAAATGCTTGCTTTGGGTCCCAACAGTGTTAAAATCCACAACCCAGAGAGGAACTTGAGAAGGTACCTTGCTTTCCATATATGCAAAGCATTTTGGTTACAAATGTCTCTGTTACGTATGTAACCCTCGTTCCCTGAAGGAGGGAACGGAGACGTAAGTCGGCGTACCGATGCATTGCGATCTCAATACCGTATATACCTGAATATAAGACGAGGTTTTTGTCCTAAAAATTGGCTGAAAAATGGGGGGTCTTATATTCAGGGTCATATTATATTCGAGTTGAGGAATCGATTGATAGCCTTTTTCTCCCGCGCCGTCGACTGACGAGAGCGCCGAGGATCTCGATGCGGCGCGGACGCGCTTGGAAAAAACGAGCGCGTCGCTTTCATTATGAGCGCGCGCCTACATTTGAAATAAAGAACTTGAGCGCGCAAAAGACGCGAAATGTGAACGGGGGCGGGTCTCTGCTCTCCTGTCTCCGTCCGCTCTGGCATCCTCTGTGAACGGTGCTTTTTCTTGCGCGGCTCGAGCAGAGAGAAAGAGAGAGAGCGAGAGAGAGCGGGAGCCGGATCGTCGTCGAAAAAGGCCAGACGACCCCGCAGGGTGATTAAATCCATCCCGTCGCACTCAGGGCAGCCGCAGTCATGGCCAATCAGGAAGCGCATATGTGCCGGTCTCCGCGGACGAGCGGGCCTCTACACGAGGCACAGGTGATGCGAGGCATTTGGAAGAACGCCTCAGAAATTTGCTCTTAAAATTATTTTCTGTTGAAAACCAGATTTTTTCCACAAATATCTATTTTCCCCCCAAAATAAGTCTGGAAAATGGGGGGGGGGTCGTCTTATATTCAGGGTCGTCTTATATTCGGGTATATACGGTACTTTGGTACATTGCACGTGACCGACTGAAAGGGAACATCTCGGTTACGTATGTAACCCTCGTTCCCTGAAGGACTCGTTCCCTTATCTAAACTTTTGAGACTCACTTATACACCATTTCCAGCAAAATGTTGTTGGTTCTTTTATCATAGCAAGGGAAAGACTGGCGAAACCACTCTAAGAACTGCTCGCTAATAAAATTAACAGGAGTTTCCTGTGTTGACTAGGAGCAACTAGTGTTTAACATCAGTCTTGTCAGATAGTTGGTTTGAAACCTTACTTGGAAAGTACTATCCTGTGATGTTTGCGGTTCCTTGCTTAAGACTAGCAGGGGACACAGAGGAACAAATCTTTTAGGCCCAGTACTACCAGTGAAAATGTGAAACTTTTAGTACCAGCACCCTGTCAGTGGAAAAAGGGAACAAGTTTGCTGAAAATGGCAACTCCACAATCTTGGTCCTCCACAAGGTAAAAGTGTACCCGACATGTTTAAGAGGGACTTTGCTTACCTCTTTGATGTACCTTCTTTTCTCCCCAACCTGATAATATCTTCCCACTAATCATTCAAGTAGGTGCAGGACTGTGTTTGGTTTCAAGCTGGGTTTTAAAATGCATGTATTCCTCTCTCGAAGGCCCCAGGGATCATCCTTCCCAGGAAGCCGAAAGTCCAATAAAACTACACACAGAGTAATGGCATGCATTACTGCCGCCTCCATGCATGTGATAGATCAGCTCCTGAAGGTGAAAGCAGACCAGGAAAGCAGGAATAAAGACTCCGCCACTGCCCTACATCTTCAAGCCTGCAGCAGTAGCGTTCCAAAGGTGAAGGCTTCCTAGTCAGTTGTGGCTGGCCTCAGCCTTGAGCCCGCTCATAAATTTGCACCCTTCTCATAGATGACTTCACACTAAGGTGTTGCCAAAGAAAGGACACTCGCTGGCTGTGGTTTCATGATAGATAGATCCCAAATCTGATACACGAGGGCCATTGTAGGTGAGCACTATAATCTTTAGTCTATTATCACATGATGGCTGATTAGTCATTATTAGTCATAGACTGATGTATTGACTAAGCGGATGGTAGAAACGATCAGACACACTTTTACAAAAAGGTTTAGAAAAAACTTTTTACAAAAGCATTATAATTTAAGTTGTACTTACAATTGTTGCAGATAAGTGCTGCAAAGTGCATTACAGAGTCACCTGCAGAACAACTGCAAAATTACATTAAACTTAAAACAATATCAATCATTACACTTCAACTTTAATATCAGAATTATTTTATTGATATTTAAGTGGCCTAATGCAAATTAATGAAAAAAAATTATAAATCCTAAAAAAAGGAAATAAACACCATATTAGTCAACCAAAACAAGTATTTTTCTTTCCGACAATGATAATTTAGCATAAAATTGTCGTGTAATTGGCTGATCTACATTTAAAAATAGCATAATCATACAGAGTTACAATGAAACCACATATATGCGTATAATCATAATATAAATCTAGCATAACAATATCGATTTACTCTTGTTTACTTATGTGAAATCGACAAATTGCCTCTAATCGTAGGGCTATCAGTGCCTGGCAATGGCTCCTTTAATGTTCCAAGGCCAAATACCAGTCGCCTCATTGGGGAGGGTAATTATGCTTCGTTTCTGGGCCCAGTCAAATTCAGTCAAGAACCAACGCTACGCCACCCCTTCCCTCCGCTCCCCGACTGGCTCATCTCTCCACTTATGGGGCATATGCTTCCAAAACCCATCTGAGATTCAGATGCTGATGAGCCATGTGGATTTAAAAATGAAATTGCAGAAGCCCTGCGCCCACACTATAGTTCTTGCATATTTTTTCTTATGGAGCCAAAATGTTCCTGACCATTTCCATAATTGGATTATTCCCCTACATATTCACACCCATTCCCCCTCTGTGATATTACATTTGATTAAATGGTCACTGCAGAACTGCAGGTTGCATATGGAGGATGGTAAAACAGACAAGCTCAATATGATGAATTTGTGAACAGTAGATGCTTTTGAAGTGGGATTGCATGTGTGTCCGGGCAACAATAGTGCTGAGAAGGGCTAAAGGTTGCAAATTGGTCGCTTGTGTGTGTTTGTGTGACATAGCTGAAGGCATTTGATCCCAGTGCTGAAATACAAACACTTTTTTTCTTTCATTGTTTTCCTGCTTTTATATTAGAACATGATATTTGTGTTTTATTGATGTATTTTTTTTTCTCTATATCACTCCTGCTGACCTCCTGGGACAGCAGAATAAAACCTGCCTGCATAATTCAGAAATACCAGCTGGAAAGGCCCTGTTTGCTTAAGAGTAAGAGTAAATGTCTTTGGAAAGAAATGTTGGTATCTGTAGCATAATTGCAGCCATATGTGATTGCAACACTTATTGACTCAGAATTGAGAATGGTATACATTGAAATGACAACAAAATCCCATAGGCTTATACTGATGGAGGGATCTGAGCCACATCTAGAGACTTGTCACAGAGACTTGGCAGTCCCCCTTTTAGGCGCCTAGAGGCCAATTCACACTGCACCGACAGACAGCGACCAATGGCAACAATCACCAGATTACAGCACGTCACTTCTCAGACATTCCACGACCTGACAAACAACAATTCAACATGTTCAATTGGTGAAAACGAGTAGACAGCATGTCACTTTGACATATTTTTGATGTAATGTATCTCTAGAAAGGCCAAGTAATGTGTCTGATTTCTCAACCTCCATGAGACAAAACCCCAGCAAACACACGGATATGATGGGAGAGGGTCGGATCTCAATTAGGTCAGTTCATGAGAATGTTTTAGATAGGCATTGTGAAAATAAGCAAGTGGATATTCATATATTCTCTTTGATCTGCAACCTCGGGGAAGAATCAAACCCCACGATGGCATATTTCGAGTTCACTGACGGAATGTTGTGCATGTTTTGTGTAACCCTGGAAGTCTATCGCTAATGAGTCACAGGTGAGCTCAGCTCCAAGCCCCCTCGCCGTCACATGTTACCATGGTTATTTCTGGAGGTTAGGGCACATGGACATGCACACAGTCATTTCTGAACACTCACTCAAAACACACTTATTGACGTATTTATAACGATACATCTCAGAGTGACTCATAGCGGTTTACAAATATTTCCCATCTGTAGCCACCCCATCACCCAGAACAACATGTACAATGAAGTTTAATTACTCAAACATAACTGGACAGTCAAAGGTTCATGCATCATTACAAGGTGACTTTAGTGCCTTCAAAATATTGTTTCATATTTCAAAGCAGGCTAATTGATTTTGTTTAGGTGCAAAAGGAGACATCTCAGATGTCTTTCACAGAATTCTACCCAGAAATCCATATTTCAAGAGCCGTTGGAAAGCTGAAAACTTGCTGTATTGCTTTTCAAATCGACCTCCCTGCTTCGTAACTTTTTTACAAATCTTATAGGGACTATGTACATGTTGACAGTGTTGCCTTGCACTTGCAGAACTTACAGAGCAATTGCAGATTTCATGAAGGTCATGTCCGAAAAATTGTAGAGAAACCACTGATTTTTTTTTTCTTACATAGATACTGTATATAGAGAGAGACAGACAGACAGATAGACTGATGGACAGAAAGACGATTGGATGGATGGACGGATGAGATAGACATACAGATGGATGGATTAATGGATGGAGCGATGGATGAGATAGACATACAGATGGATGGATTAATGGATGGAGCGATGGATGAGATAGACATACAGATGGATGGATGGATGGAAGTACCTCTGTAAATAATACAGAAAAATGTGTGGTCTTACACAGTTTGTAATATACACATGTTGTCTGTTAACGTGCACGTGATGGTGTATTACAGGAAATTACCTTTTAATGAAATTGAATGCTAATGAAGAACAACAAACAAAACATTGGTTTGCATCACTGAACTGTTTGTCCTGTGCTAATGCATTCAACTGCCTGAAGTTATGACTGATGGACCAGTCACCCTTTCTGCCACGAATGGCAATAATGCATTGATTATGCTGAATAATCAAATTATTCATTCAGCAATCAACTGCTGTTGGCAGGCAGATATGCTTTCGTGTACCACAAGAATCCTGCCTTGGGCAATATTGCGTATATTTTATGGACTAATCACAAGATTATGGGTCGCATGCATTCGACAACGATAAATAAATAAACATACTTTTTCAAGGTATTAAAGGCAAATAAGCTGACAACGCATTTCATATTAGATGTCATTTTCATTCGGCACTAGATGTATAACTCATACTACTTTTGAAAAATGTCTAGATTTTCCTTATTTGCAAACACTGTCTTTCATTTTAGCAAGCGATTCGCTTAAGGAATTATGCAAATCAGGTAACACCGCGAACACCCCCCAAAATAACTGTGCTACACACACTTTGCACGTAACACATCCCATCATTGTATGGTAAATATTTGCTCTGTCGACACTCAAAAAAATACGCAAATACTCTTTTATATTAAGTTTTGTTTATTGCCTACTTTGTGATTTTCCAATATTATAATACATAAATCATAAAATATATAAATTATCTGTAAAAATTTAGAAATTAATTTAATAATGCATGTCCAGGCGTTATATCAGCGGTGGTTGGTGTGACGCAAGCTTTTCTCAAACAGAGGGTATGATGTACGCTAAATTTCATTTGCATTTCTCTTCAGTAGTCACTAGTCGTGTCTCCATTCAGTCCTAAGATAAGTCGAGAAATATTTAATTTCACGCCTTTTACAAAGCCAAGAATAGAGTCAAGGACATGTTTCATCATTTTACGGCTTGACATCTCCGCTTTTGAATTTCTCTCTGAGTTCATTGTAGCATTTCTCAGTTGAGTGTTGGTTCATTTTGAATGCACTCACTTCAGGCAGACGTCTGGATGCTTGAACGGTGCCATCTGTTGAGTCAGCAGCACGGAAACATTCAGAATGCAGAGACTGCAGCACACGACTCCTCAACTGGAAAGTCGGGGAGCTCAGCTTCGTTACATCAATATGATTAGTTTAGAATCATTTCCTTTGGTAAATGTGGGACACCCAGGATAATTTACCTTTCGCTTGCACTATAATGAGAAAACAAGGTATTCGCTGGCTGAATGACAATTTGAAGAAGACCTCACTGAATCCCTCAGCACCACAATAGCCAATATCACTCTGTATCCGCCTGAAGTGCAATAACTCTTCGAAAACACCCACACAATTAACAGTTAATAATTCAATATTTTCACATCAATCATCAGTTACTGATCTGATGATTAATTAGTCATTTCAGGCACAAAGGATTAGTCACAAGTGGAGAGTACATAAAAAACATCCGAATTTCTTGAAATCAAATCCTTCAAAATAGCATCTTCTGTCACATTCTCTTGAAACGGATTTAATAATCCACTCTTTTTCTCCTCATCCGTCTCGTCTGCCTTAATCAATCCAACTCAACAGGTGTCTTTGCACTTTTCTCTCAACAAGATGACCACCATCTGAGCACAAGTGGATGACTGTACAAAATAAAGGCCCTCTAGAGGAAAATAGGGTTACTGCATTTCTTCCCCATCTTTTACTGTAAACCCTGTCAAATTCAAAGGGCTACACGTTCATGTCTATTTGCTTTGAGAACAGATCATCTAGAGCTCATCAACTGATTTTTTGGTGTATGTATGATTAGGAGAGTATAGAGAAAGACCAAAAACGCGTTTACTTCTGTCGGGAAGCCATCTCTCCAATGTTTGACTGCAGGCTATTAATAATGCATCGAATGAGACAACTTTGTTCATTACAAAATGTTGTTGTCATGGCATATGTCTTGTGGCATTGAGATGTTTTTTTGTTTTGTTTTTTTCCTCAAAGGTAGCTCCATGCACCACGGACATGTGCAAGTTGAACTGTGATCATTTTAGACATTAAATTAAATTAAATTATTTATATGAAAATCAAAAATGCTTTGCCTTGGAAACTACATATGTTGTTCTTATGTCGATTAGAAATACATTTAAATGGTTTTACTTCAAAAGATTTAATGTTGTTTAAAGTAATTCAATCCATTCCTGCAGGCATATCTCTTAGATTTTATTTCCCTGCTCCTTTCATTATGGTTTACTTTAAAAAGCAAGCAGTACTGCAATTATTCTCAATAAAAGCATAATCAGACAATTGTCTATTTAAAATAAAATTTACAGAAAAAAAAGCAAAATGTCACCAAACTGGACCAAAAACGTTTAGATGTGGTTTAAATCTTAAACTTAAAATATATATTTTTAAATAAAATACAATTCTGTTTACTGTATGCTTTAGGTAATAAACAATGTAAAAAAGCAAACTGTGCCAACTTTTGTGAATAAGGCATCATCTGTATACTACATGCAAAAATGCTGCGCTTGTGTAGTGTATTTATTTATCACTGTGTGTCTTATTGATTATCATTGATTTCAGTTTGCTATTTAACACAATACACACTCAAGCAAAAACAAAGATCCTGGATTAAACCCTTCTACAGTTGAATAGACCTTGTATGTGCAGCAAAGAGTCATTGTTCATATAGGACTTGTGCTCTACCGTTCTTTGCAATGAGTCCCCCTGGGCTTTGTACTAAGTCCAGTGCTGTTCACCTTCTGATCCCTAGACTGCACTGCTCAGCATTAAAGCATAACATCATTAACGTTTCCTTTCCAGAGGTATTGTACTCATCGCCTAGAATGAGATGATGTCTGCTGCAAGAACATCTACTGCTATCTTAATGACAACAACAACAAAATAAGAGATGATTGTAGACTGCTCTACTTCTGAATTTCAGCAGTATGGCAAAGGAAATCCACATCGTTTCTTGGAATAAAGAGTAAAACAGGAAGTCCATTTCAAACTTTTATATTCTACTAGAATATAATGACATATTTGCAATTTACATGTTGCTTGCAAAACAGCAAAGGTAATTCCCAACAAACATCACCTATTGGTAAGACGAACACTAGCCCAGCCCAACTAATGACATTGGCAAAGCCAACACGATCTCACGGCAATTCGTACAAATTTTACGAGGTGGCTAATTCATATGAATTCATATATGCGATAATTCACTCGTAAGAATTTGTAAGATTCTTACTAAATCGTACATATTTTACGAGTTGCCCAATTCGTATGGATTGGTACAAATGACCTACCCCTGACCCCGACCCTAAACCTAACCGTCACTGGGGTTTAGACAATTTGTAAAAACTCGTACGAATTCATACGAATCAGCCACGTTTTACTCACTCATACAAATTCATACGAATTGGTCGTGAGATAGCGTTAGCAAAGCCATGTTCGACATGTGTTCGACTTCAGGCAATGCTGCTCAGAACCAATGGGCATCTGACTTAAAGCAGGGAATGCTGTTTAGAAATTTTGTCTGACACGCTGACAGCACGTCACTGACGTATGGCATCAAAGTACCGCGAGAGAGATTCGACAGCAGACGGCTGACTCAGCTGGCACTGCTTCTCCTGAGCGACTGCTCGAGCTCTGATGATGACACAGCTGTTCACGATTGGCCAGATTCACGCGAGATGATCAACGTAAATACACCATTCATAGTCGCGCACCATGCGAGAATACACCCGCTCCATCAGAAACATACCGCTGATATAAGTAGGCAGCGAATGCACGGCAGACAGGAAGACAAGAACACAGTTTAAACCTTCAGCGGCAACAGGTGACATAACATCACGGCAATACCAAGACGCATATCCGGTCGCCAAAGCCCGCTTCCTTTATACTCCATACAAGGGCGGCCAATAAGCAACCATAATGTTATATTGTGTCATGTTTATCAAAATAACACTGATTAAAAAAATATATATAGACCCACTTTGTTGGTATTTAAATAGCATAGGCTTATGTTGAACTTTTGTTCTTGTACAGATTGTGCTGTATTAAAGGCACACTATGCTGGAATTCCGTTTTTGTCAAACAGCGACCCCTAGAGTCGCTGTGGAGAACTTGTATTTAACGTTACTGTCGTAAATGCCACTCACGGAGAGCGTCTGCCATAGACTGGTCTCTGCACTCACGGCCTGATACTCCTTTGAAGCTGTTATATTAAGGTACACATCTTGCATAGTGTGCCTTTAAATAAGAGATCTAGCGCTAAAATGTGTTTTTGAACTCAACCTGAGCGCTCGTGTCCGCTGCTATCAGTGTCATAGATACATAACGTTAGTCATTGTGTCTCTTGTGGCGGCGCGCGCGCAGTCTTCACTCGGACGCGCTCTTCAATCTATCGCCGTTGCGGAGACTCTATTTATTCCGGTGAAATCACAAAATAAAATGCACACAAACTTAGAAAGATTTTCTTACTAGGCCATCAACAAGATCGCCAGGTCAGCACCACTGTTGCATCCAGTGCTGCTTTTTATCACGCGCCAACGAGTGAAAGCCCGACCGAGAGGGACTCACTCTTGTCCGGTTGCTCACGCGGTCAGATTCTCTTTTCCTTTTCCTAGTCTCTTCCGACCGCGTTTTCTTTGCTTTTTCCATCGTCAAGTATCACGTCTGAAATGCGCGCAAGTGGCTTCGTGCTTCAAATGTTGTTGTTGATGTGTGTGACATGGTTGCCGTAAAGCATGTCGTCATTCTCGCGAGATTTGTCGGGGGCGCTCCTCTCAAACTTGCATTGCTGGTTTTTCCAGCGGCGTCCCCCCCAAGCTTTACTACCAGGATGATTCGCCCTAATATGAGTTTGTTTACCACCGAAATGACTTTGAAGCTGTTATATTAAGGTACAATTCTTGCATAGTGTGCCTTTAAGTAGTACAGCACATGAAAAGTGTTTCTGTTGCTTAATGAAAATGTCTGAAACGTTTGTGTATTTGACAAGCAGCAAAGCAGCAAATGTCAAAGATTGGTCTGTGCAGTGCTGCTGCATGAAGTTGAACACACCTATTAGGTGTTTTCCTCTTAAAGTGGTGCGACGCAAACCGATCGATCTATGACATCAATGTAACGAGAGAGCGATTCAAAAGCATGCGGAGCCGTCTTCTCTCTAATCGCTCTAGTGGTATTTTGATGTCATACACCGATCGGTTTATGCAGCGCAGCTTCAAGTCGAACACACCTAATGTCGCTGGGTTGGGTTGCAGAGCAATGATAGTGCTAGAGTGCTTAAACGCAGCCTACAAATTACTTACGTACTGTTGACTGGATATTGAATTGGGATACACAAAATTATTTTTAAACTCGGAAATGACAGGCTTCACACTTAAATGTTGGCATTTAGGGCATTTTGCTCTAGAAGTTAAAGAACCCAGACAGCAACATAGTGTCGGCCCAGATCTGGTCCACATCTGGTACACATCCGGATCTGGGCCGAAACTATGGCTGTCTGGGAATTCGGCAATGTATCGTTTTAAAGCGGCAGCATGTTTTTATTACAAAAAGGACAGAAATGCAGTATCTGAATCAAATAATATAATATACAGTGTAAATAATATACACTCACCTAAAGGATTATTAGGAACACCATACTAATACTGTGTTTGACCCCCTTTCGCCTTCAGAACTGCCTTAATTCTACGTGGCATTGATTCAACAAGGTGCTGAAAGCATTCTTTAGAAATGTTGGCCCATATTGATAGGATAGCATCTTGCAGTTGATGGAGATTTGTGGGATGCACATCCAGGGCACGAAGCTCCTGTTCCACCACATCCCAAATATGCTCTATTGGGTTGAGATCTGGTGACTGTGGGGGCCATTTTAGTACAGTGAACTCATTGTCATGTTCAAGAAACCAATTTGAAATGATTCGAGCTTTGTGACATGGTGCATTATCCTGCTGGAAGTAACCATCAGAGGATGGGTACATGATGGCCATAAAGGATGGACATGGTCAGAAACAATGCTCAGGTAGAACGTGGCATTTAAACGATGCCCAATTGGCACTAAGGGGCCTAAAGTGTGCCAAGAAAACATCCCCCACACCATTACACCACCACCACCAGCCTCCACAGTGGTAACAAGGCATGATGGATCCATGTTCTCATTCTGTTTACGCCAAATTCTGACTCTACCATCTGAATGTCTCAACAGAAATCGAGACTCATCAGACCAGGCAACATTTTTCCAGTCTTCAACTGTACGATTTTGGTGAGCTCTTGCAAATTGTAGCCTCTTTTTCCTATTTGTAGTGGAGATGAGTGATACCCGGTGGCGTCTTCTGCTGTTGTAGCCCATCCGCCTCAAGGTTGTGCGTGTTGTGGCTCACAAATGCTTTGCTGCATACCTCGGTTGTAACGAGTGGTTATTTCAGTCAAAGTTGCTCTTCTATCAGCTTGAATCAGTCGGCCCATTCTCCTCTGACCTCTAGCATCAACAAGGCATTTTCGCCCACAGGACTGCTGCATAGTGGATGTTTTTCCCTTTTCACACCATTCTTTGTAAACCCTAGAAATGGTTGTGCGTATAAAATCCCAGTAACTGAGCAGATTGTGAAATACTCAGGCCGGCCCGTCTGGCACCAACAACCATGCCACGCTCAAAATTGCTTAAATCACCTTTCTTTCCCATTCTGACATTCAGTTTGGAGTTCAGGAAATTGTTTTGACCATGACCACACCCCTAAATGCATTGAAGCAACTGCCATGTGATTGGTTGATTAGATAATTGCATTAATGAGAAATTGAACAGGTGTTCCTAATAATCCTTTAGGTGAGTGTACGTTGCACATTGTATCTTGGAAAATCTAATGTATTTCTTTTATCTGGAGAATGAATTAAATGATTTTTTCACTGACCTTCATTCCTCGTTTCCCTTCGCCTGACCTTTGATAATTAACAGCTACACGCAGCCCTCCAGAGACGTACAGATGTACGCAGTTGATTACGCATGCTTGTTTTTTGCTTGTTCTATTGGTAGTGTGGAACAGGCTGTAGGCAGCCGGCAAATTAGAAATCCTCTGTAAGCTCAATAATTAGCTGCACACCCTTGAACCTGAGGAAAACTCCTCAGTGACATGAATAAATTGAAGTTATTTCCACAAATCTTACCCAGAGAGTGTGGTGCGCTGCGAAATAGAACCAACAGATGCCAGTCAAAACCGAGCTCACTGAAACATTTCAAGGACATCTGGACACAGCGGTATGTGCTACAGCAGCGCATTGTTTTATTCAAAAGAATAAAAAAAAAAAATGGTTGAACAGAAATTTTAACCTGTAGTTGAAGCTTTAGAAAAAGTGTTCGAAATATTCCAATGTTTTCCTTTCAGAAAGGTAAGGAGGGGATTTACATGCGCGATGCTCCGGCCTCAATACTTGTGCTTTTGACACTTAGTACATGTTATGACACATCCTTCAATAACAAGCAGGTTTGCGAATCCACCGTTGAACGCATTTAGGTTGAAGAAGCAGTCGTCAGTAAAATGAAGGGAAAACAGCACAAGGTTCGGGCTATATTACTGATGTGGTATCGTTGTAAAGATGAATTTTAACCACTGATTCTTCACATGCTTGTCCTTGGGCAGTGGGGAAAAAAAATGGCTTTACCTTCACATTGAAGAGCACAGCGTCTTCTCGACATGATGCGATCCAGTATCCACAGGAATCAGCTGCGGTGTTTGAGGTTTTAGTTTTCCCTGGTGGCTGTGCGTGCAATATGCTAATGTTTCGTCTTGACGTCACAATGAAAAGGCTTAGGACTCGTTTGAAAAACGATTAATTTAATTGAGTCGACTCTTACTTTTGAGAAACAATAACTTTCTATACTGTGTACTTTCAGATTGAAAACTTTGCAGGATGTTTTCAGTCACGTAGAGCTTTGTTACACACTACATGAAAGGTCATTTTCAAAAATCCATAATAGGGGCACTTTAAGAACAATTATGTAAAATTTAAATGGAGTAATGTGTTTCTTAATATGCAAAAGAAAATTAAACTAAAGAATAATACTCTTTATGGGATGTAAAACACTGAACAACATCAGTTTTAGCTGAAGTACAAGAAACACTTTGCATGATTCTCAAATGATTATGAATCGCATTTTATGCAAACTGTTCATGCAGCTCGAGTGCTACTGTCATTAAATAAAAAAGGGGGGCAAAACAAATACATTCTGAAATGCATGTACAATTCTCATTCCACCAATATAATTAGCATGAAATAATTTGTATTAAATTAAAAAGGAATGCAAAGTACCAGTATTTTCACTTGACTTTTAGACCCCACTGTAAATAAAAATGCATCAATATGCTGAAAATATAAAGGATCCTGACCTCATGAATCTCTATTCTGCTGGAGATAGAAGAGCAGCCCGGCATCTGCGCCGGATGCTTTTGCTAAATTGCAGTGGTGATAACGGGAGTGGATACAGTCATTTTCGAACGGACTTGCACTTATTGTTGATAGTTTCGTGTGCAAGAGAAGGGATGTTAGTTCTCGCATTGTCATTCACCTCGCGAGTCAGTCTGGTGGGCTTTTGATCGCTGGGCTGTGGGCCAGGTCAGAGTGTGATTTAAGGTTTCTTTCATAGTTTAAGAACTCCCGGCACATTGGATTTTAGAGTGCCGAGAAGTACTGGAGGTCGTCTGTGTGAAGAACGTGATGTGTGCTGATGTATTTATGCCAACTAACACGTCATTAGAAATGCACTCCACAAGGATGAACTTTGATAGATAGTTTTAATAAGCAATAAGCCACTTGGAGCCATGCATTACAATGAATTTTACCACAGTTTGGGGCTGTTAAAACCCCCCTTAATCATGGTAAAAATCAATTTAACATATGGGTTCAAGTGCCTTATGGGTTTCATTAAAGCAATGGTAGCATGATAAAAGACATTGAGGTTTAATAAACCATTAAAAGAACTAAAAATGCCAATAAACAATTGTTTTTCCAAATTGTTTCTTGGTGTAACTAGGCTGTTTTCAGTTGCCATCAATGTAGTAACTTCACACATTAATATAAACATCAACTGATGTGCTCAAGAGTTGTGTGTGCACATATACTATTACTGAATGTAATTAAGATATTAAATTTAGCAAAAATATTTTTTTTCTCTAAAAATTCCATTACATTATAGCCTTTTCCAGACACAATTTAATTTAATTGTTTTATTAAATTCTAAAAGCATAACACATTGACAGTGCTGGGTGGGTTACAAATTGTGGTCCATTACTGAATATAAATTACATGATAAAAATGTGGTTAGTTACTAACCACATTTTTTATCATGTAATTTATATTTACGTCACACATGTTAGGTACTTTACTTTGGATTACTTTTAGATTACTTTTGACCTAACTTGTTTACAAATGTTACGAATCAATGCTCTGAGTTTTGGCTGAAGATCCAAATGCAGGACTTTAATCCAAAGGTAATCCAAAGAGTAGTCGAAAGCAGGCAAAGTTCCAAACAAACCAATCAAGAAAATCCAATATGGGGTAAAATGCAAACTAGGCAGAGGAACAGAATCCAGGAAAGGAATAATGGCGCTCAGACAGGAAGACATAACAAGCAAATGAGACAAAGAATGCGTGAAAAGACACCACTTTAATAAGCAGGATCAAACAAGATAACAATCCACAGGTGTGATGAATGACACCATAATGAGTACAAAGGATTGTGGGCAATGAAGTCCATGTCAGAATGGCAATGATCAGGGGAGGAGTGCCATCTGGTGGTTGACTGTGACAACAACATTGATTTGAACAGTATATTCTTGTACCATATTGATATGCATTAAACACTAAACGGCATGTAGTTCATAAAATGTATGACATGCTAATAATTAATTGAATCATAAAAAGTTGTAAGAAATAATTCATTTGCAAATAGAAACAATCAAAATAAAACACTAAATTCAAAAAGATTCACTATTTTATTTGTTTGTGCTGTGTTATTTTGATGGGGTGGAATGTATTCAAGTCCTTCTGGTAAATCATTAATAATATCATGTGTGATCACCATTTTTGAAAAATGAATATATTGGGAAATTTTATGTTTATTTCAGGAAGCACAAAGGCGCACATTAGACGTTTAACAGATGTTTTGTCTGTGTATTTTATCTTTACATCAAGAATGATGAAAAGAGTAGTTTAGCTTTTCAGCTTAAATGAACAGCTAAATTGTATTCCAGCAGCGTTTATGTCACAACAGGACTCAAACTGCATTCAAAATGAATCAACTAAGATTCACGATTGCAACTTGGTGGTCTGTGTGCTCAATTCGTAAAAGGTAATTCCTATGATCAAGGCAGCATCTGACCTGGAGAGATTCACACAATCATATCAGGTAAAATGTGGGCAGACCTCCAAATGGCAAGTCTATGAGAAGAGGGTCTCTTTAAAGACATCGATAAACAAAAATGTGAAGCAGTCGCTGACAGCTTTGAGTAGGTACATCTCAAGATGAAGTTTTTGTCAAGCTACAGACCATAAAGCTCTAGGGATGGGAAGCCCAATGAACTACTCAGCAGGCTAGCATCACGTTCAAAGAGCAGTTATATCACTTATGCTCTGTAACATGCTCTAAGCAGACACATAGCTGTCATCTGGTCTGACAGTAATCCCTTATAAGAGCCACTGTGTGCGTGTGTATCAGGAGCTACATATGTCAAATTGTAGAAACTCCCACTGTGTGTGTTTATATTGCTGCAGCTCATGGACTCCATCCATGTTGGGAATTAAACCAACACTGCAAACTATTTTAATGAGAGCCAAACTTGCACATGCCCTGTTAATCACATCAACAAAATTAAACCAAAAAAAAAATATTTTAATTTAAACTTAATTTATACTGTTGACGATGGACAATGACAAGAAAAAATGACATGAAACTCTAGGTCACAGACTTTGTTACACATTGTTATCTATAGGGCACAGCTGATTGGTTCCTGCTGTATCAGTAGCCAATGAGCTCGCTGCTCAACCTTCAAATACTTGGACATCATTTATTGTAGCAGTTGCCGTGTGCTTTCAGAAACCCTCCACCTTCCCCAGCTCCACCTGTATAGATCTGCTACGGGTAATTCATGTAGCAATAGCAGCAGAGGCAGCAATATCCAACAGCAGCAGCAATAATAGCAGCAGAGGCAGCACTATCCAACAACAGCAGCAATAACAGCAGCAGCAGCAGCAATAATAGCAGCAGAGGCAGCACTATCCAACAACAGCAGCAATAACAGCAGCAGCAGCAGCAATAATAGCAGCAGAGGCAGCACTATCCAAAAGCAGCAGCAATAACAGCAGCAGCAGCAATAATAGCAGCAGAGGCAACAATATCCAACAGCAGCAGCAATAACAGCAGCAGCAGCAATAATAGCAGCAGAGGCAGCAATATCCAACAGCAGCAGCAGCAATAATAGCAGCAGAGGCAGCAATATCCAACAGCAGCAGCAATAACAGCAGCAGCAGCAGCAATAATAGCAGCAGCAGCAGCAGCAATAACAGCAGTAGAAGTACCAATATCCAACAGCAGCAGCAGCAGCAATAATAGCAGCAGAGGCAGCAATATGCAACAGCAGCAGCAATAATAGCAGCAGCAGCAATAGCAGCAGCAATAACAGCAGTAGAAGCAACAATATCCAACAGCAGCAGCAATAATAGCAGCAGCAGATGCAGCAATATCCAACAGCAGCAGCAACAGCAATAATAGCAGCAGCAGCAATAACAGCAGTAGAAGCAGCAATATCCAACAGCAGCAGCAGCAGCAATAATAGCAGCAGCAGAGGCAGCAATATCCAACAGCAGCAGCAATAACAGCAGCAGCAATAATAGCAGCAGAGGCAGCAATAATAGCAGCAGAGGCAGCAATATCCAACAGCAGCAGCAATAACAGCAGTAGAAGCAGCAATATCCAACAGCAGCAGCAATAACAGCAGCAGCAATAATAGCAGCAGAGGCAGCAATAATAGCAGCAGAGGCAGCAATATCCAACAGCAGCAGCAATAACAGCAGTAGAAGCAGCAGCAATATCCAACAGCAGCAGCAGCAGCAATAACAGCAGTAGAAGCAGCAATATCCAACAGCAGCAGCAGCAGCAATAATAGCAGCAGCAGCAATAACAGCAGTAGAAGCAGCAATATCCAACAGCAGCAGCAGCAGCAGCAATAATAGCAGCAGCAGAGGCAGAAATATCCAACAGCAGCAGCAATAACAGCAGCAGCAATAATAGCAATAGAGGCAGCAATAACAGCAGCAGAGGCAGCAATATCCAACAGCAGCAGCAATAACAGCAGCAGCATCAATAACAGCAGTAGAAGCAGCAATATCCAAAAGCAGCAGCAGCAATAATAGCAGCAGCAGAGGCAGCAATATCCAACAGCAGCAGCAGCAATAATAGCAGCAGCAGAGGCAGCAATATCCAACAGCAGCAGCAATAACAGCAGCAGCAATAATAGCAGCAGAGGCAGCAATAATAGCAGCAGAGGCAGCAATATCCAACAGCAGCAGCAATAACAGCAGTAGAAGCAGCAATATCCAACAGCAGCAGCAATAACAGCAGCAGCAATAATAGCAGCAGAGGCAGCAATAATAGCAGCAGAGGCAGCAATATCCAACAGCAGCAGCAATAACAGCAGCAGCATCAATAACAGCAGTAGAAGCAGCAATATCCAAAAGCAGCAGCAGCAATAATAGCAGCAGCAGAGGCAGCAATATCCAACAGCAGCAGCAATAATAGCAGCAGCAATAACAGCAGCAGCAATAATAGCAGCAGAGGCAGCACTATCCAAAAGCAGCAGCAATAACAGCAGCAGCAGCAATAATAGCAGCAGAGGCAACAATATCCAACAGCAGCAGCAATAACAGCAGCAGCAGCAATAATAGCAGCAGAGGCAGCAATATCCAACAGCAGCAGCAGCAATAATAGCAGCAGAGGCAGCAATATCCAACAGCAGCAGCAATAACAGCAGCAGCAGCAGCAATAATAGCAGCAGCAGCAGCAATAACAGCAGTAGAAGTACCAATATCCAACAGCAGCAGCAGCAGCAATAATAGCAGCAGAGGCAGCAATATGCAACAGCAGCAGCAATAATAGCAGCAGCAGCAATAGCAGCAGCAATAACAGCAGTAGAAGCAACAATATCCAACAGCAGCAGCAATAATAGCAGCAGCAGATGCAGCAATATCCAACAGCAGCAGCAACAGCAATAATAGCAGCAGCAGCAATAACAGCAGTAGAAGCAGCAATATCCAACAGCAGCAGCAGCAATAATAGCAGCAGCAGAGGCAGCAATATCCAACAGCAGCAGCAATAACAGCAGCAGCAATAATAGCAGCAGAGGCAGCAATAATAGCAGCAGAGGCAGCAATATCCAACAGCAGCAGCAATAACAGCAGTAGAAGCAGCAATATCCAACAGCAGCAGCAATAACAGCAGCAGCAATAATAGCAGCAGAGGCAGCAATAATAGCAGCAGAGGCAGCAATATCCAACAGCAGCAGCAATAACAGCAGTAGAAGCAGCAGCAATATCCAACAGCAGCAGCAGCAGCAATAACAGCAGTAGAAGCAGCAATATCCAACAGCAGCAGCAGCAGCAATAATAGCAGCAGCAGCAATAACAGCAGTAGAAGCAGCAATATCCAACAGCAGCAGCAGCAGCAGCAATAATAGCAGCAGCAGAGGCAGAAATATCCAACAGCAGCAGCAATAACAGCAGCAGCAATAATAGCAGCAGAGGCAGCAATAATAGCAGCAGAGGCAGCAATATCCAACAGCAGCAGAAATAACAGCAGCAGCATCAATAACAGCAGTAGAAGCAGCAATATCCAAAAGCAGCAGCAGCAATAATAGCAGCAGCAGAGGCAGCAATATCCAACAGCAGCAGCAGCAATAATAGTAGCAGCAGAGGCAGCAATATCCAACAGCAGCAGCAGCAGCAATAATAGCAGCAGCAATAACAGCAGCAGCAATAATAGCAGCAGAGGCAGCAATATCCAACAGCAGCAGCAATAACAGCAGCAGCATCAATAACAGCAGTAGAATCAGCAATATCCAAAAGCAGCAGCAGCAATAATAGCAGCAGCAGAGGCAGCAATATCCAACAGCAGCAGCAATAACAGCAGCAGCAATAATAGCAGCAGCAGCAATAATAGCAGCAGAGGCAGCAATATCCAACAGCAGCAGCAATAACAGCAGCAGCAGCAGCAGCAATAACAGCAGTAGAAGCAGCAATATCCAACAGCAGCAGCAATAACAGCAGCAGCAATAATAGCAGCAGAGGCAGCAATAATAGCAGCAGAGGCAGCAATATCCAACAGCAGCAGCAATAACAGCAGCAGCAGCAATAACAGCAGTAGAAGCAGCAGCAATATCCAACAGCAGCAGCAGCAATAACAGCAGTAGAAGCAGCAATATCCAACAGCAGCAGCAGCAGCAGCAGCAGCAATAATAGCAGCAGCAGCAATAACAGCAGTAGAAGCAGCATTATCCAACAGCAGCAGCAGCAATAATAGCAGCAGCAGAGGCAGAAATATCCAACAGCAGCAGCAATAACAGCAGCAGCAATAATAGCAGCAGAGGCAGCAATAATAGCAGCAGAGGCAGCAATATCCAACAGCAGCAGCAATAACAGCAGCAGCATCAATAACAGCAGTAGAAGCAGCAATATCCAGCAGCAGCAGCAGCAGCAGCAGCAGCAATAATAGCAGCAGCAGCAATAACAGCAGTAGAAGCAGCAATATCCAGCAGCAGCAGCAGCAATAATAGCAGCAGCAGAGGCAGAAATATCCAACAGCAGCAGCAATAACAGCAGCAGCAATAATAGCAGCAGAGGCAGCAATAATAGCAGCAGAGGCAGCAATATCCAACAGCAGCAGCAATAACAGCAGCAGCATCAATAACAGCAGTAGAAGCAGCAATATCCAAAAGCAGCAGCAGCAATAATAGCAGCAGCAGAGGCAGCAATATCCAACAGCAGCAGCAGCAATAATAGCAGCAGCAATAACAGCAGCAGCAATAATAGCAGCAGCAGCAATAATAGCAGCAGAGGCAGCAATATCCAACAGCAGCAGCAATAACAGCAGCAGCAGCAGCAGCAATAACAGCAGTAGAAGCAGCAATATCCAACAGCAGCAACAATAACCACCACCATCATCATCATCATCATCAGTAGCAGCAGCAGCAGCAGCAATTTATGCTTAATCCTTTCTTTTTTCTCAAAAAATTGTACATTTGAATCAGTCACACTATGTTTGTTCTTTGACCAGAGGAGAACTGGTTGCCCGACTGAGCCTGGTTTCTCCCAAGGTTTTTTCTACATTCTATCTCCTGATGGACTTTAGATGAACACTAAATATTCAACGATATTATTGATTTGACTGCACTGACACTATTAGATGAGAACTGAACTGAGCTGGACGCCAACGTCACTGTTTTCTGCAGAACTGTTTTATAGATGAAATGAACTAATTTAATATTTGATGATCTTCACAACAGAACTGAATCAACAGTGAACTGACTTCAGCTGAAAAAATGGCACTATTGCAGCTGCTGTACAGACCAAAATGAACTCTGTTTGCATCATTGAATCATTGACTTGACTTTACACTTCCATTCGAATCGCATCGTTCGAATTCATATACAAAATCGCCTCCTACCAAATTAGTAATATTTTCTCATGAGATTGGGTTTTCATGGCAGCCATTTTCGGCTTAGACTGTTTCTGATTGTACTAAGATGTTCTTAGGCTTGTCAAAAAAAGAAGCAATGTTTCACTTAAAAGTCCTCTTGGTACCAACAGATCTCTGTGCATTGTTTATAGCATTTTTCACACCCGCTGCTTTTCCCTTGTTACTGGTGTAAAGTTCAGGCGTGTTCAGCTGCAACTGGCATGTCATTTTTCCTGAACCTAGAATCAAAGGCTAAAACCATCTACAGAGGCCAATTCAACACAGCATGATGCAACTAGCGGATGTATAGCGTCTATTTCAGACTCCAGGTCTGTCAGATGGCCGTCCAGCA
The DNA here is from genome assembly GCA_030578255.1 of Tiaroga cobitis. Taxonomy (NCBI): domain Eukaryota; kingdom Metazoa; phylum Chordata; class Actinopteri; order Cypriniformes; family Leuciscidae; genus Tiaroga; species Tiaroga cobitis. Next base: position 16,936,848 of record CM060612.1, on the reverse strand, counting down.
CCGCCGCTCCCACCACGCGCATCACGCGCTGTGCGTAGGGCACCAAGTGCTGAGGGGGCACCAAAAATAGCCTAATGAAAAATCAATCATCAAACTTCTTGTTATAATCAGATTCAGCGCGTTCTTCATCTTTCATCTTTAATCCGCAGCGGCGCCGAGCAGAGAGCACGTCAGAAACAGAGGACAGGGTGTGTGTGTGTGTGTGTGTGTTCTGAGCCTCATTGGTCTGTCACTGCTCGTCAATGTCAGAATATTTGAGATGACCAATCAAATCAAAGTAGGCGGGCTTTATGTTCACAGACGCTGAGCGCGAATTTTAACAGTGCAACTCGACGCTTCAGTGTACGGTCAAGTGCGAGATAAGATGTAAGTAGCTAAACTTAGCTTTATATATTTGACAGGTTTTTCTTAGGTCATAAATGTTAAACGAATGACAAAAAATAATTAGGCAAACTAATATAGTTTTGTCTAATTTCGCCAAAATAGGCCTATGTAACATGTAGCCTAGTGTAATAGTTTAGGCTACTGTCATTGTGAGGGGACAAGAAACATGAACAAAGCCGTTTTCATTATGTTAGGCACAGGATTAATAATGAATGTGTACATATTGAGAATAAAATACAAATTGTAGCCTTTAGTAAATTAAAAAAGCCAACTTTAGGAGGGGAAGAGACAGGGCAAGATAAAAACAAAGAGAAAAAGAGTGTGATGCTGATGAGGAGAGAAAAATAATCAGTTGCCCACTGACATGGTTTTAAAGCTGTTGCTATCGAATTTTTTTTTTTTTTTTTTTTGCCTTCACAACATCTTAAAATGCACATCTGTAGTTCAGAGAAATTCAAAATTTACTCGGGGAAACCCCGAACCCGCTAGCTAACCTGCCTCAAATTCGGGAACATAGTGATTATAAAACCATGCCATTGCATAGTAATGAAACTAGATAATAGTAAGCATAAGTCCCTAAACTAAAGTGTTACTTTTTAATTTGTAAAAAATAAAATTTTATCATACCCCCTAAATGAAAATCCTAAATGAAAATGTTTTTTTTTTTAGGGAGGGAGGGGGGGGGGGGGGGGGGGGGGGCATCATAAAGGAATTATGCTTAGGGCACCAAAATGGCTAGCAGCGGCACTGTGGCCGTCTCTAAAATCTGTTTGAATAAGGCTGCTGGGAAAACAACAGTGGTGGTTATTGTTTTTTGCAAAAAATATGCATAAATGACATTGTCATTGCGAGACAGAAGGATATTTCTCTCCTTCAAGTTGCTGCTGTTCTTATGTTCCTGAATGTCACATCAACATTTAGGCCTGGTTTCACAAACAGGGCTTAGATTAAGCCAGGATTAGGCCTTAGTTCAATTAGGACATTTAGAGTAAGTAGCTTTTATAAACGTGCCGTAAAAAAACGTTACTGGTGTGCATCCTGAGACAAAACAATGGCACTGACATATTTAAAGATGCAAGTTACTTGAAGTTAAAACAACTAAAAACATTTTAGCCCCAGTTTATAGCTGGTATTTAATGCGATTGGGTTGATCGCATCACAAGACGAGGGAGACACATTCCCATTTACACCTGGTGGTTTAATCCATCTCTTTTAACCACTTTCGACCACTTTTGTCCTGATTTCTTTGAGGGCAGGGTCTATGGGCGGGGGGTAAATGTATTTTTTTTCCCAGATCTTTTGATCTAATGGACAAAATAAGCTTGTGTAATTTACATATGAATACGACCAGAGATGACAGAAAAACACACTGAGAGCAGCAGCTTTTGTTTCTGCTCTGACAGACGCAAGACCACACCGAACACTGAGTGTGTGTTAGAAATCAGGAATGGTGAGAGAACATTGTGCTTGGTAAATGTTCATCTTCAAACCAAACTTGGGTCTTCAGCCGTCAAAGTTTAAATCTCGTCTGGCCAGCGCACTTCCCGTAATGTTTAACGTTAGGTCAGTAGGCGGAGAGTACAGTCTTTTGTGGCTGTTCAAACGCATTCGACCACACGAGTGTTTACACTATGAAAGCAATCCGGTCGAATGCGTTTTCAACTCTGGAAGTGGACGAAAGTGGACAAGCTCAAAACGTTTTAGACCCTGTTAACACCTGTATTTAGTGTTGTCCACTTGTGATCCGATCGACCAAAACGCTTCTTCATACCGTGTAAACAGGGCCTTAGTCTGGGATTAGGCTTAAGCCTTGTCTGTGAAACCGGGGGTTAATGTTTTAGATAAAGCCAAATACGCTTTCATGTCTGGTCGCTCATCAAACAACCAATCAAACTGGATCATTTTCACAATATTTATCTTTCCTTTTAACCGTCAAGCACTTGCAATGCAAATTTGCCCAATGGGACAGATTACATTTCACATTGAACTGCTGTTTCAATGGTTGGTTAGAGCAACTTTTTTGGTTGTGACTAATGTATTCAAGCTTTAGATCCGCACCACCGCTAAGGGAAATGAGAATAGAACCTTTGAACACAGCCACTATTGTCTCTGTTTATTGCTCCACATCCCTGAGAACAATTTGATCACATCAAGCACAATAGGTTGGACTGAGGAGTTTTTAGTTAGCCCAAATGAATAACATTTCAATTTAATGTGACCTAATAATTGAGTTTAATAGCACAGACAGAAAAAGCATATTAGATACTGTTAGGGGGAGAAAAGGCAAGAAAAAACAGATTTTATTATTACCCATCAGCAATCAAATGTGAATTTGAAAGAAGCCACACTCGCAAGTTTGAAGCAATCTTTCATTTTGATTCCACTCTATTTTCAAGACATTTGTTGCATATTTAATGCATGTCCTCATTCTGAATGAAAGGGAATGGCTAATCAGGATATGAATATTTAATTCCTTCAGTTTATTCACCTTGAATCACAGGGCATGGAAAGACATTGACATGTGTAATCATTTATATAATTAATGATTTGTAAAAAAAAAAAAAAAAAAAAAAGGGGGGGGGGGGGGGGGGGGCTCTTTGTTCCAAGTTTAGGTTGAGATAAAAAAAAGAACAATGACAGAAAGCTATACGAATATGTTTCTGCAAAACAGCCAGGTTACGAGCAGCTTTCCTCATGCACCTGCTGTTTCCATGGTGATTGTGATTGGATAGGTAGTGGGTAGTTAGCGCTAGGCCCAATCAGGGTCTATTGGCGGGGAAGGGTGCTGTAAGACAGTTAGCCAACACACGGATGACACTTCGATAAATCAAACGCCGGGCAATCAGAAAACGATCTGGAACTAATTGCTCTTGGTGAGGAAGAGACATGGAGAATCAATGATTTCTAGCAGTGAATGCAAAACAGCCTTGTTAGATCTTACTGAGGTTAGCTTATATGATTCATATCATATGACTTCATTATGCATTTTAAGGTTAAGCTTATGACCCAGACAGCAACATAGTGTAGGCCCAGATCCGGGCCACATCCGGTACATGTGGATTCCATGCGTACCAGATTTGGGCCGGATCTGGGCCGATACTATATTGCAGTCTGGGGAAGAGCATGGAAACCATCATAGTTTAAGCAAATAATTAGAAATAAAAACAATACACGCTGCAGAATAGTAGAAGTTTAAAAAAAAAAATCTTTTTTTTTTTTTTTTTTTCATTCACACCGCTGTTTTGAAGAAAATGTGGGAAATTATCCAAACCACGCCTTAACCAATTAGATGACCGTTTTGAAATGTCATGGCTGTGACAGAAAAGAAAAGCACAATTACTTAAAAGTCCCTATGAAATCCATTTTTTTCGTTGAATATTTCAGTATGCTATTTATTATTTATCCGTGCACATCAATAAAAAATTTTTTTTTATTATTCTTGTGCCCTCGTAATTTTTAATCAAAATAACTTCCCCTTCACTTGCAGCTCATCTATTCTCTTCTCTGATGATGCATTTACTGTCGTGAGGGCGGGGCAACCTGTCACTTACATGAGATCCACCAATAGCAAACCACAAACCCCGCCTTACATTTATTGTTGTTCCAAAAGCCGTTTCACTCGGATATTCGTCACAATAGGGAAGAAAAGACTATCGCAACTTCCGTTTCATCCCGACTTTATACACATAGACATATATAATCGTATATAATAACCATCAGTGATTCCAAAGCTGAAATGTTACTATTTCCAAAAATTAAAGGAATAGTTCATCCAAAAATGAAAATTCTGTCATCATTTACTCCACATCAAGTTGTTCCAACTCTGTATGAATTTATTTCTTCTTCTGAAGACAAAGGGAGATATTATGAAGAACGTGTGTAACCAAACAGTTGATGAACCCCACTGACTTTCATAGTGTGGAAAAAAAAAAATACTATGCAAGTCAATGTGGCCCATCAACTGTCTGGTAACCGACATTCTTCAAAACATCTTCCTTCGTGTTCAGCAGAAGAAAGAAACTCATACAGGTTTGGAACAACTCGAGGGTCGGTAAATGATGACATGATTTTCATTTTGTGGTGAACCATCCCTTTAAACTTGCTTTTCCCAACTATCGCAAGAAAACATTAGCAGACCTGTCTATAGATCGCTCCAGACCATAATTTCATAAATCCAATGGAGCAGATTAGCAATAACAGCAATTTAATTTAAGCCATTTTACTGTAGTGTCCTCTCTTTTTAGTGGATATATTAATTGCTAGTCCCAAACAACTGATCTGTTTTACTCCATTCTTATTAAAAACAAAACATTCTATTCAAAGACTGAAAATACAATGATCATAAAAGGTTAAAAAAATAGCAGCTAAGGAAACGATGGGATTATCCAATGTGCAAAATCAGATGGTAGAGAGGTGGCTCTCGGCACAGAGAGACCACTGACCCATAGTGGGCTCTGATATCACTTTAATGACAAGCTTCCATGTCAACAGCGCCGGAGAGCACTTGACTGTGAGGGTGACTAAGAGATGGCCTCGAGGCCTGCGCCAACACTCTGTTTCTCATTTATCTAAATGAACGGAGGATGCATCGCGCTCTCTGAATTTGCATTCCTGCCCCTCTCTACTGTTCATTAATGGCTGATGAATGCAGCTGTGTGCAAAAAAAAGGTACGTTAAAGTCCTTTAGCACGGCTCGCTTTCATTTGCTCTCTCCTCCTCCTGTTCTCTTGGCGGCGTCTAATGTAGGTCATCTGTCAACCACCCACCTATTATTCTCTGTTACCTTTATGGCAGAGAGTAAAGCAGGAGTTTTCACTTTGCCTCCAGCCAAAAGAAAACCTTTAGACCGGGTCCTGATGTCGAGGACCAATGTACAGCCCAAACTGTGAGCAAATACCTCCCATGATGGAGCCGTACATTTAGCCTTACTGTGCATTACTTACAGTAGGACAGTGTTTTTAAGTGCAGAAATGTAAAATCATACGGACAAATAAAATGTAATCTTGGATCTGATTTAACTATTGCATGTAATATTGCATGAGAAAAAAAATGTCAGGAGGACTTGATTTTATCCAGAATTAGAATAAATACGGTCAATTGTTCATTTTAAATTAGTGCCTATAAGAGGTTTTTCACATCTACACATATAAGATGAAATATACATTCACAATATGTTTGTATGAACTGTAATATTTTATGACATGCTACTTTCTGTGGCTCAGCTGTCGGTTGTTGTGGCATCTGGACAGTTCCTGAGGAGCCGATTCCTAGGGTCTTTTCTGCCATCTAGTGGCGGATATAAAGTACAACAACAGCAGAGATGTGAGAAGACACACTTTAGCATTCCTCTTAGTTAATCAACAACTAATTACCATTACATTCGGGGCTCTTTATAAGTGCAACGTGGAAAACAATAATAACAACAACAATGAGAAATAATTTACATGTTACTAATAATTGTGTTTGTGTGTGTGAGAGTGTGTTGCACAAACACACATAACTGCTGCTCTTCCAATTCATCAAATAATCTTGAGAGACAAAAAAATATCATGGTTCATCCACATATATTAAGCAGCACAACTGTTTTCAACTTTGATAATAATAAGAAATGTTTCTTTAGCTGCAAAATCAGCCTATTAGAATAATCATGGCATTTGCTGTGTGCAGTGTTGGGCAAGTTACTAGCTACTAATTACATCTTCAACAATGTAAGTATATTACTTTCTAAATCCCACATCAACCGGCTGAACAATAGGATACACATGATGCTTTTTCAATTAATTCAAATAAATAATATAAAATTGTATTAATTATTCTTGACGTGACCAAAGTAACTTAAAGGGAGAAGGTTACATTAAAACATACATTTTAACATTAGACATTAAAGTTTGATGTTAAATCCATCCATCTACTATTATTTTATACAGATTTGTTCTATCGTCTAAAGGTATGCAATTACATCAAAAGTAGCTGTAATTAAATTACAGAAAAATTAAGAGTAATCCTTTACCAAGAGAAATGTTACGGAAGCAGACTCAAGTTAACAGGAGTTTATTGACAACACTGAGCAGAGACAGAATGCAGGTAAGTGATATGAACAATGATACTTTAGAGAGCGGTGTGCAGGCAATGAGTGGAACGGTTCTTCTTACAGGTATGGAGGTATAGTGATGTTACATTTGAGACTGAAGCTTCAAAGCGCGTGTCGAGTACGCAATTTCTCATGAATTCTCCGTGCCGGAGAGTGATGGGAAGTGTAGGCTAGTGCAGGAACCTGGCAGACCTGTAACAGGAAAATGAACACAATTACAGTAATTAATTGCTTACACCCAACACTGGTCATGTGACACTAAAGACTGAAGTGATGATGCTGAAAACCAATGACATTTGACAAAATCACATTACTGTAGACAAACATTTTAGAAAAAACTTTGTAATTATATTTCACAATATTTTTTATTATTACTGTAGGCTATTTTTATTTATTTATTTATTTATTTATTTATTTATAAATTCAGCCTAGCTGAGGCCTTGCTAATGTGGTTCCATAAATGTCTTACTGAAGATTATTCTGCTTATTTTAAGCAAAACACAAACAAAAACTGACTGCATTTTTAAGTGTCATTTTTTAAAGTCCGTTGGACCAAAAGTGCCAATATTTGAAACCCCCTATACTAGCGGGTGATGCAACAAGTTTAATGTTTATTTGAGATAAGAAGATAAATGATCTCTAGGGCATTTCTCAACATAGGTGAATTAAGTCCACGCCAGCGGACAATATCATTTTATCAATATTATTTATTAAATGCTCAAGCTAGTTTCAGCAGGATGGATTCTGATTGGCTGTCAATGTTTTTAACGTTCATCAGCTGGATAAAATCGTCCCGAAAGTGATTCCAACAATTCCATTTCTCTGTGCCGTAATCGTTATAGCTGTGGTGTGAACTCTGATATTATTTAATATTGAAAATTATTTTTATAAACATTATAATTAGCCTATATATTTATCGTTATCTTTTATAGTTATCGTCCTTGGTATAGCCTAAACGGGCCATTACAATACTTTTTATTGCCTTTAGTGTCAAAACCAATGAGAACGTGAAAAAAGAGAGAAGAGAAGGTAGCAATTACTCTGTAACTTGTTTGCCCTTTGCTTTCTTCTGTTGTTGTGTGATATGAAAATGCGAATCAAAAAGCTTGTTTTCTCTTTAGGAGTCTTTTGGTGTGTCCAGTCAATCAATATATATATATATATATATATATATATATATAGATTGATTGATTGATTGATTGGATATATATATATTCTTTTAATCAAAATATAGCTTGATGCTTGGTCATGGAGCGTTCTGGTAGGCTATTTAAAAAAAAAGTTAACTTTAAAAGTGAATGATTAACTTTTCGATTCCCGACCAGCATACAAACAGAGACCAAAATCTGAAAACATAAGCATTCAGCATACAGTCATTTGTGAGATGAAAATGAGAGTTCCTGTAAAAATCATCTGCTTTTCCTGTTTTCTATTTTCTGTTACCTTTGTGCAAGGTCAAGGTGAGTTTATCATTTTTTATCATGTAGAATGTTTATGCATGTAATGTATATTCCAACACTTTTAAATGACATTGAGTGGTTTTAAAGAGTGTTGACTAGTAGGCTACATCTTATGGGCGTTCGTTTGTGCTTCTCAGAATGTCTTCGAGAGGATATTACATATGAAAACATAGAACCAGTTTCAAAACCTTCATATGACGATGATGAAACAGTGGAAGTGAACTGTGTGACAGGTTATATCGGCTTTTATAGTTTAAAGTGTAAAAATGGACAATGGCAGACGTTCATTGCACGGGGCTGCTCAAGTAAGGAAATTGTCAATATGGTGACCACATCATTTTTTCTCATTTAATTCAGTTCACTTTCAGTGTAAAAATTGTTTGATTTCTGCAGAGAAAAAATGTGGTCACCCAGGGGAAACAGCAAATGGTGATTTTAAACTTATAGAGGGGAGAGATTATACTTACGGAGCAACAGTGGAGTATACTTGCAAGAAAGGGTAAATGTGAAAAAGCGTTTTCTTTGTTCCCCTCTATTCTCTTAACTAATTTATAAAGTTCAAATCTGTCCTGTTTGAGTTGGCACTACTTACACTAAAAAAGTTGAAATACTTTGTGTTCATAGGTACGAAATGGCAACCAGAATTAATCGCCGTCACTGTAGAATGAAAGGGTGGGATAATTCTATCCCTGTTTGTCAGGGTAGGATATCTTGAAAATCTGTTTACATAATTGTCTTTTGATTTAGAAAGGTGCTGTAAGCGATAGTTATGGTAAGGTACATAGAGAACGAATCTACTCTCTGAAAGATATCACTGAAATAACTGACTATATAACTGTGTACTATATGTAAACAGTAACATAAAGCCTCATCCAGAATGATTCTTTAGCCAGTCATAAGGCTTTTGAGGTGCTTTCTGCCTGTCAATCATTTTGCACATTCACAGCAGGCACTCTTAGTGGTTTTCGCAATGCATAATGTTCAGGATCACAGACATTGAGCATTGACACAGCTTTTTTGTTGGTGGAGGGAAATAAAACTCATATGCCAAGCTTGATTTGCTCTTACCTAACTTGACAGGTAAATATACCTTGGTAAAAACCGTAGGGGTGTAGAAATAGGGGCGTGTCTTCGTCGATGACGAAAGTACGAACTGCTAATGTCGCTTACAGCACCACAAGGGCTGCCAGGTTTCCCAAAGCACAATGTAGAACATTAGTAACATGCTGGTTGCATTTAACCCCCATACCGTGTTGGGGACAAATGTGGGCAAAATAATTTAGATTTATTTTTTAAAAATACTTTCCTTAATCTGAGCGGTACGAGACTTGGCTACTTTTCCTAAATAATCCACCTGAACACACACATTTTTTTTTTTTTGACTCGATTCTACAATGTTAAGTGGGTGGGAAAAAAAAGTCCTTAATCTTGTGTTCATGGACAAAAATGGGCACCCATAGGAATGAATGGGAAAAACTGTAATACTGCAATTCAGAGCATTTTTTTTTTTTTTGTCTAATAAAAATTAATAGATCCCACATGCATATCATACATACACACAAATGAAGGGGTGAGCCTGTACAACATTCTAAATTTTGCAAACACTCACACTCACACACACACAAACACAGACACACACACACAAAGCATTCAATTAGCCTATAACAGCTGTTTTTTTGTTTGTTTTTTCAAATAAAAAGTCACTCGCACATACAAAAACAATGGATTGAATGAGCCAATGACTGACGTTTTTTTTATTTCTTTTTTATGTTCCAATCATCCACCTCTGCACGCACACACAAACACACACATGCGCACAAGTGCATGTAAACATTATAACCTGTTTATTTTTACCTAACACTTACTTTTTTGAGTTATTATGTTTATTCTTACCTGTTTGGTAGCAATTAGTTTTTTGAGTTATGATTATGTTTTTTGTTTGAAATAAATGATAAATGATCCACTACTTTGTCATTTCCTTACAGCATGGTCATATTTGTATAAGCATATTTTGGTATCTTTTTACAGTCTCACCTAACACAGATATATATATATTTTTTTAATTACAATTTTAACTTGTGATAAAATCAAAAACTTTATAAAAAAAAAGATAAAAAAGAGGTTAAATTCGTTATAACAGTGGTTTATAGTGTTCAGCCTCTATGCAGCCATTTACTGTAGTACTATAGCCATCTAGTGGCTATTGATATTATTGCTTTTATTTTAATTTTATACCAACATAAGACACTAGATGACACCAAAGTCACCACATTTTTAGGTTTTGGCTATCTGAACTTACTGGAATGATTTTTTTTACTGAAGTTAAAGAAATATTAAATATAACATAAAAATAAGCATAAATTACATAGAAAATATGGTACTTTTAGAGGTAAATAAATTCAAAAATACCCCCAAAATAAAAAAAACACCATAAATTGATAGATTTTATTTTATCGAAGAGATTGATATAACATTTAAAAAAAACTTTTTTTTGGATCACACCTGAGACCTCTGTGCCCACATTTGTCCACGAACACGGAATTAAGGGCTGTAATGTGAATCCCCGTTGCAGTTTTCTCGGAATAAATGCCATCGAAGTTGCACGCAAAAATGCTCTCTCATAAAAGAGTAGAGCATCGGGCCACGGAGAAGTAGATTACAACTTCAACTGATCTTTCAGCCTCGAATTCAAAAGGACACAAAATAAAGGAAACTGATTAATTATTTCAAATTCAGAAAGTACACTATTCAAGATTTTTTTGTTTTTATCTAAAACAATGTCTACTCCACAACACAAAACTAATATTTCTGTATTTAAAGCAGGCTAAATGATAGTTTACAGCTGGTATTAAGATGCGTTTTGTTCGTTCGGATCACAAGTAGACGAGGGAGATACATTTCCATTACACCTGGTGTTTTAGGCCGTCTCTTTAGTCCACTTTCAACCAATTCTGTCCTGACTTCTTTGAGGGGAGGATCTATGGGCGGGTAAATGTATGGGCTTTTTCAGATCTTTCAATCTAATGTATGAAACAAGCTCACACAATTTACATATGAGCACGCCTGGAGACAACGGGAAAGCAGACAGACGCAAGACCACACCACACATTGTCACTGCAATGAAGAAGAGCTACATTTTTGTGTTAGAGAGATGAAATCACAGAGAAATTTCTGAAAATTGGGATCTTAGACCTGACATCTCCTGTTACTGATGCACTTGAGTTGTACTTAATGGTTAGCGGTCTACATGCTGGTTTGGGAAACAGGCATTGCTCCGATGTTAAAATAACATTTGACATAGAGCGATTTATCAGGAAACAGAGTCTAAATCAGATTATTTGTTTTCCTAGAGGTGACATGTCCTGCGATTCGCGTAGACGGGGATGTGACCGCATCAGGGAACACACGGGAGGGAACTTATGGCGATGTTATACACTTTGAGTGTGTATCTTCTGAGAAAAAGCTAGATGGAAGTAGTGTCATTCACTGTATGGAGAATGGCGTTTGGAGCGGACCTGTTCCACAGTGCATAGGTCAATTCCACAGTCTCTTGCTTAAATGAAGATCACTGCTTGATGTACTTGCACATTTCATGAAGAGATAACTAATAGTACAATTCCAAAATAATTTTCATCCGTAGACCATTGGTACAGATAATTAGTGCTGCTAATGAATTGTGATAGGCTAGTAGATATATTATAACCCCAGACACTTTTTTTTTTTTGCTGTACAAAACTGGTTGTATGTTTTATTTACTGTAAACAAAAACAAATGCCACTCTAGATTAAATGCCTGAATATGAAATGGCAAAACTAGCACACAACTCTTAATATGCTTGCACATGCTTTTTTCCTAATCATTTTTTTTGTAAGCCAAATAAGCATTTGCTGATGAACATACTTTTCGACCATTAATAAAGTAGGATCAAGTAGTATGCTTGTGTGCAGTATGAATACAATCCGAACATTCACTAAGTAGAGTTTCAGATATAGTAATATGTCTGAATATGCAGTATTCATAAAACAGTAGGCAAAATCGAATTAGAGTTTGCCAACCATTTTTGACATACATGACCTTTTTCTTAACTCAGTTTTGCATTATGATGTCTTTACAGTAACTTGTCAACTTGATGTGACTGAATCTGGAGCAGTAAGAACCATACCAGAGAGAAAAAACATTTTCAAAGCTGGAGAAACAGTGGGAATTTTCTGTTCTGTCAAAAACCTTTTCTTTCACAACCAGGAAACATTTACATGCACAAATAATGGGAAGTGGGATTACAAGCCAACTTGTGAGGGTAAGAATGTAGAGAAAAAACTCGTGGATTTGGTGCTAAATTCATTGTATATTTTAAAAAGCATGTGAATCTTGTTTCAGAGATAAGATGTCAAGTTCCACAAAACCAGCATGTGTTTATACCAATATTTTACTTCCGTGGAGATCTGAATTTGAATGTAAAAAAATCTTACAGTTGTAAGTCTGGATATCGTAAAATGGCAGCAGAGGCCACATGTGCACGAGACGGATGGACGCCGAAACCACTGTGTGCTGGTATGTTCTGCTGTAGAGTATTAAAATCTTCACTACTCACAAAATCACATAATATGTATTCAATGATTATGTGGATGTTTGTTTTCTAGAAATTATGTGTGACCCACCAAAAATCCCAAATGCAGAGATTGTGGGAGGTCAGAAACAAAAGTACAAAATCTCTTCAAGAATAGAATATAAATGTCGTCCTGGATTTGAACCAGAGGAACTTGTACAAATTACTTGTGATTCTGAGGGCCAATGGACAGACATACAGACCTGCACTGGAAAGTTACAGCGTGATGTTGTTATGTCGTTTGCTTTGATTTTACTGTATCATAAATCCAGAAACTTTGAAGGAAAACTTTTTAGATGATTGGATGAACCATTCCCAAGCCATAGATAAATAACTGATGTGTCTTATATTAACCCGTTTAATCCCAAATTTTTTCTTGCAACTTGAGTACATGCATTTTACTCCTTAGACCTCCCTAACACTCAAACAATATGCCTTTTTTGATTTTATGTTGGTTAAGTTAGTGAAATATTAGGTTTTATACTCGGTCACAATAGTGACCGGTGGGAAACAACATAGTCAGAATTCATTCAAATTCTTCAATTAGACCTATTGATACAGCTCATTCCAAGACATCCAATATCTCGTTTTGTCATTTCGTGAAGAAGGCTTAGTGAGGTGAAAATGTTGTCATGTACAAAGTTACACCCTGGAGGAACTTCTGCTTGTTCGGCTAGACCCCATGGGCTAGACCATGTCTACACTTGGGCCCTGTCCTAGGCCAGTTTCAGGGAGATGTGTGTGCACTCTTTCAGTACACTGAAGATGGGCCGTACGTTGTAGAAAGGGTTGTTTGTGGTCATGTGTGGGGCACACCAATTGGTTCTCATGAACATCTGCCCAATCATCCAGTTCACATCTGCATCGCCATTCAATAGCCTACCTGGCAAATGGGCCGTTTCACCCTGATACTCCCTATCTCAGCCATCACTATCACAGTCACTTTCAATTTGGGGTGGGGGTGGGGGTTGGGGAGAGGGGGTCATGCACGTCAAGAAGGTCCAACACATTGAGCGTTTCTGGGATACTGATAACTACACTGAACAAAATTATAAATGCAATAGCCTACTTTTGTTTTTGCCCCCATTTTTCATGAGCTGAACTCAAAGATCTAAGACCATTTCTATGTACACAAAAGGCATATTTCTCACAAATATTGTTCACAAATCTGTCTAAATCTGTGTTAGTGAGCACTTCTCCTTTGCCAAGATCATCCATCCTCCTCACAGATGTGGCATATTCAGTGTAGGATTGCCAATACCTGCCAATCCCAGCCAATACCTGTTTTCAATTGAAGCACTGTGTTATACTACCGGTCACAATTGTGACCGTAAACAAATTTACAAGTCTTACGAGCAAAATATATATGCAGGAGTATAATTCTCAAAATGTATCAGTAGTAGACCCTTTAAAGAATATATGTGCAAAATATGATAGTTCCATCTGTAAATTATGATGTTTTATATACTACTTTTTGTAGTAGTCTGAGAAAGAAATCTTCTTCTAGATGTGCAAGCAGGAAGTGAACTGATCTGGTCATGTGACCTTTCACACTAGTCACATGACATTAATTGATTTTAATCAAGACAATCTATTTTGTCATTTAAAAGTTGAATTTCTTGCCCAAAGTCAATACCAACATTTTTAGAGCTTCCAGAAATAAGAAAAAAGCTGCGGTCACAATTGTGACCGGTGGGATTAAACGGGTTAAAAAATGATATTCTAATTAAAAAGAAAGTAAGGCAGACACTACATACACTACTGTTAATATATTGTTGAGTATTCAAAAATAAATTATCTTTTTATATACAGATGGTACCTGTCAGGAGCAAGAACTCAAAAATGTAGACATTCTATTTGGACATCCAGACATCACTTCACCTTATAATCCTGGGCATATCTTAGTTTTTCAATGCACTAATGTCAACATGAGATTTTACGGCCAACGTGCAATTGAATGCCAGCCAGAAGGGAAGTGGAATTACCCATATCCACAATGTGGAGGTACAAATGTAATTAGAAACATTTCTATAAATCAGAATCAAAGTATTAATCAAATGTATTAATTTACTATCATCTGAACATGACCATCGACATTTGAAATCTTATAACTAATTAATAGTATTTCTCGTATAATATTTTGCATTAAATTGTTCCTCTAGGAACAGTCGAGTGTTCCCAACCAACAAGGAACTTGCGATTTGTGAAACTGTCAGATGAGAAATCTGTGTTCAGCAACTTTGAGATTCTGAGATATACGTGCAATAAACCTTACAATGAAACTTCAGGAGGAGCTTTGATGTGTCAAAATGGAAAATGGAACGGAACCTTTGTCTGCAAAAGTGAGTCCCCACAAAATATTGCATTCACATTTATTTACCCAGCAGCAAACCCAACTAGATCTATGATCCAATCCCAAATGTGGATTATGGGTGCATCAAAAATAATTATACATGATACAATATCACATACATACAATGATACAGCTGTCACATTCATGTCTTGTTTAGTATAGGGGTCGTTTACACTAAAACTTTTTATGCGTTTTGGCTGTTCGTGTACACGACAACTGGGACAACTTGAAAACGGGTTTTAATGTGCAAGTTTTTGAAAATTATATTGTTATTGTCTTGGACTTAGTGTAAACGTCTCGGGTTATGACTATATGACCTGCCGCCATGTAAGCCCTGCTTTTTAAAGCAGATGTATCTCTGCAGGGCTTACTAGGCAGCGCCGGGGTTTTAAGGGAAGATGCCGCCTCAGGAGAGAGGTATCCAGCTAAAGCCTCCTCCACTTTAGGCCTCTTTCCATAGCCCATGTCCCGTGCCCCCATAACTTTGCTGTAATCAACCACACTGGGATTGGAGACACGGGACGAATGCTGTTTATCCCACGATCTCGAGATCTCCTTGTGGCGCTGAGGCTGTGACCTGTGCCGCAGGAAACGACACACAGTTTTTCTTTATAAAGTAACATCGCCAACTAGTGACCTGGCAGCACACTGTGATTTTAGTAGTTTTGGTGGATCTGTGAAAAACGCTTTTAGTACATTCCGTTTTTAGTACAATGCACTAAACAATGTACTAAAAACAGAAAAGTTTTTCCTTTGCGTGCAGAAGACATAATTTTCAAAACGATCCCCATTCACACTGATCCAAGAAAGCGATTCAAAATCGTGCCAGGCCACGATGTCAGCTTGTAAATAAAAACCACGTGCCTATCAGGGATGCGCGGGTTGATCCAAAATGAGCGGGTGCCTGCGGTCACCCGCGGTTACCCGCAGTTACGAGTCATCCAAAAATATGTTTAATGATATTCGGGTCGCGGTCAGTTGGGTCGTTTGAAAAAAGATGCAAATTAAACCTTTGTATTTATATAGTGCTAGACATAATTTTCTATGAAATATATAGGCCTACACTTTATTGGCTGAATAACTGGCACGAAGATGACACACAAGCTCAGTCAACAGTTCTCGGTTCTGTACTGGTGATCCGAGAACCACTGTAGCCTACCTGTGCGGTCGGTACGCGGATGCGCAGTATCAGCTGCTCGTGCTCATCACTTCTCTCAGCAGTGGCACCAACATTTCTCAGTTCAGTGAACTGTTCCTGGAGTAAAATATACTTCGGGATATTGGTTTATTTCGATTCGGAGGGACTGTCAGGCATGTCTGAAAGTGAGTAACTTTAGTAACTTGTGGATCAGCACTGACGCAAGACGTGAACTGTTTCAAACGATTCAGTTCGATTTAGTGTACTGGTTCGACCGGTTCACTAAAAAGAACCGGTTCAAAAAAACGATTCGTTCACGAACCGGCCATGTCTATGATCACTGCAGAGAGATGGAGGCGGAAAGAGAAAAGGTGAAGACTGGGGAGTGGAAGCTCCGAAATAATGATTATGTTTGATGACTTTGTTATGTGTATGTCTTCTTGCGATGCTGTGTTGTTACACGTCTATGGCCCAATGACGCTACGATGAGCATTTACTACTTTTAAAAAATGCGGTCAGGAAGCGGGTCGGGTACAATATTTTCATACTTTTTTTTGCGGTCCGAGTTGCGGGCGGGTTAGTTGAAAACGTCGGTCGGGTGCGGGTTCTTTATACATTGACCCGCTTATCACTGGTGCCTATAGACTGAACATCTAATACGCATGTGCAATTGTGCATGACATCACCGTTTTCACAAATTTGTATTTTTGTAGTTTACATTGAGACGATAACTATATCGTTTTCAAAAGTTTGCATTTCCAGGCCCTAAAAACGCCATTGTCATGTAAATGGACCCTTAGGCCTAGTCCACACGTACACAGGTATTTTTATAAACAGAGTTTTTCCTCCTTCTTTTAAAAAAACATTTGCGTCCACATGAGCAAATACATGCTATGAAGCGCTGTCAAGAGCATTCCAAACCAACAGGTGGCGATATAACCCTAACCGTAAAGCCATGTTGGCCAATCAGAAGCCTGAAAAAAGGTTATTACCAGTCCCGGATCTGACGTCACAAGCCAAAATCTTCGGTTTCACTGTCTACACGACAACACTGCAACCGGAGTTTCTAAAAATCTTCACCCTGGCAGGAGTTTTCAAAAAAGTTTGGTTTCAGTGACCGGATACTGCGTCTGCGATTGCGTTGGGGCGAACGGCCAAACCGCATAGAAAAAGCTGCGGTTTTGAAAATACCTGTGTTCTTGTGGACAGGGCCTGAGTTTCCCAGTCATGATCAGGAGTGCATTTCCAAAAGCATCGTTAGCCAACTATGTTCGCAAGTTCCATTGTTATCAGCATTGTTCAGCGAGTCGGTGTTTCACAAAACCATCGTTCCAACGAACATTCACAGCATCGCAAAGTTGTGTGTTTGGAACTTAATGTCGACTTAATAAGCAAGCTGACATTCAGTACAATCTATATCTTTTATTTAAAATACATACATACAAATGTAATTCGTGTCTTTTAGGTTGTCAAGACATTTAAAGCGTTTTTGAAGAGTGTGCATGTGTGTACGTAATTTAGTACGTAAGAACGAGCCTATGATTGAATCTGGAAATAAAGCAAAATAACTGAGAAAAATGAGAAATAGTCCTCAGATGCCATGTCTGTAATTTAGGCTATAGTAAAACATAGCATTAATTCGATCTCAAACATATTAATTAAAAGTAGTTATCCCACCACCTGCGTGACATCATTAACGACCAATTTGCGACAATGCGGTTTTGGGAAACAGCCGTAAATAGCTAGTTGATTTCTTCAGCGATGCATCGTACTATGGTAGTTAAGCAGTAAGTTATGTAGTTGGATGGGAAACACACCCCTGTTTAGCTGGGTGTGTGTTCAAAACGTGAAAAGCACATGTAGTTCCAGTCAGTTTAATCACCCTTCGGTATTAATGTGCATGAAGCGCAATCACACTCACACACACACACACACACAGACAGTCACTTGCACTCAGAGACTGGAGATCATGCTTTGAACAGAAACATTCAGGAGCACAAAAATTGGTTGTCAAAGGCTACCCCAAGACTTTTATAAGTAAAATTGCAGACATTAAATGCTGCTCAAAAATGTATATGAATGTAATTATTATTATTTTTTTTATTTTTTTTGGTGAAGGTGGGATTTGTCCACCACCTCCATATCTTCAACATGGAGACTACAGCATCATCAGTATGGAAAAAGATGTGATTACAGAGGTATCTTACACTTGCCAGTCTTACTATGTGCTTGACAAGCAACAGGAATCATATAAGTGTATGGATGGAAAATGGGAGACTCCTCCGAAATGTCTGAGTGAGTCATTCAATTACAAATTAATTGTCTCTTGCTTTTTTGTAAAACAAATCTCTAATTGTTTTGTATTGTTTTTCACTGGATGATGTCTCTGTCATAGGGCCTTGTGAAATTAATGACATAGTTGAGAAGTACAGTCTACAGCTCCCTACAGAAAAGGTTTATATAAAGCATGCTAACAAGTATAGACTCAACTGTATAGCTGGATGGAATACTGGAAGTGAGATGAGAGCGTATGTGGACGTGTCGTGTTCTAATGGGAATCTTCAGATTGACAAAAGTTGTGAGTATTATTTGTCGTTTTCAGAACCTGAATTAGTCATGTTGGTGTTCTGTACATTTACTTATTTATGTATTTATTTATTGTTTCAGGTGATACACAAAATAACTGAAAATAGGCTACTAAAGTGGTAGTTGAGGTAATGTAACCCAGTGAGATTTTAAGAATGACTTCTGCTATTACCTTTCAGATGTTTTTTCGCACTAAATATTGATATATAAAATGACTACTGTCAAACCCACACTGATGAATATTACCGGTATATTAAATATTTTCAGTGGCCTAAAAATGTAAAAATGCAGTATGTAATTATGTTCATGAAGACGGAGAGACACACTTGTATCTCATTCTCATTCAGCTACAAATATTACTTAAGGAATTGTATATTATCTCTGTCACAACCACCAGCTGGAGTGGCCATGATCTCCCACAGAGGACACTCCTTCCATCTGCTTTCTCACCATAACCCATTGCTCGGACTAGTCATATTTTTATTTCTTCCACCTGTATGTTATCATATAATTTACTCTTGCCTATTTAAGCCCTGTGTACTCATTTGTTGAGTGATGTTGTTTATTTGGAATGTTTGACCCTTTGCCTGTTATATGAATTATGATTCTGGAGTGTCCCAATAAAGCTGCATTTGGATCTTCAACCCAAGTCTCTGAGCTGTTCGTAATAATCTCAAAGAAATTGTTTGTATTTTTTATCTTTCAATATTCCTTTAACGACCCTTGTGATTAAAAAAATGTTAGATATTAGACTGACTTTGGTGTGTATTTTAGATCAACATAGTTCTTGCATTATATTTATACAAACTTAGCAGAAAAAGTCACCTTTTCAGGATACTGTATTATGAAGATCATTTTGTAAAATCCAAATAAGCTGTAAAGATCTTTTTTGGAAAGGTTTTAAACAATGTTTTTCATGCTTGTTTACTGAACCTTAACAATTATTGCACATGCACCAGTGGAAAAGTCCTTAAGACAAAAACAATTTAAAGAGAGAACTGAACAATTTATGAGACATGAACTGAGCTGAGCTGGACGATGACATCATTTCTTCAGAACTTCTTTATTGACTAAATGAACTAATAATTTGTTAAACTTAATAATTGATGGTCTTTACAACATAACTGAATCAACACAGAACTAACTTGCATCATAATCCTGTTATCACTGTATCGCTGCTTTAAAACAATCTGTATTGTAGAAACCGCTACATAAATAAATGTGACTTGAATTGACTACAGGCGATAAGACAATTAAGGTCACAGTTACAAAAACTTAGGACACTAAAGAGACCTTTCTACTGAATCTGAAAAACACCAGGAGAAAGATGCCCAGGGTCCTTGAAATACCTTCGTGAACATCCCATAGTCCTGTTGCAGGAGTCATTAGGACTGCAGATGTGAACAGATCGATAAACGGCAATGTCCATAATGTAAGATGCCTAAAGACAGCAAGAGGCAGAAAGAACAGCTGATCATCTTTACAATGCCAAACCATGTGTAACTATACTCTGGGCACACTGGGTTCGGGACAGATTCCGAGCTCAGACCCGTCTCCTCGGACAGCATGCCAAACACACATATTTTATCTGAATATATGTAAGTGTGAACTTTGAGAACTTGCAAGTGCCTTGGTAAAAGAGTTGAATAACATCATACAGCAAGAACTGGTAAATCTGGTGCAGTCCATGAGGATGAGATGCACAAGCAGATGGTGGCCACACCAGATACTGACTGGTACTGTTGATATTGCCAGTCTGAGTTTCTCAGTAATACTTTATACAACTTGAGAGGCTGTTCATGTCCAATTTCTAATTATATACAATAATACCAATGTGTAGGCAGCATTAACGTGTCATCTTCCTCCATTGACAGCCAAACAAAAGTAGCTGTGTATTTGTCATGATCCCAGCCTTTGTTTCTCTTGCTCTTGTGTTTCTCTTGTGGTTTGTCAGTCATTGTTTGCTGTAACATGCTCCTGTCCTGAGCTTCTTTGTTTGACCTGGATTCCCTGTGTTTGTTTCGTTAATAAATTTTCTTTAAAGGTGTGGTAAAATGCCCCTTTTTACAATATGTAAAATACATCTCTGTTGTCCACAGAGTGTGTATGTGAAGTTTTAGCTCTAAATTTAATTAAGAATAATTTTTAACAGCAGTTAAAATTGTCCCTTTTTGAGGGGCAGTAAAAACACTTTGTTTCGTGGGTGTCCCTTTAAATGCAAACGAGCTGTTGCTCCCAGCACAGAGGGCGAAGCTAACAAGCTTGTGTGCGTGTTAGCATCTTCATTACCTCATGCAGACAAGGACTAAAATGTCAGAAACTGTTCTGCCTCTTATGTTTAATGTCGAACAATGATGGAGAGCCTCAAGAAGAACTGACAACATGTAGAATGCAACAGGACGTTTCTGAATGGTTAGTTGATGAATTGATGTTGCTGATGTGGAGATAACCATCTTCAGGTCTTTGATTAGCATATTCTGTCATGATAATCTATAAAATAGCTTGTGTGGGAACTGTTGTAAAATGCCTACAGAATGACATCCTATTGCATTTGTGTTACGTACTGTATTGCATGCGACAGCTTGAGCAGGCTCACAAATGTGCTCGACTACAATAACACTTCCTCTTCTCAATATGGACTGCGTGTTCCCGGCGGCGGGGTTTATGTAGATTTTAGGGTTAGTGATGTCACTAACCCGGGAGGAATGTTGTGTAGTCCCTACCAGCCATTTGTTGTAGTCCTTAAAAAAATTATTTAAAAGCAAATACCTTTTTTTGCTTTGCTCTTTGAGCGTTGTAACTTTGCAGATGTTGTTTATGCTCAAACAGCAACATTACACACTAACTAAAGTTAGAAAAGTGAAATCATAATCAACCACCCCTTAAAATAAAATGATGTCATGATCCCAGCCTGTGTTCCTGTCACGAACTGCTCCGAGACAAGATGATTGAGGATCAAAATGACCAAATAATCCAAAGACGTAACACAAAGTGCAGGCATGGTCAAACACAGGTAGGCAGTCCAAACAAACAAACACAACAAGGCAGGGAATGCAAAAGAGTAATCCAAGGAACAGGCAAGAAATCAAAAACCAAGAGACATGAAACCAGGGAAAATGCTTGGAATTGCAGTGTAACACTAAACAAGACTTCAAAGATAATGAATGAGAAACTAGGCTTAAATGTGGTGAGCTAAACAAGATAAAGAGACACAGGTAAATGTGATAATGGATGAAGAGTCCAGGCAGTGAGTTATGGGAGATGTAATTTGTGAGGGAATGACAATAGTCTGATGTGGAGTGCCCTCTGGTGGCTCTCAAGCGCACTCCAGCTGGTGACCATTACAGTCCCCCTGTCTTGTGTGAGGACTTTTGTGTTATTTCCTGTCCTAGTGCCATGTTTGTAGTTCACTGTAGTTTTTCATGTTGATTAGTCTCCCCAGGTGTTTCTCGTTTCCTCTTTACCTTGTTTAGCCTGTTTGCCCCTGTGTATATATAGCGCTTTGGGGGTTATGGGCTATCTGAGCCACTCAGTTTGATCATGCCTTTGCATGGTCCTAATTGGACTCTGGAATATTACATCACATTGCACCTGAGGGGTTCAGCTTTTATGTTGGATGTCGTGGAGAAGGAACGCGACATTCATGCTGTACCCACCATGCCAGAGTCCCCACTCATCTTGGCTACCAGACCAGTGTCTCTAGTTGTCATGTCATGGCCGCCAAGTCTGAGTCTTCAGCCAAGATGGCCACCACGCCTGAACCTCCAGCCGTCATAGACGACACGCCAAAGTTCCCGGTCGTCATGAAAGTCGCACATGAAGCCATTAAGGTGGTCCCTATGGAAGTGAGACTGGCATCCAGCTTGGAGGACACACCGCTGACGTCAGTGCAACCGGCATCCTTAGACCAGCGCCATCTAGCCCACTCTGTGCTGTGTGTTTCAGTCTTGCCTGAGCAGCCTTGTTGGTCTCTAGTTTTGCCAGATCTGCCCTGGGGGTCTTCGGCTCCGCCGTGGTTGAAATCAGCTCCACCTTGGTGGACTTCAGCCCGGTCTGCTCCGCCGTGGGGGTCTTTAAGCCCGTCTACTCTTATGTGGTGGTCTTCTGCTCCGTCATGGTAATCTTCAGCTCTTCTTGCCCAGCCCGTTCCACCTTCGTCTCCTGCTCTGCCTTCGTCTCTAGTTATTCCACTCCATGGACACTCCATGCCCTGGATTCCCTGTGTTTGTTTTGTTAATAAAGTAGTGCTTGCATTTCTCCGCTTCGTCCCTGCCTCAGCATTACATAATTCTAATTGAATCAGGTTGGGTTGCACCAACAAGAATTAATCCTAAATCTAGATCAAATCAAGGTGTATCTATTAATTCTGTTAAACCTTGTTTAAAAATAAGCAGGTTTATAAACCATGCATCATTTTTATCCTAGATTTAATTTTTATTTAAGATAGATTAACTTTAATCCTGTTGCACCATAACTTTAATGTCACGACGCACACACGAGAGAGACAGTAGATCCAAATGCAGTGAGATTTATTGGGTAATCCGTAAAACGTAATCCAGTCCAGGCAAGGGTCAAATACCATATAAGCAATCCAAAACAAGAACAACAAACACAAGGAACAGGCAGGAACAAACCTCAGAAGTGTGGGGACAATATACAAGGACTCCGTAACAAACACAAGGAACAGGCAGGCATATATACACACAGAACTAACAAGGTGACGGGAAACAGCTGAGTGCAATAATCAGATAAGTGACAGAACAGAATGCTGGGAATTGTAGTCTAATGTGAATGACACCGTGAGAACGAGGACCTCTAGTGATAACCCAGGGAAACACAACCAGACACTGTGACATTTAAACTTTAAACATATTTAAATCTCAATTAGGCAGGATTAACTTTTAAACTTGCATGTGATGGGTTTTAAATAAAATAAAGTGCACCTACAATTAAAATATGTGGCTGATTGAACAAAGACAGTGGGTGTGTCGTTAGGTCTCAGGTAGGTGTTTATTACCAATAAAAATAAAGTGCATTGAGCCGGCAGAGTGTGAGGGTCGTGGCGGCCCGTAAGCTTACGCCTTCTAACGAGTTCGGGCTGAGAATCCATCACTCATCTCGGTGCACCTCGACCTCGGTGTCGGACAAAGAAAAGAAGAGAGGAATATATTTAGCATCGATCACAAGACTTTTTCAGAATTTTCACCTGCGACAGCCGATCATATTTTCATCAATACTTTACTCTCGCTTACTCTCACTTAGAATAAAATCAACCATTTAAACCTCTCAATAAAAGAAAACCAACCAATTTCTGGCCTCTTTAAGCCACAATATGTGTGTGTTTTTTTTCGCCGCTAGGGGTCGCTTATCTCTTACAATAACAAAGGCGTAGGTTGATGATGCAAAATTCCAGCGTAATTATGGAACTTCTCGTCAAGCTGATGTATCTAATAATGTTTATGGATGAGTGAATACATTGATTTTTTTAACATGACTGTGGGATGAAGCAGGGCACGATTGCTAATGAGACTGATATCAGCGCCACACGCGAGTCCCGCGGATATAAAGGAATAAGAACATTTCATTCTACCGAACTACCCGCAAATGCTGTATTAATACTCACACAGGTCAGTTTATTAGATGAATGAAGCTTGTGAGGTAACGCAGCGCTGTTGCACTTGGTCTAACAGTTACACTATCACACTAAACTGCATTTGAGTGTGTTTAAAGTTATAATGTTATTCTATGTGTTAGTTTGCTGGCTGTATGAGACTAGCAGTAAGCTAGATCAACATTAAAATAACTTACAGATCATATTCTAACATTTCATCTTGTTGAACTATATAACATTGATTGGTTTTGCTTACCTGTCTAATAAAGGAAACAGAGAGTCCGGGACAGCCCATTATTTAAAATTGGAATTTCTCTGAAATTAAAAATCTTTGGGAACTTTTGGGATATTGTAAGTACACAACAGGAAATATATCACACTGTGCAAGTGATGTCTGGATTTTATTACAAAATTCTTACATATTGTACCTTTAATTTCCTTGAACGCTCTGATGAGTGGCATGACAATAAGACAAGTACAATTTAATTTGCTTTCTCAGTTTTTTTTTTTGGCACTATTGTAGCACTGATATCGTAACCTTGTCAAAATAATAATAAGAAAATATGACAAAACTATTTTTTTTCCAGATCATAGTATGTTTTTTGGTCATTGCAACTTCTACAGTAGCAGCTACTGAGGCTTAAAGGTATGCTACCCCTGTTGCTTATTCTGTAATCAAATGAATTTTGATGAATAAATAATGAAATCACACAAGTGAAGATTTTTATTATTTGTCTCAAATTTTGGAAACAGCATTTTGCAAAAAATGTAAAACCATTAAATGGCTCATATAATATTTAGTTTAACATTAAGGTTAAATGTGAAAAAAAAATGTTGACCCTATTTATTGAATGTGCAAAAACTCAGCACATGACAACCCTTTACTTATAAAGACCTTTGAGTTTAACATTTCAATGTTTACCAAAAGTCCACACAAGATACCGTAAATGACATCCAGCTTTTACGGTAAAAAAAAAAAAAAAAAAAACAGTTTTCTTTTCAGTGTGAGATAAGGCGGATTATTGAGTTCATCTAGAGACAACGTTTTTTTTTTCTTTTCTTTTTTTTTGTTGTTGTTGTTATAAGCACATTTTGATACTTTAAGGGTCAAACTCTTCTTCTACCTCAATGTATGTTTGAGAATGATGAAAATCAGATTAATTCATCTAATAATGTTCTTCTTTAAATGTAAAGAACACTAGAAAGTGAAAAAAATATCTCACATGTTTATTAACCTGCAACAGCAGTGAACACATAAAATATATTGGAACTTTTGTTTTGCTTCCTGTTACATAAATGTGACTTAAAAAGTTTGACTTTGTCAACTTGTCCTTTGGTTTGTCCAAATGACAAAAATAATTTCTTTTGGGGATTTTCCTTTAGTTGTGCGCAGAGTTATTTATTATATAGCGCAAGCTATTATTTTTTATGTTTTTGTTATTCATCTTAAATGTCCTTTTCAATTAGATTTTATTGACTTGAAAGCAAATGAAGCAAGGGTGAGGAGTTACATTTAAGATATTTTAAGGCATGAATAATTTCTTTCTCTGGAAAAAACATTTAAATATGTCACTTTGGTGATCAAATATGAGTTTTAAGGGATAACGTTTTTGACAACAGGGGGATTTTAAACAAAATTATCCTTCTGCATGACCACAAAGTGGTCTGGTATAAAAGTCCTTTTGACTTAGTAAATGATTCACTTTTTGATTCCCCATCATACAAACAGAGTGAGAACACAAGTTACAGTCATTTGTGAAATGAGAGTTCAAAATGAGAGTTCCTGTAAAATTCATCAGCTTTTCCTGTTTCCTATTTTCAGTTACTGTTGTGCAAGGTCAAGGTGAGTTTATAGTACATTTTTAGTAGAATGTTTACATATTATATGCACATCCAACACGTTTTAAATGACCTTAAGTTGTTTTTAAGAGTGTTGATCTTTGTGTAATGTTAATGTTATTCTTCTCAGAATATCTTTGAGAGGATATTACCCATGCAAACATAGAACCAGTTTGGAAAGCTTCATGATGACGATGAAACAGTGAGAGTTAAATGCGTGGCAGGTTTTACTGGCAAGTATAGATTAAAGGGTACTTCACTGCTTTCAATAAAACTTGGCTGCCTATTCAGAAGAAAGGTGTAAAAAAAACAAGTCTGACTAGAGAAAATGGAGAAATATTCTGTTTTCTTCCCTTTTTCCAAATAATTTGGAAAACTTGAACACATATAATGCACTGACCATGCTGCCATCAGGGTCAGATAACAGCTTGTTTTAGTAGTAAATAGGGCCTACTTCTTAGCAAACTTTTAGTCATAATGGTGTCGACTTGTATTGTTCCCTGGAAGAATTCAAAGTGTAAACGTTTAGCGGGAGTGAGTTAGGAGGATCATGCGTGTTGTAGCAGTGGCTAAAGGCTGCAAAGAATCGTAAATACAGAGAGAAAATCGCGAACTGGATGACCACAAACACTTCTACTCCAAGCACCACTTTAATTATTCTTGTTTCTCTCACTTTTCTCAAAGAGATGCACAGCACCGATTAGTGTTGTCAAAAAACTCAGTACTTCGGTAACAAGTCGGTAGGCTACTAAAAAAATTAAACGGTTACGGTCCCAGCTTTTCTAGGTACCGAGTACCGGGTTAATCCGGTTCTTGATGCGCTGTCGGAAAGATGCAGAGGTGCGTACTCTTCATTAAAAAACACTCTGAGACACGGCGACCGGCGCTGCTAATGCGGTGGCTCTGAATCCACTTGTTGACAAGAAAGGAGGAAAGAGCCACATATGGAAATATTTTGAATTAGGCTAATGTCACGTTGCCATAAAGGGCCGTTCACACGATTATATAGCGCGTTTTTTTGCGCGTTCAAATTTCAAATGTAGGCGCGCGGCAAGCGCGCTCATAATAGAAGAGACGTGCGAGCTCGTCTTTCCAGGCTCGCCGCTGTTCATGGTTGCATAGCGGAGACACGGGAGAGCAAGCGCTTGTGGAAAGAAGAAAGCGGTGCGATGCGCTCTCCATAATGACGAGGAAGTATCAGAATTAATTGATTTCTAGCCCTTGGATTAGAAATCAGCTACAGGGTTCTCAAGCTTTGAAGACAGGCAAGAGTGACATTTTTGGATTAAATAAAAGTACAGTTAAGTCAAATAAAACATGTTTTATCTCCTGTATAGTTTGGTAACACTACAATAAGACACCATTCATTAATATTACTTAATGCAACATCAACACATTGAGTGAACAATATATTTTTACAACATTAATTAATGTTTGTGAATGTTATTTAATACAAACACTTGATTGTTCATGTTTGTTCACTTCATTCATTGTGCATTAAATAATATTAACAGATAAAACTTTTGATTTAAAAAATATATTAGTACATTAAGTTAACCCCATGGAGAATAATTGCTACAGTATATAACTGTTGTTTATTGTTAGGTAATTTTATCTAATGTAATCTAACAAATAGAATCTTATTGTAAATTGTTTTTAATACTACAGTTTCCATCTTTGTAACCGTGATATACACTTTAATATGTGTAAATTTAATCTAAATTAAGCTTTGGTACCGAGAACCGTGGATTTTCACTGGTATTGGTACCGAATACTGATATTTGGTACCGTGACGACACTAGCACCGATCATGGTTTTGTTGTTGAACCAATGCAAGAATATCAGAAAGATGCTAGGTTACACTTTATTTAAGGTGACGTAGTTACATTGTACTTAATCGAATACCTACTGAGCATTATTAACTAACTATATATACTTACTATACCAGAGTTACTGTTAGGGTTAGGTTTAGGGTTAGTTACTTGTAATTACTAATCTGCTGTTATTACTATGGTAAGCACATGTACCGGTAGTAACGTGTAACAATGTCACCTTAAAATAAAGTGTTGCCAGACGGCATATTAAAAGATATTTACAAGGGTTCAAGCCTAGAGAGGGAATCCAAAGATGCGTTAAATTTGTCTGGACTCTGAACCCAGAATCTGATGGTTATGCACCACTGTTACATATGAGAAATAAAACATGTTACATAGGCAATTTATAATACCAAAACATCAGTTGTCACGATCCACACTCACAGAGACACAGAAGATCCAATGATGCAGTACAGTATTTATTTAGGGGAATCCATTACTCACAAAACAGTCCAGGCAGGGGTCAACATCCACATAAGCAATCCAAAACACAAGGAACAATACATAGACAGAAACAGAAACAGGCCTCAGACGTGGTGTGATAATAGATAAGGACTCCATGACAAACACTAACACAGACAGGGTTTATATACACACAGAACTAACAAGGTGACGGGAAACAGCTGTGTGCAATGATCAGATGAGTGGCAGAACAGAATGCTGGGAAATGTAGTTAATCGTGAATGACACCGTGGAAACGAGGACCTCTAGTGATAACCCAGGGAACACAACCCAGATTCTGTGACATAACCCCCCCTCTACGGAGCGGCTACCAGACACTCCAAGACCCACAAAAAACAAACAAAACAAGAGTCCAGGAGGAAGGTGGAACGGTGGAGGATCAGGGGGAGGGGTGGGGGGCCAGGTCCATGGAAGGGAACAGAAACAGGGGGTGATGGTTTAGCCGGCGACCAGGGCGAAGCAGGCGACCCGGGGCGGCGGCGACCCCTCGGGCGGCCAGGGCGGCGGCGACCCCTCGGGCGGCCAGGGCGGCGGCGACCCCTCGGGCGGCCAGGGCGGCGGCGACCCCTCAGGAACAGCAGACGCCGGCTCAGGTACAGCAGACGCCGGCTCAGGTACAGCCACAAGAACTGAAACAGTCACAAGAACAGACACAAACACAGAAACAAACACTGGCTCCCGCTCTGGAACGGGCACTGGCTCTGCCTCCGGCTCTGGAACAGGAGACACTGGCTCCGGGTCTGGAACAGGAGACACGGGCATGTCCAGGATCCGAGCCAGACGCTCCAGATAGTCCAGGTCCATGAAGGCAGACGGAACGTGAACAGTCTCTGACTGGGCAGATGGAACGTGAACAGTCTCTGACTGGGCAGACGGAACGTGAACAGTCTCTGACTGGGCAGACGGAACGTGAAACAGTCTCTGACTGGGCAGACGGAACGTGAACAGTCTCTGACTGGGCAGACGGAACGTGAACAGTCTCTGACTGGGCAGACGGAACGTGAACAGTCTCTGACTGGGCAGACGGAACGTGAACAGTCTCTGACTGGGCAGACGGAACGTGAACAGTCTCTGACTGGGCAGACTGAACGTGAACAGTCTCTGACTGGGCAGACTGGGCAGACGGGACGTGATGTGCAGGTTCGGCAGAGTTGGCATGGAACTCAGGTTCGGCAGATGGGCCAGGTCGCTGGGGTGGTGTCGGCATGGCGAGCAGCTTGGACACAACCTCCGGGTTCTTGGGGAGACTAGAGTTCCTCCCTCTCCTCCGCCGTCTCTGATGGTGAGGTACAGACTCTGGGCTGGCCGGGAGCTGCAGTGAACAGAGCTCTGGGCCGGGTGGAATCAGCGGCGAATGGAGCTCTGGGCTGTACCTCACCAGCCCAGGGTCAAGGTGGGACCGAAGTGGAGAATGATGCCGGGACTCACCTCTAGCACCTCCTCTCCTGCAACCTCCGCGGGTCCCAGAAAATCTGGCCAGATGGGTTCCCTCAAACGAGTCCTTGGGTCTGGTGAAAAGGGGCGCGGGAGACTTTGCCGGTGAAGCTTCCTCAGTCATCCGAGCCCACAATGCGAAACACTGAAAAATGTTCATACGTGGTGCCTCCTCCTTGACTTGAGAAATCCCGCTCGAAGTTGTACCCTTCCTCCCATTAGTCTGGGAGGGAACACGGAACCCCATACTGCTGGATCTTGACATGATGGAGTCCTTCTGTCACGATCCACACTCACAGAGACACAGAAGATCCAATGATGCAGTACAGTATTTATTTAGGGGAATCCATTACTCACAAAACAGTCCAGGCAGGGGTCAACATCCACATAAGCAATCCAAAACACAAGGAACAATACATAGACAGAAACAGAAACAGGCCTCAGACGTGGTGTGATAATAGATAAGGACTCCATGACAAACACTAACACAGACAGGGTTTATATACACACAGAACTAACAAGGTGACGGGAAACAGCTGTGTGCAATGATCAGATGAGTGGCAGAACAGAATGCTGGGAAATGTAGTTAATCGTGAATGACACCGTGGAAACGAGGACCTCTAGTGATAACCCAGGGAACACAACCCAGATTCTGTGACATCAGTGGTTTCACTCATGTACTGAAATGTTGTAAGAACATAAAAAGTGCAATATAATCAACATATTATATGTAGCATGCATATGTAACTTTACCTATTCACTTTAGGAGGGGGAGGAACTTGCACTTTTTGAGCTGAGTTTTGAACTTCATAACAATTAATCATAACATAAAATATATATATATATATATATATATATATATATATATATATATATATATATATATTTAAGTGCTTTCCTTAATCTAAGCGGTACAAGACTTGGCTACTTTGCCACCTGAACACACACATTTTTTTTTCTACTCTGCAATGTTAAGGGGTTAAAAAAAAATCCTTAATTTCGCGTTCGTGGACAAAAATGGGCACTCATAGGAATGAATGGAAAAAAATATATAATTCAGAGCATTTTGCTTTTTATTTGTCGAATAAAAATCAATAGATCCAACACAATGCAGATCTTACGATACTGGTTTATTCTTACCTGTTTGGTACCATTTCATTGTTTGATTTATTGACATGTTATGTTTTTTGTTTGAAATAAATGATAAATGATCTACTACTTTGTCTTTTCCTTATACCATGGTCAGATTTGTCTAAGCACATTTTGGCATCTTTGTATAATCTCACCCAACACAGATGTTTGTTAAATACAAATTTATCTTGTGATAAAATCAAAAACTTTAGAGGTTAAATTCGTTATAACAATGGTTTATAGAGTTCAGCCTATATGCAGCCATTGAGTACTACAGCCAGCTATTGATATTATTGATATTATTGCTTTTTTGTTATTTTTATACCAACATATACCACCAAAGTCACCACATTTTTAGGTTTTGTCTCTGAACTTACTGGAATGATTTTTTTTTTTTTTACTGAAGTTAAAGAAATATTAAATATAACATAAAAATAAGCATCATTTACATAGAAGATAGACGGAAGTAGTGACATTCACTGCACAGAGACGGGCGAATGGAGTGACTCCGTTCCAAAGTGCAAAGGTTCATTACATTGTTTAATTTTTTGTTTGTTTGTATCTTCGCCCAATGATCACAGATTTCTGAGCTTTATCCAAAACACCAATTTAACTATTCCTCTTTCCCTTGCTTTTCACACAGAGATAACATGCACAGCACCAGATATATCAAATGGTTATGTTGGTGAGAAAATGCAAGAATACCTGAAAGATGCCATGTTAAAATACAGATGTTCACCAGGGTTCAAGCCTAGAGAGGGAATCCCCAGATGTGCTAAGTTTGGCTGGACTCTGAACCCAGAATGTGATATTAATGCACAATTATTTTTACATGATAAACAATTCATATGGGAAATAAAATCTTCTATCCATATAGCATTATGGAAAAACTCAGTGTTGTCACACTGGAACATTCTATAATAAGATAGCCATTAACCTTAAATTCAAAACTTTTTTTTTAATCTTTGTTAATTGTAAATCCTGAGGAAACAGAACAAGATTGTTTACTTCCATCTTTCAGTCATGCTGTAGAAAGGATCAGACCGGTGTTGATTTATTTTTCCTTTCTTTTTTTTTTAAGGCACCTAAACATAATTATTTGGTAACTACAAAATTAACTAATAATAACTACTTACTACAATGTTTATCAATTAGATTGATTATTTAAAAATAGTGAGAATGTTTTATCATTTGGATTGTGGAGAAAGTAAAGAACTCACGGGGGATACAGACATTTAAAACTAGATACTTATGATCTTCAGATAATAGTTTAACCAATATTTATAAAGGTTCTTAAAACAGAAAATGTGCCTCTAAAACTTACATGGGGACAACACTATTCACGGAAAGCTTGAATTTAATTGTTCCATTTTAGGATTTATTTTTGTTGTCAGAATCGTCTCCTGAAAAAGACACAGCATGCAAATACACAGATCTGTTTCACAATTTTTTGTTGCTTTATCTCATAATTATGTCTTGTACAGAAGTAACTTGTGAGCTTAAGTCAACCATATTTGGAGTAAAAAAGATCAAGCCGGAGGGAAAAACTATTTTCAGAGCTGGAGAAAGTGTGGAGATCACTTGCACTGAAAAACACTGGATCTTTCAAACAAAAGAAACCATCACATCATTTACATGTGGAGAGAATGGACAGTGGGATTATGAGCCTGTTTGTGCGGGTAAGATTATAGACAAACACTTCTGCATTTATTGCTGAACTGCATGCTATTAAAATAATGTAAATCTTGTTTCAGAAATTAGATGTGAAGTTCCACGTGACCAGCATGTGTATAGTCCAGGATATTACTTCTGGGGAGATCTGAAATTGGGAGCAAGAATATCTTACTCTTGCACGTCTGGATATTATCAAATGTCAGCAGAGGCCACATGCACAGGAGACGGATGGACACCAAAACCACTGTGTGCTGGTATGTGCTCATATTAATGATACAGTTTGTGCATATGAATCATAATCATATAAAATTAATTCTAATTAATTTGATGGATATTTGTTTACAGTAAACATGTGTGCAGCACCAAACATCCCAAATGCAGAGATTGTGGGAGATCAGAGTACAATATACAACATCAATTCAAGAATACAATATAAATGTAATCCTGGGTTTGAACCAGAACAGCCTCTACAAATCACCTGTATTTCCCGGAATCAATGGACAGTAATACGGCAATGCACTGGTGTGATACAGTAATGTATATTACAGATACTATAACTTTTACAATATTCAAATCATTATATATCTTCACAATGATAATTAAAAAACATGAGATTTGAATTTAAGAAAGTTTTTAAACTGTTCTCTCACAGCAAAGCAAAAATTGTGCCGTGATCTATCCGTGGAAAACGGGTTGATATACAGCAACCCCTCCAATGAGGAAGAAATATTTTACTCCTGCAACACGGGTTATAAACCATTCTCTGGGAACTGGTGGGATTCAGTGACATGCAGCAAAGGCTCTTGGACTGAAGAACCTCGATGCATCCGTGAGTTTATTATTGTCAGTCTCAGGTGTTAGACGAATGATAGTGAACTGAAATGTGCTTCCTGTTTTCTGTCTTTACAGTGGAGGAAGATTGTGGTGCTTTTCCCAGTGTTCACCATGGAAAACTAAAGCAAACAAAAAAGACCTTTCGTGATGGAGACACAACAGCATTTGAATGTGATCCAGGGTTCATATCAACTCCACACTTCATAACATGTGGCAATGGTACATGGAAGAAACCAGTGTGTGAGGGTGAGCTTCTCAAACTCTTATTGCATGTTTGTGAGGAACAGCGAGAGCATATAGTGGACAATAGAATCTATTGACAGTGTTAACCTCAGTTCATGAATTTCCATAAATTTCTTCTTCTTTTCTTTAGTTGGTGTGCATTGTAACATTCCTCCAAAGGTGGAAAATGCACTCATAACATCTAAACCTGAAGAATTGTATGTAGATAGATCAAGTGTAACATACATATGTCGAAGATCATTCTTAATGAATGGGGAAAAGACAGTTTTCTGCCGCAATGGAATTTGGGGAAAAACACCAACATGTGAAGGTATGATTCTGATTGGTGATGATTTAAAACTTCTTACCAATTAGAAAGACAAAAAAAATATTCTTGTAGGTGAAAATCAAGAAAGATACTTAGATATTTGTAAATAACACCAAGTCCATATAAAATTTTGTGGTAGTTATGACAACTATTATTAAAGCTATGGTATACGATTTAGAAAATCGGTCGAGAAAGCCTGAATTTTTTTAAAACTCATCCCGCCCCTCCACACACACACCCTCAATGTGAACACACCACCAGTTTTTGCATATGAATCATAATCATATAAAATTAATTCTAATTAATTTGATGGATATTTGTTTACAGTAAACATGTGTGCAGCACCAAACATCCCAAATGCAGAGATTGTGGGAGATCAGAGTACAATATACAACATCAATTCAAGAATACAATATAAATGTAATCCTGGGTTTGAACCAGAACAGCCTCTACAAATCACCTGTATTTCCCGGAATCAATGGACAGTAATACGGCAATGCACTGGTGTGATACAGTAATGTATATTACAGATACTATAACTTTTTCAATATTCAAATCATTATATGTCTTCACAATGATAACTCAATTTATATATGTGCTTGTTTTAATGTTGCAGTTTGTGAAAAATATTTAACTTAATAATTGATATTGAAACATACAGTATTATTCATATTATGAATAAAGCATTTTAAATTGGTAGTAAAAAATAGAGCATCATGAAACATTTTGTATAAATATTAATTGAATAAGGAAATGGTTCATTTAGTTGATGTGATTTTTATTCAAAAATGAAACAAATGAAATTATGTTTAAATTTAAGTTTAAGATTTATACAAAATGTTTTCTTAAGCTCAGGTTTTTTTATAATTTAATTATTTACTTAATTCACAATATGAACAATAAGGATTATTCAATTGAATTTGATGGAATTTTACTATTAATTGAAATGCATTAAATCTTGAAAAAATGGCTTAAAATTGTTTTGAATGTAAGAGAAACATTTCAAAATTTCATACTGAACTTTTTGCATGTTATTACTACAAAATAATGTAAATCTTGTTTTAGAAATTAGATGTGAAGTTCCACGTGACCAGCATGTGTATAGGCCAGAAAATTACTTCATTGGAGATCTGAAATTAGGAGCAAAAAGATCGTATTAT
This sequence comes from Tiaroga cobitis, assembly GCA_030578255.1. NCBI lineage: Eukaryota > Metazoa > Chordata > Actinopteri > Cypriniformes > Leuciscidae > Tiaroga > Tiaroga cobitis. The sequence continues at coordinate 16,901,661 of CM060612.1, read as the reverse complement.
TGCATGCCTGGATATGATCAAATGTCAGCAGAGGCCACATGCACACGAGACGGATGGACACCAAACCCACTGTGTGCTGGTATGTGCAAATATTATTTTTACAGCATTATTTAACATATACAATTTCCTCACAACAAAGCAAAAATCGTGTTGTGATCTGTCTCTGAAATGTTGGCCACATTTTACATACAGTCAATAATGTATTGTATATTACACTATTTCTGTGTTTGTGTATTTTCATTGTTAATTAGTTGAGGTCATCAGGTTTGCCTGCAGCTGATCTACTCATCTTTATCATCCTGATAATTATTAATCTGATATTATAGACCTCTTTTGTTGAGGTTTCATGTCAGTTATCGACAGATAAACTGAATAGAAAGTTTAAAAGAACAGAGTTTATTTAAAATAGAAAATGTTTTGTACCATTAGAAATCTCTTTACCATTATTTGTACTCAATTTAATGCATCCTTACTGAATTTAAAAAGGAAACATTCAGTTATATCATTGATGAAATTAACCCTTTTTTAAATTGATATTATTCAACATAATTATTAATATTATGAATTAAGACTTTTAAATGAGTAATAAAAATAGAGCTTAATAAAACATTTTGTAGAAATCTTAATGGAAGGATTAAATTTATAATTTAGTTTATGTGATTTGTATTCATAAATTAAAAAAATAAATAAATGTAAGTTTAAGAAAGATTTATACAAAATGTTTTATTAAGCTCTAGGTTTTTTTTTAATCATTTAAAATTCTTAATTCATAGTAAGGATAATTCAATTCAATTGATGGAATTTTTAAAATATTTGAAATGCAGAAATCTTGAAAAAGGGCTTAAAAATTGTTTAAGATTATAGAGAAACACTTCTGCATTTGGTGCTGAACTTATTGCATGTTATTAAAATAATGTAAATCTTGTTTCAGAAATTAGATGTGAAGTTCCACGTGACCAGCATGTGTATTGGCCAGAAAATTACTTCAGAGGAGATAAGAAATTGGGAGCAAGAATATCTTACTCTTGCACGTCTGGATATGATCAAATGTCAGCAGAGGCCACATGCACACGAGACGGATGGACACCAAACCCACTGTGTGCTGGTATGTGCTCATATTAATGATACAGTTTTTGCATATGAATCATAATCATATAAAATGAATTCTAATTAATTTGATGGATATTTGTTTACAGTAAACATGTGTGCAGCACCAAACATCCCAAATGCAGAGATTGTGGGAGATCAGAGTACAATATACAATATCAATTCAAGAATACAATATAAATGTAATCCTGGGTTTGAACCAGAACAGCCTCTACAAATCACCTGTATTTCCCGGAATCAATGGACAGTAATACGGCAATGCACTGGTGTGATACAGTAATGTATATTACAGATACTATAACTTTTACAATATTCAAATCATTATATGTCTTCACAATGATAACTCAATTTATATATGTGCTTGTTTTAATGTTGCAGTTTGTGAAAAATATTTAACTTAATAATTGATATTGAAACATACAGTATTATTCATATTATGAATAAAGCATTTTAAATTGGTAGTAAAAAATAGAGCATCATGAAACATTTTGTATAAATATTAATTGAATAAGGAAATGGTTCATTTAGTTGATGTGATTCTTATTCATAAATGAAACAAATGAAATTATGTTTAAATTTAAGTTTAAGATTTATACAAAATGTTTTCTTAAGCTCAGGTTTTTTTATAATTTAATTATTTACTTAATTCACAATATGAACAATAAGGATTATTCAATTGAATTTGATGGAATTTTACTATTAATTGAAATGCATTAAATCTTGAAAAAATGGCTTAAAATTGTTTTGAATGTAAGAGAAACACTTCAAAATTTCATACTGAACTTTTTGCATGTTATTACTGCAAAATAATGTAAATCTTGTTTTAGAAATTAGATGTGAAGTTCCACGTGACCAGCATGTGTATAGTCCAGGATATTACTTCATTGGAGATCTGAAATTTGGAGCAAGAATATCTTACTATTGCATGCCTGGATATGATCAAATGTCAGCAGAGGCCACATGCACACGAGACGGATGGACACCAAAACCACTGTGTGCTGGTATGTGCAAATATTATTTTTACAGCATTATTTAACATATACAATTTCCTCACAACAAAGCAAAAATCGTGTTGTGATCTGTCTCTGAAATGTTGGCCACATTTTACATACAGTCAATAATGTATTGTATATTACACTATTTCTGTGTTTGTGTATTTTCATTGTTAATTAGTTGAGGTCATCAGGTTTGCCTGCAGCTGATCTACTCATCTTTATCATCCTGATAATTATTAATAATCTACTTTTGTTGAGGTTTTTATGTTTTATGTTACAGACAGCTAAAGTAAATAGAAACTTCAAAAGAATTTAGAGTTTATTTAAAATAGAAAATGTTTTGTACCCTTAGAAATCTCTTTACTGTCACTTTTGGTCAATTTAATGCCTCCTTACGTAATTTTAAAAAATGATATTTTTTATTGATATTATTGAAAATCAAATGTAATTTTCTTCTTCTTTTCTTCAGGTCAGTAAGACACAAATTGAAAGAAAGTTGGAGTAAAACACTGAGGTAAAAACTATTAAACATTTTGATAATGTACTAACCACATTTGATTTACAAAAATGTTCTGCTTTCAGAGTTTATTTTGCAGCGAAAAATTAGAATGGGATAAAGATCCTGTAATGAAGTGTAAACTGAGTAAAAACAACAGTAATGTCCACAAGTAACTGCATTTATTATAGTTCCCTTTCGTCCTGGGAACTCCGACGTGTCGTCGGGGGAGTTCCCTGACGAATTGGGATCACGCTAGGGAGCCTATTGCCTTTGAGAGAATTAAAACGAGCCAATGGAATTGGCATGCAAAATTTGCATTCCGCAGCCCGCCTACCAGCGCGGGTATAAAAAGCGGAAGTAAATATTGCGTAATGCTTTTAGCTTCGGAGCCTCCAGTGTGTCTCTCTGAGCTGCTGTGTCCTCTGAAAAAGCTTTTGAAGAAGAGAAGAACAGAACGAGCGTCTTTTGGAGAAGAGAGGAATCCTCTGCTGCTGGCGTCACGGCACTCGAGCGACCATCGCTTCCCGCGGCTGGATTGAAACAGAAACAAAAAGCTGTTTTAACGGCTGGTATTGGAGTGCAGCATTCGGGCTTGCAGTTTCCCCGTTTGTCTGCCGCGGTGGTCCCTCTGTGCCTCGGCACATTTAAAGAGTTTTTTTCCTTTCTCTAAAAGAGCATCACGGGTGTTTCGCGTCCTTTTCAGGATGACGTTTCACCCGTGCGTTTCTGGATGCGGTCGATCTCTCCCTCGGGATGATGGCCACAAATACTGCCTCTCGTGCTTGGGCTTAGCGCACGCTGAGGCAGCGTTTGTGGACGAGTCATGTTCTCACTGTGGGAATATGACTCTCGCGACGCTGCGTTCGAGACTGAGAACCCTGAAACATGGGGGAGTCCCTTCAGAAAATCCCAGATCTAGTTCACCTGTCGATTCAGTTCGGCAGGCGGCTACTTCTGTGATTCCTGTTGGTGAGCGTATGAGGATTACTGTGAGCAATGTTTCGACTGGTGAAAGATCCTATCGGCATCCTCACACCTCTAGTAGCTCGCGGCCATCGGCGCTTCCGTTGGAGCGGCCGGAGCCCTCTCGGGCGGTTCCGGTTGTCTCCTTCGGAGCACCACCTGAGGATCAGATGTCGATCGCGGCATCGGAGGAGGAGCGGTCATCTTCTGGTGATGACTCGGCAGGACTGCCCCCTTCGGGTGTGGTGGTTCAGCCTGAGCCGGATCCAGAAATGGCTGCTATGCTCGAACGGGCGGCTGCGAATGTCGGGCTTGTGTGGAACCCTCCGCCGGGTCCCGAACCTTCGCGGCTGGATGATTGGTGTATTGGGGCGGGCCGTTCTGTTGCCCCACGGCCTGCTCCAGTCCCATTCTTCCCTGAAGTGCATGAGGAGTTGAGGAAGTCTTGGCTGGCACCTTTTGCGTCCAGGCGTGGACATCCTCGCTCCTCCCTCCTCACCACCCTGGACAGTGGAGCGGCGCACGGGTACGAGGGAATCCCCCCAGTGGAGCGGTCGGTAGCGATGCTATTGTGTCCTAAGACCGCTTCCGCTTGGCGGGGTGCCCCTTCACTCCCCTCCCGCGCCTGTAGGTTTTCCTCCGGTCTGACCAAGGATGCCTACGTGGCGTGTGGAGACACCGCTTCCACCCTGCATGCCATGGCGCTTTTGCAAGTACATCAAGCAAAGGCGCTCCATGACTTGCAGGCGGGTGGTTCTGACCCGGCTCTGCTGCAGGAGCTGCGTGTGGCGACGGACTTCGCCCTCCGGGCGACGAAAGTCGCCGCACGTTCGCTGGGTCGGGCGATGTCCACTCTAGTGGTCCAGGAACGCCACCTATGGCTGACCCTGGCTGAGATGCGGGAAGCGGAGAAGAACAGACTTCTCAACTTCCCCATTTCCCAGGGCGGCCTCTTCGGCGACGCGGTGGAGACCTTAGCCCAAGAGTTCTCCGCCGCCCAGAAGCAGTCGGAGGCGATACGGCACGTCCTGCACAGGAGACGGGCTGCTGCGGGTCCGTCTTCTGCTCCTGTTGAACCTCCAGCTGCTTCCCGTCGCCGAGGCCGTCCTCCTGCGCCAGCTCCCCCTCCAGCGCAGCCTTCCAACCCTGGAGTGAGGAAGTCTGGTCGTAAGAGGTCGGCCAAACCCGCTCAGACGCCCCCGGCCCCTTCCCGTAAAAGGAAGGGAGGGAAGCGCTCCTGAGACGGGCGACCTGAAGGAGGACCAGATGACTGCTCTTCAGGAGGGTGCCCCTGCACGCCTCCTTCCCCCGGGGGAGGGCCGGGCGGAGAATTTTTTGTTTTGTATGAAAAAACTTTCTGTTCCGCCGCTGGCCACTCGGTCAGCGGTACCCAAAAATTCATTAAAAGAGCAGTTTCTCCTTCCTCCTTCAGGTCATCCTCGGTCGAGACTGGTGGGCACGCAGTCTCCTCCGTCCAAGAGGGTCAGAATGGCAGTGGATGCTGTCACCGAGCAGCATCGCTCCCGTTCCTCTCTTCCCAGTCTGCAGAGAGCGGCGACGCTTCCTCGGTTGCGTCGCTCCTCTCGGCGGCTGGGCCCAGAGGGGCAGAGACCAGCTCACGAGGAGGCAGGGCCTCGTACCTCGTCTCTTCCCCTCCTCTCGCCAAGGGGCAGCCCGCAGCAGAAAGCCCACGCGCTCTCTCTGCCGTCTGCCCCTCGGTGGAAGCAGGTCTCTGGCAAACTCCACGCCCAGACCCCGCTTCCAGTGGCCACATCGCCACTGCAGCCGGGTCCCTGCCTTCCACCTCGCTGCCCCTCCGCGGGTACGCCGGTGGTTCGGGTGGGCTTGTTGGCTCGGTACCTGGAAGCCTGGCTAGAGCTTCCGGGTCCGTCTCGATGGCTCATCCGCACCATCCGGTTCGGCTATGCAATTCAGTTTGCACGCCGGCCTCCCAGGTTCAGGGGCGTCCACTTCACCCGTGTGCAGTCAGTGGATGCCCCTGTCCTGCGGAAAGAGATCGATGTCCTGCTGGCGAAGGACGCGATCGAGCCGGTCCCTCCTGCCGAGATGAGGTCCGGGTTCTACAGCCCCTACTTCATTGTACCCAAGAAAGGCGGTGGGTTACGGCCAATCCTGGACCTGCGAGTTTTGAATCGGGCCCTGCACAAACTCCCGTTCAAGATGCTCACGCAGAAGCGCATTTTCGAGTGCATCCGTCCCCAGGATTGGTTTGCAGCGATCGACCTGAAGGACGCGTACTTTCACGTCTCGATTCTTCCTCGTCACAGACCGTTTCTTCGGTTTGCTTTCGAGGGTCGAGCGTATCAGTACAAAGTCCTACCCTTCGGGCTGGCCCTGTCACCCCGCGTCTTCACGAAGGTCGCGGAGGCGGCCATTGTTCCCATGAGAGAACAAGGCGTTCGCATTCTCAACTATCTCGACGACTGGCTCATTCTGGCTCACTCGCGAGATGTGTTGTGCGAGCACAGGGACATGGTGCTACGGCATCTCAGCCGGTTGGGGCTTCAGGTCAACTGGGACAAGAGCAAACTCTGCCCCGTGCAGAGGATCTCTTATCTCGGTATGGAGTTGGACTCGGTCGCCCAGACAGCGCGCCTCACGGAGGAGCGCGTCCAGTCAGTGCTCACCTGCCTCAGGTCTTTTCGAGGCAGGACAGCGGTCCCACTGAAACAATTTCAGAGGCTCCTGGGGCATATGGCAGCCGCAGCCGCAGTAACGCCGCTCGGCCTGTTACATATGAGACCGCTCCAGCACTGGCTTCACGATCGAGTCCCGAGGTGGGCGTGGCAGAGCGGCACGTTCCGGGTCAAAGTGACCCCGCACTGTCGCCAAACCTTCTCCCCGTGGTCGAATCCTGCGTTTCTACGGGCCGGAGTGCCCCTAGTCCAGGTTTCCAGGCATGCTGTGGTTTTCACAGATGCCTCTGCCATGGGGTGGGGGGCCACGTACAAAGGGCATGCAGTCTCGGGTCTGTGGACGGGGCCCCAGCTGCATTGGCATATCAACTGCCTAGAGTTGCAAGCAGTACGCTTGGCTTTGTGCCGCCTCAAGGGGCTCCTCAAAGACAAGCACGTACTGGTCCGTACGGACAGCACTGCGACCGTTGCGTACATCAACCGACAAGGTGGTCTACGCTCCCGCCGCATGTCGCGACTCGCCTCCCACCTCCTCCTGTGGAGTCAGAAGCATCTGAGGTCGCTTCGCGCCACTCATGTTCCAGGGGAGCTCAACTGTGTGGCAGACGAGCTTTCACGGTTGCCTCCCCTGCCAGGAGAATGGCGACTCCATCCCCAGGCGGTTCAGCTGATCTGGAGTGTTTTCGGACTCGCACAGGTAGACCTGTTTGCCTCTCCGGACACGACCCATTGCCAGTGGTTTTACTCCCTGTCCGAGGGGACCCTCGGCACGGACGCCCTGGCTCACAGCTGGCCCCGGGACCTGCGCAAGTATGCGTTTCCCCCAGTGAGCCTTCTTGCACAGACTCTGTGCAAGGTCAGGGAGGACGAGGAGCAGGTCTTGTTAGTGGCGCCTTATTGGCCCACCAGGACTTGGTTCACGGAACTCATGCTCCTCACGACAGCCCCTCCTTGGCCGATTCCTCTGAGGAAGGACCTCCTTTCTCAGAGACGGGGCACTCTATGGCACCCGCGTCCAGACCTCTGGAAACTCCATGTCTGGTCCCTGGACGGGACGCGGAGGTTCTAGGTGGTCTACCACAGGCAGTGGTAAACACCATCTCTTCTGCTAGAGCCCCCTCTACGAGGCGCCTCTATGCGTTGAAATGGAACCTATTCGTCGAATGGTGTTCCTCCCACCGGGAGGACCCCCGAACTTGCCCGATCAGAGTCGTGCTTTCCTTCCTACAAGATGGGTTGGAGCGAAGGCTGTCTCCCTCCACCCTCAAAGTGTATGTTGCCGCAATAGCCGCACATCACGATGTAGTAGAAGGTAAGTCCGTGGGGAAGCACGACCTGATCATCAGATTCCTCAAGGGTGCTAGGAGGTTAAATCCACCTCGTGTTTTACACTCTGTACCCTCTTGGGACCTAGCTCTGGTACTGAGAGCTCTTCAAAGTCCTCCCTTTGAGCCTTTGCTGACAGTCGAGCTGAATATCCTGTCCATTAAGACAGCGCTCCTGTTGGCATTGGCCTCTTTTAAGAGGGTCGGGGATCTGCAAGCTTTTTCGGTCGACGAATCGAGCCTAGAGTTCGGGCCGGGCCTTTCTCGCGTTATATTGAGACCCCGGCCCGGATATGTGCCCAAGGTTCCTACCACTCCCTTCGTGGATCAGGTAGTGAACCTGCAAGCGCTGCCCCAGGAGGAGGCAGACCCAGCCCTAGCTTTTCTCTGTCCAGTCCGCGCCCTGCGGGTTTACACTGACAGAACGCAAAGCTTCAGGACCTCAGACCAGCTCTTTGTCTGTTACGGAGGCCGGCAGAAGGGGAAGGCCGTCTCCAAGCAGAGGTTAGCTCACTGGTTAGTGGATGCTATCACCCAAGCGTATGAAGCTTCGGGTGAGCCTTGTCCTCCCAGGTTGCGTGCTCACTCTACAAGAGGTGTTGCCGCCTCCTGGGCGTTGGCTCAAGGCGCCTCGCTGACAGACATTTGTAGAGCTGCGGGCTGGGCGACACCGAACACGTTCGCTAGATTCTATAGCCTACGTGTGGAACCTATTTCCTCCCGAGTACTCGCTACGGCCAGTGGTGCGAGGGAATAGGTTGTGTCGGCTTGCTACGCCACTCCGTGCCTCAGCCGGATACGTGCGTCTTTCGCTCCGTTGGCGCCATACGTTGGTTAGCCTCGTGAGTTCCTCCATCACCCCTTCGGTGCCAGGCGTGGCGGACCGCCGGCGCCAGGTCTACTACCTCTATGGGAGTTGTTGTGTAGACTGGGTGTTATGTCCAGTGGTCTCTTCGGTGACCCATTATGCCACGTGCAGTCTAGCCGTGTCTTCCCCTTGACAGACTCGTTCTGTCGTCCCTGTTGAGTACGCTCCCACTCCCCTTGGAGGGGACTACCTCAGGGACTGCCATATGTTTCACTATCCCCCTGGGCTAGTACATATGTGTATTCCAGGCCTTCTTCAGGCATCTGGCTTCCGCAGCGTTCCCTTCCCCTGTTTACGGGTTGGGCACGCTTTCCCAGTGTTATCCTATCCACTGTGCGGGTCTTGCGGAACAGCAGTGCGATTCCCTTGCTAGCTCCCGTAATTTGTAAAACTGCTTGGGTAGCTTAGCTGGGCGCTGGAAGGGGCCAGCACCATGGCGTTTTGTTAGGGATCCCAATTCGTCAGGGAACTCCCCCGACGACACGTCGGAGTTCCCAGGACGAAAGGGAACGTCTCGGTTACGTATGTAACCCTCGTTCCCTGAGTACAGGGAACGGAGACGTGTCGTCCCTTCGCCATGTTGCTGTACCTTCGCGGAGGACTGGACACTGTTCGGCTCCTCAGCGAAAAGCATTACGCAATATTTACTTCCGCTTTTTATACCCGCGCTGGTAGGCGGGCTGCGGAATGCAAATTTTGCATGCCAATTCCATTGGCTCGTTTTAATTCTCTCAAAGGCAATAGGCTCCCTAGCGTGATCCCAATTCGTCAGGGAACTCCCCCGACGACACGTCTCCGTTCCCTGTACTCAGGGAACGAGGGTTACATACGTAACCGAGACGTTTTCTTTATTAAGATCTGATTATCCCACAGATCTGAATGAAGATGGACAGACACACTGCCGCAGAGCAACACACACACGCACACACACACACACACACACACACACACACACACACGCAAACACACACACACACACACACACACACACACACACACACTTGCTTGATGCTTCAATTTACTTGCTCATGTTACAGTAATATGAAGATGTTACAGATTTTTTTTTAATTCCTTACACACTAAAGTGTAACTTAAAGCCCGCTCAGTGATTGTTACCATTCACTCATGTGCCGAATCTTCAGACCAAGTCTGCAAACCTGCAAGCACACACTATGCTTTACACTCAGTTTGCATTTGTAAGAACTCTAAACAGTTCTCTACATTACACACATCGTTTAAAACAACTCTTGCTTCATTTAGAAAACACTGCCATTTAAATGCCACAATCATTTCCCGATTACACAATGATCATGTGTGAAAACACTTTTACATAAATTGATCACATATGCATGCAAGCCAGTCAGAAAGTCAACTTTATTTCTAAAGCGCTTTATACAATTATATTGTTTCACAGCAGCTTCACAATAGTGACAAATTCTAATTCTGCTGTAAAGCATCTCTAACAAGCAAATAGAGTCATTATTCAGCTCAAGTCAGTTCAGTGTTGATTCAGATCAGTTCCATATACACTATGTATACACAACTGATGAATTATACACAGTGTATTTGTGCACATACATGTACATGTGACAAACTCCTTTGTTTTGCTTATTGTGTGTGTTTTGTAGTCTTTTGAGAAATGGAGCCATAGTTCAACAACTGTAACTGCTTCAGAATAAAGCTCAACATTTAAACTATTACTTTGCTGTCTTTTTAAATTAAATTGTATTTAAATATGTATTTAATAGCGTAAAAGGGTTTGAGCCAAATAGAATTTTGCCTCTAATAAGCTGATGTCATAGCACACATCAATGTAAACTCTTATAGGCAATGTCATTTTTATTGCTGTAAAACGGTGTATTTCGATTTTCAAACTTTGGTCGAGGACCCCAGTAATGAATATTCTCAGTAAATTCTGCTTTAGAATGATATTTGGAATAAAATCACTACACAAAAGAATATGAATTAAAAATGTTAGTTACAAAAATATACAATACAAACTTAATACAAAGTAAATATTTTTGAGTTTAAATTATTTTGGGTTCAGCACAGTGACAATATAAATGTAAATGATTTAATTTTGGCTTTTAATTTGGGGCTTTTTCAGTTCAGGCCAGGGCATAGATGAATCTAGAACCATTCTTTAATACTGTATATTATAACACTAGTTAAAACCATTTCTTTTTTATTTTCATTACGTAAACCTTTCAATGTTGCTAGAGATACAAATTCAGTTTACAGTGTTTTTTTTTATTTTTCAAACTCAGGGTTTCAACGTTTCATTTTTGAGGCAGCTCTTGTCAACTAATACTTGCAGACAGAAAGAGTCTCCAGCTTTATTTAGTTTGACCTCCGTAGACTGACAGGGCTGGAAATGCATGTAAATGCAAACATCTGCTGTCTTCTTGTATGTTTAGTGACTTGGATCTTCAAACCCCACAGGTAAACACGCTTTTAAATAAGACACAAGATTTAGTTAAATTAGCAGAGACCATTTTTATTTCTCTGATCTACATATGTGTTATCCTTTTTGGAATAAAGGGTTCTTTAAAATTGAGTCAAAAACCCTTGTCTTATTTATAGAAACATTTCTTCTAAGAGAGGTCTTCCCTCCCACAAAAAGTCTTCTCACCTTCTTGAAGCCAACAGAGAAAGAGGGTTATAAATGATTTAAAAAATGCCCATGTTAATCCTCAGTGAATTTGCCAAATAAAAGAGATGATAGCAACTGTGTAAATAAAGCAGAGACACTATAGCTAATGTACAAGCTTGAATTTATCCAAAGCTGTTAATGAGTAAAATTTTAAAGAATGAATCCGACTCAACCCAGTCTCTCTGCACATATATTTTATTAAGAATTTTCAGTCAATGCATTGTAACCTATTTTATATGGCACTATTTCTATATTTGTACATTTTGCATTTGTTCCATTAACAAAGTGTCACAAACCACACTAGAATGACACTTGAATGAGAAAGATGTGTACGACAGAGAAGAAATTCTGATATACAAGTGCATTGAGCCATATGATGGAATTCAAAAGGACGATGGATCTGTGAAAATGGAGTGGAACATTTGTCTGCACATGTTAGAATGTTATGAATCTAAAATCACATTTACTTGCCATGTATGGTGTTGTTATCTTAAAATAAAGTCTTACCAACATGTTTTGTACCATTAGAAATGTCTTTACGTTACTTTTGATCAATTTAATGCATCCTTACTGAATAATAAATCTTACTGACCTCAAACTTTTAAATAGCACTATATATGTTGGTTGAATTACATAAAAGACGCTTTTCGGTTAAGGAAAGTGTAATTTTCTTCATTAAGATCTGATGATCCAACCGATGTGAATGAAGACGGACAGAGATGCTGCTGCAGGAGACACACACACACACTTGTATATGTGACTTATGGGGACTCTCCATAAGTGTAATGGTTTTTATACTGTTCAAATATTCTATCCCCCTAAACCTATTGTTGTGGCAAAAATTCTCAAACAAACATCACTGCGTAAGAGACACTCAGAGTCAAATTATATAAAATAGAAGTATTTATTCTTGCAAGAATAGGAGCAGTCTAATACACAGTTGTTACCCTGTGCAGAAGAGTGACACACCCCCAAACAGACTGAACTAGCTTTTATCTTAGTTTCAAGGCCTTCTTCCCCCCAGAGCCTTCCTCCCAGTAGTTTTCCATAGACGTCACTAGTTGGCCCACTAAGCTCCCCTGCACCAAATGGCCTTCTGACATCTAGGTCAGAGGTCCTTGTTCGTCTGTTCTCTGGAGTGTCTCCCTCTTCTGCCTCCCCATGTACATAAACAGAATCCTTTCCCACTACAAGTGAGAGACACACATGTGACATTCTTTGAATCATCTATATTTAACTAAAGATCAATGAATATCATTAAAATTGCCACCACAACTCCTCACTTTTTATCATTCTGATTACCCATAATCACAATAATAAACAATAAGACAAATTTTAAGTCATATCATCACACTTATACTTTTCATCTCTGATTTTTGCATAAATGATCACTCTCCTTGAACCTGTGAAGAAAAGTTTAGAATGAAGAAGCATAAGGCTGTTTTTGTGGGGGAAAGGCCCCGTAATATTTTAGCAAGCAAGTAAACATTTCACTGCGCCGGGCTAAGCGAGAAATCTCTGTTCCTGCGCTCCTGTAAACAGACCCTCAGTCACGACAGTAAGGAAAAGGTAGTTATAACATAGCAAGGAAACAACCAGATAAAAGTAAAATAAAAAATCCCTCAGTTTCAAACCCTATCTTTGTACGCCATCTCGTAACACGGATGACTGCTGCTTTTAACCCCCTTTAAATCTTTGCCCTTAATCTTTCTAAAAAAAAAAAAAAAATAGAAGAAAAACAAACAGAACATACATTTAACACATATCTCACTGTAGCTCCCACTACCTGTATCGTCACATAATTTTGTTCATCCTTGGGATAGACTGTCATTTTCACCAATTGAACAGACAGCAGGTTTTCACCTGTCACTGTAATCATATTCACCCATGAATAACAAAATTATTAGAATAACAATCCTAACTCCTATCATTAAGCCTTTTCCATTAATCTACGCCCATCTCCATATTTCACCTCGGTTTTCCTAACCATATTGTTCACTTCTAATTCAATTTAGTAAGCTCTATTTAATGCCATATTTAACAAAATCTAACCAGAGAAGTCTTATAATTTTATCCATTCTTCTAACCAATGCAGTTGTTCAATATTAACTCTAATATTTCCATTACGGACACAATCAATATATTTTCTACATTTACAATCAAATCAATACTTTTAATTCAAACATGCTGTGGTTCTACTTAATAAGCTTCAACAATTATCCCTATAATTTACATTAATTAATAGATCTTCTCTTCCCAAAAACATTTTCCTTAAATATTTCCTAATGAATAAGTAACCAATCAAATCTTTTGATCTACTGTATATCAATACTAAGCCCTATTTTGATTTAATCAAATCAAATCCTCAAAATAATCACAAAACCCCATTCTTAAACCATTAGCTGGTTCACATCCTCCTCCAGGCGTGTTGATAATCTCGTTCGCCCCATGGACTATGGGATGGTTGTGGCCTGTTGGTGTTGTCTAAGGTGAGAGGGTTGGACCCAGGTATCACATTCTCCAACCATTTTCTGATCCTTATAAGGTTTTCCCTTAAATCACGACCGCACCCCCACTGGAGTTTTCTGCAACCCATCCTGACATTCTGTAAAAGGAAAATTTAAGTTTTGCGCTGCGCAGGTGTGACCTTGTTTCTTTCTGCTACAAAAACAATCCAGGCCAGGATAGTTAGTCAAATTCATCCGTAACCATTATTTTACTAGGCCCATTCTCCCCTGTATTCAAAAGTCTGCATGCTCTGTAAAGAAAAACAATGTCGAGGTTATTTTCAGATAGTAAAATACGTAGTTTCTTTTGTCTGCTGTGCTGCCATGGCCTTCGCTGCTGCATCTGCCCTAGCGTTTCCTGTTGAAACAGTCCTGCAAATACATGTACAGACAGCAAATTTTGTTTGGGACCCAAGTAAACCATATAAGTAAACCATATTTGGCAATTGTTATACCATCTCCCTCTTGATGCACGACACAACTCGAGCATCAATTTAACATAACATTTAACATAGTGTTTTTTTATAAAGTTTGCCATCAACACTAACCCAAACGGCGTCCTTCAGCCAAATTTTTCCCAGACATCCTTCTCTGCCTCTGAAACAAAAATATTACATTCTTCACTTAAAGCCCAATCTCATCTTCTTATCGAAGTATTTGAAGGGCAACGTCCCTGAGTCTCACAGCGAATCTTGCTTTTCAGGCCTGTTGTTTGGTCTCTCAAGTCAGTCATCTACAAACATTTCTAAAGTCATCAATTTTCAGGTCAGGTCGTGCTGTACAGACTTGGTCAATGTCAGTCAATCATTTCTCCCCCTTTGTTCACAATTATCATAAATGTTAAGGGCTCTCTTGATACTTCGAAATTGACTTAGCCAATATGTCATTTTGTTGTTGCCATCAAATCTACAACATTTTCATTTATCTCAGCCCATGCCAGATGGTGATCTACAACTACACAATTCCAATTTACACAAATACTTAAACTGATCCAGAACATAATTCAAATCGACATCCTGCATGACAAAAGTATTACTACCAGACAGAGCTTGATGTCCAATCAACTTAAAGCTCGTCCCATGTTCTGTATTGTCTTTTCAACCGTTCCACTCAGAATTATCGGCTTCTTTAAAATTTGTCATTTGCCTTAACCCATCTGTAATGATAAAACTGTTCTGTTCTAATTTCAATACTGTTCTATTATTAGTACCCCAAACTAATACATACAACATAAAGTGCTGTCACCATCACACACACACTCATACTAGACACACATATGTTAACTGCTCATTCTCAATGTTTGCCCTTTCCTTATATCATCGTTAAAAGGATTTAAATTTTAAATAAGATTTTTACCTTTCCATTTTCCTGTAGCTTCTATCTAATTTTACATGGTCTCTTAACCACTTTCAAAGCATGTCTTGTTCATTATTCATTTAATTTTTTTAGACAAGTCAGCTGGGTTGTTTTGTTTCATTATCATTATTTTTCTTCAGCTTGCTCTAGCAGGCCGATAACAGAAAGACAGACACAGTTACCATTCCTTCTTCCGCTCCAGCAGTCTCTCTCACTATAAATAAATTTCTAAGACTGTACACAATGTAATATTAAATTCATTACAATAACCTTTGACCATCCACCTTTGTTATCCAGACTTAAATCTACAAAGCTGTCTTCATCTTTAGTCACCACCATGTCTAACGACCTTCAGGAGTTAGAACTATGTTATAAACTTCTATACATTTTCCTTGCCCATAAGGCAACCGACATCAAAAAGTTTTATTACTGTCTCCACAACAATTAATAATGGCAATCCCCTCACGGTCTCAGCTGGCTCTTGAAAGCCCATTGCCATTAGCTCCTTGTCTATAATTTTCTTCTCCTCAGGGTGTTGTCCCCCCTGGTATAGTTGCAGACACTTGTCACAATGAAAACAAGCCATACAACTAATGCGGTTTCTTCTGGTGAGTGGTATAGAGGAGCTTTGCATTATGGGGAGACATGCCGTAACTCGTCACCGCGTCATCTCCCCTTAACGCCATAAGGACGCTGCTGGCCTCACAGCTCCTGCTCAACTCTCATACCTGTCTCACATAAAACACCCCCATTCAGGAGATGCCCAGTGACTTTACGTGAGCCCTCTGGCTTGGGTTGCCCCCTGTCTGGCCAAAGAAGGTCTTACCCGTCATAGAGGTGGTCACTCGTGCCCACTGGTGACCGCTTTTTTCCCATCACACAATCGGTTTTCTTCAACAGAACTCAGCTGCTTTCTGGAGCTTAGGAAAGGCACGTTCAAGAGTCACCAGAGCCATTCCGATTGCCTAATAGTGTTCACACAGGGAGACAGGTCAATAACAACAGTATTTAATCACTTAAATCCATTAACCATCTTAAAAGCAGAAATCTAGCTGCTTAGACTATACTCAGCGAATTTGGATCATCCGTACGTTCAGTGAACTTTACCTGTAGACGGAGCCATCGGTCCTGAATGGTGGAGACTAAATGAGACAAAGTTGTTACTGATCCTAAAATGAGCTAATCAAAATGTCACCTCTATCGTTTAAGGCCTGTATTATTATTTTAAAGACTTCTTTAAAGTCATTCAGTTTTACATTTAAAACATTTACAAATACAAATTGCCCTTTATGGCAATTGTTTCTTTAAACATCTCTGTGTCTATGATTCTTCAACTGAAACTGTGCTTTACTACAAATAGCTTATCACAGATAACAGCTTTGAGCTGACATTGAATGAGAGAGACTCTGAGGCATTCAGGACTGGCACACTGCACTCTCATAAACTTCTAACATCAAACTTTTATCTACCATCCTATAGCTTTATCCCAGCTTAAGGCATATTTGCCAGAAATTACATGTGTTTCCAAATAAACATAATTTTTATAGTTGTCTTTATTTAGACATTACAAATTTCCACTCAGATTGAGTCTCTGTTGCACTGGCAGTTTCAGCCACAGTACACATCAGATCCAGATAAGCAAACTGTTTCATTACAGCCAATAATAAACTTATCTTTGAAAGCAAAACATCAGCTTCTAGTTCTTTCATGGTCAACCTTTCAAGCTGTTTGTTTAATCAGCATTCAGCAACTGTTAATCCAGTATTGCTTCTGCTTATTTGATCTTCAATAAAAATAATTATTTTAGTTCTAAATAATGTTTCACATTTCTCAATCTTGATTTTAGTGTCAAGTTCTCAATTACGTTAACTTTGACAAGGCCAGCACTCTCTGCTTGATACATCTTTTGCAATTATTCTAATTCATTCGTGAGATTAGTCTCTCTCCTTAATCTAAACCCTTTCTAAAATGTTTAATTAAAACACAATCATCCTGTTAGTTACTTTGATATATTTTGCAACTCACATTTGTTGGAGTCATTAATTTTACATCAACCTGTATTCATCAATTCACTTTTAAAAATTACTATTATAGATCTTTTCTTTCTTATAGGATTCACTTTAAGACTTCAATCCTTTGACCTTGTTTTTATCTCTTATTTCTCAGACGAAAAATGTTACTGTCGTCATTTAAACACTGATCTACTTTCAAACCCCACATTATTATCAGAAATGTGTCACGTGTTAAATGGTCCTGCTGACCACAATCAAGACTCTCTCTCTCATCTGGTTAGTTCATGTGTCAGCCTCAATTACAGCATCAGACACCTTGACTATAGTTTGATCACTGTGAGCTTGCAAACGGCTCCAACTTACTGCACACTCTTGAAGCAGTGTGTGTCCCATTTCAGGAATGTAAACAGAGCCACTGATAAGCAGTCCTCTGTATTCTTTTACAGTCCACCAGTCGCGGATTTAATCACAATAGCCAAATCATAATCATAATTTCATGAGCAGCACAGAAAATGCTCAAAATATTCGAATTTGTTTTCTGTCTTTACACATTTCTCCCAGCTTATCTTTTACAAAACATCATCTGCAAATCTCTTCAAAGTGAGATCTTCTGAGCAGAGCTGTTTACAGCATTTGCTCTCTTCTGTCTCACTATTTATTTATTTATTTATTTATTTATTTTCCCGAACTGTTCCGTTACTCTTCGTAAAGTGTAACAATTTGTACATCATTATTTTCATTACAACTGGTTTGAAGCCTTTTCCCTTCCATCACATGGTTAGTCTGCAGATTCAACTTAATATTATCATTATTGTCTCAGTCTTATCTCTACTGTTTCTCCAAAACAGATTATATTACTCAGTCCGTAAATTACACAGACAACCATTACAGCTACTTGCTTCAATACCCTTATTTTCTTAAACATTAATAAAATAAAGCAGATATATCATCATTTCAATCATTATTTTATCAAACTCTAGAATTGTTCCCCATTCTTCTTAAAACATTCTTCATATCATGTTAATCCCTGTCAATCATACAATGCCTTATTTTATTCTAAAACTTTTCATATCATTTAAACAGTTAATTTGACTTCCATAAATTCTGTCAGACCATGTCTATTTTCATCACATATAGTTTTCTACTATATTTCTCCTTTCTTTTCTTAAACATGCCAGTTCCTTCATTATCTAACCAGTACACGCATGTCTCACACACCAACCTTTTTGTTTTTTCACTTCCCTCTTCCACCAAGTCTCTCACTTACAGTTCCCTCTATTTCACACAGACAGCCTTATTGCTTCTTGCTACTTCAATCCTTGTCATATAAATTTAAGTTCTATAGACATCTAATGTCATGCATCCATTTACTGGATGAAGAAGTAAAAAAAACATTATTTCTCCTGGCAGTTCGACATTTTATCTCCAAGCCAACAATCCATTATCTGTTCACATTTTTTACACACATGTTGAACGCAGACACAACTTTTGTTTCTCACTGCTCTGTTCAACTGATTCCGGCACCATCTTTAATGTTGTGGCGCTCAATACCTCATTTGACAAAACACCGGTGTACCAAATTTCGCAAGCTTGCTTTTGAGACTTCCCCATACCGGCTGTTTTCTGTTCTCTGTGGATTTCTCTTCAACGCGCGTTTTCTTTAATCTGTTAGGCGTCCCTAACAAATCCGACTCTTTTCTTTTAACCCAAATCGGTCGGGTTGCACTATTTAGTGCCCTCCTAATTATGGTTTACCAAAAAAAAATTCTTTTCTGGCTCCCCCTAATTAGCCTCAGCACCTAAAAAACAATTTGCTCCGTGGTGGAACAACTGATCTTCAGGTTACCTATCTGTTTGAAACCTCTTGATCCGTTACAGATCTCAGTTAATCTCAGATAATTTTCGTATCTGTTTGAAACCTCTTGATCCGCTACAAATCTCAGTTAATCTCAGATAATTTTCTCTCGTATCTGTTTGAAACCTCTTGATCTATATATAGATCTCAATTAATCTCAGATTACGTACCACAGAAACAGCCCTCAGCCAATATGGTTCAATTTCACTCTTCCCCCAATTAAACCGAATTTAAATGACCCTTACCAGAGACGTTGTTTCGTGCCACTTGCGGGTTCTTTAGATTCCAGTGGTCGATTCTCCCGGCCCTGATATCGGTCGGCCCCTCTCTCTCAAGTTTACGAGGTAGAGCTGGAACTTACTTAGTCCAGGTGGCCAAACACCGTCCGATCTCAGGTCCAGGGAGGCACGTCCAAGGAATATCACTTCTGACACCAAAACTGTTGTGGCAAAAATTCTCAAACAAACATCACTGCGTAAGAGACACTCAGAGTCAAATTATATAAAATAGAAGTATTTATTCTTGCAAGAATAGGAGCAGTCTAATACACAGTTGTTACCCTGTGCAGAAGAGTGACACACCCCCAGACAGACTGAACTAGCTTTTATCTTAGTTTCAAGGCCTTCTTCCCCCCAGAGCCTTCCTCCCAGTAGTTTTCCATAGACGTCACTAGTTGGCCCACTAAGCTCCCCTGCACCAAATGGCCTTCTGACATCTAGGTCAGAGGTCCTTGTTCGTCTGTTCTCTGGAGTGTCTCCCTCTTCTGCCTCCCCAGGTACATAAACAGAATCCTCTCACTACAAGTGAGAGACACACATGTGACATTCTTTGAATCATCTATATTTAACTAAAGATCAATGAATATCATTAAAATTGCCACCACACTATCCATCACAGAAAACTGTTTCCATTTTTTTGGATAAAAAAAAAAACAGTTTAGTATATTTTTTTAAGCCATCTGGTTTATAAGGACACAGCAAATTACCATGTTTGTGTTGTAATACCCATGTCATTATACACATGTGTGTCCTCATAAACCATATACACACACACACACATACATAGCCTACACACACAAAAATGCTAGCTTGATGCTTAATCTACTTGCTTATAGTAATATGACATTGTGTTAACACTGCTTCAGAATAAAGCTTAACATCCGAGCTATAACTCTAAGTTTGATATTTATTTATGTATTCATTACAAAATTTTCTCCCAATGTATTTACATATAGAAGCTATCTTAGTAATATAAAGCTGTCTTTATAATTTAGGAAGGGAGTCGGAAATCTGGATTTCTTGATGCTTGTTACTTCAGCTTGTTACTCAAGTTATGAGGTTATATATGTAGACAGCTGTCTAGTTTTGTTTCTCCCTTTGTTATATGCAGACAGGATTCCGACACACTTTGTCCAAACTTTTGGGAAGAAAAAAAAAGAAAAGAAAAAAAGATAAATAATTGTTAGTTCCCTTTCGTAGTCACTCGAGTTACGTCGGATGAAGTAGAATGGGGGTTTCGCTTAGAAGCCTGTCATCTTCGAGTATTAAAAAACGAGCCAATGGCAATGAAATGCCATGGGTCTGCGGAATTTGCATAGCGTATCTATAAAAAGCGGACGCCGGCAAAGGCAGTCATGTTTTCGCTTCAGAGCCAAGAGCATCTCTTCACTCCACAAGCCAAGATCCTGAGTTTATCAGTGACTTCATCTCTTCGAGACGAGCGAACTCTCCGGTGTTGGTGTGACAGCGGTATCCAGCGAGCTTCACATTGCCTGCGATCTGAGCAGTGGTCTGCCAGTCTGTGTGTTTCTCCCTGGTCGCCTCAGCATCGCAGAGTTTTTCCTCTCACTAAAAGAGCTGCACGTGGCACGTCTTTTTAAAGATGTCTCGCCCGTGTTCTTCTGGTTCCGGTCGATTTCTGTCAGCCTTTGATGGGCACGATCGTGGATGACCCATGTTCCTTCTGTGGGAACATGACCATCGCGACACTGAGGTCGAGACTCAATGATCTCGCAAGAGAGAGAGCCCCCTCATCCACACCCCGATCTACCCCCTCCACGAGAGGTGGTACTTCGGCTGGTGGACAGGGTGACTTGAGGGTGACGGTGTGGAACAATCCGACGATGCGTCCTCGGACCACACCCCCCTCTGCAGTGTTGCAACCCGCGAGTGCCGCGGTTATTCAGGCGGGTCCATCTGCGGATGCCCCGCGTGTTTCATTTGGCGCTCCAGAGGAAGACTCGATGTCGATCGCTGCATCACAAGGTGGGAAGGAGTCTTCGGGAAGTGATGATGCGGCTGCGTTGCCTCCCTCGGGAGTGCCAGCGTTGTCCGAGTCGGATCCCGAGATGACGGTCATGCTCTCCCGGGCCGCCGCGAGCATCGGGCTGGAATGGAACCCTCCGCCCTGTCCCGATGATTAGTTGGATGATTAGTTTTTGGGGGCGGCTGCTGGTTCAAGCCCGCAGCCAACCCCAATATCATTCTTCCCGGAGGTGCATGAGGAGTTGTCGAAGTCCTGGAAGTCCCCATTGACTTCCCGTGACCACTCGACAGCTTTCTCCGACTTTCCTCCCCTCGATGGGGCTACACTGGGGTTCCCCCGGTTGAACGCTCTGTTGCGATGCAACTGTGTCCTCAGAGCGCTTCTTCTCGCGGTAACCCTAAGCACCCGTCCAAGGCCTGTAGATTTTCGTCTACTCTGGTGGCGAAGTCTCACAGAACTGCAGGACAGGCGGCTGCCTCTCTGCATGCCATGAGCAGCTTGCAGGTCTACCAGGCCTAGCTGCTTAGGGTTATGCACGAGGGTGGGACTGACCCAGGGCTCTTTGATGAGCTGCGTGCCGCCACTGACCTCGCTCTCCGAGCGACGAAAGTGGCCGCACGCTCCCTGGGCCAGGTGATGTCCACTTGTGTGGTCCAGGAGCGTCACCTTTGCCTGAACCTGGCTGATATGCGGGACGCCGAGCGGACTCGTCTGCTCGACTCCCCCATATGCGGTTGAGGACTTTGCCCAGCAGTCCTCAACCGCCCAGAAGCAGTCTGAGGCGATTAAACACATTCTTCCCCAACGGCTTGCTGCTGCCTCCACCCAGCTGTCGGCACAGACCCCGCCCCTCCCGCACGGCCCCAGCAGCAGCCTTCACCCGGGCCACATCGTGGAGGAAGCCGCAGAAAGGCGCCACAGCCCTCACCAGCCCCGCACCCCGCTAAACGCCAGGATAAGCAGCGCTCCTGAGACGGACTGCTCAGTGATGGTGTCGGTTTTTTCCCAGGAGGTGGTTGCAGGCGCCCTCCTTCCCCCAGTGGAGGGCCGGGGGAGAATCTTTTGTTTTCCACTCCCTGCTGCTCACCCACGGGTGGGCAGCACCCTATTGTGGTCAAAGAAAGAACTGACATACCCATCACTGAGCACACAGAGCCGGACGACAGTGCGCGCCGCCCCCGGGCCTCGCCACTCTCTCCCCACTCTGTCACAGAGTTCTCGGGCCGCAGTGCGCGCCGCCTCCGGGCCTCGCCACTCCCTCCCCCCTCTGTCCCAGAGTGCGCGGATGACAGTGTGTGCCGTCTCCAGGCCTCACCACTCTCGTCCCCCTCTGTCGCCAGACCCCTGGCAGAGCAGACCCCCGTGGAACGCTGGTCCTTCCCTGGTCTCCTCTGTCAGGACGTGGACTAAGACCGTGCCCCCACACCGGGCCGCTATGCCACCCATGTCCGGGCCGGTCATTCCGCTTCGTTGCCCCTCCGGGGGGATGTCTGTGGTTCGTGTGACCCCGCTGGTTCAGTTTTTGGGAGCCTGGCTATAGCTTCCCAATCTGTCACGCTGGGTCGCCCGAACCATCAGGCTCGGCTATGCGATTCAGTTCGCACGGTCTCCTCCCCGCTTCAGGAGAGTCCGCTTTACTGTGGTCGGTGGCAATGTCCCCATCATGAGAGCAGAGGTTGCCACCCTACTGACGAAGGGTGCAATCGAGACTGTCCCTCTGGCCGAAATGAAGTCCGGGTTTTACAGCCCCTACTTCATTGTCCCCAAGAAAACCGGTGGGTTACGGCCGATCCTGGACCTGCGTGTCTTGAACCGCTCCCTTCACAGGCTGCAATTCAAGATGCTCACGGCCAAGCGCATTTTCGAATGTGTGTTCGGCCCCAGGATTGGTTTGCAGCGGTAGACCTGAAGGACGCCTACTTTCAAGTCTCCATTTTAC
The DNA here is from genome assembly GCA_030578255.1 of Tiaroga cobitis. NCBI lineage: Eukaryota > Metazoa > Chordata > Actinopteri > Cypriniformes > Leuciscidae > Tiaroga > Tiaroga cobitis. Next base: position 16,878,660 of record CM060612.1, on the reverse strand, counting down.
CTCGACACAGACCGTTTCTTCGGTTAGCTTTCGAGAGGCAGGCATACCAGTACGCGGTTCTCCCATTCGGGCTGGCTCTGTCTCCTCACGTCTTCACGAAGATTGTCAAGGCAGCCCTTGTTCCCCTGCGCGAACACGGGGTTCGTATCCTGAATTATCTCAACGACTGGCTAACTAATATAGCGGACAAGTACGTGTTGACCCAGGAGCAACGCACGGAAGCGGTGCAGGGCAAGGCGTACTGCCAGCAACTCGAGGCAATTGACATGCATGAGGCGCTGGGGTCCTGTCCAGGAGCCCGCGGCTGCATGTCCATTGCACATGGCGCCCCAGCCCGTGGCAGAGGCATCTGTGGAGACGACAACATGCCTGGAAACTCGTTCTAGGGGAACTCCGGCCCGTAGAAAGCTGAGGTTCCGCCACGGGGTGAAGGTCTGACGGCAGGTCGGAGTTATTAAAACTCTGAGCGTACCGCGATGCCATGCCCACCTCGGGACTCGATCGCGAAGCCACAGCTGAAGCGGTCTCATATGAAGCAATCCGAGTGGCGTTGCTGCGGCTGCGGATGCCATATGCCCCAGGAGCCTCTGAAAAAGTTTCAGTGGGACCGCACTCTTGCCCTCGAACTGTCGAAGACAAGTCAGCAGTGAGTGTGCGCGCTCGCTCGTAAGCTGCGCGGACATGGCGACCGAGTCTATCTCCATACCGAGAAAAGAGATCCTCTGCACGGGGCAAAGTTTGCTCTTCTCCCAGTTGACCCGAAGGCCCAGACGGGCTAGGTGCCGGAGCACTAAATCTCTGTGTTCGCAAACCTGATCTCGAGAGTGAGCTAATATTAGCCAGTCGTCGAGATAATTCAGGATGCGAACCCCGTGTTCGCGTAGGGGAACAAGGGCTGCCTCGACGACCTTCGTAAAGACGCGAGGAGACAGAGCCAACCCGAATGGGAGAACCGCGTACTGGTATGCCTGCCCCTCGAAAGCAAACCGAAGAAACGGTCTGTGTCGAGGTAAAATGGAGACCTGAAAGTAGGCGTCCTTCAGGTCTATCGCTGCAAACCAATCCTGTGGCCGCACGCATTCGAAAATGCGTTTGGCCGTGAGCATCTTGAACGGCAGCCTGTGAAGGGAGCGGTTCAAGACGCGCAAGTCCAGGATTGGCCGTAACCCACCGGTTTTCTTGGGGACAATGAAGTAGGGGCTGTAGAACCCTGACCTCATCTCGGCTGGAGGGACAGCCTCGATTGCACCCTTCGCCAGCAGGGTAGCAACCTCCGCTCTCATGACCGGGGCATTGCCACCGACCATAGTAAAGCGGACTCCCCTGAAGCGGGGAGGAGACCGTGCGAACTGAATCGCATAGCCGAGCCTGATAGTTCGGGCGACCCAACGGGACAGATTGGGGAGCTCTAACCAAGCCCCCAAAAACTGATCCAGCGGAATCATCCGAGCCACAGGCGTCCCCCCGGAGGGGCAGCGAGGCGGAGTGACCGGCACAGGCAAGGGTGGCATAGCGGCCCTGAGCGTGTGCACAGCCAAGCTCCGCGCCCTGACAGAGGAGACCAGGGAAGGACCAGCGTTCCACGGGGGTCTGCTCTGCCAGGGGTCTGGCGATAGAGGGGGATGAGAGTGGTGTGGTCCGGGGACGGCACGCACTGTCATCCTCGCCCTCAGAGACAGAGGAGGACGAGAGTGGCGAGGCACGGGGGCGTCGCGCACTGTCATCCGGCTCTGTGTGCTCAGTGATGGACATTTCGGTTCTTTCTTTAACCACATTAGGGTGCTGCCCACCCGTGGGTGAGCAGCGGGGAGTGGAGAACAAAAGATTCTCCCCCGGCCCTCCACCGGGGGAAGGAGGGGGCCTGCAACCGCCTCCTGGGAAAAAACCGACACCAACACTGAGCAGCCCGTCTCAGGAACGCCGCTTGGCCTGGCGTTTAGCGGGGCGCGGGGCCTGAGGGGGCTGGGACGCCTTCCTGCGGCTTCCTCCACGACGCGGCCCGGGTGAAGGCTGCTGCTGGGGCCGTGCGGGAGGGGCGGGAGCCGCAGGGGGGCGCCCTCGGCGGCGAGCAGGCTGAGGCGTCTGTGCCGACGGCTGGGTGGAGGCAGCAGCTGGCCGTCGGGGCAGAATATGTTTTATAGCCTCAGACTGCTTCTGTGCGGTTGAAAACTGCTGGGCGAAGTCTTCAACCGCTCCGCCGAAGAGGCCGGCCTGGGATATGGGGGCGTCGAGCAGACGAGTCCGCTCAACGTCCCGCATATCGGCCAGGTTCAGCCAAAGGTGACGCTCCTGGACCGCGCTAGTGGCCATCACCTGACCCAGGGAGCGAGAAGCCACCTTCGTCGCCCGGAGAGCGAGGTCGGTGGCGGCACGCAGTTCGTCGAACGTCCCTGGGTCAGTCCTGCCCTCGTGCATGTTTCTGAGCAGCTGGGCCTGGTAGACCTGCAAGGTGCTCATAGCATGCAGGGCAGCAGCCGCCTGTCCTGCAGCTCTGTGAGACCTCGCCACCATGGATGACGAGAATCTACAGGCCTTGGACGGGTGCTTAGGATTGCCACGAGAGGAGGCGCTCTGAGGACACAGTTGCATCGCAACAGAGCGCTCCACCGGGGGAATCCCAGTGTACCCATGGGCAGCTGCGCCATCGAGGGGAGGAAAGGCGGAGAAAGCTGACGAGCGTTCACGGGAGGTCAAAGGAGCCTTCCATGATCTCGACAGCTCCTCATGCAGCTCCGGGAAGAAAGGAATTGGGGTTGGCTGAGGCCGTGAGGCGGCAGCCGCACCCAAAAACCAATCGTCCAGCCGCGAGTGCTCGGGGCAGGGTGGAGGGTTCCACTCTAGCCCGATGCTCACGGCTGCCCGGGACAGCATGGCCGTCATCTCGGGATCCGACACGGGCAACGCTGGGACTCCCGAAGGAGGCAACGCAGCCGCATCCTCACTTCCCGAAGACTCTAGCCCACCTTGTGATGCCGCGATCGACATCGTGTCATCTTCTGGAGCGCCGAATGAAACACGCGGGACTTCCGAAGAAGGACCCGCCTGAATCACCGCGGCACTCGCGGGTTGCAACACAGCGGAGGGGGGTGTGGTCCGAGGACGCATCGTCGGATTGCTCCACACCGTCACCCTCAGATCACCCTGTCCCCCAGCCGAACTACCACCTCTCGTGGAGGAAGCAGGACGGGTGGTGGACGCGGGGACTCTCACTGAAAGATCATCGAGTCTTAATCTAAGTGTTGCGATGGTCATGTTCCCACAGAAGGAACATGAGTCATCCACGAGCGCTGCTTTAGCGTGTTCGAAGCCCAGACACACAAAGCAGCGCTCGTGCCCATCAGAAGATGACAGATAACGACCGCAACCAGAAGAACACGGGCGAGACATCTTTAAAAAGACGTGCCACGTGCAGCTCTTTTAGGAGAGGAAAAACTCTGCAATGCTGAGGCGACCAGGGAGAAAACACAAAGTCAGGCAGACCACTGCACAGATCGCAGGCAATGTGAAGACTCGCTGGATACCGCCGTCACACCAACACTGGAGAGTTCGCTCGTCTCGAAGAGGTGAGTCACTTGTAAACTCAGTTTGTGGCTGTGGAGTGAAGAGGTTCTCTTGGCTCCGAAGCGAAAACATGATCTGCTGTTGCAGCTGTCTCTCCTTAAATACTCACGCAGTGAGGCGGAGATACATTATGCAAATTCCGCAGACCCTTGGCATTTCATTGCCATAGGCTCGTTTTTAAATACTCGAAGAGGATTGGCTTTCTGGCGAAACCCCCATTCTCCGTCATCCGACGTAACTCGGAGTGACTACGAAAGGGAACTTTGCTTTGCCCTCAGGGAAATGTGGGCGACCACCACATGTGGACTCTGCAGATACAACTGAAATGACAAAACCTGAATATAGTTCAAGGGAGAGAGTTGAATACATCTGCTTTAATAAATACACACTGGATCTGCGTCACCCCTACTCTAAATACTTGACCTGTGAACAAGGCGAATGGAGTGGCAACATTAAGTGTTTAAGTATGAAAACTCTAAACATTAATGACAGATTAGGCTTTTCTTACTATATTATAATTATTATGTGTAAGTTTTATGTAATCTTGTAGTCTTGTAGTGCTGATGAATCAATGAATGTATATTGTAACAGTGACAGTGAGATGTTGTGTTTGTTTCAGAGCCTTGTACAGTGACGTTGGAGGAAATGGATGACAGAGGTATAGAGCTGCGATGGGTTGGACGGGAAAAGATATTCTCACCACATCAGGACAGAATCAGCTTTGCATGTCAGAGGGGCAAACGTTTAATAGGCAGTAACAGTAACCTAATACAATACTGTAATGATGGAGTGATTAATTTGCCTGAGTGTGTGTGACAAGGAGAATAAAACATCACTGATGTATCAGCTGTACTACTAATCAAAAACAAATGGAGCAAATCAAAATAAACGCTTTTACAATTCAGTTTCTCTGTTTTGTAATTCTTGCAATTAAAACTAAATACATGATAAAATCAACATGTTTAAAATGTGCTTTAAAAAAAAAGATAACTCATGCATGTGTATGAAAAAAAAAAACTTTCAAAAAAATTGCAAAAAGCCTGTAGGAACAAACAGAAAAGTGCTGGTAATCAAGTATTTTTACTACCATGCAAATACGGGGGAAGAAATACATTTTTTTATTATATATATATATATATATATATATATATATATATATATATATGATTTTATTTATTGAATTTTTCACAACAACAGACAAACACTAAAAATAAATAAATAAATAAAGGGTAGGGTAGGCTATGTAGGGTTAACACACACATAGCACACATGGACAGAAACTGCACCAAATTTGCGCTATATGCGGATGATGGGGCCATATGGATGAGAGGAAGGAATGTGACATACGTGTTAGAGAACATAAGGAAAGCAGTAGAGAAAGTAGAAAAGTGGTCATATGAGTGGGGGTTTAAGATTTCCACAAGCAAATCCTGTTGATGTTCACGAACAAACTAAAGTGTCAGGTTGGAAAGTTAATTTTATATCAGCAACCAATGGAAAAAGTAAATGAATTTAAGTACCTGGGTTTATGGTTTGATAGTAAATATACATGGAAAACACACATAAAGCACTTAGAAACTAAGTGCAAAAAAGTTATTAACCTACTGAGAGCTGTGGCTGGTTATGAGTTATCCGCATATAGAGCTAATTTGTGTTTATCTAAATTTGACATTTATCATAATGTTAAACAATACTGGGCTGATTGCACTCCCCTTTGGTATACCATTGCTTACATTAAACTCCATGGATACCTCTGATCCAACTTTCACTCTTATTTTCCTATTTGTTAAAAGATCCATTATCGTCCAAAACCCATTCTACTTAGTTTAATAAGCAGACCTTCTCTCCACATAGTATCATACGCCTTCTCTATGTCAAAATATACAATTTTTCACTTTGTTACTTACTCTAACTAGAGCATCTGTTGTGGAGTGTCCTTTTCGAAATCCACTTTGTATGTTAGTCAGTAATTCTCTCTTGTTCAAGTACATGCGATATCCTACGAACTATTACCCTCTATCCACCATTTGCATAAGTGAGGTGTCAACGCTATGGGCCTATAATTACCAGGATTAGTTGGATCTTTACCAGGTTTATTAAATGGTAATATAATTGCACTTTTCCAGCTACTCGGTATCATTCCATACCTCCATATTTTATTGAAGAATCTTAGCACTAAAATAAATGATTCTATTGGTAACTGTCGAAACATGGCATAACACAAATGATGTTTTATAAACAAAGTTCGGGAGGAGCACGTTCAAATAATCATTCCAATCAACTGGTCATCAAACAATTACCATGTCTACCCTATCAGCACGAGAAGGAGCATATAAATATTCACTCTGTCAACTCTCCTAACATTCCTTGACAGTTTCAGCATCTGGTCCCGCCCATTTGTTACAATGTCTGAGATCGAACTCTTCCCGTCCGACGACGACTCCTTCGTCGCCCAGGCTCCATCACAGCATCCCACCACTGCAACGAGCTCCCACGCTCAACAGGACAGCGCATCTGAACTTCCAGCATCACCACGCGGCCGCCGGTCTAGCCGAGCCGCTTCCCGTACTCCGAGGCGCCGGGGCTTGCCCTCACCTCCACCATCAAGACCTCCTCCACCATCTCCAGCTTCCTCCTACACCTCAGCACAACCCAATATTCCCGCAATTGAGAAGTGGACAGTGCTGGGGTTGAGACAAGCGCTAATCAGCGCTGATGTTCATTTTTCTAGGAGAAGAAACAAAGCACAACTATACAACCTGTACGTTTCACTCCAGGCAGCTTTCCCTTCTCCAAAATCCACTCCACCTTCAAAATCCGCAAAAAGGCAAGTAATTACAAGGCTCCAAACTCACGTTCCCAGAAATCACCTTCTCCCGCTCTTGCAGGGCCCAGTTTTCCGCGAGCGCCAGGCCGCAGCAGGCCTCCAGCTAGCCTGGGCCGCGCCCCAGATTCCGCCGCCGTCAGGCCCCTCTCTTCTCTCCGCTCCGCCGAGCTACAGACCGCAGTCTTTTCCAGCACCGCACCTCACGTAACAATGCCAGTTTCAAGCGAAACGGGCCGCTCTTTCAGCGTGAGTATGCCAACGGCACAGGCCCAACTACCACATACTTTCCCTGTCACTTTTTCCAACCCTTTCCCCTGTCCATGGCCTGCAGCCCCACCACCAGACTCTAGCGCGAGGCTGCTTCAGCTCGAGGCGCAGGCCCAGGCACCTTTTTTACCTCCCCAGCTCCCCTCCTTTCCCACTTTTCCAGTTCTTCCTCAAGCTTTAGGGGCCGACCCAAGTGTGAGGTTGCCTCCACAAACGGCCTCGGCCCCAGGGGGTTTTCTTCCTAACACCTTTCCCCAAAATCGGTCTCCTTTCACGCTGTTCTCCGCAACGCCGATGCCCATCCCGCCGAACGCTACAGCTATGGAACCGCCCCCTGTTGCCAGCAACATCAGAGCACAGATCCTCACAGGTGCGGACATCGATTTATCTTCCCTTCTTTCTTTATTCCCCCCCTCTGTCTCAAATCGCCAAATCGACTGCGGCGATTTTGCAGTCACCCTCAAAAACCCAGTTTATAATTCATCACGCATTCTGTCGTTTTCTGAATTTGCAATTGCTTTCAGCCGGTATAGCGAAATAATTTGTGCCGCACTTCCCCACAGGAGACGAGAGCTAAACGACTATCTCGCGATAATCGCAGAGCTCGCGTTATCATACGGAGGAACCCATTTTTATACTTACCACAAATTGTTCTCCGCAAAGTGCGCCGTCCGCGTAGCTCAGTGGAACCAGTGCCCTTACTGGGGCGCCCTAGACACAGAGCTACACAATAGAGTGTTCCTAGGCTGCCGTAACATTTCCTGCGCTGTTTGCAGATCCGTTTCGCACTCCACCACGGCGTGTCCCTTGATTAACCCTGCAAATCCTCCCCGCCCAGATTCACCAGCTGGGAAATCAACTAGTTATGTCCCGCGGCCAGCAAACATTAATTTCAACGACTCAGCCACTGATTCTAAAAGAAGAAAAACCTCCTTCCCATCCAACAACCAAGTCTGCAATAACTTCAATTCAGGACGTTGCTCACGGCAACGCTGCCGTTATTAACACATCTGCAGCTATTGCGGTGGCGCGCACGCTCGCACTATATGCCCTGTAAAAAGGTCCGTAAATAAAGATTCCAAAAATTACTTGTCGACTCCTGTGAATTTTTCTCGTCTGTCTTCTGAATTAGCTCACCACCCTAACACTAACTTTACTGACTATTTACTGTCTGGTCTCGAACACGGCTTCAAACCCGGCGTTGAAAGCCTTCCCACTCAAAGTATCATATGTGACAATCTCCAGTCTGCTCGCTGAACCTGAAACAGTCGACATCCTGATTAAAAAAGAAATCGAATCAGGCTTCATGATTGGTCCGTTTAACATTCCTCCTTTCGAATGTTTCCGCGTCAGCCCCATTGGAGTGGCCACTAGAAAATTTTCAGGCAAAAAACGTTTAATAATCGATCTCTCAGCCCCGCATAATTCTCCGTTTCCAAGCATAAACAGCCTTATCTCGCTTGAACAATTTTCTCTTCATTACCACACCATTGACCAAGCCATAACCTTGATTAAAGACGCAGGCTACGGCGCTTGGCTCGCTAAAGTCGACATCACTTCTGCTTTTAAAGTAATGCCCATTCATCCAGATTCATGGCATTTGTTCGGCGTACGCTGGCAAGAGAAATTTTACTTTGCCGTCCGTTTAACTTTCGGCTGCAAAAGCAGCCCCAAGATTTTCGACATGCTATCAGAAGCCATTTGCTGGATTCTTTCCAATAACTACTCGATACCCTACTTAATCCACCTGCTAGATGATTTCCTAATTATCTCACCACCCGACACCATCCCAGCTGCGCATCTTCTCACAGTCCAAAAAGTCTCCGCTGAGCTCGGGATTCCAATCGCCCAAGAAAAAACCATGGGCCCAGCCACATCCATCGAATTTCTGGGCATTAATTTGGACACAGTCAATTTCCAGGCCTCACTGCCCAAGGAAAAAAATCGACAGGATTATTCTGGTCGCATCCACCCTCCTAGAAAATCCAAATTGCTCTAAACGAGAGCTACTATCTCTGCTCGGCCACTTAAACTTTGCGATGTGCATCATCCCGCAAGGCCGCCCTTTCATCTCACATCTTCTCTTCCTCGCATCATCAATCCACGCGCTAGAGGACCAAATTTCCCTAACTACGTCATGTTGCAACGAGCTCAGTTTATGGATAACCTTCCTTAAACAATGGAACGGCCTGTCTTTTTTCTATAACAATCTGATTTCTCTACCCGTGGATATCCAACTGTTCACTGACGCTGCTCCCTCTGTCGGTTTCGGGGGATTCTACCAAGGCCGTTGGTTTGCTTCTACATGGCCCGCCCAGCTGTTAGACTCACCGCAATCACAATCATCCTCAGCGCTGTTCGAATTGTATCCTTTAGTAGTAGCAGCCTTCCTGTGGGGTAAAGAATGGTCAACTAACAGCATCATGGTACACTGCGATAATGAAGCAACCGTGCACTGCATCAACAAAGGCCGCTCAAATTCCCCCGCACTAATGCCTCTCCTAAGACGCCTCATTTGGATCGCAGCTTGCGATCAATTCATCTTAACTGCCAAACATGTTCCCGGGTCCAGAAATCAAATAGCTGACTCTCTCTCTCGTTTTGCTTTCCAGAAATTCAGGCTGCTGGCGCCAGATGCGGACCCTTTTCCAACCCCAGTACCTCACTATTCAGAGCTGATATTCCCATAAACCACCCACTGAAACCACTTCTCGATGCCTCTCTTAATTCCATCCTTCAAGCCGTTTCACCCAGCACCCTCCAATCCTACTTAACCGCATGGAAGTGTTTTAAGTCTTTTCACTCAACATACAACCTGCCTTTTCCCAACTTTTCTCTGCTTACCATCACTTCATTCATATCCTATCTCAACAGCATCAAGAACCTCAAAGCCTGCTCTATCAAGGGTTATCTAAGCGGAATCCAATTCTTCCACAAACTCCTTTTTGGTTCACCTTCCTCAGACATAACAAATTCTCAGACATCAATGCTCATCAAAGGCATCCAAAAAACCCAACCCACCCGCCCTGATGCCAGACAACCAATAACTTTAGACATACTCGCTAAATGCATCTTCACCCTTCGCCGAGGCTATCACTCCACCAACACAGCCCGTACACTGGATGCAATGTTCATATTGGCTTTTTTCGGTTTTCTCAGATGCTCAGAACTCACCATCACTTCCAGTTTTAACCCAAAAGTCCACCCCACAATCTCAGATCTATCAGTTCTAGACAACGAAACCATCTCTTACTTCATAAAGCAAAGCAAGACAGATCAAATGAAAAAAGGCCATTTCATGTACATCTTCAATCTCCCATCACCAATCCAACCGTACCAATCTCTCTTAGCATACTTGTATTTCAGGAACTCGCAGGCCAAGTCCCCTTCCGACCCACTCTTCACTGATGATTCCAATCCCTGATGATTCCCCCGTCACACGTTTCTGGTTCCAAAAACACCTCAAGTCCATTTTGCTCCAATCAGGCATCCCAGCAGACCATTTGTCCAGCCATTCATTCCGTATAGGCGCAGCAACCACAGCCGCCCAAAAAGGCCTCTCCCAGCAGCAGATTCAAGAGCTTGGCCGCTGGTCATCGGAGGTCTTTAAGAGTTACATCCGTTCAAACCGCTTCCATATCAAAGAAGCTCAACGAACCCTCATAAGTTAAAATTCTCCAGTATCAACTTTCTCATACAACCAACCTTACAGGCCCACCACTCCCGCAGGAGCCCCGTCCCCCATCCCAACTCACTCCACGGCCACAGCAGTGCCTTCTCCGCTCCCGCAGGAGCCACCATATCCTGCTCCTGCAGGAGCTCAGCCCTCCTTCCAACTTTCCTTTCGGATAGCCAGAAAGCAATTTCAAAGCAAGTTCGGTTCCAATACAGCAGCAGCATCATCTCTTCCTTTCCAGCAGAAGCTCGTTCTCAATCCAACTGGCCCACCGGTTAGAAAGAACTACAACACAATCTTCTCCTCTCCCGCAGGAGCCCAGTCTTTAATCTAACTTTCCTACTGGACAGTCGAGTCCAGAAAGCAAGTTCGGCCCACCTCAGCAGCAGTATCATCTCTTCCACTCCCGCAGGAGTTCCATTTTCTTCTTCCAACTCGCTCCATTCCCACGGAATCATTATCTCTTCCGCTCCAGCAAGTACCCAACTCTCCCCTCAACTCACCATGGGATGCCTGGAAAGCAAGTCGAAAGCAAGTTTGTCCACTGTCGCAGCAGTGTCTTCTACTCCGCTCCCGCACAGTGTTGGGGGTAACGAGTTACAAAGTAACGGATTACAGTAACGATATTACTTTTTTAAGTAACGAAGTAAAGTAACGCATTACACGAAAAATATCGGTAACTACACTACTTTACTATACTATAGTAACGCGCTTTCCTGCGTTACCCAAGCCGTGTTCGCCTGTGTGTAAAGTGCTGTTTAGTGGTGCGTGCGCACCGTTGCCATAGAGATCGATTTGAGTGACATAGCTGCGTGCGAAGGAGGGAAATGAAGACGGAGACGGGGTTTCGGCCAGTGGCGATATTCACATTACTTTCAGTTTATTGCTCGAAAGGACAAACATTTTCGTGTTAAATGCACTCTAGTAAACCCTAAGATTATTACTTGTGACATTAGAACAAAATATGTGGATATAAAAACATGTATGTAGGCTATAGAACTCTCTAAAATATTTTCTCATTTCACTAAACATTTCATTAAGTTTCGTGGACATTTTATAAAACATGGATAGGCTCATTTTGTAAACATAAGCAAATGATTTAGACGCGCAAACTGTGTGCCGGTGCGGTGAGACGTACATGCTCGGGCAGATTGGGCTTGAAGTCGTTCAACCTCGGATGCAGCGCCGCGCGCGCTGTTACAAAAAAGCCGTGCACTTCGCCAAGCGAAATGGGGTCTTGCGCACCCAACGCGCACGACCGCCCACACCACAATGACATCATTTTTACCGCGCGCACCTTCGCGCTAGTGCGGAGGACGCATCGAGTATAAACAAGGCTCGCTTTTCTCAAGTCTTGGGTAACACAAAACGAGATGAACAGGCTTGTTGCAGGGTTCATTGTAGAAGACATGCTTCCCCTGTCGACTATTAATCGCCCAGGTTTATAAAAATGCACTTTAAATTCAGATTAAGAATTGTATGGGATAAAGTGACCTTTATTTTATTATTTTTCATTGACCACTTCATTTTTTGTTTTTATTGTCATGAGTCGAATAAAAAGCTGGTTTTGTTCTCAGGAGAAGAGTTTTATTCGTTTTAATCTCATGTTTCCCAAAGCCTGTGTTTTGTGCAGACAGGGATATTGTTCTTTCATGCCATTTTGTATAGATTTATACAATTAAACACTATGCAGACAGGCTAAGTGATGATAGGGCTATGATGTTTGTCCATGTATCACGGTAAATTAAGAAACGGGAAAGTAAAGTAATAAGTAGTGAAGTTACTTTTCAAACGCAGTAACTAGTAAAGTAATCTCATTACAATTTATAGAAGTAACTAGTAACTAGTAACTAATTACTTTTTTTGAGTAACTACCCCAACACTGATTCTCAAGCAAGATTGAAAGCAAGTCTGGTCCACTGCCGCAGCAGTGTCATCTACTCCGCTCCCGCAGGAGCTCCATTACTCCGTCCAAACTTGCTCCACTGCCGCAGCAGTCTCATCTACTCAGCTCCCGCAGGAGCCCCATTACTCCGTCCGAACTTGCTCCATCGCCGCAGCAGTGTCATCTCCTCCGCTTCCGCAGTAGACCTTCCCCAGCCTACTACCTGAGAAGCACACCTATCCAACCTCAAAGACAACCAACTCCCGTCCTATGGTAGAAGAAGCCTTCCAGCGACTAACCCCTTCCCACGGCTGATGTTTTAAGCTTTGCACTCCGCAAGTTTTGGGGGGTCATCAACATCATTTTGGCAGCTGTCCGGCATGTTATTTTGCAGCTTTTGGGGGAGTGCTCTGGGTTCGGGCCGAATACCTAACTCGGAGCCCTCTCCTCGGACAGCACGCCAAATACGCATTTATTCTATCTGACTTATTTGTAAGTGTGAACTCGTGAAATGATGTTTTATAAACAAAGTTCGGGAGGAGCACGTTCAAATAATCATTCCAATCAACTGGTCATCAAACAATTACCATGTCTACCCTATCAGCACGAGAAGGAGCATATAAATATTCACTCTGTCAACTCACCTAACATTCCTTGACAGTTTCAGCATCCCTCCACCACCCCGACTCCTCACTCTTGGCTTATCTTATTTATTTATTTCACAGCCAGGAATACGGGGGGAGTGCTCTGGGTTCGGGCCGAATACCTAACTCGGAGCCCTCTCCTCGGACAGCACGCCAAATACGCATTTATTCTATCTGACTTATTTGTAAGTGTGAACTCGTGAATTGGTCAAGCTGTATATCCAGTGCCCAATAAAGCTATGTTAAGTTCAGACATTAAAAAAATCCACATCTAACGTTGATATATCATCTTCCCTCTTAAGCTTCACATCCTTATTCTCTCTGAGTGCAAGGTCTTTCTGCTGCTTATGAATGTCTGTAAGGTGATCACCACTGTGCACTGCCACAAATGCCCTACCCAACACCTCAGCCTTTTCTTTGTCAGACACTACCAGCTTTTCACCATTATTCAAAGCTGCAACTTTAACATCTTTCCTTTTTCTACTCATTCTCTGAAACATTGACCATTTATCCCTTAACTCTACCCCTCTACCTATGGTGGAACACAACTCTCTCCAGTTTCTCTTTTTAGTATACGTGCCACTGCCCTTTTCTTTTGATATTCCATAATATTCTCTTGTGACAGATTCTTCTTTAACATTCTAAATGCTTTGTTTTGCTCTTTTACAGTTTTGCTACATTCCTCATTCCACCACGGAACCACTTTCTTCCTTCCCTTTGTTATTTTTGGAATACTCAAAATTGCTGCATTTAAAGGTTCTCTAAGCGATGTCGGGTGACGTCACTTCTTGTTGACGTTTAAAGTATTGTCAAACAAAACGGAGGCTAGCTAGACCCTCCCTCCTCCTCATCCGCGCACTAACCCCCCAAACCCCGCCCCCAAGTCCTTCTTGTCGGTGATTGGTTGGAACTGTTTGTCATGTTTCGTGGAGCGGGTTAGCCCAGTTTGTGTTTGTTGCCGTCTGTGGAGCCTGGGCTGTCTACAGAGATCGCGTTTCTTTGCAGTGTGTTCAGGGGACAGGCAGCCAGCGGTTAGTGAGGAGATGTTTGCTGTATGTGACAAAAAATGTTTTGGCCTAAAATATGCGTGACATCGCTTAGAGCACCTTTAAGATGTGTTAAATTTGCAGTAATTTACTTGCTTTGTGCAGTCCTCTATGTCTCCTTCTAATGTTACCATCTCCCAGTCTGCTTTCTCAAAACACCATCTGTTAATTGTACTTCTTTCTTGAATACTTATGTTTGTGCAGAGGCGGACAGAGTACACAGCTTTATTACTTGAGTAAAAGTACAGATACCCCTTGCAAAATTTTACTCAAGTACAAGTAAAAGTACTACAGTCAGATGTCTACTTAAGTAAAAGTACTGAAGTACTTGTTTTTAAAAGTACTTGAGTATCAAGAGTACAAGAGTACATTTTCTAAATATTGCATTACTACTGCCACAGTGCTTACATTTATGTACAGAAATGTCCTACATGGAGTTATGAAAAATGTTAATGTTAATACCTTGGAGAATGTAAAAGGAATTGAAAGTAAAATCAAGTCATTTTCATATTTTTACCATGTTGCTTTATTTAACATTTAAGAAAATTTCAGAAAATTCTGAAAATTGAAATAGTCTGGCGAGGTGGGGCCACTGGTTGGCACATTCACAGGATGGACCTGCTGCGTTTTTATCCATTGTTTCGTCTATGGTTTCGTCTCTTATCTAAATCTGACCATGGAGTTGACTTTGGCGGAAAGCTGAAGGTGATTGCTGATAGGCTGTCCAAATCAGTGGCGCCTGCACAATCCAATCACGTTTGAGAAGGAAACAACAAATTGAGGGTTTCCGAGATTTTTCTTTGTTCCATTTTTATTTATTTTTTTGAAGTAGTAACGGGTACTCACGGTTATGGATAGAAATGTAGTGGAGTAAAGAGTACAATATTTGCCTCTCAAATGTACTTGAGTAAAGTCATGAGTACTCCCCAAAAATGATACTCGAGTAAAGTACAGATCCCTCAAAATTGTACTTAAGTACTGTACTCAAGTAATGGCGCTTTTCCACTACACAGTACCAGCTCGCCTCGGCTCGGCTCGACTCGACTCGACTCGCCTTTGTTTGCTTTTCCACTGTGTAAAAGTTGTACCTGTACCTGCTTTCGGGTACTTTTTTTCATACCACCTCCGGCGAGGTTCTAAGCGAGCTAAGGCGATACTAAAATGTGACGTGAAAACAATGCCGACTGCTGATTGGTCACAGAGAATCTGCGTCATCATTGCACGCGCCAAATGGAGTATCCAGAATAAATAACCCCGCCATTTTTAAATAGTTTGGCCAGAGATAGTTACTAAACGTGCTACTATTATTATAGCAACTCGGAAGAATACGCCGTGGTCAAACGAGGAGGTGCAGACTTTCCTTTGTTTGGTTGCCGAAGAGAGGATCCAGCAAGAGCTTGATAGGGCAACGAGGAACGAAAGGCGTCGCTATGACGACCGGGTACTATTTGTGGCGGTACTTTCTGCAATGGAAAACGGAGCGAAAAGCGAGCCGAGTCGAGGCGAGCCAAGGCGAGTCGAGTCGAGTCGAGCTGGTACTGGTAATGGAAAAGCGCCATAAATGTACTCCGTTACTGTCCGGCTCTGAGTTCAGGCCACCTGAGTATGCGTCATTGTCACGATCGCTTCTGTGTGGGTGCGCGCGCAGCTCTGCTGGAGCCAGGTTATTGCTGGGATCGGTGCAACCTTGCTTTTGGGTGCAGGCTGTCTTTTACTACAGCTGAGGTGTGTGATCCGATGGAACACCTGTGCATTTGTGGTTTGCCTATGGTGAACGAAGCTGTGAGTCACTGAATATGTTGTGGGTCTAGCGATCCAGTACTGGTGCGTCAATCCGCTCGTGAGCGGTTCGTCTCTGTGGACTGCGGGGCAAATGCGCCCTAGACAATGCTGTTAGACTGCACTGTTTGTTCTGCTGCCATTTTAACCTACGGTGTGACCGTTTCCTGTTTGTTTTATATTTGTAGCGCTATGCTAATGCTGGTGGCTTAGGTGAAGAGCGGCTAGTCTCCGAGCAGTCACTTAAAGTTTGACGTGCCAGTAATTATGTATATTAGCCCCACCTTTTGTAATATTGCCACCAGCAGTCAGTTAATTGTTTTTTTTTTTTTTTTTTTTTTTTAATGTTTGTTTCCTGTGATTTTCATCTGTTTACTCTGTCCAAACAGTAGTTTTCCTTTTGTATTGTTTGATTTGCAAAATGTGTTTTGCTCTGTTTTTGTTTCTAGCAGTTGGCTGCTCCAAGGTGTGTCCAGGCTTGAATGGCAATGAATGTGATGTAACGTTAAAATCTTTGGGTTACACAGCCTGGTTAATTTCTGTGGCCAGTAATTGGCCATTTTTGACCTTCCTTGTATAGGTTGAATTGTTCTTCTATAACTTGATACATGTGTTTGTGGCTAATTGTGAAATATATTATTGTGTTTTTGTTTCTTTCAGGAGCTGAAGGCCCCCGGTGTAGGGAAGCTAGCTGTATTTGCCTTTTTGGTGGTGGTGTTTCCTTCACCGAGTGTTTTGCCGTTGGCACCTGCGTTCCTTCACTTAGCAAGTATGAGAGTGAGAGTGTTTGTGTGAGTGGAATTTGGTGAGTGGTGTGGTCTTAGGATACTCACTGCCCAGCTAGCTGCCCTACTGGTAAGCCTCAGCCTGAAAGTGTTTTTGTTATTTGTTTTTCTTTATTTTTGATGTGTTGCACACTGAAGTGGTGTAAACACGTGCCCCCTGAGTCAACAGTTTTTAGATATTTAAGATAATTATTGTTGCGAAAATAAAGTATTTTCTATTTAGATCCACGTCTCTTGTCCTCTGTGGTATCGAACCTGTGTGTTTTAGGACATTTCCCCGTTCACGTAACGGGGTGGCGTAGTCTGCTCTCTAATTTTTCACTTCGTACACGTCTTGTGTAACTAACTTTTGACCCCCCTGTGCACCAGCCCCGCCACATTGACATCATGTGACCTACGACGCGTTATCACAAGCGCAACAACTTAAAAGATGAACGACACGTTTAATTCATCTGTAAATATCTTGATATTGATGAAACTTGCTCATTTTGTGGTATTGTTGAAGAAAAAGCTGCCAATTTATTTTGTGAATACATTTAGGGTTGATTTAAGTTGTTATATTTTAAACCCTACTAATGTGACCCACAGTTTTATCCTTATCACGATACCTATATTTTTTTAAGAAACCCCAAAATCGTCATCTCTTGAATATGTTGTTAATTTCTTTATTTTATACCCAAAAAGTTTCTCCTTTAAGTTTTCCTCTTTTCTTGATGAATTTACCTCTCGTTTCATCCCTCGACTTATAACAAAACAATTTTTAATGTATTATGAAGAACTATTTAAATATATTTAGCCTTGTTATTGTTCTTTTTTTCCTCTGTATAAATATCATATTTATGATTTACACAAACCAATGTTCTTTGTTTTCTGTTTTGTCATATGATTGTTCATTGTTAGATACAACAATGGTATCTTTCCATGATCTTGTATGAAATAAGTTTAAATTATACAAGCGACAGGTGCACTAACACTTCATAACACCAGTAACTCGACAGCACAACCTAGAACAGTTTTCCTCGGCGTTTGTAACGTCTGCACAAGGAGACGGGCCGCTGCTCGAAGATCTCCTTTGGAGAAAACTGTTGACTTTATACTCGAAAAATGTAAGTATCGCTCCTTAATAATGAATATTACCTCAGATTGAATTGTATTGTCAACCCACCCCAAAACTTAAACAAAATAATATTAAATGCTGACCAATAGCTACTTAATTATATTACTTTTTTATATACTAAAAATGATATAATTTAATACAACAAGCAAAATGTAATTTTGCCCGTCCTTCGGATGAGACGTTAAACCGAGGCCCTGACTCTCTGTGGTCACAAAAAATCCCAGGATGTCTTTCGAAAGAGTAGGGGTGTAACCCCGGCATCCTGGCCAAATTTGCCCAGTGGCCTCTGTCCATCATGGCCCCCTAATCATCCCCATATATATATATACCAATTGGCTTCATCACTATGTCTCCTCTCCACCAGTAAGCTGGTGTGTGGTGGGCGTCCTGGCGCAATATGGCTGCCGTCGCATCATCCAGGTGGATGCTGCACATTGGTGGTGGTTGAGGAGACCCCCCCTTCTATGTAAAGCGCTTTGAATGCCTAGAAAAGCGCTATATAAATGTAATGAATTATTATTATTATTATTAATTTGTTTTGCCATATGAGTTATGCATGAATACACGTGAACATCTCAATTGTCAGTCAAGCAATGAATTAATGCATACATTAAATAATTATATTTTATATACTGACAACAATGAGAAACATGAATAAATGAGTAAAAGAACAAATAAAAGTAACCATCACACAATAAACAAATGCATATACAATTTAACAACACATGAAACAAATCTTTATTCAAACTACAAGCATGTATTTACAGGCGCTGAACCCCACATCCTACTGCCATCTCAACACAGTGGTTCCCATTCTGCGGCTTTATTCTGGGGCGCGTTCAAGTTCAAAACGGTACACAACGTTTTGCTACGGTTTCCGGGTTGAACGTCATGTTTCCTGGAAACGGCGTGCAACAGGGTTTGAGATACGTTTTCTCTTGTTTGGTGGGTGTGTCAGAACTGCAGTTCAATCAGCAGCAACATGTATATAAAGCACGCGGTATTAAAGTGAACTCGCACAATGGGTTCAAGGAAAGTAATTTACAAATGTGTTCTTTGTAGCTCGGTATACGCACAAACTGAGGATATTAAAAGACATGTTTGTCGTAAGTTTTATTGTAAAAATATAGGATATCAACATAATGATGTAGTTGTTTATATTTTTAGCTTCATTGCAAGTGTATTACATTTGGTATAGAAATAAACAACGGTAATTAAGTGCTTTTCCTAAAAATGAGAAAGAAAATTCTGGGTATTAAAACAGTATGAACTACAGATAAAGTCAGTATGTGAGGCTAAATAGATGTGTTTTAGTCTGAATTAGCTAAGATGTGTGATTCCATTTCAGTTCCATAAATCCCTTCACTCGATTGGGATGTTCTCTTGTGTTCTGGGCGGCAAGTGCAGTTACTGTAACATCGGGCATATTTTTTAGTATTAAACACATATTTATACCGACTTCATCAGGCTCCGAAAATTCTTCACAAAGAACACAAAGAATGGCCTTTCTCAGCTGCCATAGTTGCAACTCTTGCGTCATCATAACAGTCTGTTCAACGCATCACCGTTTCTGTTTAAAAAACGTTGTGCAACGTTTTGTCGGGGCTGAACGCAGCCCTGATGAATTCACCAGAGGTGACCGTGCCTTCGTGCCGGAGCCTGTTGCTGTGCTGTGCTTCACAATCTGAGGCGATAAGGGCAGATGGAGAGATGGAGCGTCTCATCCATGGCACCGTTTCCAGGATTCAGCTCTGGGCTCCTCATCCTCAGTGCTCACACCAGCCTGAATAAAAACATGTTTAGTTACTTTATAGATTTGTTTATTTACCTTATTTACAGCACATTTGTCTAATGTCAACAGTGTTGACAACAGTGAATTAACGTTATCCTATAATAATGCCACACATACATCACTCAGATGTCTTTTTCATGTTGTGATGTGCTCATCTGCAATATGTCGATACTTACAATATTTTCCTTTCAGATGTAAAAAGAAATTTTAAATAAGCGTTTAAGATGTATATGGTTATGTAAATCCACTTTAGAGACGTCACGTGTGCTTAGAGCTGTTAGCTAGCTATACAAAACATGTTTTTACAGCAAAATCACAACTATACTATACTGTCTAACTACTTTACACCTTCAACAGTTAAAACGTTTACTCTATAGTAGTTTAACACATAAGGAACCGTGTTTACTCACATTTGAAAACCCCCGGCGTCGCTGATCTCCGTGATGTTTGATAATGACGTATGCTCTCGCGTGGCCTCCTGTGATAGAAGAGTATCCATCGGTTGAGCAGTCAAAAATCGGGCCGGAAGCAGTAAGCCATCCGCGAACTTCTCGCCTACTCTTTTATGAATACTGATGTTTCGAACGTACTGCTTCCTTCACGTACTGTTTTCGCCTACTATATAGTAGGAAAGTAGGCATATTCGAACGCACTTAAGTCTGAATCTCGCGATAATTAGTACGTCACCCAGGTAATTCTCGCCTACTCTTTTGGATTCATACATACTTTTTCACTGGCCTACTCTTTTTCCCATACTAAATAGTAGGGAAGTATGCGGTTTGGAACGCAGCCACAGTCTTCGTCTGCACCTCTCTGTCCTCATCTGCACTACACTTCAGTATCCTTCTTGATTCCACACCTGTATTCACTCCCTCAATCACCCACCTGTTCTTCGTCATCATCATCCGTGTCACCTGTCTTCACCTCATTATTGTACACTGGTATCTGTATTTAGTATTGCTGGTTCTTGTTAATGTTACAGTGTTTATGTTTTGTGTGTGAAACATTCTGTCTGTCATCCCTGTACCTGTTTGGAGTTTGAGTAAATATTTGAATTGGAGCTTTTTGCCTCAGCCTCAACCTCTGTCTCATCTGCACCACACCCGTGACAGAAGAACCGACCACATCATGAGCTGGGAGCTCGCTGGACAGATCGCGGCGCTGGCCCTGGATAGCCGCGATCTGTTCCAATTCAACTGGAATTTTGTTCCTCTCGCCAGGGGCGGTTTCTTCATTAGGGCGATTGGGCGACGCACCACCAAAGGTGTGAAAGTGATTTTTTTTTCAATCACATTCACAATCTCATTCAACCACAGAGTTACGCTAGCCGTCACTATAGTCCAATCAGCGTCATGTCACGTTCTGTGGAGTACCGCCTCTTTTTGGGCGATTTCACTCTGGCTGAGAATCGCCCCGAGTGTTCCCATAGACTTCCATAGACCAACGCTACTTTTGCGTCATCGAAGGGTAACGCCCCCTTTTGGGGGAAAACAAACGGATTCCCCTGAGAACAGAACTCGCTCTAGATCTGTAAAGTTTCTTGATAGCAAAAATGGCACAAACTTAAAGAAGCTACTGGATACGGGGTTACAGAGATGTCCCTTTGAAATGGTCAAAAACTGGATTAATGACCCCACGCAGTGGCCAAATATGGACTATTTAGGCATCTAACGTTACCACTATCTCGTGGAATCACCAAGTAAGTAACGTTAGCCTATTTTTTTTGTCATTAACACACTCACAGTATGACAAACTAGACGATGAGGCCATGTCACTTGGATCATATTTAACTTGATTTAAGCTATTGACATAGTTTTGTTGTCGACTAGCTATACTAGTTAGAAAGACGAAGCTGCTAGCAGCTAACGTTACGTGATTAGCTCTCACTAGGCACGCTACCTTGGCTGTTAACTGATTTTACTGTTGAAAGAGTGGCAGGCTAGGACTAAAGTGGACTTGGCTGGTTTCTGCTTGTGTCTAGAAAGTGCTTTAGGCCTAACTGTTATATGACTTTTCGACGACCACTGCTCTGGCTAACTTACATGTAACAACACGAACGGCAGTAGATCAAGCCTTCTAGGCTAGATAGGATAGCGTAATGTCACAACATCCAATTTGATAGCCCCATACATGCATACATTGGTCCTATACATATTTTGCCGTACACTGTAAACCTTTTTACAACTTTCAAAGTCCTAGCACTTTCTAGACACAAGCGGAAACCAGCCAAGTCCACTTTAGTCCTAGCCTAGTCGACAACAAAACTATGTCAATAGCTTAAATCAAGTTAAATATGATCCAAGTGACATGGCCTCATCGTCTAGTTTGTCATATTGTGAGTGTTAATGACAACAGCAAAAAAAATAGGCTACTTACTTGGTGATTCCACGAGATAGTGGTAACGTTAGATGTCTGAATAGTCTATATTTGGCCACTGCGTGGGGTCATTAATCCAGTTTTCGACCATTTCAAAGGGACACCTCTGTAACCCTGTATCCAGTAGCTTCTTTAAATACCGCTCACGGTCCTCGGCCGGCAAAGAGAGTGTGTATGTTTGTGCCATTTTTGCTATCAAGAAACTTAGTTAGCAGATCTAGAGCGAGTTCTGTTCTCAGGGGAATCCGTTTGTTTTCCCCCAAAAAGGGGCGTTACCCTTCGATGACGCAAAAGTAGCGTTGGTCTATTCAAAGATGTTTTTTTTCGAACTGGAGGCACTGCGATGCATTCTCTATGGGTTCCGGGAGGGCTCGCACTAACGTGCGTACGTCATCATACGTATCCTTAACTTGTGCAGCGATTGGTGGGAACAAACATACACTATTAAATATCTTTAAGATTAAGTGACAAATAATATTTAAAAACAATTTGAATAACAAGAAAAAATGAAACCCTACTATAATATCTTTATCAAATGTGATTAAAAAATTAAAAGAATGAGATCGAGAGCTTGAGAAACTGTTGGGACCATAGGGATCTCGCGACTCGTGCGTTGAGGCAGTCATAACGCAGTCATTTATCGTGTCATTAAAATAAATACCAGTCAGCCCGTCGTAGTAATCATCATACATTGAGCAGGAGCAAGTAGCAACAGGAGCAAGTAGCAACAGGAACAACAAGATCTAGGTGGGCCTTGGGAGAAGAAGACAAGCAGAGGCTGTCTAAAGAGGTATTGCTGAACATTTTAATACTCGAGTGTTGAAAAATCTCACTTTGTTTTTACAATCAGTTGAGGAAAGGATGGTAGCAGTCTTTTTTACTCCTAGCATTTTACTTTGAAATTTGTACATTTCCATTCGAACACCAACACAATCTTGTATGTCCAAAACTGTTACTTTTCAGGAAACGAAAGAAAACCTTTTTTTTCCCCAAAATAATTTCCAAGCTCTTTTAATGCTTTCCATTGGTAAAATATTTGTAAAACACATTGACAGATGTAAAGGGTGACCAATAGCATTAATTTTAAAAAAAATAGGGAGATAATACAATATGGATTCTGCCTGATACATTGTTGCTGTTGGGATGGAAACCTTGTATCTCTATATTTATATTATAATTGTTATAAGGTGAGAGAAAACCCAACAGCGAATCACAGTCAGAGTGTCTTTAATTCTATTAAATGAGGAAGCCACCAGCAACAGAAATGATCTTGCAGGAAAATGTACAACAGAAACAGCCGGTACTAGGGCCAGATAAACGTTTAACAGAAAGAATCCTCCTTGGGAGTGCGTGGGTGGCAGACAGCAAGGATAAAGCAGCAAGGCGGCGGCTATCCTCTGGTCACTCGGGAAACACACGATGGATGGTCAACGGGAAACAGTGGCAGTTCAGGCAGAATAGATACTGAACAGACACAGAGAGCAGATTTAGCACAAATGACAAAGTACTTGCAACTGATGATTCCCAGTAGGACTGGTCAGGACCGGACAGGACAGGACACGACAGGAAAAATCTGTGAAACTCCGTTCATCAGAGGTTAACAAACAATCTGACAAAAGACAGGGAAAAGAGAGGAAAGAAGTAGCAAGCGCAATCAGAGAAAAGAGAGAACAGGTGCGGGAAAACTAGAGAGAAGCAGAAGGGAACAAGGAACAGCTGGAGAGAGAGTAATTGCGAGTACAATACCGTGTGTGACCAGGAGAGGGAGGAAGAGGAAAGAGAAAGAGACTGGATCCTAACAGTACCCCTCCCTCAACGAGCGCCTCCTGGCGCTCCCGAGGAAGAGGACTGTCGAGAGCGGAGGAACTCATCAATAAGCGAGCGGTCCAGGACGTCCCGAGAGGGAATCCAACTTCTCTCCTCAGGACCGTACCCCTCCCAGTCCACCAAATACTGGTAACCACGACCTCGGCGGCGAGAATCCAGGAGTCTACGAACCTTATAAACTGGTGCCCCTTCGACTAAAACGGAGGGAAGAGACGGACGCGGAGGGGCGTGAATAACGGGCTTGATGCAGGAGACGTGGAAGACAGGATGGACACGACGGAGGTTGAAAGGTAACTTTAACTTGACCGAGACAGGATTAATTACCTTGGAGACCCGAAAAGGTCCGATAAAACGGGGGGCTAATTTCCGAGAAACGGACTGGAGTGGTAGGTTATGAGTGGATAGCCACACCTTTTGGCCGCAATGATAGCGGGGGCTCTTCACACGACGTCTATTAGCGGTGATACACATTCGGGTTCTCGAACGACAAAGGGCCGATCTCACCCTCCTCCAAGTACGTTTGCAGCGGCCAACAAAGGCTTGAACAGACGGAACGCGAGAGGCGGACTCTTGGGAAGAAAACAACGGAGGTTGGTACCCAAGGCAACCCTGAAAGGGAGAAAGACCGGTGGCGGATGATGGGAGAGAATTGTGGGCGTACTCGGCCCAGGGCAGTTGCTCGGACCAGGAAGCGGGGTTCTGTAAGGCGAGACTGCGCAGCATGCGGCCGACAATTTGATTGGCGCGTTCGGCCTGACCATTAGTCTGGGGGTGAAAGCCGGATGAGAGACTGGCAGAGGCCCCAATCAGGTGACAAAACTCCTTCCAAAATTGGGAGGAGAATTGGGGACCCCTGTCAGAAACTATATCGGAAGGGAGCCCGTGAAGCTTGAAAACATGATCAATCATTATCTGGGCCGTTTCCTTGGCGGAGGGGAGTTTCGAGAGGGGAATAAAATGTGCAGCCTTAGAAAAGCGATCGACGACCGTAAGAATAACGGTATGTCCTGCTGACGAAGGAAGACCAGTGATAAAGTCAAGCGCTATGTGCGACCACGGACGCGACGGAACGGGTAGGGGTCTCAAGAGGCCAGACGGAGGAGAATGACTAGACTTAGTTTGAGCACAAATGGTACAGGCGGCAACGAACCGACGGATGTCCTTCTCACGGGAGGGCCACCAAAAACGCTGTCGAACGGAGGCGAGGGTACCCCTAACGCCGGGATGAGCAGCTAATTTAGAGGAGTGGCCCCACTGAAGGACCGCTCGACGAGCAGAGACCGGGACGAAAAGTAAATGCTTAGGACAGCCTCGCGGAGTGATGGAATGAGAGAGAGCGCGCTTAACCAGTCTCTCTATTCCCCAAACAGTAGCTCCGACGACGCGCGCAGGGGAAACTATACTCTCCTGGTTAGGGGTGGCTGTGGAAGGATCAAAAAGACGAGAGAGAGCGTCGGGCTTAACATTCTTAGACCCCGGGCGGTAGGAAATAGTAAAGTCGAAGCGAGTGAAAAAATGAGCCCAACGAGCCTGACGCGCGCTCAATCTTTTGGCGGAGCGGATGTATTCAAGATTACGGTGATCGGTCCACACAATGAACGGAACAGACGCACCCTCCAACCAATGGCGCCATTCCCCCAAAGCTAACCGGATAGCAAGCAGTTCACGGTCGCCAACGTCGTAGTTACGTTCGGGTGGCGAGAGACGATGAGAGAAAAACGCGCACGGATGGACCTTGCCATCAGAGGATGAGCGTTGGGAGAGAATGGCCCCGACCCCCACCTCTGAAGCGTCAACCTCAACAATAAACTGCTGGGAAAGGTCGGGAGTAGTTAGGATGGGAGCAGTTGTAAAAAGTGTCTTTAAACGGTCGAAAGCCCTCTGAGCGGAATCGGTCCATACAAAACCCGACTTAGACGAGGTAAGAGCGGTTAAAGGGGCTGCCACTTGACTAAAATCTCGTATGAACCGGCGGTAAAAATTTGCGAAGCCGAGAAATCGCTGGAGCGCCGTGCGAGACTCAGGGACAGGCCAAGTAGTGACGGCCTGGACCTTAGTGGGGTCCATACTGATCCCCTCCGCCGAAATTACGGACCCTAGAAATGTTACCGAGGTTGCGTGGAATGAGCACTTCTCCGCCTTGACAAAGAGACGGTTCTCCAAAAGGCGCTGAAGTACGCGACGAACATGCTGAGTATGTACCTGGAGAGAGGGTGAGAAAATTAGAATGTCGTCCAAATACACGAAAACAAAGATGTTGAGCATATCACGTAAGACGTCGTTAACAAGAGCTTGAAAAACCGCAGGAGCGTTTACCAGGCCGAAAGGAAGAACCCGGTATTCAAAGTGCCCGAGGGGTGTATTAAACGCGGTCTTCCATTCGTCCCCCTCCCTTATGCGCACTAAATGGTAAGCGTTACGCAGGTCTAGCTTAGTGAAAAATTTAGCTCCCTGTAATATCTCAAAGGCTGATGACATAAGTGGCAGAGGGTAACGATTCTTGACAGTTATGTCATTGAGCCCGCGATAATCGATACAGGGTCGCAGAGACCCGTCCTTCTTTTTAACAAAGAAGAAACCTGCGCCGGCGGGGGATGAAGAGGGAACGATAGTACCAGCATTAAGAGCCTCGGAAAGGTAATTCTCAAGTGCCTCGCGTTCGGGAATCGACAAAGAATAAAGCCTCCCACGGGGGGGCGTGGAACCGGGCAGGAGGTTGATACAGCAATCATAAGGACGGTGAGGAGGGAGAGAAGTGGCCCGGGAACGGCTGAAAACCGCTCGCAGATCGTGATACATCTCCGGTACTCCGGTCAAATCACCAGGCTCTTCCTGAAACACAGAAACAGATGAAACAGGGGGTATGGCAGACACTAAACATTTCACATGACAAGACAGGTTCCAGGAAAGAATAGTGCCCTTTGACCAATTAATCTGAGGATTGTGCTGGATCAACCAGGGATGCCCTAAAACTATGGGGGAGAAAGGAGAGTGAAAAACTAAAAAAGAGATGGTCTCGCGATGATTACCAGAGACCGTGAGAGACAGAGGTATAGTCTCACGATAGACATTGGGAAGAGGACTGCCATCTAAGGCGAAGAGGGGTGTGGTCTCCTTTAGATCAATGAGGGGGATACCTTGTTTCAGAGCCCAAGCCTCATCAATGAAATTCCCCTCTGCCCCGGAGTCTATCATAGCACTAGCAGAAACTGAGGAACCTGACCAGTGCAGATGAACCGGGACGGTAGTACAGGACTTTAGTGGAGGAACCAGAGAAGTAGTGCTCGCCAGAACTCCTCCTACTACTGGCGAGCGTTGGCTTTTAAAGGACAAGTCGAGACGAAGTGCTTGTCAGAGCCGCAGTAGAGACATAAGCGGTTAGATATTCTCCGATCTCGCTCCTTTGAGGAAATGCGCAAGCCTCCCAGCTGCATAGGTTCGGAAGTGGCATTAGCGACAGGAGATGAGGGTACAGACAAGAAGGGTAGCAGAGAATGTGGAGCAGCATCAGAGTTCTTAGCCCGTCGGCGCGAGTCAAAGCGCTTCTCGATGCGGATAGCGAGATCGATCAAAGGATCAAGAAGACTGGGAACCTCCCTGGCGAAAATCTCATCCTTGACGTCCGCGTTGAGTCCCTCTAAGAAACGGGCCACCAGCGCAGGTTCATTCCAGCCAGCCGTAGTTGCTAGAGTGCGGAATTCAATCGAAAAGTCAGCGACTGAAAGCCTCCCCTGGCGAAGAGATGAAAGCAGGCGGGAAGCCTCCGCACCATGCGCTGAACGGTCAAAAACGCGGATCATTTCTTCCTTAAACTGGGAAAAGCGGTCCATGAAGTCAGCTTCTGCTTCCCAGTTGGCCGCTCCCCACTGACGAGCCCTTCCAGAAAGGAGCGAAATCACATAGGCGACCTTGGCGCGGTCCCTGGAGTAGGTAGAGGGTTGAAGAGAAAAAACGACCTCACACTGTGTCAAAAACGCACGGCATTGCGTGGGCTCACCCGAGTAGCACGGTGGATTATTGATCCTGGGCTCCGGGGAATCAGGCGATCTAGACGGAACCGACGCTTCGTGGCGGAGGCGATGAAACTGCGTAGAAAGTTCAGACATCTGCTCAGCCAGAGACTCCACGACGCGTCTTGTGGTGGTCAGCTCCTCCTCATGCCTGCCGAGTAACGATCCCTGGCGTTCCAACGCGACATGAAAAGGAGTCTCGTTCGCTGGGTCCATCTTGGTCAGATTGTACTGTTATAAGGTGAGAGAAAACCCAACAGCGAATCACAGTCAGAGTGTCTTTAATTCTATTAAATGAGGAAGCCACCAGCAACAGAAATGATCTTGCAGGAAAATGTACAACAGAAACAGCCGGTACTAGGGCCAGATAAACGTTTAACAGAAAGAATCCTCCTTGGGAGTGCGTGGGTGGCAGACAGCAAGGATAAAGCAGCAAGGCGGCGGCTATCCTCTGGTCACTCGGGAAACACACGATGGATGGTCAACGGGAAACAGTGGCAGTTCAGGCAGAATAGATACTGAACAGACACAGAGAGCAGATTTAGCACAAATGACAAAGTACTTGCAACTATAATAAATAAATTATTTTATAACTAAAATAAATGTATTTATTTTGTCAGGTCTGCGACACAATCTTAAAGTAGTGAAGTTGCCTTTACATGCTTAAGCTGTTAATTTATCCATTGCATGGGTGGACCTTATCCTTATCAATCATCCAAACATTTGCCCCCCCCTGAGAGATTTTGCAGGAGCCGCCACTGCCTCTCGCTGCATCCTGCTCTCTAGATGATGAGGCGATTAAGGCGTGTTACCGGCTGGGGGCTAAGGCGGTTGATCCCAGGAAGCTTTCTAGATCTCTCCCGTCTGGACTGGAGATGTCTGGAGAGCATTGTCCCATGGCACGCCATGTCACCACCGCTGGTCCCGTCCAGCCCAGAGCCTTCACCGCTGGTCCCGTCCAGCCCAGAGCGAGACGGTCCCTGAGCCTGTCACTCCCCCCAAGAAAATTATCGGGGCGGGGGTTATAGGTCCTTGCCCGAATGGCCCTCTCCGCCACGGCCGCCCACTCAGCCTGCTTTTTGAAGGGGGGCGTACTGTCACAGTCTTCGTCTGCAGTCTTGGAGCTTTTTGCTTTTTACAGTCTTGGAGCTTTTTGCCTCAGCTTCTGTCTCATCTGCACCACACCGTGACCTCAGTAAGCTAAACCTTCAACTCTGTTACACAAGATATTTTAACAAATAAACAGTATTATTTATCAGACACTACAAACTGAGCTTTTTTATCTTGTGATTTGACAATTTTATTTTGATGTTTATGTTATGCTTATTGCTATAAAATAATCCATTCAATTCAGGGTTTTTAATATTCTCACATCTCAAATTCTGATAACAGGGTTGCATAATCACAAACCTCAGAACCTAAATTATAAACATTTATGGTCAGTCAGCATTTTCTGAAGGTTAAGATATCTCTTTTTTTCAATATTTATTGGGGGAAAAAATACATGTGTATACATTTTTCGGGTCCTATTTTGAACATAATTAATTGTTTGAGAATCTGTTCTCACATGATAACCATTTGCAAACAAAGTTAAAGACCTTTGAGTTTAACAATTCAGTGTTTATCAAAAAAGTCCAGTAAGTAGGATCCAGTAAATGACATCCAGTTTTTTTTTTCTTTGTAATGTGAGATAAGGAGGATCATAAGTCATAAAAGACAACAACAATTTAAGCATGTCAGTCGAATACTTATAGGCTCAAACGCTTCTTTTGCATCTCTTTTTTTTTTCAGTTCAATAGATTGCTCAATTCTTTGCAATGGCAGTTACATATACATTTGTCTGTACTTTTGCAAGGTTTAAAAGTTAAAAAGTGTTGTGAATCTTCTTCAATATCACTCATTATGCTTTATGGGACATATTTGTTCACCATAATGACCTTTATGATTTGATTCAAGAAGAACATGAGCCAGTAAAAAACATTAACAGATTTAAACTAAAGAGTTCAGAGGTGAACATGGCATGTTTTGCTTCATGTTCGTGTGTTAAATAGCTATGACTGCAAGAATTTTTACTTAAGTTCTCATTTATTTTGGTGTTTAAATGGCAAATAAGAATTGCTGCATCAGATAAGATTTTGTTGTTGTTGTTTCAATTATATTAAATATTGCTTGTGCAGAGTGTGGTCTGGTGTAAGGAAAACCTCTCTTTGACTTTGGTAAATGATTGACTTGTTGATCCCAAAGCAGACAAGAGTATCAGAGATCAAAAAAAGATACTTGTGAATTGAGATCAAAATGAGAGCTCCTGTAAAACTCCTCGGCTTCGTCTTTTGGTTGTTTTCCTTCAATTTTGCCCAAAGTCAAGGCAAGTGATTTTTTTTTTTTTATTTTTTTTTTTGAATGTATTTTTAATTTTGATTGTATTGACATGAATATACATGTTATTTTATATGCACTTACCAGACAGTAGCTTTAGAGAGTGTTGACTAGTTTTGCATGTGCGTCAGAATTTAATGTACAAAGTTATGTCGAAAAAGTTATAAAATGATGGTGAAACGGTGAGGCTGAGCTGCACGACAGGTTTTACTGGAATGTATAATTACCTGTGAAAAAGGAGAATGGAAGACATCCATTGAGGGACCATGTGCAAGTGAGAAAATGATTCCACATCAATGACCAGCTCATTTTTGGTTATTACATCAATGTTACAATGCAGAATAAACTTGTTTGATTTCTGCAGAGATAAAATGCAGTCACCCAGGGGACACCGCAAATGGTGATTTTTAATCTTATAACAGGGTCTGGGTTTGTTTTTGGAGCAACAGCGTTGTATACAGTACCTGCGAGAAAGGGTAAATATGCTTTGTGCTTTTTATTATCTTTATATTATATTAAATGTATGGAGCCCCTAAATGGACATGGTGGTGCAAAAATTTGGGATGGGAGAAAAAAATATTTTTCAAATCTTTTGCCTTCCTCACAAAACTTCTGTTCTCTAGCAAAAATGTTTGCGTTCTTTTGCCAAACCTGTTGTGAGCTCAGGCAGACGGTCTCTTCAGGCTTTTCTCCCTGCCGCCTGCTCATAGAGACCAATTTATATTCTAAAGCTCATTTTGATAAAAATTGGGTTGTAGCTCGTTATTACTATTGGAAAGTGATTGGGAGATTACAGAGAAGGGAAGTTATGGTGATGTTGTTCACTTTGAGTGTGTATCTATTGGCAAAAAGATAGATGGAAGTAGTGTAATACTTGTTTGTGGGTGTTCTCGGGGCTTTAATCTAAAGATAACTTTAGTAATATATCAAATAAACCCTCGGACATGGACGAGTTCTTCTTTTAGACTCTCTGCTCTCATTATTAACTCCTTCTCTTCCGCTCTCCTCTCTGTACCCCCGTCATAATAAAAGTCCTTCCAACAACATCCACTTTAACACAATATACTGCTGAATTAACATTGAAATATTCAAATTTAACATCAGCATTAATCTTTTTAATATAATGTGCTACACTTTGAACTCTTACACTACTTCCCCCTTATGAAAAGAAACGTCCTTGTTTCCTGATATACAAAACAGAAAACAATACATCTGTAATAAAATAAGCTTTCCTTACATTTGTAATTCAAAATAAAACACTTCGGGGTACAGAAAAAAAAAATGCGAGAGAAAAAAAACGTCTCAGGTTACGTATGTAACCCTGGTTCCCTGAGAGGGAACGAGACGCTGCGTTTGAGACGCGGTGGGAACGCTCTGCGTGATTGCGTCATGAAGCACGTGTAAAATCAGTCCAATGGAAGCCCGATACGTCATGGGTGACGTCATAGACCAGGAAACTATAAAGCACCCTTGAAAACAGACCGCGACAGCTTCTGAAAAAGTCTGAAGCAAGTTGATCAGGGCATGCAGGAAGTATGGCAGGCAAACGCAGCGTCTCGTTCCCTCTCAGGGAACCAGGGTTACATACGTAACCTGAGACGTTCCCTTTCAAGGGAACTTCGAGCTGCGTTTGAGACGCGGTGGGAACCCCATACCCACTACGCCATAGTGACAAATGCCCGTTCTGTGTGAAGTCCTTGCGCACACTAGAAGCAAGCAACCTCGCCCCAGGAGTGGAGAGGTCAAGGTCATAAAACCTGACAAATGTATGTGGAGAGGACCAACCTGCCGCATTACAAATGTCAAGAAGGGAAACACCCGAAATTAAGGCCGTAGAGGCCGCCATACTCCTTGTAGAAAGGGCCCGTACAGCCATAGGTGAAGGCTGACCGGCCGCTTCATAAGCTAGTGAAATAGCCTCGACTATCCACTTGCTCATAACCTGTTTAGATGCAGGGCACCCTCTTCTGAGTGACCCAAAACATACAAATAATTGCTCTGACTTACGCCACAGGGCAGCTCTGTGAACGTAGGCATCCAATGCCCGAACTGGACATAACAGGTTCAATTGTTCCTGATCTGGGGTATTAAAAGGTGGAGGAAAAAGGCCTGCAGCACTATTGGGCCCCCAACATTGAATGGGACCTTAGGAATATAACCTGGTCTAGGGTATAGAAATGCTTTCACCATACCAGGTGCAAATTCCAAACATGACGGAGCAACCGACAGGGCGTGTAAATCTCCAATTCTCTTGATAGATGAAATAGCAAGGAGAAATAAAGCTTTCAAAGTGAGGAATTTTTCTGAAACCTCTTCAATGGGCTCGAACGGAGCCAGAGCCAGACCCTCAAGTACAATGGCTAAATCCCAAGCCGGTGCTCTGGAGTGCAGTGCAGGTCTCAACCTCAATGTACCACGGAGAAAACAAGTAATCAGAGGATCTCTCCCAATAGAAGTACCCCCCAGAGGGGTAGGAGATAATCCAGCAGAGAAACGGTCTTGCAGAAAATCGAGAACTGAACCAACAGGGCAGTTAACAGGATCTAACTGACGCTCACCACACCAGGTGGAGAATAATTTCCATTTCAGCGCATACAGTTTTCTCGTGGAAGGGGCTCTGGAATGGAGAATGGTCTCAACGACCTCAGTCGAGAGACCGGATTCTATGAGCCTGGCCCCCTCAGAGGCCAGGCCCACAGTTTCCACAACTCCGGTCGAGGGTGAAATATCGTGCCCTCTACCTGGGACAGCAGGTCCCTCCTGATTGGAATCTCCATAGGAGAGCCGCTCAGAAGAGACACCAAGTCCGAGAACCAAACTCGAGTCGGCCAGAAAGGGGCTACTAGTAACAGACGGGCCCCTTCCCGGCGAACCCTTTCCAGAACCTCCGGGAGCATAGATATCGGGGGAAATGCGTACAGGTGCAGCCTCGGCCACACCTGCATCATCGCATCCAGTCCGCGAAGAGCTGGCTGCGTGAGGGGGAACCATATAGAGCAATGCGTTGTACAAACGATGTGAAAGGTCGACTTGACTTTAGTTAGACCAAAGTTCTCCCTAAGAAGCTCCACCACCTCAGGGTGAAGTCTCCAATCCCCTGGGCCTCAGCCCCTGCCTCAACAGGATATCTGCTCTGATATACGAGACCATCAGTGTGTTGTCCGCCATTCGCCGAGCAACCACTCATGATCGCCCCCACTTGTGAGGGAAGCATCCGTCGATAGCAATATGCGTCGACAAGAAGCCCCCAACACTGGGCCTGGGCGAGGAACCAAGGTTCTTCCACATGACCGAAGCACGAAGGCATAGCCGCGTGACCTTGATCATGCGAAAACGTATTTCCCCTCGGAGAAAACCCCTTGGTCCTGAGCCACCACTGCAGGGGTCTCATGAACAGAAGGCCAAAAGTAAAACGTTGGACGCAACTGCCATGAGACCCACCCGTCTGAAACTGTTTCACAGTGAGTGACTGGCCTAGATATACCCCATTACGTTTGCTGTAGAATTGCTACACCTAGAAAAGTGGTCCTCAGAGCACACTCTTCTTGGCGTTGAGAGGCAACCCCAACATCCTTAATGAGACAGAACGACATCTCGATGCCGAACTGCCATAAACTCAGATTGAGCTAGGAACAACCAATCATTGATGTAGTATAATACGCAAATGCCCTGGAGTCTCAGAAGAGCCAGAGCTGCATCCACGCATACTGTAAAGGTGTGGGGTAATAAACCTAGGCCGAATGGAAGAACCCAATAATGGTATGCTTCGCCCCCGAAAGCAAACCTCGGGAACCACCTCATCCTCTTTCGGAAACAATGAAGTAATGGCTGCCTGCTGGGAGGAGGAACCCCTTCTACAGCTCCTTTTGCAGAAGTGATAGTACTTCCTGCTCCATAACCAAAGCCTGCTCGGGGTCCACCAATGAAAGGAGGACCCCTAGAAATCTGGGCGAACGAGAACCGAACTGAATTCTGAAACCCTTTTCTATAGTGTGCAGGACCCACTGAGAAATATGTGGCAGTAGTTTCCACGCTGCCAGAAATTTACTAGGGGAACCAGTCTCTCAAGACTGGCCTCTGGATTTATTTGAACAGTCACTACGGCGCCCTGAAGCGGCGAACCGGCAGGGAACAACCGAACTGACCATTCTACGACCCTCCTCGGAGGATCGTATGGGGATGCTGACACCTCGGTGCCCTGAACGGCGAACCGGCAGGGAACAACCGAACTGGCAGCGCTGCAACCCTCCTCAGAGAGTTGCACCCCAGAGGAAAAACGATTTCTCAAAACCGTCCCTTGGTTGAACAGTCACTACGGTGCCCTGAAGCGGCGAACCGGCAGGGAACAACCGAACTGACCGCTCTACGATCCTCCTCGGAGGATCGTATGGGGACGCTGACACCTCGGTGCCCTGAACGGCGAACCGGCAGGGAACAACCGAACTGGCAGCGCTGCGACCCTCCTCAGAGAGTCGCACCCCAGAGGTCGCCGAGGAGAAACGATTTCTCAAAACCGTCCCTGCCCCGGAGGAGCCCTCAGAAGCCTGATAGCCTCGTTTTCATGCGACAGGACTTCTTGTCTAAGCTTTATTAGAGATGATGACAGTCTTCAGATCTTGCCTACCTCTAACTAGCTTAGTTCCTACGACCCTCCTCGGAGGATCGTTGAAAAAAAGCAGGCACTTCGGCGCCCTGAAACGGCGAACCGGCAGGGAAACCGAACTGACTGCTCTTCTTTTTTTTCTCTTATTTGAAGGCTCGTTTGGGGACACTGACACCTTGGTGCCCTGAAACGGCGAACCGGCAGGGAAACCGAACTGGCAGTACTGCGACCCTCCTCAGAGAGTCGCACCCCAAAGGGCGCTGAGGAGAAACGATTTCTCAAAACCGTCCCTACCCCAGAGGGGACCACCCTTAGAAGCCTGATCGCCTCGGCGTCAGGGCTTCTTCTTTGTCAAAGCTATTTTAGAGATAAAACAGTCCTCAGATCTTGCATGTCTCTAACTGGCTAGACTGCGACCGCCACCCAGGTACCCCTCAATTGCGGAGGAGCCCGAATGGCGACGCTCTGTTTTGCACTTTGTGCTGAGAGGAGCTTAATATCTCAGGAACATTAGATTGGTGAGGAAGAATGATGAAAGGTTTATATCTCAGTTTTCTTGAAAGCGGAGCGTCCAGAAGAACAGACATAATTATATCTTTATTTTCCTTTATCTTTATATCAGAAAAACTTATATATATATATATATATACATACATATATCACTCTGTGGCCACCAGCAGGAAACAACCGAACTGGCAGCGCTGCGACCCTCCTCAGAGAGTCGCCCCTCACATTCATCCATGTCCTTACATACTTTACCCACCAGCGCTGCCTAATAAAAAATGTATTCATTATTTAAGATGGCTGGTGGGTAACGTCGGGGTTAATAACGATGACGCCGACTCGGGAGAGAGAAAGCTCGTAAGCGTCTCTTTAACCCGAGGCAATGTCATACTATGATACTTAATACCCAACTTTTTACAAACCGGTTTATTCCACGATCTCGACACCTCAGTGTGGAGATAGGGAAAAACCACAGTCCCCGACGAGGAGGCTGAGATACAGAGTTTTCTCTGTTTAAGATACAGTTCATCTTTAACAAACTCTTCTTTATTTTCAATCTCATAATGTTCAGCTGGCCAGTAAATATTTAACTGGCAACAGCACTAGATAAAACCTCCTTTTTTCTTTAAAAAAGCTCCTCTTTATTCAACAGAGTTATGAGCTGGAAAATGTATTCATTGAAAACTCAAACATCTGCCTTTTTATAAAGATTTGTATTTGTTTTGTTCTCCTTCTTTTAAAACAAAACACTAACGATACCAATTCCTCGGAACTGGAAATCGCAGCACACTAGATCTGGCATGTGAAAGCTGAGAAAGGGCGGAGCCCGTCCCAACCCCCGCTGTCAGATCCGTTTACGAACCCCGAAATACGAGCCGTCTCCGAGCCTCGGCAACAGAGAGACCCGCTCGGGGAACGCGAACCGAACCGTCCTCCTCGAAGAACGCCCGGCGGGAGCGGAGCGTCCTCACGGACAGCTTCTCGCAATGCACAGTCAGATCCCTCGAGAAATGACTGTTGCATACTCCACTCCCAAACAGCAACAAAAAGCTGATGTGTGTCCCCACCCGTGATGTAACGAGGGCAGGGAACAACACAACTTCTATAATATTGCTTTGCTCGCCATAATGATAGATAGTGATATATATATTGGGCTTGACAAACAACAATAAATAGACAAGGACAGAATCACAGAGAGCGCTTGCTGAAGACTACAGAAGCTGTCGTGGTCTGTTTTCAAGGGTGCTTTATAGTTTCCTGGTCTATGACGTCACCCATGACGTATCGGGCTTCCATTGGACTGATTTTACACGTGCTTCATGACGCAATCACGCAGAGCGTTCCCACCGCGTCTCAAACGCAGCTCGAAGTTCCCTTGAAAGGGAACTATTCAGAATGCGAACATGAATCTTTAACAAAATACAAATAACACTTTAAATGCGTCAGTTTCTCTGAACTCATTTGACATTATTCCACACTTTCAACTATACATTAGACAATCCTATACTCAAGAATTTGTAGTTGTATATGAACAAGAATATGTGGAGATGGATATTAAAGGCATTATACATCCCTATACCGTAATGGAGGGCGCACAGTACGTCCTGACCTTGTTCTCATGCTATTTGCTGGCTGTTCTGTAGGGAGTTCTACAAGGGATTCAGTTCTAGAACCCTCAGAAATGTCAACCTGAGCCTGAACAGGAGGTAATAGACCAGGGGTTCCCAACCTTTTTTGTGCCAGGGACCAGCATATTCATAAAAAAAATTCCAGGGACCAGTTGTCAATTTGAATGCCTCAATTTTGAGACGCATCGTTTGGATTCGGAACATATCACTGTGTAAAACAGTAACAGCCTATTATTTATTTGCATATAATGAACTAGGTGGCAACAAAGGCTACTTGTATACCAATCTTTTTAAACTTTCAGAACGGTTCACAAAATGTTTCTCTTTTCTCCCATACAATTAGGTCTACTTCAAAAGCAACCCACATAGCACTCACTCACTAGCAGGTGCATAGACGTTGGAACCCCCACCCCCGGTCGCCCCCTAAATTCACATAAGGATTCAATAGCTAAGGATTATGCATTAGCATGCATTGTGTATTATCGTGCAATTTATATGCGAAAATTAGTTTTTACGTGCATTTGATACGCAGAAAACTTAATAAGTGGTCAGAATTATGTCTGACCCATTCCAAATGTTTTCCGATATATGTTGATTGTTGACACAAGCACTGATGGACCAAAGAGCGCACATTTCAAAATTTGCAGTAAAAAATTTAAATATTAATTCTCAGAAAATGCATTTAATACTAATATATTGAAAAGGCTGTTTATGTACTACATTAATAAAGGAGTTCAGACATTGGAAACATATCAGTCCACATGCGTTTTATATTTAATATGAGGGAAATAGACATGCATGCGTGACACAAAACATCTTTAACTTTTAGGGAGCAAAATATTTTTTAGTAATTCTGTCAATGACACTAATGTTAGATTTCATTGAAGGTAAATTGGAGCGGCCACACTGAGCTGTGCGTAACGCCCACAGACGTGAAGTGAACGAGAGACAGAGGCTGTCCAGTACTGTCTGAAATGGTTAACTCTGTGGCGATGCATGTGCAAAACAGAAATAACTAATCATAAAGTCAACCAGCAGGATAACACAGCCTACTATAGGCCTATATAGTAACAGTTTCAAAAGTCAGGCAGTTTCAGAATACAAAAGCAAACACACAGTGATTTTAGCCAATCATTTTTGAGGATATCAAAACTTGCGGCTGAGCGTCCAACTCACGTTTCTTTCTTTCGAAAAACTCCTCCGTTTTGTCTTTGAGAGTTGGGTGTTTGGTGGTTAAGTGCCGCTGCAGTTTTGACGGCTTCATTGCTTCATTGCAGAGTTTTTCAACACAACGGATTTGACGCCACGGAATCGCCTGTTGTCATGAATCCATACCTAATTTATGAGGTATTGTATTTACGATTGAAGCTTGACTTTTTCTTTTTCTCGCTATATTTCAAGTTGGTCATCGCCTTTCCTTTTACCGGAACTGTCCGCAATGAAATTAGCCATTGAAGTTTGCTGAGCCCGCTCATCTCTCCACATACTTCTCTGTCACTTCAGCTGCACGCACCGCGCTTTTTTTTTTTTGCAGTCCGTTCAGATACCACGCGTTGCTAAGCAATCGCAAGGCGCTCAAAGAAACACATTTTAATATTTTTATTTATTTGTATTTATTTATTGTTTGTGTTTTGGATTAAATGACATGACATGTTAAAAAGCATTTTAAAAACACACTTCTTATTATTATTATTATAAAAAAAATTCTGGGAATATTTCAAGGCCCGGTACTAACGTGTTCACGGACCGGCACCGGTCCGGGGACCGGGGGTTGGGAATCACTGTAATAGACCATCCTGCCTTTGAATCTGTTGAGTTGGCCATACAGAGTCATGAAAAACATAAGGTCTGGAGCCTGAGAGTGCTGTAAGTGGAGGGCGTCCCATATGAGGGGATGTCATAACTGGACATTGATCAGGTGACCAGACAGAGCGATAAGGTTTCAGCCGATCATAGTGAATCACTTTAGGCTTTGACCTAGAATCAAGCAGATCTTTCACTTTATAAGTCACTCCAATGTCACCGGTCGGTGAGTCCAACCTGCTCAAGACTTTGTATGGACCAGTCCATTTCGTAGAGAGTTTGTGTCTTGACATAGCTGGAAGATCAACCCATACAAGATCATTAGGTTGATAAGCCGCATGTCGGACATGGCGGTCGTAGTAATGCTTTTGCTGTGCTCCCGCTGTATGGATGTTCTCTGCGACGGTGGTAAAAGCAGAGCGTAGTCGTCCCAGCATAGAATGTGCATATTCAGTTGGGGTTCCGGGGTGTAGCCCTGGAACTTGCTGGGGGTACACCAAGAAGAAAATCAGCAGGTAGGCGAGCTTCTCTGCCATGTGCTAAGAAGAAAGGTGTATGTTTGGTTGAGGAAAGGCCACTCCCCACATTTGGTATACAGATATTTTGCAAGTTGATCTTTTATGGACCTATTGGCACGTTCTACCATACCATCTGACATTGCATGATATGGGAATGTCCGTGTTTTACGAATCCCAAGCAGAGAACACAGTTCTTTCACCAAATCAGAATCAAACTGTCGGCCTTGGTCAGTGTGCAAACTCTGGGGCACACCATGTTGGCTCACATAGTCTTCAAACAAGCACTTGGCGACAGTCGTTGCACGTTGATCAGTAACTGCATAGAGATTAAGGTATTTGGTAA
Organism: Tiaroga cobitis; assembly: GCA_030578255.1. NCBI lineage: Eukaryota > Metazoa > Chordata > Actinopteri > Cypriniformes > Leuciscidae > Tiaroga > Tiaroga cobitis. The sequence goes on along the minus strand of CM060612.1, from coordinate 16,839,293 downwards.
AGTAATCCATTACTACAAGAACATACCGAGTCCCTTTCTGTGTAATGGGTAACTCCTTTAGATCATCAGCAACTTTTTCAAAAGGCATACTTGTGACCATGTTTTGCATTGGGGCCTGCTGATGAGGTGTTTGTGGTCTCCTTGATTCACAAGCTTGACATTGGGCACACCATTGTGTAATGTCCCTAGACATGTGGGGCCAGTAGCATCTCACTAGAGCACGTTGCAATGTCTTTTGTGCACTGAAATGCCCAGAGAGTGAATGACCATGCAAAGTCTCAAACACGTTACGCTGTAGTGCAGGTGGAACTACAACCGGCAGAACCTGTTCACCTGGTGGAGGTCTGACTCTTCGACAAAGGACAGAATCTACAAAGGTAAGCCTTGCGAACTCTTTCCAGAAATGCCTAAATCCATTAGCAGCACCTTTGAGCATTGCATATGGGGGTCTTTTCTGTGTTAATACCCATTTAGAGACAATACTCAAAACAGGGTCAACTTTCTGAGCTTGTAGCATATCGTCACTATCCATACCCAGGCATGTAACACTGGAAAAGGTAGAAAACGCAGAATTTGAAGGCTCAAACCCAGAACCCGCACCAGAAGAAACAGGCTGTGCAGAAGTAGGATGTGATTCGGCTACCTCAGTCTGCGTCGAAGCAGAAACGAAACAGACAGGCTTGATCTCCAAGTCATTGGGAATGTTGCTCTCCCTATCAGGTCGACGAGACATGGCATCAGCATTGCAGTGTTTGTGACCATGTCGTTACTCAATAGTCCAGTCATAGAGGTCGATCTCCAGAGCCCACCTTGCTCTGCGCCTCGTTGGATCACCATCCAAAACCATTCGTCTCAGACTAAGCAAGGGCTTGCGGTCAGTAATGATTCGAAAAGAATGACCCATGAGATACTGACGGAAGTGATGAATGGACCAAACAATAGCCCACAACTCCCTGTCATATGTTGACCATCGTTTCTCAGTAGGGGTCAGGATGTGACTGCCATAAGCGATGACACTTTCTTTGTCGTCAACATTCATCTGGGATAGAACACTTCCGATAGCTGTGTTGGAAGCGTCTGTGAAGAGCAAAAAATCCTTTGAAAAGTCTGGGTAGGAAAGAATTGGAGCATTGGTAAGTGCATGTCGCAAAGAATTGAAAGCTTCCTGTTCTGACTCAGTCCAAACAAACAACTTTGCTTTCTGGGTTAGAGCATGCAGTGGCTGTGACATTTGAGCAAAGCAGCGAATGAAACGCCTGTAATATGAACACAGGCCTAAGAAGGCTCGAACTTCTGTAGGATTTCCAGGAGTAGGCCATTCTTTAACCTTCTGAATGTTTTTAACATCCGGCTGAAGACCGGCAGAAGTCAAGTCAAGTCATCTTCATTTATACAGCGCTTTTAACAATGGATTGTTTCAAAGCAGCTTTACAGAGATAAACATATAATTTAAGGTAACAGAGATTGTTTTGGCTTTATAGCGGTTCTTGAATAACGTTATTTCCAGCTAAAGTTAAATTTGATTGATTCACCTCCGTCGAAATGATTAGACTTTAAACGCGAACCTGTGATTAACGCTGACGGCATTCAGATGCGCATTAAGAATTGATTCTATAGTTATGTGCTTTTGAAAATATGTGCGCAGGTTTGTAATTCCATACAACCCATGCCTAAACAAACTACTTGTCTTGCCTATTAATTTTGATACAGAATTTTGTTTTATTTTATCACTTCGGGGTACGTGAACCGAAATTCACAACGCTTTATCTGTAGAGTGGGAAAGGGATCCTCCATAGGGAGAGGATAGTTGACAATTCAGCACTGCATTGTCATCGGGTCCAGGCGGATCTCCTTCGTCAGATCTGGATACGGCCTAGATCCGGCAGGCTGCGGGAAAACCTCGGGATAAACAAAGACACTAATATTAGCGTAGATGCCATTCTTCTTATGATGTAACGAGTACATCAAGATTTAAGGGAAGTGTTCCCAGTTCCGGCTGACCTAATCTATGCAGCCTAACATTGAATTATAGAAGTCTATAATGTATTATGTGTATGCTAGGTCAAAGAGATGTGTTTTTAGTCTAGCTTTGAACTGACAGAGCGTGTCTGCTTCCCGGACAATGGTAGGAAGACTGTTCCAAAGTTTTGGTGCTAAATAGGAAAAGGATCTACCGCCAGCAGTTGATTTAGATATCCTAGGTATTATCAACTGGCCGGAATTTTGAGATCGCAATAGACGTGAAGGACTATAATGCGTTAAGAGCTCGCTCAAGTACTGCGGAGCTGAACCATTTAGTGCTTTGTAAGTAATCAACAATATTTTAAAATGTATACGATGTTTAATAGGGAGCCAATGCAGTGTTGACAGAACCAGGCTAATATGGTCATATTTCCTGGTTCTGGTAAGAACTCGAGCTGCGGCGTTTTGAACTAGCTGCAGTTTATTTATTAAGCGTGCAGGGCAACCACCCAGTAGAGCATTACAATAGTCTAGCCTTGAGGTCATGAACGCATGAACTAATTGTTCCGCATTTCCCAATGAGAGCATATGGCGTATTTTAGATATATTTTTAAGATGGAAAAATGCAGTTTTACAGATACTAGACACGTGGCTTTCAAAAGAAAGGTTGGTATCAAAGAGCACACCCAGGTTCCTAACCGACGACGAAGACTTGACAGAGCAGCCATCAAGTGTTAGACAGTATTCTAGGTTATTACGTGTGGGAGTTTTTTGTCCAATAATTAGAATCTCTGTCTTTCCAGAATTTAGTAGTAGGAAATTACTAGTCATCCAATTTTTTATATCAGCTATGCATTCCGTTAATTTTGTGAATTGGTAAGTTTCGTTGGGTTTTGAGGAAATATACAGCTGAGTATCATCGGCATAACAGTGAAAGCTAACTCCATGTTTCCTAATGATATCTCCTAATACTAGCATGTACAGAGTGAACAGCAACGGTCCTAGTACTGAGCCTTGTGGTACGCCATACTGAACTTGTGATCGAGAAGACATCTCTTCCTTTACTGCTACAAACTGATAACGGTCAGTTAAGTATGATTTAAACCATGCTAGTGCAATTCCACTAATGCCAACATAGTTTTCTAGTCTATTTAAAAGAATGTTGTGGTCAATGGTGTCAAATGCAGCACTAAGATCGAGTAACACTAATAGAGAGATACAACCACGATCGGACGATAAGAGCAAATCATTTGTACGGTCTAAATCCGGACTGAAAATCCTCGCAGATATCATTTCTTTCTAGAAAGGAACATAGTTGTGAAGATACTGCTTTTTCGAATATCTTTGACAGAAAAGGCAGATTCGAGATCGGCCTGTAATTGACTAATTCTGTAGGATCAAGTTGTGTTTTTTTAACAAGAGGTTTTATCATAGCCAGTTTAAAGGTTTTTGGTACGTATCCTAGAGACAAAGATGAATTAATGATATTAAGAAGAGGATATATGACCTCTGGAAACATCTCTTTCAGTAGCTTAGTCGGTATAGGATCTACCATACAAGTTGTCGATTTAGATGAATTAACGAGTTTGCAGAATTCTTCCTCTCCTAGAGCAACAAATTAATAAAAAATTTCCTCAGGGAGACTACAATGCACTCCCTGATGCGATACTGTGGTAGACGGTTGCGAAGTTATAATTTTGTCCCTGATATTATTAATCTTATAAGTGAAGAAGTTCATAAAGTCATCACTGATGTGTTGCTTGGACACTTCTGAGCTTGAAGCTTTCTTTTTCGTTAGTTTAGCCACTGTTTTAAATAAATACCTTGGATTATGTTTATTTTCTTCTAATAGGGTTGAAAAATAAGCAGATCTAGCAGCTTTTAAAGCCTCTCTGTAAGCAATCGAGCTCTCTTTCCACGAAATCCGAAATACCTCCATTTTTCTGGCTGCTCTCTTAAGGGCCCGGGTGTGCTCGCTGTACCATGGCGTTGGACTATTTTCTTTAATCTTCTTTAAGCGCAACGGAGCAACTGTGTCTAAAGTGCTCGAGAAGAGAGAGTTAAACGTTTCTGTTGCAATATCAAGTTCTTCTAAGCTATCCGGGATGCTGAGATGATGAAACTGATTAGGAAGATTATTGATAAAGCAATCTATAGTGGCAGAAGTTATAGGTCTAACGTATTTATAACACGGAGTCGGCTTTGCAGCCTTGGCTAAATGTAATTTACATGAGACTAGATAATGATCTGAGATGTCATCGCTCTGCTGCAGAATTTCAACGGCATCAACATCTATTCCATGTGATAATATTAGATCTAGAGTATGATTACGACAATGAGTAGGTCCTGACACGTGTTGTCTAACTCCAATTGAGTTTACAATGTCTTTAAATGCCAATCCCAATGCATCTTTTTCATTATCTACATGTATGTTAAAATCACCAACAATTAGTATTTTATCTGCAGCCAATACTAATTCTGATAGAAAGTAGCCAGCATAATTCTCAAATGTGATTTATCGTTTACACTATATATTTTTTACATTAAGCACCAATACTTCAAAAAAAGTATATTTAAAACTATATTTCTTAGTGGTTTTGAAAATATTACTATAAATTACAGCAACACCTCCCCCTTTGCCTTTCAGACGAGGTTCATGTTTATAACTGTAATCTTGTGGGGTTGACTCATTTAAAATAATGTAATCGTTTGGTTTAAGACAGGTTTCTGTTAAACACAGCATATCAAGATTATAATCTGAAATCATATCATTAACTATGAGAGATTTTGAAGTAAGGGATCGAATATTCAGCAACCCAAGCTTTATCATTTGCTCGTCTGTATTATATCTGTTTTTTATTTGTTGAACATCAATTCAATTTTTAACCTGACGTTTTTTTGGATTTCCAAATTCGGGGAACAGACACAGTCTCTATATGATGATATCTAGGTGAAAGAGGCTCTATGTGATGGGAAAGCTATCCGGAAGACACAACATGGCCCAGAAATGTCACTTGCTTTTGGGCAAAAGAACATTTAGCCGGTTTCAGCTCCAAGTTTGCTGCTTTCAAACGCTGGAAAACCTCCCTCAAGTGTTGAATGTGCTCTGCAAAATTCTTGCTGTAGACGATAATATCGTCTAAATACACAAGACATGTTTTTCATGACAGACCCTGCAACACTAGCTGCATCAAATGTTGAAAGGTGGGCGGAGCCCCATTGGCATCACTGTAAACTGATATAAAGAACGACCAGTAGTGAAGGCTGTTTTTGGTTTGTCTGCCTCATTAAGCTGCACTTGCCAATATCCGGATGAAAGATCCTAGGTACTGAATATAGAGGAACCTCTAAGTGCATCCAGGGTGTCATCTGTTCTGGGTAAAGGATGGGTGTCCTTAATGGTGACAGAATTAAGGCCCCTATAATATACGCAAAAGCGCCAGGTGCCATCTTTTTTCCGCACCATAACGACAGGTGCAGCCCAAGGGCTATGACTGACTTCCACAATACCTTTTGCCAACATGTCATCAACCTGTGACTGAATCAGCTCTTGCATCGGAGGAGAAGTACGATAGGCACGTTTTTTTTAATGGGAATTGCATTGTCGGTATTGATTTTGTGTTTGACTATATTCGTACTGCCAAAATCTGTAGGGTTCTTACTAAACACATCACAATACTCATGCAACAGTGAGTGTAGTTCGTTCACCTGAGGGTCAGAAAGATTCCCACTCTGAATCCCAAATGGAAGAGGCGGCACCTGTGTAGAAGGGGTGGACACATTACATACAGAATCTGAGTGCTGAACAACATCATCTTGGTTTATTGGAGTGAACTCCCCCAGCTGGTTGCAGTACAAAAGGGCTATTTGTTGGATTCATGACTCGCACTACAGTTTGACCATTTTCAGCTACTGTAAGGGTGCGTGCAACTGCAATACCATCCAACTTAGATGGATATGGCTCAAGCAACCCACTGTAACCCTCTGCTAAACCTGCATAAACAGCAAACGGGATAAGCTGAGCTGTACAGTGCATCTCACATTGGGGAGGAATGGTAGTAGTCACAGTAATTTGAGCTGTGCAATGTACAGGGGCAAGTTGAGATGTGCTTAACAATTGTAAAGTCTGATCATAAAGGCAACATAGCCCCTTACCAACATTCAAGATTACCTCGTGCTTCTGGAGAAAATCCCAACCAAGTATGATACCCTGACTCACATTTCTAAGGACCTGCATGTCATGCTGTAACGTCAGTGCACCTAATCTCAGGTTAACAGTCACAGTTCCCAGGGTATCTAGATTCTGACCAGTTACAGACTTTGACAGAATGAAATGACCCTTTAGTGGTCTTTTGCACAATGGAATTGCCAAGTCAAGTCACCTTTATTTATATAGCGCTTTTAACAATACAGATTGTTTCAAAGCAGCTTTACAGCGATAACAGGAAAATAATGTTGTAATAATATTGTTAAATATACAATTAAATGTCACGTAAACTGATTATAAGCTGGTATAAGGATACATGATTTTTTTACAACAGTGGGCTTTAAAAGCCTGAGACCACTTGTGAATATACTTCTATTTTTCATTCATTCCTAATTCAATACTAATATTATTACTAGTTTTTATTACTAATTATATTACTAGTATAAAAATGAGTAAATATGTGTGTGTGTGTGCGAATTTTTAACATGGTCTCAGACTTTTTGTCATAGGTGCCATACGGGTAGTTTCATTAATGAATGAAATACTAGAACCAGTGTCTATCATGATGTGCATGTCAGTACCTTCAACAATGCCATGGATGTGTGCTGTACAAATATCCTTCATGTTTGTAGCAGGACAGTGTTCAGTCTCTGTATGGCTGGTGTCTGTGATTGTCATCCATACGGTGTCGTGTGGGGCTGGTAGTGAAACAGCTGATGTGTGCCCCGCCGCATCAGCTGGTGGAAGTTTCCCTGATGATGGCTGTGATGATCTGGGTAGACATAATGTGGACCACTCTGAAGATCCAGGCTTGGATGCTGAGGTCTGGGGGCTTTGTACTCCTCAAAGGTGACACGCTTGTGATGAGGGCTTGGACTGCGTCGTTGAAATGACGAGCGGTTGTAAGACATGGTGTCATTTAGTTGTCTCCGTCTGTCGTCCTCGTAGTAGTCAGTGCCGACTGCAGTGGAGTATTTTGGAGAGTAGCAATCCTTGAACCTCTCCCTACGGTGAGGCGAAAAATCCACTCTGACATTATGCTGGTATGTTTCGTCGCGTCATCTGCAAAGGTCTCTGCGACGGCTGGGAGATCTTCTGTAGCTGTCAGGAGAAGGAGAACGAGCATCTGAATGTCTGGTTGGTGAATGTCCATACGGTGCACTCCATGCCATAGCATATCTCGTTGGACTGTGCCGATGTGGTGATGGGGTTTGGCGAGATCGGCTGCGTTCATCATGCAACTGCAGTTTCAATGCTGATACATCCTTACTTAAGTCTTTAACTGTGTTAGTTGGATCAACAACCGCTTGCTTCAGAAAAAGAGTGTCAGTGTCATAAATAACATTCACTGTCTGTGCTGCCGAATTGCCTCTCACCGCAGATGGAACCGGCTGCACCAACGCTATCTCATGACCAATTCGTACGAATTCGTACGAGTGATTAAAAAGTGGCTAATTCGTACGAATTAGTACGACCTTACTCGTACGAATTCGTACGATTTGTCTAAACCCACGTGATGGGTAGGTTTAGGGGCGGGGTCAGGGGTAGGTCATTCGTACGAATTCATACGAATTGGCCAACTCGTAAAATATGTACGATTTAGCCCAAATCGTACTAATTCGTACGAGTGAGGTCGTATAAATTCGTACGAATTAGCCACCTCGTAGAATTCGTACGAATTGCCGTGAGATCGGGTTGGCTGCACCAATATGGCGCCCTGGCGCGCCCGTTCAGCTTGAGTAGCGACTTGGAAGGCATCTTTGAACGTTTTCACGCCCCTCTCATGGCATTTAACCCGGAGTTCTTGATCTAACCCAGCCAGAAATCTCGACAGTTTCATGTATACAGAAGCATTCTGCTCAAAATCTGGAAAAGCTTCTTTGACCAGTCTACATATGTCTGCTGCATACACTTCCATTGGTTCATTAGGCAATTTGTGGCGTGAATTTGGAAATGTTTGAAAAGACCCAATTACATCCTTCTGACCAAAAGCATCTTGTAATTGTTTTTTCACTGAAGCAAAAGAGTGCTGAATTTCGGATGGAAAATTGTCCCAAACAATAAACGGTTCAGGTGGCAATCTAGTAGGCAACTCTGCTGCTAACACTGCATCCAAATCAACACCGCTATATTTATAGCGAGCCTCTTGAATTACCTCATAAAGACGGGCCCACAGCTGAAAAGACTCAGAGCCATCGTTGCGAAATGGCAGCGGTAAAGGAATGTCCTTTGGTGTTGGTGCGCGGCCCGTCCGAGCAATGTTCTCCCGCAGTGCCTGTGCTTCCTTGTCTGACATCGCTGAAGTTTATTCACGGCACATCAACGTTCACAGCGTCTCGTTGAAATCACAGTAATGTACAGACTGCGTTAGCTCGAAGTGTAATGTTAGGTGTAAAAAAAATAGATACACTTCCCAGCATCCCTCATGTTTCCTACCTGCACACTATCAGTCATCAATGGTTTGTCATGGCCTAATGGTTAGAGAGTTGGACTGGTTACCCAAAGGTTGCTGGTTCAATTCCAGTACCGGCAGGAAATGACTGAGGTGCCCTTGAGCAAGGGGCCCTTCCCCCAAGGGAAATTGTTCCCGTCAAATAGGCTGCCCGCTGCTCCGAGTGTGTATCCACATGTGTTCACTACTCCCTACTCTGCTCCTAATGTGTGTGCACTAACTTGGTTCCTGCTTGTCATCAGTTTAGGGTCCGGTATTGTTTGTGCATTGCACACTGTTTTGTGTTGTGGCTCTTTTGGTTATTTCTTGTTTAATAAACCTTGGAATCATCTTCATCTTCGTCCTCTGTGAATTCGAGCGTTACAGAATACCGGACCTAAAACGCAATATGGGCATTTCTACGGTGGCCGAGAGAGCTCAACGCGCTGCAACTGAAGAAAACGCATGCAGATAGAAGAAAACACATGCAAATTAAAAAAAAAAAAACACATGCAAATAGAAAAAAACGCATGCAAATAGAAAACACCCCCGCAAATTAAGAAAACATCTTCATCAATTTCACAACACACACACGTGAGCTCCAAATACTCACAACACCACCCAAATATAGAAACGCGCTGCAAAAGCTCACAACACAAATACAGAAACGCGCTGCAAATACAACGGACCACAACGGAAATGTTTCCATGGGAACCAATTAAGTGACGAACCTGGCTGGGACGTGCTGGCATAGATATCCATAAATCTATGCGTGCTGGTGCTTACAGCTTAAAATTCTACTTTATGTATTTATTTATTTTTGCAAAACATACAGAGATTACATTTTTATGACATACACCTTGTATACAATATACAAAATGTATTAGCAAAACAATATGTTCAATGTCATCAGAATACAAATGAGAAAAGAACAATGAGCTGACAACTAAAATAAATAAATAAAAAAGATAGAGAGAAAGAACATGAAGGAAAGATATTTATCTTTCATCAGTTACACTGTACAAATTGTTTCATGTTATGTTTAAATTTTCACAAAGAAAAGTTTCATAAGAAATGTTAGATAATGTAGGGTCCAAAGTTTTAAAGTTGAGACACACATACACGCATATTGTAAAAGCTTTTTTGTAAAGTAAACATAAAAATGTATTTGCATCCGTTATGTTAACAGCATTATATTTCTGTGGTAAGAACAGCTCTTCAGCTGATGGACGCCCCGTGCTGCGTTGTCATGGGAACATCCCAAGTGAAAATAATGGAGAATTACGTTGTCTTTCGTTGCTCCTTCATCAAATGCGTTCCACACGGCTGCCTAACAGCACACTAGAGCCCTGCTCACTCCACAGTCCCACTTTAAGGGCTCTGCCGTCTGCCCTTCGAAGGGAGTATGGCATAGGGAAGCTCACGAGCAATAAGCACGTCCCAGCCGGGTTCATCACTTAGTTGGTTCCCCTGGAAACATTTCCGTTGTGGTCTGTGTTATTTGCAGCGCGTTTCTGTATTTGGTTGTGTTGTGAACTTTTGCAGCGCGTTTCTGTATTTGGAGCACACGTGTGTTGTGAAACTGATGATGATGTTTTTTTTTTATTTGCACACGTTTTTTTCTACTTGCATGTGTTTTTTTTTCTATTTGCATGTGTTTGCTTCAGTTGCAGCGCGTTGAGCTCTCTCGGCCACCGTACATTTCCCACACCCATCTGAACTCAACCGATCGTCTACTGACCTGTTTTCAGAACGGCCGCTCTATTGAGGAATATGTGAGAGAGTTTCTAGAGATCTCACACCAGCTCACCTGGACGTGTTCGGGCTTGGACTGGACGGTCCTCTGTACCAGGGCTTTTCAAATTGGGTGAATGTGAGCCTATCCTTACAGTAAGGACGGAATACTTTAAGCCCTGCGATATTAATAGAGCTGCATACAGAGTTATTTTTTATTGGTGTGTCGCGCCTCCCCTGTGGCTCTTTGGCGCCCCCCCAGGGGAGGTGCGCATCACCTATTGAAAACCGCTGCTCTGTACCAACCAACTTCAGCCGCTAAACCTTGTTCATTCGCACAATACCTGGATCATGTGCTGTTGTTGAACGGTTCAGCCTTCACTGTGGGTGAGGCTAATAATTACACAACCACTCAACCACCATCACCAGCCATCTTCCTCACCACACCGCCAGAATGTCTTCACATCGTACCTGCCCAGTCTGAGAATCTTAACGTCATGCCAGCCATCAGACCTGCCACCAGATCTTCCAAGACTGATATCCAGCATGGCCGATCCACCGCTGATGTCAGTGCGATCGGCTAGAAGGGCCGCTGCCATGCCCAATCCAGATTCTCTTCCAGAATCCAGACCACCCGTCCAGAGTATCTTCTCAGGCTGAGTCTTCTTTCCCCGAGGCTGAGTCTTCTTTCCCCGAGGCTGAGTCTTCTTTCCCCGAGGCTGAGTCTTCTGTCCCCGAGGCTGAGTCTTCTGTCCCCGAGGCTGAGTCTTCTGTCCCCGAGGCTGAGTCTTCTGTCCCCGAGGCTGAGTCTTCTGTCCCCGAGGCTGAGTCTTCTGTCCCCGAGGCTGAGTCTTCTGTCCCCGAGGCTGAGTCTTCTGTCCCCGAGGCTGAGTCTTCTGTCCCCGAGGCTGAGTCTTCTGTCCCCGAGGCTGAGTCTTCTTTCCCCGAGGCTGAGCCTTCTGTCCCAGAGGCTGAGTCTTCTGTCCCCGAGGCTGAGTCTTCTGTCCCCGAGGCTGAGTCTTCTGTCCCCGAGGCTGAGTCTTCTTTCCCCGAGGCTGAGTCTTCTGTCCCCGAGGCTGAGTCTTCTGTCCCCGAGGCTGAGTCTTCTGTCCCCGAGGCTGAGTCTTCTGTCCCCGAGGCTGAGTCTTCTGTCCCCGAGGCTGAGTCTTCTGTCCCCGAGGCTGAGTCTCATGTCCCCGAGGCTGAGTCTTCTGTCCCCGAGGCTGAGTCTTCTGTCCCCGAGGCTGAGTCTCATGTCCCCGAGGCTGAGTCTTCTGTCCCCGAGGCTGAGTCTTCTGTCCCCGAGGCTGAGTCTCATGTCCCCGAGGTTGAGTCTTCTGTCCCCGAGGCTGAGTCGTCTGTCCCCGAGTGCTCCGAGTGTGTATCCACATGTGTTCACTACTCCCTACTCTGCTCCTAATGTGTGTGCACTAACTTGGTTCCTGCTTGTCAGTTCAGGGTCTGGTATTGTTTGTGCATTGCACACTGTTTCGTGTTGTTGTCTCTTTTTGTTATTTCTTGTTTAATAAACCTTGGAATTATCTTTATCTTTATCTTCATCTTCATCCTCTGTGAATTTGAGCGTTACAGTGGCAAACTGGTTCTGCCAAACAACATTTCTTCTCTTAATTTATCAACTTTATTTACGAAAAAATCATTAAAACAATTTCCAATTTCATATGGTTTAAAAATATATTTGGATAAAATATAAAATATATATATATATAAATTAAACTGACCTGAAGGTCGAAAGTTTACCTTTTGTATTTCCTTTTACCATTTCCTTTACCATGCCATGTGCTTGCTATGGCTTCAGTGTTTGCTTGACCCCATATTGCTGCTTGCATCTTTATTTTAAAATGGATTTCTTCATTCTTCACAACTCTTTCCCTGCCATTGACGGAAATTTCCGGCTTTTCGTGTTTCCACTGTTTTACGGTAGTGGGCACTATTACGCATCTTCTGAAAGAGTACAGAATCTTATGGAAGTAAAATAATGTCAAATGTTTTTGAAACAAAAAGCATGTTGAATTGCACCAATTGAAAAAAAATATGCATTGCGTTAACCATGCTTGTATTTTAATCCATTGTATTTTTAAGGCTTGCATTTGTATGGGCTGAAATTCAACATGGTTGAATATTTAAGCTGTGAATATTTCAATTAAAAACATTTCAAACACATTTTCAATATTAAAAATTCAATAATCCATATTCACCTTTCATATTTCACTTCCAAAATGTTCAAACTGCTTAAAAATACAACCTATAATATTTAACAGGCAATTTTCGGTCCATTTTATTTCGCCTTGAAAATTCGCTTCCACAAATTCACTGGTTCAAATTCGACAGTAAATTCAACGTCGACATCCAGGAACTGCAGGAAAAGCAGTAGATTACCGATCATAATCTCCATCTGCTGTAGTCGGCTTTACCAGCAGGGGGTGCACGCGCGTGTTGACAAGCACCAAAGCAACAGGAGAGGCCTTCACAAAACGTCATTTGCTGAAATGGACAGAACGATGAGTACGAGTTATAATTTATGTGTGTGGAAAAGGTTGATTAAGACACAAAACACACAAGCGTTTACTCAAGTGTCTTATGAGACTTATTTTTACCCCCATGCTAAGTAAGGTGATTTGTCCACTGCAAAACTAAATTCTCTCGCCGTTGGCATTGATATTAAGTTTTAGTAAAACAACTGTAATACACTGAGACAGAGTGAATTGTTTGTTTTAGTCACTATGACGGAATACTAAATTGATGGCTGGGTTTTACATGATGGCAAAGGCAATTTTATTTAAATAGGGCCTATAGCATCATTAAATACAAACAAATTACAATTATAAATTAAATTCAGCAATTATAAATTAAAAATTACGTCTCTACCATGATATCTGGTCATCTCTGTGTTATAACGTGAATTGTCTCCGCCATTATCCAGGGCTGCGTCGGCTACAGTAGGGGTATTTGTCATCTTATTTTATATCTTTTTGTCCATTTGGAGCGCGCGTCACGTCACCTATAAGCGTCGCGCCTGCCACAAGATCTCTCACTGTTTACATGAACCAGACACTCCGATGAGAGCACATAAAGTGCAATGCATCTCTTATTTACCATTTTTCATCTTATCGTATATTTTATTCGCTCCTTTGCCCGTATTGGAGCGCATCTCGTGGCTCTTACTAGCGTCGGGCCAGCCACACAATCTCTCACTGTTTTAATCTACCAGACACTCCGATTGATGCACGAAAACACAAAGCCAATGTAATCCTGCTCTAGTTTCCCTTCTGCCATCTTATCTTATATTTTATTTGCTCGTTTGTCCCGTAGAGCGTGTTTCGTGGCGCGCCAGCCACAAGATCTCTCCCTATTACAGTTGCCTGATTCTCCGATTGACATTCTGATATGGAAGTAAAATAATGTCAAATGTTTTTGAAACAAAAAGCATGTTGAATTGCACCAATTGAAAAAAAATATGCATTGTGTTAACCATGCTTGCATTTTAATCCATTGTATTTTTAAGGCTTGCATTTTTATGGGCTGAAATTCAACATGGTTGAATATTTAAGCTGTGAATATTTCAATTAAAAACATTTCAAACACATTTTCAATATTAAAAATTCAATAATCCATATTCACCTTTCATATTTCACTTCCAAAATTTTCAAACTGTTTAAAAATACAACCTATAATATTCAACAGGCAAATTTCGGTCCATTTTATTTCGCCTTGAAAATTCGCTTCCACAAATTCAGTGGTTCAAATTCGACAGTAAATTCAACGTCGACATCCAGGAACTGCAGGAAAAGCAGTAGATTACCGATCATAATCTCCATCTGCTGTAGTTGGCTTTACCAGCAGGGGGTGCACGCGCGTGTTGACAAGCACCAAAGCAACAGGAGAGGCCTTCACAAAACGTCATTTGCTGAAATGGACAGAACGATGAGTACGAGTTATAATTTATGTGTGTGGAAAAGGTTGATTAAGACACAAAACACACGAGCGTTTACTCAAGTGTCTTATGAGACTTATTTTTACCCCCGTGCAAAGTAAGGTGATTTGTCCACTGCAAAACTAAATTCTCTCGCCGTTGGCATTGATATTAAGTTTTAGTAAAACAACTGTAGGCCTAATACACTGAGACAGAGTGAATTGTTTGTTTTAGTCACTATGACGGAATACTAAATTGATGGCTGGGTTTTGGCAAAGGCAATTTTATTTAAATATAGCATCATTAAGTAACCCAATTACAATTATAAATTAAATTCAGCAATTAAAAATTACATCTCTACCATGATATCTTGTCATCTCTGTTTTATAACGTGAATTGTCTCCGCCATTATCCAGGGCTGCGTACAGTAGGGGTATTTGTCATCTTATTTTATATATTTTTGTCCATTTGGAGCGCGCGTCACGTCACCTATAAGCGTCGCGCCTGCCACAAGATCTCTCACTGTTTACATGAACCAGACACTCCAATGAGAGCACATAAAGTGCAATCCATCTCTTATTTACCATTATTTCATCTTATCGTATATTTTATTCGCTCCTCTGGCCGTATTGGAGCGCGTCTCGTGGCTCTTACTAAGCGTCGGGCCAGCCACACGATCTCTCACTGTTTTAATCTACCAGACACTCCGATTGATGCACATGTGCAAACAGACAGTGCAATCCTGACCTGCTCTTATGTAGCCTATCTATTTGTCATCTTATTTTATTCGCTCTTTTTGTCCATGGAGCGCGCGTCGTATTGGAGCCATCTTCGCAGTAGTGAACGCGCCGAGAGAAATGCTCATTTCATACGGATTACATTATCTGAGAGTAGTCTATTTATTTTCGTTTTGAATTGTTTCGTATAAAAGTAGGCTAGACATTTCTACCTTGATGAATTTATCATGCCTGTGAGAAATGTGCAATGCAAAAATTTCATGATTTTATTGCTATGCCTATGCCTATATGTATGCTTTGCTTCTTAAATCCAGGGAATTGGTTGATCAAACATTGATTGAAATTATGATAAAATTTATTAAAAACGAAATTCACTTTAAAGAAAGGCTTTATAAAAAACAAAACGTAATGGAGTGGTCAAAATAATTCTCCTTCAGAATGTCAATCGGAGAATCAGGCAACTGTAATAGGGAGAGATCTTGTGGCTGGCGCGCCACGAAACGCGCTCTATGGGACAAACGAGCAAATAAAATATAAGATAAGATGGCAGAAGGGTAACTTAGAGCAGGATTACATTGGCTTTGTGTTTTCGTGCATCAATCGGAGTGTCTGGTATTAAAACAGTGAGAGATCGTGTGGCTGGCCCGACGCTAGTAAGAGCCACGAGACGCGCTCCAATACGGGCAAAGGAGCGAATAAAATATACGATAAGATGAAAAAATGGTAAATAAGAGATGGATTGCACTTTATGTGCTCTCATTGGAGTGTCTGGTTCATGTAAACAGTGATAGATCTTGTGGCAGGCGCGACGCTTATAGGTGACGTGACGCGCGCTCCAAATGGACAAAAAGATATAAAATAAGATGACAAATACCCCTACTATACGCAGCCCTGGATAATAGCGGAGACAATTCACGTTATAACACAGAGATGACCAGATATCATGGTAGAGATGTAATTTTTAATTTATAATTGCTGAATTTAATTTATAATTGTAATTTGGTTGTATTTAATGATGCTATATTTAAATAAAATTGCCTTTGCCATCATGTAAAACCCAGCCATCAATTTAGTATTCCGTCATAGTGACTAAAACAAACAATTCACTCTGTCTCAGTGTATTGCAGTTGTTTTACTAAACGGCGAGAGAATTTAGTTTTGCAGTGGACAAATCACCTTACTTTGCACGGGGGTAAAAATAAGTCTCATAAGACACTTGAGTAAACGCTCGTGTGTTTTGTGTCTTAATCAACCTTTTCCACACACATAAATAATAACTCGTACTCATTGCTCTGTCCATTTCAGCAAATGACGTTTTGTGAAGGCCTCTCCTGTTGCTTTGGTGCTTGTCAACACGCGCGTGCACCCCCTGCTGGTAAAGCCGACTACAGCAGATGGAGATTATGATCGGTAATCTACTGCTTTTCCTGCAGTTCCTGGATGTCGACGTTGAATTTACTGTCGAATTTGAACCACTGAATTTGTGGAAGCGAATTTTCAAGGCAAAATAAAATGGACCGAAAATTGCCTGTTGAATATTATAGGTTGTATTTTTAAACAGTTTGAAAATTTTGGAAGTGAAATATGAAAGGTGAATATGGATTATTGAATTTTTAATATTGAAAATGTGTTCGAAATGTTTTTAATTGAAATATTCACAGCTTAAATATTCAACCATGTTGAATTTCAGCCCATACAAATGCAAGCCTTAAAAATACAATGGATTAAAATACAAGCATGGTTAACGCAATGCATATTTTTTTTCAATTGGTGCAATCCAACATGCTTTTTGTTTCAAAAACATTTGACATTATTTTACTTCCATATTCTGAAGGAGAATGATTTTGACCACTCCATTACGTTTTGTTTTTTATAAAGCCTTTCTTTAAAGTGAATTTCGTTTTTAATAAATTGTATCTTAATTTCAATCAATGTTTGATCAACCAATTCCCTGGATTTAAGAAGCAAAGCAGACATATAGGCATAGGCATAGCAATAAAATCATGAAATTTTTGCATTGCACATTTCTCACAGGCATGATAAATACATCAAGGTAAAAATGTCTAGCCTACTTTTAAACGAAACAATTCAAAATGAAAATAAATAGACTACTCTCAGATAATGTAATCCGTATGAAATGAGCATTTCTCTCGGCGCGTTCACTACTGCGAAGATGGCTCCAATACGACGAGCGCTCCATTATGGACAAAAAGAGCGAATAAAATAAGATGACAAATAGATAGGCTACATAAGAGCAGGTCAGGATTGCACTGTCTGTTTGCACATGTGCATCAATCGGAGTGTCTGGTAGATTAAAACAGTGAGAGATCGTGTGGCTGGCCCGACGCTTAGTAAGAGCCACGAGACGCGCTCCAATACGGGCAAAGGAGCGAATAAAATATACGATAAGATGAAATAATGGTAAATAAGAGATGGATTGCACTTTATGTGCTCTCATCGGAGTGTCTGGTTCATGTAAACAGTGAGAGATCTTGTGGCAGGCGCGACGCTAATAGGTGACGTGACGCGCGCTCCAAATGGACAAAAAGATATAAAATAAGATGACAAATACCTGAAAAGACTCCTGCCCTTCTATTCCCTTTCAACTCCATTTCGCTCTTTCAATGATACTTTGCCACCTGTCACCTGGCCACACCCACCTCACCTGTTGCCTATAAATTGATTGTGAACCTTTTGGCTTATTCTTTGCACTCTCTCCTGGCACTCTGATGCATAACTGTGTGCGTCTTCATGAATTACGTGAGTCCATCTATTAATTTGATTGTGTTTTTCTCTCTTTATGCCTTTTTTTATGATTTACTGTCACTCTGTCAACATGTGCACTGCTGATTGATTAATTTGTTTGCTAAACATGTGCCTTGAGCCATGTGGAAAGATTGTTTGTTTGAATTGTTTTACAGTTTGTTTTATTGTGATTAGTACACTCACATCTTTGTTGTTCATTTATATAATTGTTCAATTTGTGTTGATTGATCACTGTCACCGATTGTATCATTTCTTTGTTGTCCCTTATGCAGCACACAGACAATGCATTGACCCAAAGTCAACCTGCATGATGCAATAAAAAAAAACTACTGGTGTTGAAAAAAGCCCTTGCCTTCTCTCTGCCTCATTCATCGTTCCATATCAGTTGATGTCTTCTGACCGAGACTCTGTTTGCTCACCAAACCTCACTTTACCTGAACCATTTCCATAACCCTACAGTTCCTACAATGGTCCTTCGAGCCAGAGACTGAGTGAGGGTTACCATGGCAGGCATTGGTATGGATGAAAAAGATGAAAGAGAGTTGGGGTTGGAGAGGGCTCTCCCAGTCACAACCCGTAGCACCTTATCCAGGCGGGAGAGGCACCAACCTGACCGCTATGGCTTCCCGGCTCCGGTTGGAAAAGCCTCTAGTAAGCCCAAGAGCCTCCATCATCACAGACAAGCAACTAAACCATCTAACACGACAGCCGTCGAGGATGGAGACGTGGAGGAGGAAGAGGAGACCGAAGCTGATGAGGTAGTAGTGGAGGAAGAAGAAATCACCCACGATTATGTCCAGCCCAAATCGCCAGAGGAGCATTCAGTTTCACAACTAGCCACACAACCAGCTCCACCCTCACCGGGAGAGGGGAGACCTAAAAGATCTAGAGGCAAGAGGGATAAGCAGGAGTCATTACCCAGGTCGAAGAAAGCCACCTCTTATACTTACACTTATGGCAGTGGAAGTTCCCGAAGCTCATGTAAGAGGAACCAGGTGGAACTCACCCCTCTACAGGCAGCCATGATTGAGGAGAGGAGGAAACGTGGAGAAGTGCAAGAGATCCAAATTCAAATCCAGGAGGAACAAGCCCTAGATGGCCGGACTCTAGAACTGGACAGGCAAGCACAAGCAGCTTTGACGGAGAGAGAGAGGATGTCCCGATCTCTGACTCTACAGCGACGGCTGCGGAGAGTTCAACGAGAATTGGAAGAGGCTCGGCTGATAACCTCATTCACCGGAGAAGTGACCATAGAACATCCAACTACTCTGTCACCACCTCAAGAGTTGGCTCCTTTTTCAATGAGCTCCAGAGTTTTGGATTCAGGTGAACCTGTCGACCTGGTTTCGGAGCAGCAAGCTCCCTGTGTTAGTCCTCAAATATCTGTCTCCAATTCTGTTCCAGTGAATCACCCAACCACTTCGTTCCAATCTTTACCTCAGCACGTGAATCCGGTGAGTCAGGCTGAGACTCTCCCGGCTGTTCAAGGGATCCACCCCGCAGTTCCGACGTCTAGTCCAGGGCAGACAACTCCTTCACCTCCTTCGTTCCTCCATTTAGTGCGGACCGTACCTCGTCCTGCCCAGATTCAAAGACCCTCAGATCCAGTTCCTAAATTGCCTGCACCTCCTTCCTTGCTTAAGCCCAATGAAAGGACCTCAGAGGGAGCTAGTATCATGGAGCTGTTAGTAGCCACTGCTTTTGGCATTCCCAAGCCTAAACTGCCTTATTTTGAGAGTGGAAGAGAAAGTGACTTTGTTTTGCTTAAAATGGCATTGGAGAATCTGTTAGATATTCATGCTCACCTCTCTGAACAATATAAGTTCCAGGTACTAATGGACCACTTGAGACTGCCTACTGCGTACAAGCTAGCAAAGTCTTACATGCACGCCTCAACTCCCTATACATCTGCTCTTGCTGCCCTTAAGGCAAAGTACGGCCAGCCACGGCAGTTGGTCCAAAGTGAACTAGCCGACATCCTTCATTCACCACCTGTCAGATTCGGAGATAGCCATACATTCCAAGATTTTGCTCTTTCTGTACAATCATTGATCGGCATGCTGCGGTCAGTGGACGGTGCAGGTGGAAGTGATTTGCGGTGTGGCTCTCATGTTGACAGGCTACTAACCAAGCTTCCTCTTCATTACTGGGACAGTTTCGTTGAGCACTGTTTGAATCGTGGCATCCTGAAAGATGGCGCAGAACAAACATATACCTTAGAAGACTTATCTGCCTGGCTCCAGGTGAAAGCCAGGGCCAAGAGTATTGCCCAACAAGTTTCAGTCCCTGCTTCAATGGAGAAACGAGAGCCAGTCCAGAAGAGTCAAGGGAGAAGGGTGACGCCTACCACTATGTACCTAAGCAACACAGCCACTGTGGAAAGTCAGTAAGTGTTCGAGGAGGCCGTGGGATGACCATCCTTGGTAAACCCAAGTTCCAACCTTTCTGTCCATACTGTAACAACAACGACCACTTCCTGGGAACCTGTCCAAGAGTGAAAGAGTTTAGCCCATTGGAACTGAGAACTTGGATAGAGAAGAATGATCGTTGCTACAGATGTGCCCGCTGCCATAAGCCGGATAAATGCACTCTAAAAAAGCCTTGCAACACCTGCAGAGGACTGCATCTCACCATCCTGCATGGCATTGCACATCAACTGGCCACACACCCACAACGCCCAGAGACCTCGGCTACAGCAGACATTCTCAATGTGCTCGTCCGGGAACCCTGTGTTGAGGACACACTGTACATTGATCAGCCAAACCGATCTCCTCGGGTGATGTTGAAGGTAGTTCCGGTCTTACTGATCAATGGCCGGCAGAGGCTGCAGACGTATGCCATACTTGATGATGGTTCAGAACGATCATGGACCAATCATTCTAACCTCGGCAGCGTCCCAGCTACAACTTAAAGGGCCAAAAGAGAGCCTTAATCTCAGAACCGTGCGGCACGAAGTAATTCCCATGAGTGGTGAGACCATCTCCTGTCATATCTCCCCAGTAAGCCAGAGGAAGAAGATTAGGTTTCCTATAACCAATGCCTCTACTGCCCCAGTCCTCAACCTGGCTGAGCATTCTTGTTGTGCCTCTGACCTGCAGAGGGAATATTCCCACCTGCGAGGCTTACCCTTACCAGACTTTGTCCATGCTCAGCCATTAATCTTAATAGGCTCAGATCATTCCCACTTGTTGGTGCCCAATGAGCCTGTCCGTATTGGACCTTATGGAGGACCCATCGCTGTTCATACTGCCCTGGGATGGGCTGTTCAAGGCCCATCCAATGCCGTACCTCGATCTCCTCCTTCGACTGCACAAGCCTTGTTCACTCTTTGTGATCGTGTATCCTGCCCAGCTACTGTGGAGTTAATGGAGAATGTGGAGAGACTGTGGAGACTGGATTCCTTCCCACACCATAGAGAGAAGGAAGTAACCCGATCCAAACAAGATAATTTTTGCCTGGAACTGCTTGAGACTAAGACTGCCATCAAAGAAGTAGGCGAGGTATTGCGGTATGCTACCCCACTGCTCAGAGCACCCAACAGTCCGAAGTTATTCTCCACAGTTCATACCTTGTTGCCATGGCTCCGGGGAACCGAGCGTAGACTGAAGAAGGACCAAGAGTTAATTGAGATCTACAAGCAGGAGATCCAGAAGCTTATTGATATGGAGTATGTGAAAGAGGTGGATCCCAAAGACGACCAGTCAGGGTCGGAATCTTGGCTAGTACCACATCATGTTATCAAACAAGCCAGTGGGAAACACCGACTGGTGTTCAACTGCTCTTTCCAGCTTCATGGTCTCAGCCTGAATTGTAGCCTTCTTCCTGGTCCAACTCTCGGTCCCTCTCTTCTTGGCGTGCTACTCCGTTTCCGTGAACATAGTGTCGCTATCAGTGGCGACATAAAATCTATGTTCCACCAAGTTCACCTACTCCCAGCTGACAGGCCATTACTCCGGTTTCTCTGGCGGACTATGGCTCCAGCAACTCACCCAAAGACCTACGAGTGGCAAGTGTTACCTTTTGGCACAACTTGTAGTCCTTGTTGTGCCATTTATGCCTTGCACCGTCATGTAAAGGAGCACCCTGATAGTGATCATGAAGTGTTGAACTCAGTGCTCAGAGCTTTCTATGTCGACAATTGCCTGCAGAGCTTTAACACATCAGCTACCGCCAAAGCCCTGTTGGACAAACTTCGTGCCACACTGTCCCAAGGAGGATTCGAGATCCGTCAGTGGGCGAGTAATGACTCCAGTGTGGTAGAACACCTCCCCTCTGAGGCAAGATGTGTGAGCACTGACTTGTGGCTCTCTCAAGCGGGTGTTGATCCTGAAGAATCCACCTTGGGCTTACGTTGGAGCTGCCTTCCTGATAGTCTGGGATACAAACACCGGGTGACTCCCCTTAGGATTCCCACACTCCGCCTCATATACCGTACTCTTGCCAGTCAATATGACCCATTAGGGTACCTCTTACCTTATACCACCCGGGCCAAAGTGCTGGTGCAGGACTTGTGGAAAACCAAACAAGGCTGGGATGACCCCATCACTCCATCTGAACTGGCAGATCAGTGGCTGAGGTGGGAACATGAACTGTCTGAGCTCCCCAGCATCAGACTGCCCCGCTGTTATGTGCCCCCTTGTGCGGACCAGTCAGGTATACACAGAGAGCTCCATGTCTTCTGTGATGCCGCGGAACGGGCCTATGGTGCTGTGGCTTATTTGCGTGTCCATGACAATTACAATCACATGCATGTGGCCTTCATCATGGCCCGTTCCAGAGTGTCACCAAAGAGACAGTTGTCAATACCCTGACTCGAACTGAGTGCTGCCTTATTAGGGGCGCAGTTAGCCACCACCTTGAGGTCTGAACTTACCTTGTCATTGGCTCAAACTATCCTTTGGAGTGACTCCACAACGGTGTTGACCTGGTTGAAATCTGAGTCGTGCCACTACAAGGTCTTTGTTGGCAACCGGATCGCAGAAATCCAGGAACTCACAGAGAGTGATGACTGGAGCTTTGTAGACAGTTTAAATAACCCAGCGGATTTCCTGACCCGAGGCAAGAAACTATGTGATTTGGCTCGACCCAACTGTTGGACGACCGGGCCTCTTTTCCTGCAGAAGCCTGAAAATTGCTGGCCTGTTGCTCCTGATGTTGCCCATCCATCACCATTCGCAGACTGCAATGAAGTGAAGAAAGCTGCTTTGTGTCTAAATGTTTCTGGTGCTACCAGTACATTGCCAGACGTCTCTCAGTATCAAAACTGGAGTGACTTCATCATCGCCACTGAGCAGGCACAAACTCAGGCCGACAAAGTCTCCACAGGGGCAGCAGCCGAAACTCTCATTTTACAGCAAGCCCAGGGGGTCATGTTTCCCAGAAGAACTCGTTGCTCTCCAGAAAGGTAAACCTCTCCATAGGCAAAGTCGTCTCCTCTCATTGTCTCCTGAACTGGATCAAGATGTGGGGTTGATGAGAGTGGGAGGAAGACTACGTCGATCCCAGGACCTGGACCCCGACATCATTCACCCAATTATTCTGGACCCGAAGCATCCTATTACGCAGCTCATCATTAAGGACTATGATGAGTCCCTGCTGCATCCAGGCCCAGAGAGGGTCTTTGGAGAATTGAGACGCAAGTATTGGATCGTAGGAGGAAGACCAGCCATCCGTAAACATCAGCACAGTTGCAGGGAGTGTCAGAGATGGAAATCCTCTCCTGAAGTGCCGAAGATGGCTGATCTGCCCCCGGCGAGGCTGCGTCTTTTCAAACCACCATTCTGGTCCACCGGGGTGGATTGTTTTGGACCCTTTGTTATCTACCAGTAACCTGGCCCTAGCCAGATGAATTTCGCTCCGCCTAGCTTCACTCACATCCATCTGGAACCGATCCATTGAAATGTGATTTCTCCAACCAACTTTATGGTTTAGCCAATCAGGACGCAGGGCGGGAGTTTCATAGATGTGACGTAGTGGAGAAGCGACCGTGAGACTGTTTTGATTCAGACAACAATGGCGGCTCGCATCGAGGAAGCAAGCGTTAACATTGATGCTGCTATTTCATCCGTGTTGTCCAATCTACCGAATATTGTTTCATTAAAAGAACATCAGAGAACGGCTCTTAAGGCTTTTGTTGGTGGAAACGATGTTTTCGCCCTTCTCCCGACCGGATTTGGCAAGAGCTCCCATAGGCTACTTCGATTGCTAGCTACATGGGACTAAAGTTAACACAACCCATCCCCCAAACTTTAGTCGACAAACTCCATTACATTAGACTATAAACGTGAGAACTGTTCATATTGTGCTTGCATTACACTGGTTTACATGATTAGCTATTGCCTGTCTTATGTTTCACGATTTGTACTTACCTCAGTGACACTTTGTCGAGCTCTGTTCTCAGTTGTTGGCCTCGACAATTTAGTAGCTGGGGGAGCAGTGGGTGTTCGGGGTTGGGGACGCAATTTCAACGGAGTCGGTTCCCTGTTCCGTTTATGTGCGACAGGCACCTTTGCACTCACTAATGTTTCTGATGATTGTTCAGAAAGCGGTTCCTCTTCTGCTTTTTGCCATCCTCTAAAATTTGCCAGAGCATCTTCGAGTCTGCCGATCAAGCGAACGCACCGACTGCATATCCGACATGATCTTACCTGAACTTGTAACAATGTTAAACCTAGTTCTGTAAGTCGTTCGTCTATACTTTTTTGGTTGGCTTCTTTGTTAAAAATAAGTTTGCTGTGCACAATGTTGCCTTTTATCCGCACATTTTCATGGCACAGACGGCATTGATCATTTACCGACATTGCGCTGATTGCACTGCTGCTATATCCAAGATGTAGGCTGTTCTGTTTTGTTTTTTCCTGCGTCGCTCTCATCAGCGTCACGGGTTGGCTTCGGTGTGAGTGGTTAAAATAGCACGTCGATAAAGATGACAGACAAGTGGCTTATCCAATCATATGCAAGGATTTTTGATAAGGCCCAGCCTTCTGAAACGCCATTTCAATGGATCGGTTCCAGATGGATGTGAGTGAAGCTAGGCGGAGCGAAATTCATCTGGCTAGGGCCAGGTTAATCTACCAGGGCCGTAGAACAGAAAAGCGCTGGGGAATCATCTTTAAGTGTTTAACTACTCGTTGCTTACATCTTGACTTGCTAGGAAGTTTGGATGTTGACGCCTTTCTCTTAGCTCTCCGTCGCTTCATATCACGCCGTGGCAAGCCCATGGAGATCTGGGCAGACAGAGGAACAAACTTCCAGGCTGGGGACAGAGAACTGAGTAAATGCTTCCAGGCGATGGAACCCCAGCTCCAAGAACACTTGGCCAATCAGCAGATTTCATTTAACTTCAATCCACCAGGAGCTCCACACTTCGGTGGAGCCTGGGAGCGTGAAATCAGATCAGTTAAGAATGCCCTGCGAGTGATTCTGGGAAAGCAGACCACCTCTGAAGTTGTCCTTCAAACTGTCCTGATAGAGGTAGAAGGCATCATGAATTCAAAGCCTCTAGGTTATCTTTCCTCAAACGCAGCGGATCCTGATCCGATCACTCCCAATTTGCTCCTGATGGGGCGGCGAGATGCCTCTCTGCCACAAGCCATGTTTGTCAGTAGTAAGCTCCTTGGGCGAAGGAAGTGGCGTCATAGCCAGATTTTGGCTGACCACTTCTGGACCCGGTTCATTCGTGACTATTTGCCTAACCTACAACCCAGAGGAAAGTGGCTGAGGGAAGTCCAGAATCTCGAAGTAGGGAAGACTGTTCTGATCTTTGACCCACAACTGCCTCGGTCCTCTTGGCCAACAGGGCGTGTCACCACCGTCACGACCGGGAGGGATGGGCGTGTCCGGTCAGTGGACGTCCAGGTTGGCAGTCGGATTTACTCAAGACCAGTGTCACGTTTGATGGTACTTACGGAGCTGGTAGAGGAATGAGTCTTTTTCCCAGGAGGAATTGATCCCAATTCCGGGGCGGCTATGAAAAGACTCCTGCCCTTCTATTCCCTTTCAACTCCATTTTGCTCTTTCAATGATACTTTGCCACCTGTCACCTGGCCACACCCACCTCACCTGTTGCCTATAAATTGATTGTGAACCTTTTGGCTTATTCTTTGCACTCTCTCCTGGCACTCTGATGCATAACTGTGTGCGTCTTCATGAATTACGTGAGTCCATCTATTAATTTGATTGTGTTTTTCTCTCTTTATGCCTTTTTTTATGATTTACTGTCACTCTGTCAACATGTGCACTGCTGATTGATTAATTTGTTTCCTAGACATGTGCCTTGAGCCATGTGGAAAGATTGTTTGTTTGAATTATGTTTTACAGTTTGTTTTATTGTGATTAGTACACTCACATCTTTGTTGTTCATTTATATAATTGTTCAATTTGTTTTGATTGATCACTGTCACCAATTGTATCATTTCTTTGTTGTCCCTTATGCAGCACACAGACAATGCATTGACCCAAAGTCAACCTGCATGATGCAATAAAAAAAAACTACTGGTGTTGAAAAAAGCCCTTGCCTTCTCTCTGCCTCATTCATCGTTCCATATCAGTTGATGTCTTCTGACCGAGACTCTGTTTGCTCACCAAACCTCACTTTACCTGAACCATTTCCATAACCCTACAGTTCCTACAACCCCTACTGTACGCAGCCCTGGATAATGGCGGAGAGATGACACAGAGATGACCAAATATCATGGTCGAGATGTAATTTTTAATTGCTGAATTTAATTTATAATTGTAATTGGGTTGTATTTAATGATGCTATATTTAAATAAAATTGCCAAAACCCAGCCATCAATTTAGTATTCTGTCATAGTGACTAAAACAAACAATTCACTCTGTCTCAGTGTATTACAGTTGTTTTACTAAAACTTAATATCAATGCCAACGGTGAGAGAATTTAGTTTTGCAGTGGACAAATCACCTTACTTTGCACAGGGGTAAAAATAAGTCTCATAAGACACTTGAGTAAACGCTCGTGTGTTTTGTGTCTTAATCAACCTTTTCCACACACATAAATTATAACTCGTACTCATCGTTCTGTCCATTTCAGCAAATGACGTTTTGTGAAGGCCTCTCCTGTTGCTTTGGTGCTTGTCAACACGCGCGTGCACCCCCTGCTGGTAAAGCCAACTACAGCAGATGGAGATTATGATCGGTAATCTACTGCTTTTCCTGCAGTTCCTGGATGTCGACGTTGAATTTACTGTCGAATTTGAACCACTGAATTTGTGGAAGCGAATTTTCACGGCGAAATAAAATGGACCGAAAATTTCCTGTTGAATATTATAGGTTGTATTTTTAAACAGTTTGAAACTTTTGGAAGTGAAATATGAAAGGTGAATATGGATTATTGAATTTTTAATATTGAAAATGTGTTTGAAATGTTTTTAATTGAAATATTCACAGCTTAAATATTCAACCATGTTGAATTTCAGCCCATAAAAATGCAAGCCTTAAAAATACAATGGATTAAAATGCAAGCATGGTTAACGCAATGCATATTTTTTTTTCAATTGGTGCAATTCAACATGCTTTTTGTTTCAAAAACATTTGACATTATTTTACTTCCATAGAATCTCCTGATCAAAACACAGGTGAAAAAGAAGCAGAAACATTCATTCATCAAAATGAAACATCACATTAATCAAAACTGCCTAATGTTACTGAATGAAAAGTTGACCCAGGACAAGCTATCGGACTGTGCAAGTTTTGAGGGTGTTGACCCAATTTACTCTATCCATCTATGTTTTGATCATCGTTCTGAATTAGATCTAGACGTAGTCTTTGACAAAAACACGATTTTCTCAGCTTTTTGCTTGAATTGTTGCTTTGTTTAACTTAAAAACGAATGCATTAAGCTAAAACCTTTTTGTTTTTTAAAGCAGAGGGTGTGCTCTTTCTTTTTAAATGTTGTATGTTTGAGGTATTCATAAAACAAAATATGGGGGTATTGAAAATTTTGGGAAAATTATCAAAAATGCTTAGCCTGTTTAAAACCAGACCAGTTTTAACTGAGTTATGGTCTGGCAAAGCTTCATAGACAAATCATTTCCAAAGGGCCGTCACTAACAGACGTCGCTCAAATGCCTCTGGGCGCAATAGGATAGACCTAAAACCAATCAGAGCAAGGAAGGAGATGACGCATGCAGAGCGACATTCGTCTGTTATAGAACAACTTAGTTTGAATAAACGAGCAGACACTGATTAGCTACTTGCTCTACATTTATTTAAAATTAACAGGAAGACAACTGGAAGTGAATGTGCTTTCCATTAAATAAATTTACACACAGTAAACAAAACCTAATGAACTTTGCAATTTAAACGCGCAAACTGCGTCGGTGCGGTGAGAGACGTAGCCTACGGCTCGGGCAGATTCGGCTTGAAGTCGTTCATCCTCGGATGCTGCGCCGCGCGCGCTGTTACAAAAAACCCGTGCACACAGGCAAGCAAAATGGGGTCTTGCGCACCGAACGTGTCATTTTTGCCCAGCGCACCTGCGCGCTCGTCCGGACGCGTCGAATAATAAACAAGGCTTTACTCCGTGTCAGCGCGCGCTCTGATCGGTAAAGGGGCACAGACACTCCCGAATCATCTCCAGCAGGAGCAGAAGCACCACTAACTCCGCCTCCGTTTCCCTCGTAAGCTGATATTAGTATTTAAACATTCTCTATGATAAATGTTTGTGAAAAAAAATATTTTAATAACATGGTTTTGGCGGTTATAGAGTTCTAATGACGGTGTTCAACTATAACCGTCACACATAGTTCCACGGCGGCATCCATCTTTGTAAATGTACAAAATCTGCTTCACCGTCGCTGTGCTGTCGTCATTGTGTAAAGCCCGCCCCAACGTTTCTGATTGGTGCCACGATTTCGACGGATTGGAAATGGACTTCAATGAGCTCTTTGCTAGACTAACTTTCAGAGCAAATCTAAATTTGCCGGAAGTTGTCTGGGTTTTCCCAGGCTAAAAAATGCTGGCAGTGGCTGGCAACTTGTCAATATATATTCTATATTCTATATATATTCTAAATATAAATGATACCTTTTAATTGTTATGTACTCCAGCCCTGGCATCACAGACCATTGAAGTGGCAGCTCTAGGAAGACCTCTGTTTCCTGGTATGCTTTATGACTGCCGCAAGGATACCTTCATTCCAGGTGCTTTACAAACCTAAAATAAATAAATAAATAAAAGTTTATTTTCCCCTCTTCATCAAATATTGCATCACTAATTACCAATCCTTGTGTAACAACACTTTAAAACCTGCATGTTTCTTCAACAGTACATAACTTCCTCGTACATAAATCTAAAAGTAATTTGTCATTTCAGGTGTCACTCTGTGGGATAAGAAGTCACTGATTGAAGATTTGGACAGTCGTCCACAGCCCAGGACAGATTTGAAGTTCAGTAGCTCCGACTCTCTCTCTAGTAAGTCCAGTCTCTTGGACGTGAGTGCTTCCTTGAAGGCCAGCTTCTTGGGAGGGCTAGTGGAGGTGGGAGGATCTGCCAAGTTCCTGAGTAACACCAAATCTTCAAACCAACAGTCCAGAGTTACAATGTATTACAGCGAAAGTACAAGATTCGAACAGCTCACTATGAGCCATCTGGGTCAGATCAATTACCCTCAGGTCTTTGACCAGAAAACTGCAACTCATGTGGTCACAGGTGTACTATACGGAGCTCAGGCTTTCATGGTGTTTGATCGGACATTTTCAGAAGAGGAAGAAAAGCAGGAGATTGAGGGAGAACTGAATATCATGGTCAAGAAAATTCCTCTATTTTCCATTGAGGGACAAGGAGCTATAAAAATGACAGATGGTCAAAAGAAAGTAGCTGAGAAGACTGCCTGCACATTTCATGGTGATGTCCGCCTTGATCAGAACCCCACCACTTACATGGAGGCCCTAGAGCTGTACAAGAAGCTCCCCAATATACTGAAGGAGAATCCACAGAATGCAGTTCCAATAAAAGTCTGGCTCTATCCTCTTTCTCTACTGGATACAAAAGCAGCTCAGTTGGAGAGAGAAATTAGCACAAGTCTGGTTTTCAACACTGAAGATATAATCGAGAAGCTGGGAGAAGTAGAGAGGACATGCAACGATCTGTCTAGAAAACCAAATGTAAATGTTTTCAAAGACATCAAAGAGAGGCTCCTTTTATTTCAGCGCTCTCTTAACATTTACAAAACGATGCTCCTGAAAGCAGTGGCCAAGGTCTTGCCTGCTATACGAGGAGGAGAGATGGAGCAAAATTCATTGGAAAACATCCTAAAGATCCACTACAGCTCCCCCTTTAATGCTGACATACTTAACCAGTGGTTAGATCATGCAAAGGCCGAACTTAACCTCTTGAGTGCTCACACTGAGATACTGAAGGGAATCAGAACTGAAGACTCAAACCGACTCAACACCATCCTCTTTAATCCTAATATTGATGTTGTTGTGTGCTTGACCTTCACATCTCTGAAGTATAAAGACCCAGATCTCTCAACTCTGAAGAATTTTCTGGAATCTGATGAGTTTAAAGGGCTAAATGTGGTAATGAAACCACATTCTAGCACGTTAGCATCTATTAGAAAGTGGTTCAACGATCCTGTTATCGTCTCAAAAATGAGAAAGAACCTATCTCTTTTCAGAAGTTTTTCAGAGGATAATAAAGATGAAAAGGGATATCGATTCATTATTTCTGCCATCTCCGATCCCTCCAGTCCAGGGTCCTCTATCTATCTGTATGAAACAGGGAACCTGACAGACACACAGTTCCAGCCTGTGTCGAAGCCTCCCCCACCAGAAGTGAAGAAGGTCCTGAAGGACAGTGTGTCCCTGAAACTGCAGAAGTCCCCAACTGGAGAAACCGTGCAGTACAGAGTGGAGTACCAGCAGGTGAAAGCAGATTCTGGCTCTGGGGAACAGTGGATTGTCATAAACACAGCTGATGAAGTCTTTACTCTGACTGGTTTGGAGTTTGGAAAGCAGTACATGATCCGCTACAGGATAGTGGGTAAAGTGGGAGTCAGTGAAGCCAGTGACACTATTGGCCCCATACAGTCTTTAGGTAAGTGTCATATGCACATTATTTTGCATTAATCTTTATATTTATATTTATATTTGCTTCTTTCACACAGTCAATGTTTGTATTGACAACCATATTTCCTAACAGGTGTGGTTATTAATAAATGTGTAACATGTTGTAAAGTGTTTCTCATTTGACTGTAATGAAAGTATTATTTCCTTCGTTCATGTTGTTACAAATAGTCCTTAAAGACACAAGAGTATATTATGTATTTGATGTCTAATGTAGGCTATATAGTAGGCTATAGGCTATTAGTTGAGGTCATCAGGTTTGCCTGCAGCTGATCTAGACTCCTCTTTATCATCCTGATAATAATTAATCTGATATTATAGACCTCTTTTGTTGAGGTTTCAGCTAAACTGAATAGAAAGTTCAAAAGAACAGAGTTCCTTATTGAATTTAAAAAGGAAAACATTTAGCTGTATCCTTGATGAAATTTAACCCTTTTTAATTGATATTATTAAACATATTATTAATATTATGAATTAAGAATTTTAAATGAGTAATAAAAACAGAGCTTAATAAAAAAATGTAATCTTAATGGAATAAGGAAATGGATCATTTAGTTTATCTGATTCGTATTCATAAATTAAAAAAATATATGTCAAAGTTTAAGATTTATACAAAATGTTTAAAGCTTCCCCGATAACGCTCACTCTTAGCGTGCTAAGAAGACTCGAAAGATATATCTTACCAAAGTTGTTTAAGTTCCTACATGTGTTCCCCGAAGTGTCCCTGTCCACACTAATACGTTTTCGTTTGAAAACGTATATTTTTCTCTCCGGTTTGCCCTTCCGTCCACACTGAGACGGCGTTTTAAGTCAATGAAAACGTAGCTTTTGGAAAACACTCTCCAAAGTGGATAAATTTGAAAACGCCGTTTTCGCGTTGTAGTGTGGACTGTGAAGCCGGAGGTATTTGAAAACGATGACGTAAGTTTAGTCAATTGATCCATGTTGTAGGCCTACCAATAGATATCCATGTTTACCGGTATTGTGCCTGTTATGTGCTATTCACTTTCACACTGTTGCTAAAATATGTTACTTTGCACACTCTTCATATCACAGTCCTGCACAGATGACAGAAAATGTACTCACATTTGCTGTCCTGTGGCAAAACATGAGAGCGGTTGCGTTTTAGACCAAACATATGGTGACTGAGTGTGACCTGGACGCATCAGTGATGGTGAGATATTTTGCTAAATAAAATGATCCTGTTAGAAGAATTGAATTAAATTACTTTATTATTTATTTTTCCATCGGTATCATCTCGGTGAGCTTTTGTGAGGTTTCACGCATGCGCAGTAAGGTGAATTTAGAAGTTTCTCATCTACACTGAAACGTCGGAAAACGCTAGTGTGGACGGAGAGTGTTTTTAAACGAAAACGTCGTTTTCAAATGTATCCGGATTAATACGTAGCTTCTTAACCCTTTGATGCGCAAGCTATGGATACCCCCTCTAATGCACAACATGGGTCTAAAAAGACCCGTATTCATTTCCTATGTTATTTCATGCATGGCTCTGCATTTTTTTTTGTTTCACCTTTTGAAATCACTTTATTTGAGCTTTTTATATTTCATGATCTATAAATTTACAAATATCTTGTTTTCAATTATCACAAATTCATATTTTAATATTTCCTAGGTTTTGTGTAAATACATCAAGTTTACATGGGTCTAAAATGACCCATCTATGCAAGTGTGATAAACAAAAGAATAAAGAAAACTTTTTGTTAAAATAACCATTGTCACAGTTGTTTAGAATCAACACATTTACTGTAACACTTGAAATATGTTTATTGGCCACTTTGTCACGCATAACACACATATAACCGATAACACTGAAATTGAACTGTAGTGTAGTGCAACTGTAGGGGGATCTCCCCACCACCAATGTGCAGCATCCACCCGGATGATGCGACAGCAGCCATAGTGCACCACACGACGGATTATGTGACCGATAGCATTGATTTATGACCATTTATAAAAATTAATATGGAGGTACTGCCCAGGTAAGGTTTCTGCCCAACAGCGCCAATATATAGGCCTACTTGTAACTTTCTATTGCAACTTTTATTTTGTTGACCTAGCTAACATTAGATAAAATAAAATATGTCGACCGCAAGCTAGCTAATAGTATTGGACATGTTTCTTTTTTGCACTAGTAATGGATTTCAAGGTCAAGGTAACCTTAGCCTAAACGTTCTAATTTTAGGCTATATCTAGATGTCTTTCACAAAATATCAAATATTTTCTGTGACAAAAAATTTATTAAGTAAAACTTACATGCATGAAATATACACAAGTAGCTGTGTTGAATTGTGAAATGTTTGGCAGGTGAATAGTTTTCTGCAGTAAATATATTTATACTATTTATAAATATCAAAGGTTCCTATATGGGTCATTTTTGACCCATGTGTGTAAAATTGATGAAATACAAAAACCATGTTTGTTTATAAAGTAAGAAAGGAAAAATAAAAATAATAATTTGTGGAAATCAAAAGCAAGATATTTAATGAATACCTGGATTAATAAATGATAAAATACATTTCTTTCAAATATTAAGCAAAGAAACATGAATACGGGTCTTTTTAGACCCATGTTGCGCATTAGAAGGGTACTGAAACAAAAACAATTTTTATTCGAAAAGTAAGAAAGGAAAATTTTAAATAAGGATTTGTAATGATCTAAAACGAGTTAATTGAGGAATAGCTGGAATACTGAATGATGAAATCAATTTCTTGCAAAGATATAGAAAATGAAAATGGAAACTATTTAGACCCATGTTGTGCATCAAAGGGTTAATACGCTGCCTCTTACGTTCGACGTTACAAAGGCGCTGTCCCAAGTGAAGGTGCTGAATTAGTTGGCATCGATTGATCAGGAATCGTTTTTCCACTTCACGCGAAGGTGCATTACGGCGTTAAGAAACACAACACGTTCTATGCAAATGAAACTTTCCTCAAATTATTCCAGTAACAATTATTTTAACAGTTTAAGTTATCAGTAAAATATAGACTATTAATTCAATTATCAAATGGTCAGTAATATGTTCACACGATATGTTGTGACGGGTAGACGAACCGGGTATCCCTCGCTAATCACCTTCATCCCGTTGTGCCACTATTAATGGTAAGGTACTTTACAATCAGAATTGATTGGCAAGCAGCTCCATAATGAGTTGTCTTGGGAGGCGAATTTTTTTTTATAACCACGTCAGGCAAAATGTCAAAAGGGCTTAAGTTTTGATGAATAAAAAAATTGACATGGACTAAACGGCTCCGCGGCCGGCGCCGTCTTTGATTCAATACAAGGACACGTTGGATTGCTGCCAGTTGGTCGCTTACTGGACACCACCATGCTTACCCATTATAGATCTTAGCCATTTAGAGCCAAATTGTTTGCCAGATTTTAATTATCAAAAGTGATTGACAATTTAAATGCTTTAATGACATTACGAAATAGCCTAGGATAATTACCACCATATTAGTTCTGATACCAAATAAAGTCAACTTCATAAATAGGCCTGTATCCATTGCGAACATATTTTATTATTAGTCTTAAAGGTATTGTGGATTTTTATAAAAAAAACTTTTTTCCAAATTTGTTTAAACTTTCTATATATATCAATGCATAATTAAAATGTAAGTACTCTGATAAAAAGAGTATACAAATCGAGTGACTCTAGACCGTTTAATCTGCACTAAACACAGCTCATTATTTCCATTCGGGACGAAACAAAGGATTGGCTTAGGCGACTGTCACTCTTTCGCAACCATGGCAACCACCCTTTTGCCACACAGGACCTGCCCACTTGCGCGTACCCGTTTGATTTGAGTAATTCAAGAGGCACGGAACCTAGGAATAGCAAAACAATGGCAGAGAAAGACCAATCAAAATTAAAACTCGACGCAGGTCCTCTTGTCCAAGAAGTGCTCCTTGCCCTGCACTTCGGCCACCCCGTCCTCGGCCTCTACTTCCTCGGACCCTAATTGCACGGCCTCTTGCACGACCTCCTCTGCTTCGCCCTCGACCCCGGATCTGTCCTCGAGCTGACGATGCGGTACTTGTCTCTGGAGTGAAGTTCTCATCAGTCAACAATGCTTTCATCATAGAAACTCTTGCATGCAGAACACCATATGTTATGAATGTTACACGAAATTCATCTTCATCACAGTGTAAATGATGGCAATGGAAAAACGTGTATCATGCAACCTGTTTTTAGCTTTGCCTTATGGATAACTAGCTTGTTAGCGAATCAATAAATATATATTTTAAACTTTACCAATATCAATATGCTAGCTTGATGGTGAGTACTAAAATACATCTTATTTGTTTATCTTCATAATGATAAAGTTAGATTTTTTTTATTACATGTGATTCTGACATGATGTCACTGCACTGTGCTCCTTCCTCTCCGCTCGTCTCAGGTAAATAATGCGTCTTCAGCTCAGCGATCGGAGTCGCGCGTTCATGTATTTTGGAGGCGTGGCTTTGGAAGGAGCCCAGAAGGGAGGGGGTGGAGAGAATGGAAATAATGAGCTGTCTTTAAAACAGTCGTGAGAGGTCTACAGACACTCGATTTTTATACTTTCTTTTTCAGAGTACATTTTAATTATGCAATGATATATACAGAAAGTTTAAACAAATTTGGAAAAAAAATTTTTTTATAAAAATCCTACCTACAATACCTTTAAAATGACCATAACATAAAATCATTGTTGAGCCACAACATTGTCACCATAGTTTGACTTTTACTGTGTTGCGCTGATTTCTAAAGACTGCTGCACAGTGGCGGCGACTAGCGTCTTGAGCTCAAACAACGATTAGTAGGTAGTTTATGATTTGTATTCATAAATGTTAACAAAAATTATACAAAATGTTTTATTGAGCTCTATTTTTTTTAATCATTTAAAATTCTTAATTTATAAAATGAATAATATGTAAGTATTATTCAATTCAATTTAATGGAATTTTACTATAAATTGAAATGCGTAAATCTTGAAAAACAGGCTTGAAATGTAAGGTGTAAGATTATAGAGAAACACTTCTCCATTTGTAATGAACTTTTGCATGCTATTAAAAAAATGTAAATTTTGTTTCAGAAATAAGATGTGAAGTTTCACGTGACCAGCATGTGTACAGGCCAGGGCTGAGTTTCCGGATAACGTTGTCTCTTAGCGCGCTACGAAGACTCTTAAGGTATAACTTAACTGAAGGTATACCATTTCTAGGCGAGTTCCCCGAACTATAACTTAGAAAGCTGCTTAAGATACCTTACGTGCGACGTTTCCGGGTGCTGTCCGTGGCGATGGTGCTGAATCTGTTGATATCGATGACTCGAGAATCAATTATTCTCTCGTGCAGGGGCTGTTTATGTTAGAAAGCGCTGTTCTTTATAAAAGAAGCACTTCAGAAATAGTTGAAATTGCATTAACTAGGACTCATGGGATATTATAAAAAATAATCCAAACTATAACAGCCTATAATAGCCTTGCCTACATATTTAAAAATTGTATCATATATTGCTGCCATAATAACCATTTAAATTTTGTATGTGCTTTCTTCTCTTTCCCATTTTTCTTCGCTGGGGTGAGCTGCGATGAGATATTGTTCTTGTAAATACTTTCAAGCATTTCAGTAATAAAAGTGTACGGCACGTAGCTTTGGTGCTCGGCAGTGATCAAAAAGGATTTAAACAGTGAATTTTGAATCTCTTCTTGTAAACTCAGAGATGTGTATATTCACACGGCAATTAAATTACCACACGACCTGTTTGCCAAAAATCAGTAGGTACTAATTTGGACAGAGATTTTTACGCGGGTTGGGTGAGAAAAAACACTGATGTTGGATTCGGACTAACCGACTACCCCTGTAAATGTTTAAAATACCATACGAGCCAATGATAAACAATATTAGCGTCCGAAGAGGACTTAACTGACAGTAGCCTATGCTTTCACTCCCCTTTAAAAGCGCTCTTTAATTAAAATAAATGTATAAAATGTTATTATATAATAATATAATTAAAATTCTAACAACAATCAGTGTAATGACAATTTTATTCTTTGCATGAAAACACTTGAATTAGCCTAATTGAACACTGTCTGGGTGTATTAAAACTTCAGAATTATATTCATATAGACCTTTAACAGTGATAAGGTAAAGTGGTCCAGACCAACCTTCCGAACGTGTGACTTACAGAAGGTACACTTAACTAAGAACGTTTCGGGAAACACGTATTAACGATAAGGTACAGCTTAAGGTGTAACTTAAGAACGACGTAGCGTTAAGAAGGTTTCCGGAAACCCAGCCCAGAATATTACTTCAGAGGAGATCTGAAATTGGGAACAAAAATATCTTACTATTGCATATGATAAAATGTCAGCAGAGGCCACATGCACACAAGACGGACGGACACTAAAACCACTGTGTGCTGGTATGTGCTCATGTGCGTTTATCTGAATTGCTAAAACACGTTTCTTGAAACCGTCACTCACTTTCTCAAAACCTTAAATATAAAACCAAATTTTCAAACCACATTCAGAGAACCTCTGACTCTACTGGCTAAATCAAACAATTGCCTCAAAACCATTTGATCTGTGCTCAAGATCAAACACACAGCGAGGCAATATTATAAACAGATCATTCGTTAGACACTACATAAAAAAATACATACAAATAAATATGGAGAACACAGAATCCAAAGCAGTTACAGAAAAAAAGTATATATTTTTTTAAAGTAAAAAAAAGCAAAACAAATTAGCAATTACATAAACAAGTATAGTACTGGCAACTCACAGTAGGAAGGTGAATAAATTGTATACTGTGTGCACTGCAAGTATAGTATTGTTTTGAGCATTGTATTGTACAGTATTGAATGTGTGTATATACACCACTTGCATACTGTGAAAATACAGTGCCCCAACTTGCAAAAGCCAAAAAGGTTACAGTAAAAAACTCTAAATGAAAAGCATGTTACAGTAAAGTACACTCAAAAGAGTTGTGCAACTGCAAAATAAAAGTCAGTGAGAGAGATTGATTCTGCTTCAGCATCACGTCTTCATGTTGGGTCCAGCCTGAGGACTTTGTCCACATCACAGACAATGTCATCTCTGCGGCAAAGGGAAAAACCCTAAAGCCAGATCCATGCCTCGACAACACTCTCCACACCTTTCTCGTCCCCATCCTCTTCCTCCTCGTCCACCTCCTCTTATACACATACTCTTCCTCCTCTCCCTCTTATATTGTTTCAATCCATCATTGCCATTAACATTCAGTGCAACATTTTCAGTCAATTTTGGGACTCTGAACTGACTTGTATTATGTACAGTTGGTTTGACCATTAGAAATAAGTGTAAACAATTTTGAGTCGTTGTTGTTTAACTTTTGCCTGCCTGTGTTTAACGTTTTGAAACATAAGTGCATCCACAGTGCGAAATGTGTTTTAGTGAGTGATAAAATGTTTAAAGTTTTGCAAAAAAAAAAAGTGCATGAGATTTGCGAACAGTGTTTTAACATTGCATTACACCTGAGGGGTTCAGCTTTTATGTTGGATGTCGTGGAGAAGGAACGCGACATTCATACTGTACCCACCATGCCAGAGTCCCCACTCATCTTGGCTACCAGACCAGTGTCTCTAGTCGTTATTTTTATGGCCGCCAAGTCTGAGTCTTCAGCCAAGATGGCCACCACGCCTGAACCTCCAGCCGTCATAGACAACACGCCAAAGTTACCGGTCGTCATGAAAGTCGCACATGAAGCCATTAAGGTGGTCCCTATGGAAGTGAGACTGGCATCAAGCTTGGAGGACACACTGCTGATGTCAGTGCAACCGGCATCCTTAGACCAGCGCCATCTAGCCCACTCTGTGCTGTGTGTTTCAGTCTTGCCTGAGCAGCCTTGTTGGTCTCTAGTTTTGCCAGATCTGCCCTGGGGGTCTTCGGCTCTGCCGTGGTTGAAATCAGCTCCACCTTGGTGGACTTCAGCCCGGTCTGCTCCGCCATGGGGGTCTTTATGCCCGTCTACTCTTATGTGGTGGTCTTCTGCTCCGCCATGGGAATCTTCAGCTCTTCTTGCCCAGCCCGTTCCACCTCCGTCTCCTGCTCTGCCTTCGTCTCCAATTATTCCACTCCATGGACACCCCATGCCAGACTTTGTCAACTTGTCCTTTGGTTTGTCCAAAT
Source organism: Tiaroga cobitis (assembly GCA_030578255.1). NCBI lineage: Eukaryota > Metazoa > Chordata > Actinopteri > Cypriniformes > Leuciscidae > Tiaroga > Tiaroga cobitis. The sequence goes on along the minus strand of CM060612.1, from coordinate 16,800,266 downwards.
GACAAAAAAGCTACTTGTGATGTATTTCTATCTTTTGGTGATTTTCCTTAATTGTGCGCAGAGTTATTTATTATATAATAGTGCAAGCTATTATTTTTTATGTTATTGTTATTCATCTTAAATGTCTTTTTCAATTAGATGTTATTGACTTGAAAGCAAATTAAGCTAGGGTGAGGAGTTACATTTAAGGGTAACACTTTAGAATACTGTATCTTACTTACTTGAAGAACTAATAGGTAATTCTTTATTAACACTCAAGTCACTACTGTTAACTACTAAGGAAGATTTAACTAATCAGTATGTAATAGAATTGTATGATTGTGTTAAGTATCAGTTAGTTAATCAATAACTAACTTTTTAACTAAATAACTAAATAATTCTGTCATACTTCCTGAAGAACTATTAATTATGGTTCAAGAAAAATAACTATGAAGTAACAGTCATACACAGTAGTTACTACAATAATCTATTTTATTTTAGCAGTGGAGTGGTGAATGAAGTACACAAATCAAGTACTTGAGTAAAAGTACAGATACCACAATAAAATATTATAATTAGGCCTATTCATTTTCAAAATTACCTTAGTAAAAGTACAAAGGTAATTCATTTTTAAAGTACTTTAAAAGTAAAAAGTTTTACGGTTTACTTGGCGCCATGACCAAGTACTGCGATGTTTGGCTTTAGCATTGGAAGGCAAGCGCAACATGACCAATAAGTTGCCACCTATTCTAGCAAAACATTACACACAGAAGACAATATTCCTCCGCCCAGGCGAGCAACCACCAAGAAAAGGTGTTAAAACCAATTCTCGCCCAGGACAACTGGAAGCTGCTTGGGACTGGAAGATGCTGGCTTATCTTGATCAACGGCTTATTTTTCCACCTGAGATTTTGTGGTCTGGATCAGCACGCATTGTTCGCCTGATAGAGTTAACAGTGCCATGGGAGGATGCGGTAGATGAGGCATATGAGAGGAAGAAACTGCGGTATGCTCATCTGGCCACTGAAGCAGAACAGCGAGGATGGAGAGTCCAGGTTTATCCAGTGGAAGTGGGCTGTCGAGGATTTGTGGCACACTCTACAACCCGGTTCCTCAGAGACGTCGGATTCGGTGGCCAAGAGTTGCGTCGCACAGTAAAGAACTTATCTGAAGCAGCAGAGAGGAGCAGCAACTGGCTGTGGTTGAGACGGAAATATTCTGGCTGGCTGTGTACAGGCCGCCACGCTGCGGTTTCGTAAAATTCTTGAAAAACTCGAAGAGTCTGTTGGTTTATTTGAATTACAGTTATTACGTTCCTGTGTATATTGCGTGAATGAGGGTTGGTGTTTTGGCAGATATTGTGTTTTGCGGTAGGTAGTATGCCATACGGAACCGTTGCCACTGAAACTACTTTAACGAAGACAGTGGGGCTCGACAGCCTTAGTCAAACGGTTTGGCGCGTGTGGTTGGGTTGCGGAGAGATTGTGAGATTGCGGTTAGGTCACACGTGAACTACGAGGAAGGAGCAACCTCAGCAGCAGGAGGGATGTAAAGGTCAGTAAGCTGGGCTGAGTTGAGTGGGGGACGGAGGGGGGTGACTCTGGGACGCCAGAGTCACTGTCGAGCCCTCTTGAGGTGTCGTGGGCTAGTCGACGAAACACTGAGGACGGAAGGTGCCCACTTGAAGACCCTAGAGATGTCCCCTGCTCGGCTCAATCCAGACGGTTGTCGTGCTGGTCCAGTAGGGAGACCACACTGTAGTTGCAGCCGTTGTGTGTGCTGACGCGCCAAGTACACTGCAGGCGTTAACGCTGGACAGAAGGAGATTCACATCACCATATGGAAAGAAGCGTAAATGGATGGAGAGAGAGAAGCAGGTTACTGTAAAGCTACGTCTTAGTTTGTGCTTATCTTGGCGAAAGCCGAGTACAAATCAACCTGAGGTTTAACATCTACTCTCGTGTAATGGAAATCGCATCTTACTCATGCTGTTCAATTTTCATAATCAGCATAGATGTAAAAAAAAAAAGTAAAACTCCTCGGCTTCGTCTTTTGGTTGTTTTCCTTAAATTTTGCTCGACGTCAAGGCAAGTGATTTTTTGTTGTTATTTATTTGAATGTCATTTTAATTTAGATTTTATTGACTTGAAAATAAATGCTATATTATATGCACTTCCCAAACGATAGCTTTAGAGAGTGTTTTGACTATGTGCAAGTATTATATCATTTAATACATGACAGTTACGACTTTGTGTAACATTTGTTTGTGTTTCTCAGTATGAAAAAAGATTCCACATAAAAACACAGAACCAGTTGCGAAAGAGTCATACAATGATGGTGAAACAGTGAGGCTGAGCTGCACGATAGGTTTCAGTGGAATGTATAGAATAAAATGTGAAAAAGGAGAATGGAAGACATCCATTGAGCGACCATGTGCAAGTGAGAAAATGGTCAATTCCACATCACCAATGACCACATCATTTTATGATTAACAAATCAATGTCATAATGCAGAGTAAAACTTGTTTGATTTCTGCAGAGAAGAAATGCAGAGATTTTCTCTCAGTCATAAACTTCAGAACTATAGTCACTCATGACTGGAGAATTATAACTAAAATAATTTGTTGAGTGATTGGTTTGTTGGTTATTTTATTTTTAATTTATTGTAATATTTTATTGCCTAGCTGTGACATGTCCAGCCATTCGCACAGATAGGGGTGTGACTGCATCGGGCAACACAGAGGAGGGAAGTTATGGTGATGTTATTCAATTTGAGTGTATATCTAATGACAAAAAGATAGACGGAAGTAGTGACATTCACTGCACAGAGACGGGCGAATGGAGTGACTCCGTTCCAAAGTGCAAAGGTTCATTCCATTATTTGTTTGGTTGGTTGTTTGTTTGTATCTTCGCCCAATGATCACAGATTTCTGAGCTTTATTCAAAACACCAATTTAACAATTCTTCTTTCCCTTGCTTTTCACACAGACATAGCATGCACAGCACCAGATATATCAAATGGTTATGTTGTTGAGAAAATGCAAGAATACCTGAAAGATGCCATATTAAAATACAGATGTTCACCAGGGTTCAAGCCTAGAGAGGGAATCCCCAGATGTGCTAAGTTTGGCTGGACTCTGAACCCAGAATGTGATGGTAATGCACCATTATTTTTACATAATAAACAATTCATATGGGAAATAAAATCTTCTATCCATATAGCATTTATTATGGGGAAAACTCTGTGTCGTCACACTGGAACATTCTATAATAAGATAGCCATTAACCTTAAATTCAAAACTGGAAATTCAAAAACAAAATTGCAAGCATGAAGTTATTGAAAGTGTTTGATCTTATTATTATTATTTTTTTTATCTTTGTTCAATATTTGTAAATCCTGAGGAAACAGAACAAGATTGTTTACTTCCATCTTCCAGTCATGCTGTAGAAAGGATCAGACCGGTGTTGATTTCTAGGTTTTAATTGTAAGGGTGTTTTTTATTTTTATTTTTTTCCTTTTTATTTTGTGAGGCACCTAAACATAATTATTTGGTAACTACAAAATTAATGAATAATAACTACTTACTACAATGTTTATCAATTAAATTGATTATTTAAAAATAGTGAGAATGTTTTATAATTTGGATTGTGGAGAAAGTAAAGAACTTACGGGGGATACAGACATAGATACGTATGATCTTCAGATAATAGTTTAACCAATATTTATAAAGGTTCTTAAAATAGAAAATGTGAATCTAAAACGTACATGGGGACAACACTATTCACGGAAAGCTTGAATTTAATTGTTCCATTTTAGGATTTATTTTTGTTGTCAGAATCGTCTCCTGAAAAAGACACGGCATGCAAATACACAGATCTGTTTCACAATTTTGTGTTGCTTTATCTCATAATTATCTTGTACAGAAGTAACTTGTGAGTTTAAGTCAACCATATTTGGAGTAAAAAAGATCAAGCCGGAGGGAAAAACTATTTTCAGAGCTGGAGAAAGTGTGGAGATCACTTGCACTGAAAAACACTGGATCTTTCAAACAAAAGAAACCATCACATCATTTACATGTGGAGAGAATGGACAGTGGGATTATGAGCCTGTTTGTGCGGGTAAGATTATAGAGAAACACTTCTGCATTTATTGCTGAACTGCATGCTATTAAAATAATGTAAATCTTGTTTCAGAAATTAGATGTGAAGTTCCACGTGGCCAGCATGTGTATAGTCCAGGATATTACTTCAGAGGAGATCTGAAATTGGGAGTAAAAATATCTTACTCTTGCACGTCTGGATATGATCAAATGTCAGCAGTGGCCACATGCACACGAGACGGATGGACACCAAAACCACTGTGTGCTGGTATGTGCTCATATTAATGTTACAGTTTGTGCAAATTATATTTAACATATACAATTTCCTCACAGTAAAGCAAAAATCGTGTTGTGATCTGTCTCTGAAATTTTGGGTATATTTTACATAAGCCAATAATGTATTGTATATTACACTATTTCTGTGTTCTGTATTTTCTTTGTTAATAAGTTGAGGTCCTCAGGTTTGCCTGCAGCTGATCTACTCTTTATTAATTAATAATCTACTTTTGTTGAAGTTTTTATGTTTTATGTATGTTATGATTTTTATGAGTTTATTTAAAATAGAAAATGTTTTGTACCCTTAGAAATCTTTACTGTCACTTTTGGTCAATTTAATGCATCCTTACTGAATTTAAAAAATGGAACCCTTTTTTATTGATATTATTGAAAATTAAATGTTTTTTTTTTCAGGTCAGTAAAACATAAATTGAAAGAAAGTTGGAGTAAAACACTGAGGTAAAAACTATTAAACATTTTTATAATGTACTAACCACATTTGATTTACAAAAATTCATTTTGCAGTGCAAAATTAGAATGGGATAAAGATCCTGTAATGAAGTGTAAACTGAGTAAAAACAACAGTAATGTCCACAAGTAACTGCATTTATTATAGTTTTCTTTATTAAGATCTGATTATCCCACAGATCTGAATGAAGATGGACAGACACACTGCCGCAGAGCAACACACACACACACACACTTGATGCTTTAATTTACTTGCTCATGTTACAGTAATACAGATGTAACAGATTTTAATTCCTTACACACTAAAAGTGTAACTTAAAGCCCACTCAGTGAAACCATTCACTCATGTACCGAATCTTCAGATCTGCACAACTGCAAGCACACTATATCCTTTACACTCAGTTTGCATTTGTAAAACAAACTTTTTCAAATCTCTAAACAGTTCTCTACACACATCATTTAAAACAACTCTTGTGTTTCATTTAGAAAACACTGCCATTTAAAATCCAACAATCATTTCCCGATTGCACAATGATCATGTGTGAAAACACTTTTACATAAATTGATCACATATGCATGCAAGCCAGTCAGAAAGTCAACTTTATTTCTAAAGCACATTCTAGATTGTTTCACAGCAGCTTCACAATGGTAACACATTCTAATTCTGCTGTAAAGCATCTCTAAAAAACAAATAATCAGAATTCAGCTCAAGTCAGTTCAGTGTTGATTCAGATCAGTTCCATAACTCTGAAAAATTCAACAGTTGTGCATACTTTATATAAACTGTATTTGTGCACATGTACATGTGACAAACTCCTCCTGTTCTCCACTGCACACTGAACAAGGAAAAGACACAAGAGTGTTTTACATTTTTCACATATTTGTGTAGTTTGGTGTGTATATTTTGGCCAATCGATGTTTGTGTGTAGAGTTACTACACAAAAAAAACATAGAATAGTTTTAAATGAAGTGTTTGCTTTTGCAAGAGATGTGTGACATTTTGCATCTTGTCTATTTGTTGTGGTTAGAGTTTTGAGAAATGGAGCCATAGTTCAACAACTGTAACTGCTTCAGAATAAAGCTTAACATTCAAACTATTACTTTGCTGTCTTTTTAAATTCAATTGTATATGTATTTAACTAGCGTAAAAGATTTTGAGCTCAATATAATTTTGCCTCTAATAAGCTACTACTGTATATGTCATAGCACACATAGAGGTATATACTCTTATAGGAGATGTCATTTTTATTGCTGTAAAACTGTATATCTTGATTTTCAAACATTGGTCGCGGACCCCAGTAATTAATATTCACAGTAAATTCTGCTTTAGAATGATATTTGGGGGGGGGGGGAAACACTACACAAAAGAATTTGAATTGAAAATGTTAGTTGCAAAAATATACAATTCAATCTTAATACAAAGAAAATATTTTCCAGATAATAGTTTAAATTATTTTGGGTTCAGCACAGAGACAATATAAATGTAAATGATTTAATATTGGCTTTCATTTTTGGCTTTTTCAGTTCAGGCCAGGGCATCTCTAGATGAATCTAGGGCCATTATTTAATACTGTATATAAAACCATTTCTACCAGAAAGACTCGGGAGGCAAAATCGGGAAAAATAAAAAACAAGAATTAGAACATGATTGGATAGATGAGACGGTAATAGTGACGTAACAATTGAGTCTTACCGGCAGAACTTACGCTAAAGCTTTCATTTACAGTATTTTTATTTTCATTACGTAAACCTTTCAATGTTGCTAGAGGCCGGATTAAGAATTCAATGTCTTGTTGGCCCCCACTTAGGCAGGCCAAATGTATAGTTTGTCCAATTTTAATTTGGCATAACAGTTTTACTGACTTAACCCTCAGACGGTCCTCGGTCATTTCTGACCGAAACATTTTCTGTTTTGAATTTCTAAAAATCACAGCTTCATCTGAATGTTATGAAACTTGGTGACTTTTATGGCATTATGTATGTGAATACAAAAAAAATTGAGGTCATGATCCGAGCATGCTAAGTGGTTGTAAAAAAAATAGTGACGATTTTGGTCTTCGGTCAAAAATGACCGACCCATTGGAAATGAATGGGAAATGGACAAAAACACAAAAATTCTCAGAATTTTTGTGTGTACAATCTACAAATCGGCCACAATGCTAAAAAAAAAGGACACAGCAGTAAAGGGGTGACACTCTACAACATCAAGAGTGCAAAACAGACACACCCACCCCCACACACACACATACAAACACACTTTTATACACATACACACCAATAAATTTTGATTACAAAAAATCTGTTTTGAATTTTTAAAAATAACAGCTTCATCGGAATTTTACGAAACTTTGACTTTTATGGCATTGGGTATGTGAACACACACAAAAAAAAATAGGTCATGATCTGAGCATGCTAAGTGGTCGTAAAAAAAAATGGTCACACTTGTGGTCTTCGGTCAAAAATGACCCCCATAGGAAATGAATGGGAAATTGACAAAACACAAAAATTCACCGAATTTTTTTTTTTCACAATTTTTTTTTTGTTACAAATTCTGAATAAAAAACAATGGGTATAAAATTTGCTTCTTGTCAACACAAGCTTCTCTTTCTAACACAATGTTTAGGTTTGACTAATCATAATGCAAAAACTAACACTTTCAATCACTACTTCTAAAAAATATATATCTAAAACTTGATAAGAAATAGCTTTTGAGATTGTTTAAATAATATTTATTTCATATGTATTCAAATCTACCAAAAAAAAAAAAAAGTAAATGTGTCCATAAACAGCTGGGGAATTCACATGCCTCTCCCATAGACTGTAAAAAAACTCTCCACAGAGAGCTGTAGATGCCATCTAGTGGTTACACCATGGTCCTACTCTTTCTCTCCATACTCCCACCAGATGGTGCTAATCTGCTTAAAACATTTTTTTGAAGGCCTAGACTCTATATTAAACTAAAATACTGCATACATTAAAAAAAAAAAAAAAAAATCATATATATATATATTTTTTATTAATTTCAATGGCAAAAATAGACCATAAATATTGCATAAATATTAATAAATTCAATCAAATTCTCTCAAAATGCAAAATTAAAAAGAATAAATATTATAGAACAAAAATAAATTGCATTGGTTTTACTGGGATGGAGGAAGTTTCATTTTTAGGTGTCCGGTCACTTCTGACCAGGTAGGCCCAGGATGTGACTGAAAGGCAGACCGTCTGAAGGAACTTTGTTGTACTATGCTGGAGTAAAGTACATAAATGATCGTTCTTTCCCATAGGATTTTGTAAACCTATGTTGGGTGGACCTCTGTCCCTCTAGGGGGGTCCGGAGACATGCTCCCATTTTTTTTACATTTTAAGGTTAAATGAAACAATCTTGTGCACTTTGAGAGCTCAAAATTAAGAGCTTCAACCCATGAACTGTGGACATTGAACAAAGAAAAAGCATTGACTTTGGCTTGACTCACAACTCTCCTTTAGGTGTCATCAATTCTGTTGTAAAAAAGATTCATTGTAATTTACTAATATTGTATCGCTCTATTAACTGTTTCACTCAACTGATTAGATTAAGAATTGTGTCACAGTTAATATTTCCCATATTAGACTATGCGGACGTTGTCTATCAAAACATATCTGAATCTAATTTGAAGGCATTGAATGTTGTGTTCAATAATATATGTAGATTTGTGCTGAGATGTCCTTTTACTACTCACCACTGTGTTATGTATGACTCATTGAACATATCACCAAAAGCCAGAAGACAGTATCACTGGTTTCAGGTCATTTTTAAATGTGTGTATTATATTACCTGAAGGAATATTTAATTCCATATAGACCCAGCTATGAGACGCACTGAATATCTGTGCCAAACATCTTCAAAGAGAGTGGCAGACGTGCCTTTAAATTAAAAACGCCCCTTCAGACTGGACTAGCCTGCCTGGGTCTCTAAGATCTGTCACATCATTGCACTCCTTCAAAATATCTCTCTTTACTTACTTGCAAGACAACTGTTGCTGTAAATGTTTTCCTCATGCGTGACTGGACTCTTGTTTTTTATATCCTTTATATCTGGGATACTTTATTTTTTTATTTTTTTTGTAGGCTATATGCGATTATGGGTGTAGGTGTGAGTGAGTATATATGTATGTATAGACATATGTATGTAAGGGCTAAATGTTGTCATGCATCATGTTGTCTGAGTTGGTGGGAAGGGCGGGCCGGGCGAGGCGGGATAAGGTAGAGCTTTAATCTTTGTCTCGAGGACCCCCTCGATGTTTCATCTCAAGGGGTTATCCTCTTTATTATAATAATGTAATAATGATTAATATAATTATTTCTGACGTAAAATTCATATAGATGTAGCTACTGTATAAATAAAAATGAATATTTCAAAAGTATATTTTACATGATTACATGATTGTATAGGAAAATTGGAATACTTTTGTCCATTTCTTCACTTGGAAGAATAAACCCTTCAGCTTTTATTTTGAAGAAAACACCAGATCACCATGCTGATCGCGTTAGCAAAGTGCGCACTTTTCTTTAACCTGTTAAGCTTCAACCCCACTTTTGAAAAATCCCCAGAAATGGCATACCCAAACTGAAACAGATACAGTTCATGAACCCTTTGTACTAAAAGCACAAGTAAGATCTCATTTGAAAGCTGACACCTGGCAGTTTATTGTAAATGTGGAATTAATTAGTGATACTGAAAAAACAATTATGAAAAATGTCTTCAAAGTTTTGTAAAGTTATTAGAAATGTATTTTTATGAAACATCTTCATGAAAATAAAATTGAAGTTGGCATTGTATCAATCTAGAAATGCACTGCAGCTAAAGCCACATGTCTGACCATGTTATATTTAAAATTTGAAGAAGATAAGTTTAAAACTCTGCATTTAGTTAAATGTTTTTCAAGATCATGTCATATGAATTTATTTTGATTAGACTCTAAAATGCAAACTGGTGTTTATTGTCATCTTCTAGCATCTATTTAGACTATTTTCTCTATTGTTTTGTGGTGCAAACGAGCCCCATTCAGTGTCAGTCTCCCCTGTACACATTCACACCTCTCCGGCCTTGTTATGGGTCTAAATATGCTTTTCTTTTGTCTGCATTATAATCACTAACGACTGGCTATTCACACTGTTTCAATCCCTTTTTCTTTTATCAAAGTTCTCACTTCACATTTGAAACTGTATCAAATGCCCTTTTTGAAAAACGAAAATTTTCAGTAAGCATTCCTATTTAGAAAAATTCATAAAAATAACAGCTAATGTGCTGGCAGGTGCACAGAGTTAGCTAGCATGTTAGCTTAGCACACCATCAATACACGACAATTTATGTGATTAAAACCATGTTTGTGCTCCAAACTTACTTTATAACGCAAGTCGAGTGTTTTAAATAACCTTCTGTGATCTGATTTGGCTTCAGATGAAAAAATAAGACAGAAAATATATTAATTTATAGTATTCTGCAATGATAAACTCTATATCGATTAGCATTACATTATAAATATAATCTATTATTATGAAAATACCTGATATGGCTCGAAGAACACAGGTAAATCGAATATCATTGCAATCATGTTTATTGTCTTCAAAACATCTTTATCTGCATGTTACAGCGATCTCTGGAAGCTTTGTTTGTGTCAGGGACTTCCTGGAATGTCACATGATTATGCCACTTCTTCGTGTGTTCCATATATGGACTATTACTGTGCATAGAGCGCTCTCAGGCGGCCAGTATGAATTGAAAACACAGTACATCAGAGTATCCAGCGCTCATGATTACATCGACGCATTTGGGTATAAATTCAATAAATATTATTCCTGTCTATAGATATCTGATGTAAACCTATGAGAATATATCAATATTTCTCCAAATCTGCACATGTTTGAGCTAAAAGCCCTGAGGGACGTTGTTTTGTCAAGCTCTGTCATGACGATCGCACAGGAGTTTTTTTCTGAATGGAAGCGGCTGACGCTCATAATTCATATTAAAGGTAACGACTCATTTTTTAATTACATAACTCCTGACACAAATTAAGACATAACTGTCACTATAAGTTTATCAGAATACAATAGTGGTCAAATACTGAAACTTGAGTCTTATATCTTTTTAATGATGTATAGTTTGTCAAGGTAATAACATTAAATCTGATAGTAACTTTGAACTATTTAAAAAAAAAAAACGCTTCAGTGCGCCCGCGCTCTGGTGAAGCTTAACAGGTTTTAAATCACGCAGCACACAGAATGCCTTGGCTACTTAGCCTAATTAAAGTCTTGTGCTGTTTTATAAAGGCACAAAGCCATATCACGGTTTCGATTTTAGTTTGTTGGCAAAATATAACGCTAGAGACCTTTATGTTTTACATTTTACATCTCATATGTGTTGGGAAAAGAGTGAAGAGAGAGTTCGGCAAAAGGCGGATTCGAACTCGGGTCAAAAGCTGCTTTCAAGCTCACGCCCTATATAGCTATTTAGTGGCGGGCGTCTTTTTGCTAAAAAGACCAATATAATCTGCAAATATATGCTCCGTTATCGGAAATGTAAAAAAATACGTTTTTTTCTTTCTTCCCCGCTTGGGCACCAAGTGTGCATGGGCCCCTGGGCACGTGCTCATAATGCCCATTGGGTAATCTGGGCTTGCTTAGATTTGATTGGTCATCTCAAATATTCTAACATTGACGAGTGACAGACCAATGAGGCTCAGATGAACACACACACACACACACACACATACCAGATGCCCTATTGAGGCGTTTAAAGACTCCATTTGTCCATTGTTTATTTCTAAAGAAACACGACAATGTATAAAAGGCTCCATTACCTTGTATCTTACGTTATGTCCCCGTAGAAGCAGTTTTTGTAAAAACAGGCTAACGATTGCGTCATAACACGCGACTCTCTGTCGCACAAAAGAGAAATTACCGTATAGACAGAAGTAGAAGCTCGCGCGCAATTGGGGGGACGTGGAGGCATAACGCCATACACGACTGTCACCTTCGGTTGGTTATCCACGGCACTATACACTATGGCGCTTATTCCGTGCCAAAATCAAACATTCGACCGACCGACCGACCGATCGAACGTCTCTCCGAACGTCTATCCGAACGTCTTGTACTTTTGAGCGTCTTACCGAGCGGGTGACCCACGTGACGACCTGACGTGACGTCAACGTCTTGAAATTAGCAGTTTTTTAACCATGCAAGTATCCAAGCTAATGTGTAAAGACTATAAATGAACATTAAAGGCAATACATATAAATATTGTACCCCTAAAACAACACTAAAACATTTCTCCTGAATCCTGTGAATGTGAGGCTATGTGTTTTACGTTCAAAGAGCAGAAATACTGTAGGCTAGCCTACAGTCATTCAATAGTCTTAATTTGACCAATATAATCATTTTAACTAGTTTTTATTGTTCATTTTATTGCCCAATGTACAATGTTCTCACAGTCCATAAAAGAAAACACTCCAAATTAATCAATGTAGCCTTTCATTTAAAAAAAAACAAAAAAACAGATCCAGAAAGTTTTCATAAATATATATTATATTTATATATTTGGAAATATAGGTAGACCTAGCCTAAATAGAATATCCATTTATACACACACACACACATTTATATTTTAAACTTTTGTGACCTGTGAATGTACAGTTTAAAATATTTGCAGAACTTAAAAAAAAGCTAAGTACAATTTATTGTAATAATATTGTTACTGAAAGTTTTATATAGCATAATTAAAATAATTTACTTTTCCAACAAATTTTACAAGTCCATACTGTCATGGTGCTCTTCGGTCACTTTTGACCAAACAATTTTCTGTTTTGAATTTTAAAATTCACAATTATACGCAAATGAACTGGTAGGGCTATTACCACACAGCATAATTGAGTCAGAAGACTGAAATAAGAGGTTGAAATGAGATTAGATCCAGATGGATTAAGCTGTGATAAAAGATTTGCTGTTTATTTTTTATTTATTGAGTTTTACTGTTATGTGTAACAAAATGCTTTCTCTGTATTCAGGTTTGACTGTAGTAATAATAATGCAAAAACGTGTACACTTCTAATCAAAATGTATTTATTTTTTATCAACTTCGACAAAAAGTATTATTTGAGAATTAAAAAAAAAAAATACATTCAAATCCACACCTTAAAATTAAGTAATTTTGTCCAAAAACTACTAGAGAATTCACGAGCCTCTCCAGAGAGCAATACGGGCATCTAGTGGTAACACCATGAAATTACACGTTTTATTTCATTTTCTCTCAACAGATGGCACTAATCTGATTAAAAAAAATAATAATTTAAAAGGCCTAGTTTCTATATTAATCTGAAATACTGCATTAATTGAAAAAAAAAAAAAAAAAAAATAGAAAACATTTTTTTGGTATTATTTTTAATGGTAAAAATGAACCATAATTATTGCATAAATATATATATATTTTTTTTTTTAAGCTGGCTGCAAAAAATATCAATATTGGGAGTTGTCATTGCTGAAAATATGTATTTATTAGTTTGTTCAATATTAAAATAGTTCAACATAAACCTATTTTAGTTAATACTTTGATGTTTAACATTACAATTCAACCTTTACAGTGGACCTTACTTAAAGACTTTCAATAGGCCTATGTTCTCAACCGCTAGAATCTGATTTTTCATAGTCAGCTCTGGATGTTTTAATTGAGGTATAAACACATGTTCAGTTTCCATAGAAGCCAAGCTGATTTTGGTGTAAGGTCTTGAATAAAATAAAGAACATCAATTTTATTTGCATTTACAGAGATACTGTATTTACTTGATCATAGATATCCTCCTGAGATTCAGACATATCTTAAAGGGTTAGTTCACCCAAAAATGAAAATTAAGTCATTAATTACTCACCCCCATGCTGTACCAACCCCGTAAGACCTTCGTTCATCTTCGGAACACAAATGAAGATATTTATGATTAAATCTGAGAGCTGGATCACTGCTACATAGGCTCCCTAAGGGACTGACACTTGACGGTCCAGAAAGTCATTAAAGAAAATGTTTAAATATTCCATGTGCCTACAGTGGCTCAATTATAAGTTTATCAAGCGACGAGACTACTTTTTGTGCGGAAAAACAAACAAAAATAACGACTTTATTCGACTATTCCTTTTCTTCCTTGTGGGCCTTAGACGAGACTTCAAGAGATTTCCACGACGCATGCGCGAGAACTGAGATGAGGACGTTCTTCTTCGACTCCTTGTTACCGGCTGCTCACCGCTTAGAAGTATTACCGCCACCTACCGTATAAGATGACGTGTTGGAAGCGCAAAACTTTCTGTTTACAAGCAGAGGAAGACGCGCGCTGTACATACGCTTTTCAATTCGACACTTAATGTGCTGTAGGTCTCGCTATATTATATACAATGGTTAAAAAGTCGAAATCAGTAGACATATTTACGAATTGAAACGCGTATGTACAGCGCGCGTCTTCCTCTGCTTGTAAACAGAAAGTTTTGCGCTTCCAACACGTCATCTTATACGGTAGGTGGCGGTAATACTTCTAAGCGGTGAGCAGCCGGTAACAAGAAGGAGTCGAAGAAGAACGTCCTCATCTCAGTTCTCGCGCATGCGTCGTGGAAATCTCTTGAAGTCTCGTTTCAGGCCCACAAGGAAGAAAAGGAATAGTCGAATAAAGTCGTTATTTTTGTTTGTTTTTCCGCACAAAAAGTAGTCTCGTCGCTTGATAAACTTATAATTGAGCCACTGTAGGCACATGGAATATTTAAACATTTTCTTTAATGACTTTCTGGACCGTCAAGTGTCAGTCCCTTAGGGAGCCTATGTAGCAGTGATCCAGCTCTCAGATTTAATCAAAAATATCTTCATTTGTGTTCCGAAGACGAACGAAGGTCTTACGGGGTTGGTACAGCATGGGGGTGAGTAATTAATGACTTAATTTTCATTTTTGGGTGAACTAACCCTTTAACCTCTATAGAGTAGGAATAAACCTTTTTATATTTATCTGAGACCACAATTGTTACATTTGAAATTCCATTTCTCTGATAAATTGTCAGTATATTTTATAGACTATGGGCTTTTTAATTCATGGCTAGTCTATTTGATTTGTATTATGCATAAAAAAGCAGATAGGGCTGCAGTTTTCGCTGCATTTGATTCAATGCCCGGTTTGTTAATAGCCTAGGCTCTGCTATATTTAACTTTAATAATAGGGCCGACACAGCACATAACTTTCTAAATCAGCCAATAATCAAATGTGGACTAGTTAGAGGACACAATAGAAGCATAAGAAGTTAAACTAAGGTAAGAAAAACACAAACGTGTTACAACGTGTCTTCACACGTTAACAACACGTTGGGATGACGATCGGTTACTCGCGCTTCCGACCGGTCGCCATGGGAACGCGTTAACAACACGTCAGCACACGTAGGAACGTGTTACATATGATTTTATGAAAATTATCACTAATTTCGTTTTGGCTCATTGTTTATATGTGGCAGACATGAAAATCAATGAACCTTAATTACAAAGTGAAGTATATTCAGCTGATTATGTCTAAATGTAATATTAGAACTCTTATACAAATTTTTTAAATAAACCTTTCCACTTTAACATTTATGATGTCTATTTGTGAAAGATTATGATAATTTAGTAATTTTATTAAGACTGAGATTATGCTTGATTAGATTAACTTTTTATTAGTTTGTTATCTGTGTGATATGAATAAAAAATAGTATGCATGTTTTTAGCCTACAGGTTTCCTGAATTGCTAACACATTTCTTGGAAACATCATTAATTTTTTAAAACCTTAAACACAAAACCAAATTTTCAAACTACATTCAGAGAACATCTGACTCTTCTTTAAAAAAAAAAGAAGACTCAAAACCATTTTATCTGTGCTCAAAATCAAACAGTGCTTTCAGATCATGCACAAACGAGTCAATAAAAAATATATTTGCATTATTATTACTACAGTCAAACCTGAATACAGAGAAAGCATTTTGTTACACATAACAGTAAAACTCAATAAATAAAAAATAAACAGCAAATCTTTTATCACAGCTTAATCCATCTGGATCTGATCTCATTTCAACCTCTTATTTCAGTCTTCTGACTCAATTATGCTGTGTGGTAATAGCCCTACCAGTTCATTTGCGTATAATTGTGAATTTTAAAATTCAAAACAGAAAATTGTTTGGTCAAAAGTGACCGAAGAGCACCATGACAGTATGGACTTTTAACATTTGTTGGAAAAGTAAATTATTTTAATTATGCTATATAAAACTTTCAGTAACAATATTATTACAATAAATTGTACTTAGCTTTTTTTTAAGTTCTGCAAATATTTTAAACTCTAGATTCACAGGTCACAAAAGTTTAAAATATAAATGTGTGTGTGTGTGTGTGTGTGTATAAATGGATATTCTATTTAGGTCTATATAGGTCTACCTATATTTCCAAATATATAAATATAATATATATTTATGAAAACTTTCTGGATCTGTTTTTTTGTTTTGTTTTTTAAATGAAAGGCTACATTGATTAATTTGGAGTGTTTTCTTTTATGGACTGTGAGAACATTGTACATTGGGCAATAAAATGAACAATAAAAACTAGTTAAAATGATTATATTGGTCAAATTAAGACTATTGAATGACTTTAGGCTATAGCCTACAGTATTTCTGCTCTTTGAACGTAAAACACATAGCCTCACATGCACAGGATTCAGGAGAAATGTTTTAGTGTTGTTTTAGGGGTACAATATTTGTATGTATTGCCTTTAATGTCCATTTATAGTCTTTACACATTAGCTTGGATACTTGCATGGTTAAAAAACTGCTAATTTCAAGACGTTGACGTCACGTCAGGTCGTCACGTGGGTCACCCGCTCGGTAAGACGCTCAAAAGAACAAGACGTTCGGATATGGAAAGCCGTTAGGGCCAAAAACACGCGAATTTTAACGCGTATTTCACGCGTATTTCACGTGTAAAATACGCGTATTTTACACGTGAAATACGCGTGAAATACGAGTGACATAATCAACGCGTATTTCACGTGTAAAATACGCGTATTTCACGTGTATTTTACACGTAAAATACGCGTGAAATACGCGTTAAAAATCAGTATGAACGGGTCCGTGTCATTGGCTGCTGAAGACTTGGGTCTAACCATTTGTGTGAGCTTAGAGGGGTGTACCTTTCATAGACTAGGCTACCACCAGTTAACATTCTAGATCAGCTTATTCAGGTTTTTTTGTATAACCTATATGAATAATATATTTAAATAGCAGTTTTATGACAATTTAGATACAAATAAAATTAACTTGTTTTTCTCCACTCATGCCTTTTTGTAAATAAACACATTAGTGGACATTCTAGCTTTAACATCAAAGCATTAACGTGTGTGGGGAAATCAGTTACAGTGGAGGTAACCAATGCAGGTTTATGATCACTGCAGGTTTCAGATACAGACCACTGTAATCAATATCTGTCTTTGGAAAACAACGTGAGCTTTTGTTGTGCTTACATTTACAGCTATAGCAAGCAGGGGGCGCTTTTTCAAACCTTTTTGTTCTGAAATTGGGCACTCAGACAAACTGTAATTAGGTATACAGGTGATATTATCAATTTAAAGGAATTTAATGACTTAAAGTATTTAAATATGTTATTTAAGGCTTTCAGGATTAGAATGAGAGCTTGTGCTCAGGTCAGGACAGGTATAAGAACTTGATTTGGCTTTCCTGACAGAAGTATTTTACTGCTACCAAAATTAAATATCCTCCTATTTCTTTTCCTATTTATTTTCTTTTTCTTCGTTTTCTTGTGTAGCCCAAAGAAAATAGATAGATTGTATAGATAGTATTTTACAGGTCACCTTGGTAATTGGTATTAAAGCAATTTATCTGTAAAAATTATTAGACACTTTGGTAAAACACCATATAACATTTAAGTAAACATATAAACATAAAAATCAGTGACGTAACTTTGTTTTAAAAAGTGGGTGGAACAGGTGGGGTGGGGGTTACTAATAAAATGCTAAATCAGATTTATGCTACAATAACATTACGACGTCCAGCAGTCGATTTAAATAGTAGGCTACATGGGGTTTAATTTGTTGTTTAATGAGATGAAGTATAATGTATAATGTATGTTGTCAGTGCCGTGTTGTCTCTAATATTTAATGTTAGAATATTTACTCTGCATTTTCTGTTTCTATAGAAAACCACACACTAATACACCCACAACTAAGTACCATTCAATCCTTGTTAATAACTGAGTTGTTGTGGTGACAAATAAACAGGTTACTCTCAAATTTCCAACATATTTTCACCAAGTCTCGTACGGACACCATGTGGCATATTTCATAACCAGCAGTTTACTGAAATAAGACTGCTATAAAGCCAACTCGTTTTTTTTTTTTCAGTTCCCCACTTACTTTACCTTCCTCAAGCACTGACAGAACACATCCAAGCTTGTGATCATAAATTCATACAAATCATCTGCATGATAAAAGGCACAGTGGGTCAGTTTGTTTTACATATGCATTACTATTTTAAATCAGAATTGATTTCACTGAAAATTTATTACATTTAGAAAAAATGAAATGAAGCTGAACTCTGCAGGGCAGAGGGCATTGACCCTTGAGGACCGTGTTTGCCCATTGCATTCGGAGCATTCCAAGTGAACCCTGCTGATGTAAAAAAAAAAAAAAAAGTGTAAAGGGTTAAATTAGCAATTTAAAAGGGTAGTCATTGCAGTGTCACCTGTCAATCTATCTTTGTTATCATGGGCGTCAGTTTGGTTTGAAATGTGCTGGGGACAGAGACGCATTCGGAAGTGCATTTTCAGAAGTGCTGGGTACAATGACGTATTCATTTTTTCTCTCTCTTTCGCGCAGGTTATGTTTTTAAAGACGATGTCCTGTAGCTCAGGCATGGCCCCACTTTTCAACAGGCCCACCCAAAACTTTCACACACACAAAAAAAAACCTTTTACTATATTCTAATTTTGTCAATAATTATTAAAAAAAAATTGCCAAAAGCTCATAATTTGTGCTCAAGCGCACG
The DNA here is from genome assembly GCA_030578255.1 of Tiaroga cobitis. Lineage (NCBI taxonomy): Eukaryota > Metazoa > Chordata > Actinopteri > Cypriniformes > Leuciscidae > Tiaroga > Tiaroga cobitis. Next base: position 16,781,364 of record CM060612.1, on the reverse strand, counting down.
ACCGCACGCATAAAGCTTGCCACAAAGAACCGTTAAAAGTAATGATTATAAATGCGTCTAAATACGCTGTGAATGTGAATGTGCATTATACGCCGAGTTTCGGTTAATTTATGAGACGAACTCCAATTCACTCGCCGGCGCCTCCATGTCGTGATTCTGCTATATTTATTAAATAAATCCAGACAATTGGTTCATGAAACATTGATTAAAATTAAGATATAATTAATATAAAACGAAAATAAATGTAAAGAAAGGCAGCTGTTCTGTTTGAGGTCTCTGTGAAAGTTTTAAAGAAGTCGTTTAGTGCCGCTTTCAGAACGCTCACGTCCGTAAACGAGAACTGACACGTTGTTTTTTCCCTCATAAATGCGAACAGAAAAATCAATAAAAAATGTATTATAGTGGGTTTTTTTTTGCTGGGTCAGACAATGATTGCCAAATTTCTCTCTCACATTGCTCCTCATAACCACTGAATATAATAGATATAATTTATTGATCCCAGGTTTAAATTGGTCATGTCACCATTGCTCACATTTAAGAAAAGAAATAAAAGCGTATGTGAAATCTTAAAAATTAAGATTACTTGTACATATACTCTACTTATGAAACTAAACAGTAGAAAATATAGATTTGAGTATTGCACAGTTTAATTTATTGCATTTGTATTATTGTACTATTAAAGCATTGTATGTTTAAAGATATAAAGGATATGGAGCTAAGATAAAAGGATATTAAGCTGCTGACAAGTCTGAGGTAAGTACAAATTTCCCTGAATATTAGTTAATAATATATGACACTGAGGGAGGACTTGAAATTATGACCTGGAATGGTTTCCTGAGGCTGTATTGCAGAAACAACTTCAGTCAGAGTAATATCTTGTCTTAAGTAACCACTGTGATTTCATTTTGGAACCAATTTAAAACACTGAACTTGTCAGATTATAACTTGGGGCTTAAAGGGATAGTTCACCCATTTACACCCTTATGTTGTTCCAAAGTTTCTTTCTGGAACTTCCATACTATGGAAAAAAATATTATGGAAGTCAATGGGGACCAGCAATGTTTGGTTACCAATAATCTTCAAATATTAGTAACCAAACATTCAAAGAGGCTCATGCATGTTTGAAACAACATGAGGGTGAGTTAATGAAGACAGAATTTTAAATTGAGTGAACAATACCTTTAAGATAGGACGTTTCTGTAATTTGGTCCCTGCAAGCAAGGTTATGTTGTTTTAACAGATATTCATTACAATTGCATTGATCAAGAACCACAGCTGTAAACTTTTCCACAATCAAATGTTAACTTTTAATATTAGAAATCTTGAGTTGGGTTGATTTGTTTTACAGATAAATTCCTACTTTTCCTGTAGCTCAAACAGTAGAATGTTAGCGCTTGCAAAATTCATGCAAGGGTTCGATTCCCAGGGAAAGCAAGAACTGATAAGAACGTAAATGTGTACATTGAAATGCAATGTAAGGCACTTAGGATAAAAGCATCTGCCAAATGCCAGGGACTGCAGATGAAATTTAGCTCTGTAGCTAATTCTGGGACAGTTCTTTACTGTCCATTGTCCCTGTTATAATAATAATAATAATATGTAAATGTACTAATATGCAAAAGGGGGCAATCTTGGTAAAAATATTTGTTCATAAAAATGCAATCTATCTATTTTCTTTGGGCTACACAAGAAAACGAAGAAAAAGAAAAAACGAAATAGGAGGATATTTAATTTTGGTAGCAGTAAAATACTTCTGCTGTCAGGAAAGCCAAATCAAGTTCTTATACCTGTCCTGACCTGAGCACAAGCTCCCATTCTAATCCTGAAAGCCTTAAATAACATATTTAAATACTTTAAGTCATTAAATTCCTTTAAATTGATACCTGTATACCTAATTACAGTTTGTCTGAGTGCCCAATTTCAGAACAAAAAGGTTTTGAAAAAGCGCCCCCTGCTTGCTATAGCTGTAAATGTAAGCACAACAAAAGCTCACGTTGTTTTCCAAAGACAGATATTGATTACAGTGGTCTGTATCTGAAACCTGCAGTGATCATAAACCTGCATTGGTTACCTCCACTGTAACTGATTTCCCCACACACGTTAATGCTTTGATGTTAAAGCTAGAATGTCCACTAATGTGTTTATTTACAAAAAGGCATGAGTGGAGAAAAACAAGTTAATTTTATTTTTATCTAAATTGTCATAAAATTAATTGTCATAAAAAAAATTAATTGTCATAAAACTGCTATTTAAATATATTATTCATATAGGTTATACAAAAAACCTGAATAAGCTGATCTATAGAATGTAAACTGGTGGTAGCCTAGTCTATGAAAGGTACACCCCTCTAAGCTCACACAAATGGTTAGACCCAAGTCTTCAGCAGCCAATGACACGGACCCGTTCATACTGATTTTTAACGCGTATTTCACGCGTATTTCACGTGTAAAATACACGTAAAATACGCGTATTTTACACGTGAAATACGCGTTGATTATGTCACGCGTATTTCACGCGTATTTTACGTGTATTTTACACGTGAAATACGCGTGAAATACGCGTGACATAATCAACGCGTATTTCACGTGTAAAATACGTGTATTTTACACGTGAAATACGCGTGAAATACGCGTTAAAATTCGCGTGTTTTTGGCCCTAAAGGCTTTCCATATTCGGATAGACGTTCGGAGAGACGTTCGATCGGTCGGTCGGTCGGTCGAATGTTTGATTATGGCACGGAATAAGCGCCATAATACACTCGCCATAGAAATGAGGTCTTGCGCGTACGACCGCCCACACCGCAATGATGTAATTTTGCCGCGCACACCTTCGCGCTCGTGCGGACGCGTCGAGTTTAAACAAGGCTTTAGCCAGGACCAGGCCAGGACGAGTAGCCTCTTCAGTTCAAACAGCGCACTCTTCTCACTGTCACCTGTTTCAATAGGCTCCTCCTCTCCCTTACAGAGGCGTAACATACCATGTTATCTCAGCTTAACATGATCATTGCACTCAATATTTCGTCTGATTAGTGCAAACAACTAAATCGTTTTTCTTTTTTAAAACAACAAAGAATAAGTAATGGCCAGTTAAAATGTTTCATTAACACAAAATCTGGGTTTAGAGTAACCTTTTTTACATAGGCCTATTAACAAAGTGTTCAGAGTTGGGCTGATTATTGGCCATTAAAAGCATCAGCATTTTCTGAAGGTTAAGCACTGTTTTTTTACTATTTAAAAAAAATGCATTACTTAAAGAGTTCAAGGCCCTGTTTTGAACATATTCATTGAATGTGCCAAGAATCTGTTATCACATGACATCCATTTGCAAATATAGTTAAAGACCTTTGAGTTTAACAATTCAGTGTTTACAAAAAGTCAACACTGTAAAATCCAGTAAATGACATCCAACTTTGACATTAGCAACTCTTTTTTTCTTTTTCAGTGTTGTCTAAGAGACAACAATTTAAGTAGGCCTTTAGGCAAATACTTTTTTATCAGTTTAATAGATTGCTCAATTCTAATGGACACATTTTGCAACGGCAGTTACAGATTCATTTTGCAATGACTGTTCTGTAATGTTCAAAAGTTTTGTAAATCTTCTTCAATCTCACTCTTTTCTAATGCTTTATGGGACAGATTCTTTCATCACACAATGTACTTTATAATTTGATTCAAGAAGAACATGATCCAGTAAAAATCATTAACAGGATTTAGCTACAGATTTCAGATTCGAAAATGGCAATTATTTTGGACCCTGCCCTTTGCTTCCTGTTCATATGTTGCATAAATATGACTCAAGAAGTCTGACTACTCTAAAGTAAATTGTCTTTTGGTGCGTCTAAATAACAAAAACAATTTGCTGCATTAGATAAGATTTTCTCTTTTTTTTTAATTTACAGGAAATATTGCTTGTGCACAGAGTGGTCTTGTGTAAGATAAACCTCTCTTTGACTTTGATAAATGATTAACTTGTTGATCCCCAAGTAGGCAAGAGTATCAGACCAAAAAAAGATACTTGTGAATTGAGATCAACATGAGAGTTCCTGTAAAACTCCTCGGCTTCGTCTTTTGGTTGTTTTTCTTTCACTGTGGCCAATGTCAAGGCAAGTGCTTTTTGTTGTTGTTTTTTTAACGTCTTTTAATTCAGATTTTATTGAATTGAACATAAATGTTATATTATATGCACTTTCCAAAACATTTAACTGTAGCTCTAGAGAGCATTGACTAGTTGTGCGAGTACTACAGCATTTATTAAGCACAGCATTTGTGCTTCTCAGAATATCTTTGAAAAAAAAAGAAATATAAAAAACATAAAACCAGTTTAAAAAATATTCATATGCTGATGGTGAAACAGTGATAGTGAACTGATTATATTGTACTTGTAAAAAAAAAAAAGTGTAAAAACATTGGGTTCACAGTTTTTAAATAAAAAGCAAATAAAAATCAATTAGAGCTCATGGTTGGGATAATAATGTCCATTTCTGTGAGTTTAAGCTTTCTTGGTAATTTTTGTTTTTGTCCTTGTCTCTCACTCATACTGAGAGAAATTGAGAATTTGCCTTTATCTTGAACATTTTTAATATCGAATCAAATCATTATACATCTGCATAATGACGACTCAAAAACATATGAGATCAGAATTTTTTTTACTGTTTTCTCACAGCAAAGCAGAAATCGTGCCGTGGTCTATCCGTGAAAAACGGGTTCACATACAGCAACCCCTCCAATGAGGAAAAAATATTTTACTCCTGCAACACGGGTTATAAACCATTCTCTGGGAACTGGTGGGATTCAGTGACATGCAGCAAAGGCTCTTGGTCTGAAGAACCTCGATGCATCCGTGAGTTTATTATTGTCAGTCTCAGGTGTTAGACGAATGATAGTGAACTGAAATGTGCTTCCTGTTTTCTGTCTTTACAGTGGAGGAAGAATGTGGTGCTTTTCCCAGTGTTCACCATGGAAAACTAAAGCAAACAAAAAAGACCTTTCGTGATGGAGACACAACAGCATTTGAATGTGATCCAGGGTTCATATCAACTCCACACTTCATAACATGTGGCAATGGTATATGGGAGAAACCAGTGTGTGAGGGTGAGCTTCTCAAACTCTTATTATATTTTTTTAGGAGAAGCCACAGCATATAGTGGACAATGGTATCTATTGGCAATGTTAGTCTCAGTCTGATTGGAGTTCATGAATTTATATTAATATCTTTTTTTAGTGGGTGTGCATTGTAACATTCCTCCAAAGGTGGAATATGCATTCATAACATCAAAACCTAAAGAATTGTATGTAGATGGATCAAGTGTAACATACATATGTCGAAGCTCATTCTTAATGAATGGGGAAAATACCGTTTTCTGCCGCAATGGAACTTGGGAAAAAACACCAACATGTGAAGGTAAGATTTTGATTGTTGATGATAACTGACTTTTAAAACTTCTTACAGATCTTATAAATCTTGTATGTGAAAATGAAGAGAGACTGTTAGATATTTGACAATCAAGAGGAATAACATCAAGTCCACAGATAATATGTGGTGGGGACAGCAATAATTACAAAATCAATTTGCTTTAATGACCCGGTAAAATCATAATTTGAGTTTAGTCCATGTGCACTAGATTAAAATGTTATTGTAATGTTCAACATTATCAGTTTTCGTTGATATATGCTGGATGTATCCTGCGCTACAGTTTTACGACGAATAAAACGCTCTCTAGAATCAAAATCAAATGAGTGTGTTTATATGAAAAGAGTGCTGTGCTTATACTCCTTTCTTTAAAAAAAAAAAGTTTTCCAACCTGAGAAATAGGATTGAGTGATTTAAAAATGGTCACATTAATCCTCGGTGAAACCGCAAAATAAAATGATGATAGCAACTCTTTAAATAAAGTAGTAGGCACACTAGGTATAATGTAGACACCTGCATGCATATAAAGCTATTAATGAGGGACATTTAAAATAATGAATCTAACTCCACAGTCTCTCTCCACATATATTTATTTTTTGAGAAATTTTGGGCACATGAAAAAGATACGAGTATGAAAATAAAGACATTCTGAGATACAAGTGCATTGAGCCATTCAATGAAATTCCAGAAGGGCGATGAATTTGTGAAAATAGAAAATGGAGTGAAAAGTTCTGCACAGGAGAGTCCCTTAAAATTGAATTAATCAAAAATCACATTTACTTACATAATGGTAAAAATGTACTAGATCCATGACAAACATCAGCTGGGACTGATGGTGAACTAAGTGGAAAAATTTGTTTTATTTATATATTTGTATGACAAATCTCTCGCAGGCTAACCTTAGTCAGGATATGCATCATATTGTATTTTTCATGAGGTTGTTAGGGATAAATGTATACTCCATTTTAAGCTTAGTTTTCTTGGCTGTAACGCTGCTTGTGCAATATCATATGACAAAAATGTAATTGTGCTAAACCACTTCTCATTGCAAGTACTAATTACTCTTAAACACTGGGCCACATAAATTATAAAAGCTTCTGTGTGGATAAATATGTGATCAAATGTCTGCTTTCTCTAGAGGCAACATGTCCTCTAAACATACCAATAGAAGACTTAAAAATAGAGCGATTCCCTGATGTTGAGGGTTCAGTCAAACCGGGACACAAGTTAATATTTTCATGCATTGGACAAGGGCTGAAATTAAAAGGACAGAGAGAAATCACCTGTCAATCAAATGGAGAATGGAGCAGCCCTTTTCCTAAATGTGAAGGTAAGGCTACAGAGTGTAAAATCCTTGGATTTGACAAAGATAGATCAATGATAGATCTGTTGTTCACAAGGAGGATGCTTGATTTATCAAATCTTTCTGTTCTTTAGAGGTAATGTGTGTCGAAAAGCTGCCTGTAAACATGAGATCAGACGTCACTGAGGACGGACACCTGGGGACTGAGGTTTCGATCAGACCTGGACACACAATAACTCTTTCATGTGTTGGGATGGGATCGGAATTACAAGGACCGAGTCAAATCATCTGCTTGTCAACTGGAGAATGGAACGTCCCATTTCCTAAATGTGTAGGAGGTAACCCTTACGGAACATAAATATATGGGAATATACTGCAAAATATAATGCATAATAGATTTCAAAATATAGGTAGTAGTCAATATACTGCAATATATGCATTGACCATGTATAGCTATATATTGATCCGTATAAAATATTTAGAAATTTAGATAAAAATATCATTACATGTTACATTCCTAAAGTTGTATCCTTTACTGTGTACATATATTGCACACACACATTCTCATATAAATGTGAATGTATGTTCACACATTCACGGAATGAGTTACAGCAGATTTCTAGTTCCCAACGTGCTTTGGTTCTGACTGTTAAAGGAGAGTATGTGCTAAAATTAAAATTTCATGTGTTTTGGTCAATATTAACTGCACGAGTAAATATATCTGCAATATATTTATACACATGCAGTGCCATATCTTACATCTATATTATAAAGTGTATTACTGAATATAAAATGACATACATTATGATATATTAGTACATATATTGTCACATATTTTTCAATATATCAAAAGCAGCAATTTCTTATGTATTATTCAATATATTGTGATATATTACCGGTATCACAATATATTATTCTGTATATTTTTTTAAATGGCATTAAATCATTTAATATATTGATCATCTATATAAGGAAATATCATCTATATAAGGAAATATATTTTCTTAGCATAAGGGAAGGTTCACAGGTTTACTATAGTCGAGTTTTATTAGCAGTGTTTGCAAGCTTCAGTATTGCTCATATTGAAGTAAATGCTCAACTTTGGGACGTAACTCCATCGGCACATCGTCTCTCTTGACTTGGGCCGAGAAGCAATGTCCCTAGCAACCACCCAGAATAACCTAGCAACAGCATAGCTACACACCAGCACCGCTGCGGCGAGCTTTACATGGATAAACGCAACTTCAGACACAAATTTAGATTTGGTTATAATATATTATATAGAAAAATCCACAGATCTCTTCAATACAGAAATATTTTAGAAAACCACAAATGACCACAAATTCTCATTTTAATAATGTTCATTACATAAAAACATGTTCTGGTTGATGGACATAAAAGGCATGCGGCTGATATTGAGATTTTTGTTTTGTTTTTGGTGATCTAAAAAAAATACAAAAACGACTTTGCTTTGCCTTCAGGGAAATGTGGGCCACCACCACAAGTAGACTCTGCAGATACAAAAGAAATGACAAAAACTGAATACGATTCAATGGGGAGAGTTGAATACGTCTGCTTTAATAAATACAAACTGGATGAGCGTCACCCCTACTCTAAATACTTGACCTGTGAACAAGGCGAATGGAGTGGGAACATTAAGTGTTTAAGTAAGTATGAACACTAAACCATATACATCAAAGACACGGAAGGCTTTTCTTTATACTGTATTTGTTTATTATTGTTTGTAAGTTTGATGTAACCTTGAAGTTGTAGGTTGTGCTGATGAATCAATGAATGTATATTGTAACAGTGACAGTGAGATGTTGTGTTTGTTTCAGAGCCTTGTACAGTGACGTTGGAGGAAATGGATGACAGAGGTATAGAGCTGCGATGGGTTGGACGGCAAAAGATATTCTCACCACATGAGGACAGAATCACCTTTGCATGTCAGAGGGGCAAACGTTTAATAGGCAGTAACAGTAACCTAATACAATACTGTAATGATGGAGTGATGATTTTGCCTGAGTGTGTGTGACAAAGAGAATAAAACATCACTGATGTATCAGCTGTAATAAAAAACAAATGGAGCAAATCAAAATAAACCCTTTTTCCTCAAGTCAGTTTCTCTGTTTTGATTTCTTGAAAGTAAAACTAAAGGATAAAAGCAACATGTTTAAAATGTGCATGGAAATGTCATTAACTGATTTACTGTTATTGTTGTTTGTAAAAAAGCCCATGTTCAGTTTGTGTTCATTTATTATAGGGAATGTGGAGATGACGTCACGCCCTGTTGCATTATGGGTCCGCCGCCATATTTACAGGATCGCGCCCAATACCGCTGTATTTAAATGCATGTGTTGGAGGATGTGTTTGGATTTTCTGTCGAGATTTTAATAAACGTCGATATGGTTGTTCAGTTCAACTGCCATAGCAGGTCACACGATCGTTCAGGGAGGAAACTGAACAACGGAATACGTTTGTTCACCTTTCTTTCTTGGAAAAAACAACAAGGGAAGCAGGTCGAGGAGCTGACGAGAAGACGCCGGATCGCGTGGGGTGCTGCAATCATGAGGAAAAACTTTACTTACTGTCCTCCACTGCATACTACGTTTGTTAAAAGTTGTACAAAGCAAGAGGTTGTGTATTGTATATTCCTCTATGAGGAGGATAGTTGATGAATGATGTTGAATGTGTGGTTCATGTTAGCAGATGATAAAGCCAGGACACATTGCATGAATCAAATTATATTTATTTTGTTTTCAATTAACAATTTGCTTTGATATTCTGTACATTTTTTTACATGCCTTTTTTAAAATGTTTGTGAATCATGTTTTTATATAACTGCTTAATAAATGCATTAAGTGACTTCTCTGTTTCTGTACTGATTGCATCCACAAAGACCCTTTAAGTACACATAAATGGGCAAAGATACATCAAACTATTTTAAAATAAACGACCAAATACCCTCATCATTTTTACACGTGTCAACATTAAATGATGACAATAAGGCACAGTTTTATTTAACAAGTTGCCACATCTTGTGGCATTATAAAGTAATGTACAATTTATTATCTTGCACAACCTATGAAAACTTAACATATGCTGAAAATAGCAAGTTAACATTAACTATGAGAGCTGCTTTTCAGGTAAAATAGCTTGAACTTTATGCACAATAGTAATCAACTTAGCATAGGCTTAGAACACCAAAACTAAATCAGATGTATCAACGTTGTTTATCGCGGATAGTTTGTCCAAATAACGTTTTTTGGCAGTGGCATTAAGTTTATCCCGGTAGGGTCCCTTCTCTTTTTCTTTAAACATCTCCATTTCTTCCGTTCTTCTTCAATTTTACCTCGTTTTAGCCAAACACCCACTATTATAGCGAAGGTAAACAGAGATCGTGCCTGTAAAGATGGCGCCCACGTCCCATAATGCAACACGGCGTGACGTACCTCCACATTCCCTATACCGACTGTGCAGTTATTATGTTGGTCGTTGATTTGAATGTGAGGGGGTGTGGTTTAATCTGAGTTCGCGCGAGAGCGGATCATATTTTCCGTTCGGATCCTGAGGGAAGCTGAGGTCCTGCAATCTTACCTGTAAAGCAGTAAATAAGATAGATTAAAATCTCTTTCTGCAGCGCCTTCACTTTGTGAACTGCAGTATAGAATGTTTGTGCTCTTTATTGACAGCGGATGGTATCAAACTTCGCGCTGAAGTTTCCATAGTGACGATTCTTGAATGTGCGTCATTGAAGATTGTGAGTTACATTTGAGTATTCATTATATTGTTATTGTGTCACTTATTCACTGTATAGCTTGATGTACGGCTGCTACATTATATTTTATGTTATACGAGAGTGAGGTTACCTGATTGTGTGAAATATTATGTTAATAGTGTAAAACGTGATCAGCCATTGTAGAGTTGTAATGTCTCAGCATTTCTGCCGTGTTAATTGCACATCTATTCAGTTTATGTTACTGATTACTTTATTTGTTTATTGTAGAACCACATTTGAGAATCATACATCAGCAAGATAAATACTCAGTAATACACTAGATTACACACCTACATTTATCATCGCGGAGGATTCATCATACATCCTGGCCTGATACTGCAGCTCGACGACGAGCTTCACAAATCTATTTTGGACATTTGGACATCTTAAAGAATTGTAGAGACTAACACGGACTGTTACAATCTTTGTTTTCACTGCCTAACCACAAGACCAGCTAACATCTGTATCCTTGAAATTCAAATCTGTTGAAATAATTCTTTGTTTATTTTGTTTATTATTTTGCGCAGGCCTACGTTATTCATATGTACATTTTCTTTGCATTATGTAATCCTTTGACGGTGAACATGTACACAGTGTATTTGATTATTGTTATTCAACGACATTAAGAGTAAAATAGTACAATTTACTACAACTGCTTGCTCTTCATTACTCTCAGGGTCATTGGACATCAAAATGTGGTAATCGACCCTCTGAAACGGTTGGCATCGGAATAGTAATTAGTGCAATACAGTTCCTTTTCTACATTGTTTTTTAATTGCTAACATCCTTTTGTCCAATCTGTAGTCACACAAAACTTTAAACACAAGGAGCACAACATCTGTCTGTTGTGACCATACTATTACAGTTTTTCTCGATTGCTTAAACACGTTTTTTTTAAACTATGCCTCGTATTCTCAAAACAGTGAACACATATCCATAACGTCTCACCCAATTCCTCAAACATCCTATTTTCAGGTAAAAATGTTGTGTTTCACATGGCCAGCTGATGTTTAATCTGTCACGGCACAAGAAACAACCTCAACCAGCTTCTCGTATGCAGGGACATGAAGTGGCGAGTCATCCTCAAAGTCCCCGCCTTCGATGCTGAGCACATCCACTTCCTCAGAAGCAGAGAGCTCAAACATCGGGTTCTCCCAGGAGGAAGAAAACATCAGAACAGCAGAGGAATCCTGAGAAAGGGCCTCAGCAGTCTGCTGGCATCCCTCTGTAGCTTCCGTGTATGCCGTCACATGTTACGTCATGAAGCAACACCAATAACGATTGGCTTAGTTTCATTCATGCTTCAGAGGTGTTCCATCACGTTCCCCAAAGTGTCGTCACGACGCAATGCGAGTTCCTTCGAAAGGGAACACAAGTACACAATATAATTAACTCAAGAGTCACTCTGTGAACTCAAATAGCACATATAGCATTTATCCATGTTTAAACATAAAGTAGCAAAACTGATGACACACTAATCAGAATCTCAGGACAATAGCCTATACATAAGTGAAAATTCATTCAAACTTTAAAAATAAAAGTTCATAATTTATGTAATGCTTTTGCTAGTGTTTTATTAGTCAGTGTGTTATGTATGCAGTAGCAGTACACAGTTTAGATGGGAGAACTTAAACTATTCTATTTACAGAAAATTATGTAGCACATCTTGTACACCCACAAACTTGTGAAAGTCAAACTGATTTGTAGACAAGCACTTCTTACATTTATTGTTTGCAGCAGAACTGAGAGACTGTAAACCATTATAGCATGGCAAATATGGCATTATCAGTACTGCAATGCATTTGGCCAAGGATGCTGAATTTTTTTATTTGTTTTTGTACTGTACTGTAATTGACAGTGTACTGTATTGTATTGCAATTCCAAGTTCATGTTCAATTCTTTGGTATTTTACAGTTTTTACCAACTGCTTACACACTAAATCTTTTCATGTCACACGATCAGTGTTGCCAGATCTCGCAAGACAAATAAGCAACCAGGCCCGTGAAAACAAGCCCAAAACAAGCGACTTTTTCTCATAGACAGTAAAATAGCTTTTTCTACGGAGCACCCCTAGGTTCCGGGAAGAGAAAAATAAATAAACTGTGTGCACGGTTTTACAATCCGTGGGGACGGATGGTTTTAAACTGTGGGTACAGATTGTCAATTTACATCCATGTGGACAGATTGGTAAACTGTGCGCAGTTGTGTAAAAATGTGCACACGGTACAGTTTATTTTTCTTCAGTAATGAAGCTTGGCTGTCCATCTAGTGAAAAATGTTGGTACTGCGCCGAAATAAAATCTCAAAGCTGAAAGCAAATTTTTTTAGATCAACCCTAAAATTTGGAATACAACTTCTTCAGATTTGTGGCTTACATTTTCTTGCAGTTTTAGAGTAAAATATATTTTGTAATATATATATATATATATATATTTTATATAAAATATAAATAATTATATTTTACATTGTTCATTTTCATAAACTCAAAATTTTATAACTTTGTTTCTGTTTCACTTTAATAATTTCATAATACTTCACTTCAACAATAATATGGCAAATGTCTTCTTTAAAACAAGACCAACCAAAGGTCTATATTCCAAAGCATTCTTGAATTACAACCATTTAAGTTTGGATAGTGATTTTCATGTCTATGCGAAAAAGGGGGGAGTGACAGTTAAAGGGTTAAACAATATTTAACTATAATATCTATATCTATATCTAAAATATAATTAATATATAAAAACTCTCCTACAGTCCAGTCACCATCAGTCGTGACGGTCGTGACTCGCACGTATTTTCATTTAAACGTCACTCACTGACGTTTTCCTAACCAGAAAAAATCGATTGCTCTGCTCTGCCTCTGATTGGCTAGTACTCGTTGCCATCTGGGTCAGAGCCAATTAGAAGCAGGATGTGGGTGGGAAAAAACTCTACTGTCTCCTGTGTGTATGGGGAAAGGGGAGGGACAGAAGGAACAGGCAAGACAAACTCCTACGTATAAATAACATATAGAAAATATCTGCTTGACAATGAGCTGGGAACAAGCCCAAATAAGCAACTACACTTTAGAAACAAGCCCAAAAAAAACGCGACCCGCGACTACCAATATTTGAAAGCGACTTTACAGAAAAACAAGCCCAAAGTCGCTTATAATAAGCGGACTTGGCAACACTGCACACGATTTTTGAAACCTCTCACTCAAAGGGCAAAACTACACACCAAATCTCCCAAACCAAAAGCTATTTCTCAGCCTTTGACTCAGTTTTAAATTGCATAAAACACTTTTTTCAAAACACTACACACAATTATCTACCTAAAACACAAAAATCTAACAGGAAGTGACTTGCTTTCCTTTTCCAAACACAACCAATCAAAATGCTACACTTATTCACCAGGTCACACACACACACTCCTCACATGTGCAAACACTAGTTGCTTAACTGATCACTTACCAATCACTGATTTACTGTAGTATAGGCCCATGGGCGTAGGTTTGGTCTCAGCTTTGGTGGGGACCAAAAAGCTGACAAAGAAGATTAACCAAGAAAGGCAAAGAAGAGAATGAAGGAGAGCCATCTCTGATGAGACTAGGGCAACACTTGTTGATCATGTGATCAACCACGGTTTGACCGTGAGAGAGGCTGGACTGAGAGTGCCGACCATAATTCGTACCTTCAGAAATAAACACAGGTATGCAACTATCTAATGACTGTTTTAGCATTGCAGTAATGTACTGTAAAATACATATGACTGCATAGTATTGCATAAACATTTGTAAAGCCATCATTCACTGCTCTGCATTGAATGAATGAGTTTGGTTATCATGCTGTAATGGAAGCTTTAGCGTTAAGTTCTGCCAGGAAGACTCAATTGCTACGTCACTTATTACCTTCTCATCTATCCAATCGTGTCTAATACTTGTGGTATAAAAGATCAGTACTTACACATGTTTGAGTTCGCAGATGCTGACGCTTTCATTCACCTCCATCCTCCCCACCACCACCAGGATGGACCCTTCCCCTCTATCCTTCCCACCACCACCTTCCTATACCTCACAGGGGGTCGGCTGCGCCCCTGCCTTCGTCTTCAGGCAGGAAATGCAGAGTCCGGACCCTCGGATTGCGAGCTATGGGCGGGGCCTACGCCAAAGAACTTTATTGCTTGCTGGGCTATCAATACATGTATTTATTGTTACAGTATTTATTCTCCCGAGTCTTTCTGGTAGAACTACCTTTTTTTGTAAGTTGTTTTCAGTTCCTATGCTGAACACATACTGTGTTGGAATTCTGTACAGAGTGGAATGGCAAAGACATCACATGGATGCTTGTTTACAGATTGCAATTATAGACTATAAGAGACTGCAATTATAAATATGGTTTTGGCCAACAATGCAGATTCAAGAGATACAGTAAGAGCATATCTTGAATAATGACACCATATTTACAACATCAATGCTGTAAGCCTGTCGACCATACAACGCATCCTCCAACGGCACCAAGTGACGATGAAACGACTTGATTTGAGAGAAACTCTGACAGAGTCAAGAATCTGCGACATGACTTTGTAGAGTATGCAACACTACTTCCAGTACTTCAGACATACCCTATTTACTCATCTATAGCCTTTTGTCTGTTAAAGAGAGTATTGGACATGGATGCCCATGTAATACCCCACACACGCAATTGTGTTCTTTACTGTATTCTAAAGAATATACTTTTGGTTTACATATGTTTATGGTTTTTTAGTATGCTACAACAGTAATGTTTGGCCTAATAAATATTTTCTGTTTCTACATTGCATTGGTGTTTACAATGACTTGTTACCCCTCTCAGCAGATTGCTTTCACTGTAGAACATTGTATTGAAATGTAGATATAAGCCTATGAAAGACCAAAGAGCTTTAGATTTAGAACAACAGTGTTTACATGGTATATCCAAAAATGTACTATTATGAAAGAAGTGTTTACCATTTGATGCAAATGCTTCATTCTGACATGTGTTTATGGCATTTTGAATGCAGTGTTACATTTTGAAGGAGATGCGAGGCATTTTGCATTTTGTGTGTGCAGTTTTGGGAATTGTGTGTAGAGTTTTGAAAAAAGGGGACATAGTTTTGAAAACATGTGTAAGCAGTTGGAAAAAACTGTAACTTGTCTTTTCTAGTGCTTTTTTATTTACTGCAAGATATCTTTAGTATATAATAAAAATAAACTTTTCTTAAAGCTTTTCATTTAACTGTATCTGCACTGCTCTATTTGTGTTGTATACTGTAATATACATTGAGCTGTAAAAAGATACCTGATTGTCAAAAAGAGGTTTTTGTAACAGTGTTTTGAATTGATCTCACCAGTGTGTAAGTCTATGTTGTAGTGTGTGTGTTTTTGAGGGCAAAGTTGGGTTTTTCAGCAAGATTGAATGGTTTTGAGTGGAGAGCTTCATTTTGACCTGAAAATAGGAACTATGGGGAATTGGGTGAGAAGTTATGGATTTGTGTTTAGAGTTTAGAGGAAAAGGATAATTTCAAGAATTGAAAAACTGATGGTATGTCACAACAGATAAATGTTGTGTTAATTGTGTTTAGAGTTTTGAAAATGTGACTACAGATTGGACAAAAGGAAGTTAGGAATTGTAAAAAACTGTAATCCATTATCTTCCCATGTAATCTTTATTTGTGTGTGTGTGTGAAAACTATTAAAAGTGCTTGCTGTTTTACTGCCTCCAGTTTTCATTTCTGTTGGAAACTGCAGTGATATGTACATATTGGTACGTATTTTGCGTTTTGCAAAAATGTTGCCACAGGTAGCTACATTTTTCCAATGAGCCTGTGTTGGGGTAATTATATTTCTTACAGTTTTCTGCTCGTTATAAATCAGATACAGATAGTTATCTGTAATCTGTAGCTATCATAAGTAATTATGACTACTGCTCCCTTCTTCAGAACTTCAGAAGTTCAGACTGTTAATTTCCAGTTAATAACTGTGTTCTGATGAAATTGCTGACAATCTTTTTGTCTGTTGCAGTCGATGCACTTGAAAAACTTGGTGTATATTTTAAAATAATAAATAAAACCATAAATTCTAACTTTACACAGGGACCACTTGGTGGTGCAGTTGATTAAGGGATTCTGAAAGTAGATATTTAGCCGTTACCCAGTATTTTGAGGGGAGAAAAAAGGTTAAAATTGTGACATTATTTGGATGCTTTCTACAGTTTAAAAGGAACAAGACCAATAATCACATTCCATTTTTTTTTACAAACATAGTGACTGCATTCAGTAAGCTAAACCTTCAACTCTGTTGATCAAGTTATTTAAAGAAATAAATAAACAATATTCCCTACAAAAATAAAATTAGGTTTATCAGTCACTACAAACCAAGCTTTTATATCCTATGAATTTTGTCTATCTAATTTTGACATTTATGTAATGCTTATTGATGTAATGTAATATATTCAATTCAGGGTTTTTAGTATAGACATGTCTCAAATTCTGGTAACAGGGTTGCAAATATCACAAACCTCAGGAAATAAAACAACTCCTTATAATATTTAGTTTGACATTTAAGCTCACAGTCAAGAATATCTGAAGGTTAAGAACTCTTTTTTTTCAATATATCTTTAAATAAATTCTATTTTGAACAGATTTATTATTTGCAAAGAATATCACATGACAGCCATTTGCAAATAAAGACCTTTGAGTTTAACAAAAATGTGTTTAGCAAACGTCTAAGATCCAGTAAATGACATCCAGCTTTTACATTTCCCCCCCCCAATTTTTTTTTTTGTAATGTGACATGATGATCATCTAGGTCATAAGAGAAAACAAAAATTTAAGCACAGACTGTCGAATACTTTAAATGTCATACTCTTCTGCATCTTTTTTGTCAGTTTAATAGATTGCTCAATACTACTCGACACATTTGGCAATGGCGGTTACATATTCATTTTGCAATGACCGTACTATTGCAATGTTTAAAAGTTTGAAAGTGTTGTGAATCTTCTTCAATCTCACTCTTTTGTAATGCTCTATGGGACAGATTCATTCATTACAATGGTCTTAATGATTTGATTCGAGAAGAACATGATCCAGTGAAAAACATTACCGTAACAGGATTTAGCTACAGATTTCAGATTCGAACATGGCAATTATTTTGGATCCTATAAAATAAATTTGCTTTAGGTGCGTCTAAATAACAAATACGAATTGCTGCATCAGATAAGATTTTTTTTTTCATTTACAGGAAATATTGCTTGTGCACAGAGTGGTCTGGTGTAAGATAAACCTCTCTTTGACTTTGATAAATGATTAACTTGTTGATCCCCAAGTAGGCAAGAGTATCAGAGACAGACCAAAAAAGGATACTTGTGAATTGAGATCAACATGAGAGTTCCTGTAAAACTCCTCGGCTTCGTCTTTTGGTTGTTTTCCTTAAATTGTGCTCGATGTCAAGGCAAGTGATTTTTTGTTGTTATTTATTTGAATGTCATTTTAATTTAGATTTTATTGACTTGAATATAAATGTTATATTATATGCACTTCCCAAACGATAGCTTTAGAGAGTGTTTTGACTATGTGCAAGTATTATATCATTTAATACATGACAGTTACGACTTTGTGTAACATTTGTTTGTGTTTCTCAGTATGTAGTCGAGAAAAGATTCCACATAAAAACACAGAACCAGTTGCGAAAGAGTCATACAATGATGGTGAAACAGTGAGGCTGAGCTGCACGATAGGTTTCAGTGGAATGTATAGAATAAAATGTGAAAAAGGAGAATGGAAGACATCCATTGAGCGACCATGTGCAAGTGAGAAAATGGTCAATTCCACATCACCAATGACCACATCATTTTATGATTAACAAATCAATGTCATAATGCAGAGTAAAACTTGTTTGATTTCTGCAGAGAAGAAATGCAGTCACCCAGGGGACACAGCAAATGGGGATTTTACACTTATACAAGGGTCTGAGTTTGTTTTTGGAGCAACAGTGTTGTATACTTGCAAGAAAGGGTAAATGTGCTTTATGCTTTTTATTCTCTTTTCTATTGTAGGACATACATACTATCCTTTTCAGTTTAACACTCCTTGTACTTGTACTTGTGTTCACAGGTTTGAAATGACAAGCAGAATCAGTCAGCGTACCTGCAGATCTCAAGGATGGGACAATACTCTCCCGATCTGTGAAGGTACGCTTTTTTGAGTAACCATTTTTCTTTTTTGTCTTTTGATATTTTTCATTTCTTTTGATTTTCTCTCAGTCATAAACTTCGGAACTATAGTGACTCATGACAAGAGAATTATAACTAAAAAAATTGTTGAGTGATTGGTTTGTTGGTTATTTTATTTTTAATTTATTGTAATATTTTATTGCCTAGCTGTGACATGTCCAGCCATTCGCACAGATGGGGGTGTGACTGCATCGGGCAACACAGAGGAGGGAAGTTATGGTGATGTTATTCACTTTGAGTGTATATCTAATGACAAAAAGATAGACGGAAGTAGTGACATTCACTGCACAGAGACGGGCGAATGGAGTGACTCCGTTCCAAAGTGCAAAGGTTCATTCCATTATTTGTTTGTTTGGTTGTTTGTATCTTCGCCCAATGATCACAAATTTCTGAGCTTTATTTAAAACACCAATTTAACTATTCCTCTTTCCCTTGCTTTTCACACAGACATAGCATGCACAGCACCAGATATATCAAATGGTTATGTTGTTGAGAAAATGCAAGAATACCCAAAAGATGCCATGTTAAAATACAGATGTTCACCAGGGTTCAAGCCTAGAGAGGGAATCCCCAGATGTGCTAAGTTTGGCTGGACTCTGAACCCAGAATGTGATGGTAATGCACTATTATTTTTACATAATAAACAATTCATATGGGAAATAAAATCTTCTATCCATAAAGCATTTATTATGGGGAAAACTCTGTGTCGTCACACTGGAACATTCTATAATAAGATAGCCATTAACCTTAAAATCAAAATTGCAAGTATGAAGTTATTGAACGTGTTTGATCTTATTTTTATTTTTTTATTTTTTTATCTTTGTTCAATATTTGTAAATCCTGAGGAAACAGAACAAGATTGTTTACTTCCATCTTCCAGTCATGCTGTAGAAAGGATCAGACCAGTTGATTTCTAGGTTTTAATTGTAAGGGTGTGTTGTGGCTTTTTTTCTTATTAACAAACATCATCACTGAGTAAGAGACACTCTGAGTCCAATTTAATAGTTTAAAAAGTATTTATTCTCTTGCAAGAGAGATCCTCGTCACCAATGCACATTTCGTGAGTCAGTGAGGAAAGATAAGGACAAGCAGTGCCTGTCTTTTTTATATCCAAGGCCTTATTTCTTCCCTCCCCTCAGGGAGAGAGATATACTTTGTCTTTTCCATTCCTCCCTGGCCCTGAGAGGTAAATGCCCCCTTAACCCTTTAGGCTATAAAGTACAAATGCACAAGATGACCCCTTGACCACCTGCTTTTCCTTACCTCCACTGACAACCAACCACAGTAAATTATCACAAAGCCCCCCTCTCACTACAAGTGAGAGAACAGATGAGGCCATCATTAGGAATCACTGAAATAAGAGTAATAAATGGAAAATTCCATAACAGGTGTTTTGTATTTTATTGTTTTCCTTTTTATTTTGTGAGGCACCTAAACATAATTATTTGGTAACTACAAAATAAACGAATAATAACTACTTACAACAATGTTTATCAATTAAATTGATTATTTAAAAATAGTGAGAATGTTTTATAATTTGGATTGTGGAGAAAGTAAAGAACTCACGGGGGATACAGACATTTAAAACTAGATACTTATGATCTTCAGATAATAGTTTAACCAATATTTATAAAGGTTCTTAAAACAGAAAATGTGAATCTAAAACGTACATGGGGACAACACTATTCACGGAAAGCTTGAATTTAATTGTTCCATTTTAAGATTTATTTTTGTTGTCAGAATCGTCTCCTGAAAACGACACAGCATGCAAATACACAGATCTGTTTCACAATTTTGTGTTGCTTTATCTCATAATTATCTTGTACAGAAGTAACTTGTGAGCTTAAGTCAACCATATTTGGAGTAAAAAAGATCAAGCCGGAGGGAAAAACTATTTTCAGAGCTGGAGAAAGTGTGGAGATCACTTGCACTGAAAAACACTGGATCTTTCAAACAAAAGAAACCATCAGATCATTTACATGTGGAGAGAATGGACAGTGGGATTATGAGCCTGTTTGTGTGGGTAAGATTATAGAGAAACACTTCTGCATTTATTGCTGAACTGCATGCTATTAAAATAATGTAAATCTTGTTTCAGAAATTAGATGTGAAGTTCCACGTGACCAGCATGTGTATTGGCCAGGATATTACTTCTGGGGAGATCTGAAATTGGGAGCAAGAATATCTTACTCTTGCATGCCTGGATATGATCAAATGTCAGCAGAGGCCACATGCACACGAGACGGATGGACACCAAAACCACTGTGTGCTGGTATGTGCTCATATTAATGTTACAGTTTGTGCAAATGAATCATTATCATAATTATGAACTCTAATTAATTTGATGGATATTTGTTTACAGTAAAAATGTGTGCAGCACCAAACATCCCAAATGCAGAGATTGTGAGAGATCAGAGTACAATATACAACATCAATTCAATAATACAATATAAGTGTAATCCTGGGTTTGAACCAGAACAGCCTCTACAAATCACCTGTATTTCCCGGAATCAATGGACAGTAATACGGCAATGCACTGGTGTGATACAGTAATGTATATTACAGATACTATAACTTTTTCAATATTCAAATCATTATATATCTTCACAATGATAACTCAAAAACATGAGATTTGAATTTAAGAAAGTTTTTAAACTGTTCTCTCACAGCAAAGCAGAAATTGTGCCGTGATCTATCCGTGGAAAACGGGTTGATATACAGCAACCCCTCCAATGAGGAAGAAATATTTTACTCCTGCAACACGGGTTATAAACCATTCTCTGGGAACTGGTGGGATTCAGCAACATGCAGCAAAGGCTCTTGGTCTGAAGAACCTCGATGCATCCGTGAGTTTATTATTGTCAGTCTCAGGTGTTAGACGAATGATAGTGAACTGAAATGTGCTTCCTGTTTTCTGTCTTTACAGTGGAGGAAGAATGTGGTGCTTTTCCCAGTGTTCACCATGGAAAACTAAAGCAAACAAAAAAGACCTTTCGTGATGGAGACACAACAGCATTTGAATGTGATCCAGGGTTCATATCAACTCCACACTTCATAACATGTGGCAATGGTACATGGAAGAAACCAGTGTGTGAGGGTGAGCTTCTCAAACTCTTATTGCATGTTTGTGAGGAACAGCGAGAGCATATAGTGGACAATAGAATCTATTGACAGTGTTAACCTCAGTTCATGAATTTCCATAAATTTCTTCTTCTTTTCTTTAGTTGGTGTGCATTGTAACATTCCTCCAAAGGTGGAAAATGCACTCATAACATCTAAACCTGAAGAATTGTATGTAGATAGATCAAGTGTAACATACATATGTCGAAGATCATTCTTAATGAATGGGGAAAAGACAGTTTTCTGCCGCAATGGAACTTGGGGAAAAACACCAACATGTGAAGGTACGATTCTGATTGGTGATGATTTAAAACTTCTTACCAATTAGAAAGAAAAAAAAAAAAACATTCTTGTAGGTGAAAATCAAAAAAGATACTTAGATATTTGTAAATAACACCAAGTCCATATAAAATTTTGTGGTAGTTATGACAACTATTATTAAAGCTATGGTATACGATTTAGAAAATCGGTCGAGAAAGCCTGAATTTTTTAAAAACTCATCCCGCCCCTCCACACACACACCCCTCCCCTCTGTGCTACCTGATCCCTCCCACCGGGAAACGAACTGAACTACGTCACTCAGTCAAGCTGTGATCACCGGTAGTAAACATCGGAACAGAGATGTACAGTGAAAGCAGTGAACACATAAAGCCTTGAATTATGACTGATTGACGTCATTTACTTTCACAACATTGCTTAGTCGGTTCAATCTAATGACCTCGCTAATGACACTTCATATGTAAAATTGACTTTCGACACTTGAACTTAGTTGCTTCATCAACAATGCAATGTCACGTTTGAGTTCACGCCAACGCAAGATTAGCAACACATGAAATGTTCTAAACTCCCCACCACCATTAGTATACTTCTACTAGTATTGCTAAGGTTTTCAGTAATTGTTAAAAAGCTATTTATGTGACACGTCACACCCTAAAAGTATAAATAAATGTTTAACGTTACCTGCTCAACAAAAAGTCAGCCGTGTCAGCGTCGGTTTTCAGTCCAAGATCTCCCCGAAGCTTCCTCCAACGATCAATGGTGGACCCTATATTTATTCTATTTTGAGTCCGGCGTTCTTCACATTTTTTTTTATCTCTGCTCTTTCCACTACAGACTTTCTCTTTCTTCCAAACTTTACACTAGGGGCAAGCAGGGGGCGCTTGCTGCTGTCTTTTATTTTTTTATCCATTTTTTTATCTGATGCTACTTAGCTAGCTACCATAGACTGTCAGCTGCTTTTTCGCGCAATTTCATGTCGCAGGAGGGGGGCGAGGTCAGGTGCGGTGGGGTGGAGATGCGAGCGCCAGGCGGAGTTTCAAGTGGAGCTGGTGATTGGATGAGAGCAGTTGACCAATGTAAGCTGTCCGGCCGGACAGCTTACATTGGTCAACTTCTCTGCGGCTGTACAGCCAATAGAGTGAATGGATTTTTTTCATTCTTTTTTCTATTCCTATTGTTAGGATTGTACTATATAACCATAACCAGCATCTAAACGAGGATATTAATAATGAACAATCTTTGAAATCGTATACCCTTGCTTTAAATCAATTTGCTTTGAAATCAAATTGAGTTTTGCCACTTTTGCTCTAGATTAATATGATATTATAATGTTAAACATCATCAGTTTTATATTCTTTTAAAATGTACTTGTTTTTCCTCTTCTGGGAAAAATATGAATGACTCATCCAATGCAACAGTTTTTTTGTCCAAATGTTTTCTAGAATCGAAATCAAATGAGTGGTTTAGTGCCATTGCGCTATCGGTCCTTCGCATACAGCAGTTTTCTCATCAGCTTGAAGCCAATAGAGAAAGAGGGTTGAGTGGTTTCAAAAATGGTCACATTAATCCTCGGTGAATTTGCAAAATAAAAAAAGACTAAAGCAACTTAAGTAAAGTATATAATGTACAAACCTGAATTTATCCAAAGCAATTGAGTACAATTTTTTTTTAATGAATCTGACTTAACTCAGCCTCTCTCCACATATATTTTCTTAAGAAATGAAGCCTAATTAACATAAATCTAATTTGGGATAAAAGTGTATTTTGTAGAATGGGATTATGTGGGATTATGAGCCTGTTTGTGTGGGTTCGTTTTTTTTTTTACATTTTTTTTTTTTTAATAGAAGCATTTTCTTCAAGATTAATACATTTCAATTTATTGTAAAATTCCATCACATTGAATTGAATAATATTTATATATTATTCATATTTTGAATTAAGAAATTTAAATGACTTTAAAAAAAAGGAGCTTAAAAAAACATTTGGTAACACTTTACGGTAAGGGTACATGAATTATCATGAATTCATGTATAAATTCATGCATGAATTATGCATTCATTCATGCATTAATATCTCATGAATCATCAGGAACTAACACGAGTTCAACGTTTTCCATTCATGACTTCATGGATGAACAACACCTTAATTAAAACATGAACTAAGATGAGTACATCATCATGAATCATGATTTATTACGCATGATCGTTATGTTTTCTTTGTTCACAGTTATGCCACCATTAATAGCACATTGTTCATCAGTGTTTCAAAGGACCTAGTCACCACTTTAGTTGAGGGGCCACACACATGATGAAGTCATTGATATATATGCTTAGTTAATGATGACTACTGTATTGGACAGACCCCAAAATAGACCAATCACAGCTCATAGCACACAAATTCTGTTGACATTCAAATACAGTAGTCATCATTAACTATCTATCAATGACTTCATCATGTGTGTGGCCCCTCAACTAAAGTGGTGACTTCCTTTGAAACACTGATGAACAATGTGCTAGTAATGGTGGCATTACTGTGAACAAAGAAAACATAACGATCATGCGTAATAAATCATGATTCATGATGATGTGCTCATCTTAGTTAATGTTTTAATTAAGGTGTTGTTCATCCATGAAGTCATGAATGGAAAACGTTGAACTCGTGTTAGTTCCTGATGATTCATGAGATATTAATGCATGAATGAATGCATAATTCATGCATGAATTTATACATGAATTCATGATAATTCATGTACCCTTACCATAAAGTGTTACCAAATAAATATACAAAATAAATAAAATGTGCAGAATTTCACTTGGGCCAACTGAAAAATTTAGATGTGACCAGTCTCTAGAAAATTGTTGGGAGGTTCGACATTTTTTACAAACACTTCTGCATTTGTTCTGAACTTATTGCATGCTATTAAAATAATGTAAATCTTTTTTCAGAAATTAGATGTGAAGTTCCACGTGACCAGCATGTGTATGACCCAGAAATTTCCTTCAGAGGAGATAAAAAATTGGGAGTAAAAATATCTTACTCTTGCACGTCTGGATATAATCAAATGTCAGCAGAGGCCACATGCACACGAGACGGATGGACACCAAAACCACTGTGTGCTGGTATGTGCAAATATTAATGTTACAGTTTGTGCAAATTATTTAGCATATAATGTGAATTCTAATGAATAAATTATGAAAGGTTTTGAAACTGTTTCTTCACAGCAAAGCAAAAATCTGTGTTGTGATCTGTCTGTGAAATTTTGGCCACATTTTACATAGTCAATACATATAATGTATAGTATATGGCACTGTTTCTGTACATTTGTATGTGTTTGTGTATTTTCATTCCTACATTAATTAGTTGAGGTCATCAGGTTTGCCTGCAGCTGATCTACTCATCTTTATCATCCTGATAATTATTAATCTGATATTATAGACCTCTTTTGTTGAGGTTTCATGTCAGTTATCGACAGATAAACTGAATAGAAAGTTTAAAAGAACAGAGTTTATTTAAAATAGAAAATGTTTTGTACCATTAGAAATCTCTTTACCATTATTTGTACTCAATTGAATGCATCCTTACTGAATTTAAAAAGGAAACATTCAGTTATATCATTGCTGAAATTAACCCTTTTTTAAATTGATATTATTCAACATAATTATTAATATTATGAATTAAGACTTTTAAATGAGTAATAAAAATAGAGCTTAATAAAACATTTTGTAGAAATCTTAATGGAAGGATTAAATTTATAATTTAGTTTATGTGATTTGTATTCATAAATTTAAAAAAATTATAAATGTAAGTTTAAGAAAGATTTATACAAAATGTTTTATTAAGCTCTAGGTTTTTTTAATCATTTAAAATTCTTAATTCATAGTAAGGATAATTCAATTCAATTTGATGGAATTTTTTAAATATTTGAAATGCAGAAATCTTGAAAAAGGGATTTAAAAAATTGTTTAAGATTATAGAGAAACACTTCTGCATTTGGTGCTGAACTTATTGCATGTTATTAAAATAATGTAAATCTTGTTTCAGAAATTAGATGTGAAGTTCCACGTGGCCAGCATGTGTATTGGCCAGAAAATTACTTCAGTGGAGATCTGAAATTGGGAGCAAGAATATCTTACTCTTGCACGTCTGGATATAATCAAATGTCAGCAGAGGCCACATGCACACGAGACGGATGGACACCAAAACCACTGTGTGCTGGTATGTGCTCATATTAATGTTACAGTTTGTGCATATGAATCATAATCATATAAAATTAATTCTAATTAATTTGATGGATATTTGTTTACAGTAAACATGTGTGCAGCACCAAACATCCCAAATGCAGAGATTGTGGGAGATCAGAGTACAATATACAACATCAATTCAAGAATACAATATAAATGTAATCCTGGGTTTGAACCAGAACAGCCTCTACAAATCACCTGTATTTCCCGGAATCAATGGACAGTAATACGGCAATGCACTGGTGTGATACAGTAATGTATATTACAGATACTATAACTTTTACAATATTCAAATCATTATATGTCTTCACAATGATAACTCAATTTATATATGTGCTTGTTTTAATGTTGCAGTTTGTGAAAAATATTTAACTTAATAATTGATATTGAAACATATTATTCATATTATGAATAAAGAATTTTAAATTGGTAGAAAAAAAATAGAGCATAATAAAACATTGTGTATGGATATTAATTAAATAAGGAAATGGTTCATTTAGTTGATGTGATTCTTATTCATAAATTTTAAAAAATGAAAATATGTTTAAATTTAAGTTTAAGATTTATACTAAATGTTTTCTTAAGCAGGTTTTTTAATCATTTAATTATTTACTTAATTCATAATATGAACAATATGTAAGGATTATTCAATTGAATTTGATGGAATTTTACTATTAATTGAAATGCAGTAAATCTTGAAAAAATGGCTTAAAATTGTTTTGAATGTAAGAGAAACACTTCAAAATTTCATACTGAACTTTTTGCATGTTATTACTGCAAAATAATGTAAATCTTGTTTTAGAAATTAGATGTGAAGTTCCACGTGACCAGCATGTGTATAGTCCAGAAAATTACTTCATTGGAGATCTGAAATTTGGAGCAAGAATATCTTACTATTGCATGCCTGGATATGATCAAATGTCAGCAGAGGCCACATGCACACGAGACGGATGGACACCAAAACCACTGTGTGCTGGTATGTGCAAATATTATTTTTACAGCATTATTTAACATATACAATTTCCTCACAACAAAGCAAAAATCGTGTTGTGATCTGTCTCTGAAATGTTGGGCACATTTTACATACAGTCAATAATGTATTGTATATTACACTATTTCTGTGTTTGTGTATTTTCATTGTTAATTAGTTGAGGTCATCAGGTTTGCCTGTAGCTGATCTACTCATCTTTATCATCCTGATAATTATTAATAATCTACTTTTGTTGAGGTTTTTATGTTTTATGTTACAGACAGCTAAAGTAAATAGAAGCTTCAAAAGAACAGAGTTTATTTAAAATAGAAAATGTTTTGTACCCTTAGAAATCTCTTTACTGTCACTTTTGGTCAATTTAATGCCTCGTTACTGAATTTTAAAAAATGATATTTTTTATTGATATTATTGAAAATCAAATGTATTTTTCTTCTTCTTTTCTTCAGGTCAGTAAGACACAAATTGAAAGAAAGTTGGAGTAAAACACTGAGGTAAAAACTATTAAACATTTTGATAATGTACTAACCACATTTGATTTACAAAAATGTTCTGCTTTCAGAGTTTATTTTGCAGCGAAAAATTAGAATGGGATAAAGATCCTGTAATGAAGTGTAAACTGAGTAAAAACAACAGTAATGTCCACAAGTAACTGCATTTATTATAGTTTTCTTTATTAAGATCTGATTATCCCACAGATCTGAATGAAGATGGACAGACACACTGCCGCAGAGCAACACACACACACACACACACACACACACACACACACACACTTGCTTGATGCTTCAATTTACTTGCTCATGTTACAGTAATATGAAGATGTTACAGATTTTTTTTAAATTCCTTACACACTAAAGTGTAACTTAAAGCCCGCTCAGTGATTGTTACCATTCACTCATGTGCCGAATCTTCAGACCAAGTCTGCAAACCTGCAAGCACACACTATGCTTTACACTCAGTTTGCATTTGTAAGAACTCTAAACAGTTCTCTACATTACACACATCATTTAAAACAACTCTTGCTTCATTTAGAAAACACTGCCATTTAAATGCCACAATCATTTCCCGATTACTTAATGATCATGTGTGAAAACACTTTTACATAAATTGATCACATATGCATGCAAGCCAGTCAAAATGTCAACTTTATTTCTAAAGCGCTTTATACAATTATATTGTTTCACAGCAGCTTCACAATAGTGACAAATTCTAATTCTGCTGTAAAGCATCTCTAACAAGCAAATAGAGTCATTATTCAGCTCAAGTCAGTTCAGTGTTGATTCAGATCAGTTCCATATGCATACACAACTGATGAATTATACACAGTGTATTTGTGCACATACATGTACATGTGACAAACTCCTTTGTTTTGCTTATTGTGTGTGTGTTTTGTGGTGTTTTGAGAAATGGAGCCATAGTTCAACAACTGTAACTGCTTCAGAATAAAGCTCAATATTTAAACTATTACTTTGCTGTCTTTTTAAATTCAATTTTATTTAAATATGTATTTAATAGCGTAAAAGGGTTTGAGCCAAATAGAATTTTGCCTCTAATAAGCTGATGTCATAGCACACATCAATGTAAACTCTTATAGGCAATGTCATTTTTATTGCTGTAAAACGGTGTATTTCGATTTTCAAACTTTGGTCGAGGACCCCAGTAATTAATATTCTCAGTAAATTCTGCTTTAGAATGATATTTGGAATAAAATCACTACACAAAAGAATATGAATTAAAAATGTTAGTTACAAAAATATACAATACAAACTTAATACAAAGTAAATATTTTTGAGATAGTTTAAATTATTTTGGGTTCAGCACAGTGACAATATAAATGTAAATGATTTAATTTTGGCTTTTAATTTTGGGCTTTTTCAGTTCAGGCCAGGGCATAGATGAATCTAGAACCATTCTTTAATACTGTATATTATAACACTAGTCAGTGGCGGTTCTACATTGAATTACACCCTGGGCGAGACCCCCATCGTGCATTTTATAGGCTAGGCTACTGTAAAAACACATAATCTACAGTTGATTTTATTTTATCATTATGAAAATGATTTTCCTTTCATGAACATAGTGACCAAAATGATCACGGTTAAACACAGAATCTTGATCAAAAAGTAGGCCTGGGGGCGGTTTCTTCATTAGGGCGATTGGGCGACGCACCACCAGAGTTTGAAAGTGACTTTTTCAATCACATTCACAATCTCATTCAACCACAGAGTTACGCTATCCGTCACTATAGTCCAATCAGCGTCATGTCACGTTCTGTGGAGTACCGCCTCTTTTTGGGCGATTTGGGCTGAGAATCGCCCCGAGTGTTCCCATAGACTTCCATTCAAAGTCCTTTTTTATAAATAGTCTCTGCTTCCATTCAAAGATGTTTTTTTTCGAACTGGAGGCACTGCAATGCATTCTCTATGGGTTCCGGGAGGGCTCAAGTACACCTGGCTGCAGCCTGCAGATCGGGGCGGGGCTGCACCTGGGGCGGGGCTGCACGTGCAGCTCCGCCCGTAACACTTCTCATTGGTTAATGGCAAAGTGATGACGTCGATCGAGGCGGGGCTGCACCTGGGGCGGGGCTGCATGTGTAGTCCCGCCCATAACGCTTCTCATTGGTTAGTGGCCAGCAATGACGTCGACGCCACGCTAAACAGGAAATGGGGTTGAAAAACTCATGCGCTATATCGCGCTGAAACCTCTCACTTAGATTTAACTTATAGCTAACTAACTGTATATTCTGTGATGAGAACATAGAGACCACGGATCATTTGTTTTTCTTCTGCTCTTACAGCAACACATTCCAATCAACACATGTATGATTGGCTGGAGCCTTATCTTCAGTCTCTCTCCAGTTTCACTAGAGATAACATCACATTTGGAATTATAATGAAAGACAAAAACTATTAAATGCTTTTAAACACTTTAATTATCTTGGGTACATTTTTCATCCACAAATGTAAATGTTTAAAAACACAGCCTCTATTTACTGTCTTCAAGAGAGAATTTGCATTGGACTACAAATCCCTGTGGTTCATGAAGAAGAAAACAGCAAAAAAAAACTTATTAATTTTATTTATGCCTTAAATTAATTGAAGCTGTTTCATAACTGTTTCTTTATCTTCTGTTTTTTTATTTGTTTATTACTTTAATTCTTATTATTTGACTTTAATTTACTCTTCTTTTCCTAAAGTTGTTTGTAATTTTACGTGCTCCGTTTCCTGTCAGTACTGATATGCTTGTGAATTCTGACTAAGCCAGACATCGTTGTAAATTTTACACTTCATTAAAATAAAAATAAAAATAAAAAATAAAAAATAATTAATTTGATCATAAAAAAAAATCGCGCTGAAAGTGCATGCATCGTATTTGGGTTAAGTGGTACAGTAATGACGTCGACGCGTCGCAAATTTGAAATAATACTTTAATAAAATTATAAAGTATTAAAAAAACTCTAAAGTGAAAGCAGCAAAAAGGAGTAGAGCGCATATCCATAGTTTTAACTATGCCTGATCTAAGGTAAACTTATAAGGAATTACAGAGTATTGTGTAATATCTGTGTAGTATTTTAAAAGTTTTTCACATTCTGTTGCACTTCACTATGTAAATTACAAAATTACTGTAAACATTAATGGCACCTTATATATTTCTTATTTTAATCATTCCTCTGTAATAGTTCTTGTTTATTTTTGTGCATTATATAGGTTATTATAAAACAGTTATGCCAATAAAGTAGTTTGAAGTTAAACTAACTACATACAGTACATTGTCAATCTCTGTATCCCATATGATGCATGCCAACTCAAAAAAACAAATTCATACCAGTCATAACTTTTATTTCAAAACAAGAATAATTGTGTAAAGAGATATGCACACATACAGATAATCACCTACATACATATACGTGCACACGCGCACACACACGTGCACACTCACACACACATACAGTCACACACATACAGTCACACACGTACACTCACACACACACTCTCTCTCTCTCTCTCATACACACACACACACACACACACACACACACACACACACAATCTACTCAGCCTAAAAATTCCCCTCCAACATTGAAAAAACAATCAACCGAGCAATAGCCCTCAACCTCCTTCTCGGAAGAAAATGCATGCAGGACTCCGCTTCTGCCATCACCCACACACACAGGTGGGCAGTCCTTGTGTATTTCAGCGCAGTGCAAGCACAGAGTCAACGAGTACGGCACCCGGAACTCTTGCTTATATTGTCTGGAAAATGCACTCCAGTTCACAACACCTAATTTAGATAAAATACAGAACAAACAATATTGAATCATTTTGAAGAAAGGCATTAACAGTACAGAGTCATACAAGGAATTTCTTTTTTATACATTTTAAACATATTATAGGAAAATGTTAGACAAGTGTACTTGAGTGTTATTGGCTTTGTCTGTAAAGTACCTAAGAGACTTACTTTGTTTATGAACAATATAAACTAGTTAAAGTTTGTCAAGACAAACTTTAATTTGTCTTGAGAAAGTATCCTAAAAGTTTTGAAGGCAATACAGTTTATCAGCCACAGACATACGGATGGACATGACAGATAGGTAGAGATAGATAGGCAGACAGAGATAGAAGGATAGATAGATTAGGATAGGATAGAAAATGATTTTTGATGTGGTAATACATCAGCTGTGGCATGCTGGTGTACTGGCAGAATGGGCACCTACTAATGCAGTCTTTTCATACTCCCCCCTTCGTTAACACAGTTGTGTGCATTTTTGCAGGGGGGAATGGCTCTTAAAAGAGCCTTGGAGTTATAAAGTAAAAAACAACAAAAAATAGGTGAGAGAGATGGAGGACTAGAGTAAGAGTTAGAGAATAATTAACACAGCAAAACAAAAAAAAATTATAAAGTAAAATAGCAAAAGTGGTACCCAGGGAATATAAATGGGGATGGCAATACCAAGGTTCTGCAAAGAGAAGAAAGTATAGAGCATCAGAAGAATTAGCAAAATTTGTTAATGTTCAATTAAATAAATGTATACTTATTAATAACAATAATATCAAAATAGTTTACATTTAATCAATTTATTCATATTAATAACAATAATGTCAAAATAGTTTACATTTAATCAATTTATTCATAGAAAAAAAAAGTCCTACAATATAACTTTGTATATTGTTACTATTAACTCATAAATCCTATTTTTCTTCTCCTGGTTCAGTTTTAACACTATATCCTAATCCCACCAAAACCACACTAATATATATATATAGGCTGCTATATAACACACACACACACACACAGGCCTACGATGCTTTTGGGAAACGCTGCCCAAGTTATTTGTGTGATATGGTGTGTAAAGTTACACAATCTTATTTTTTACACCACTTAATTTTATCATCACACTAAACGCCACTTCAGAATTAAAAATTGTAAACAAAATTAGAGAAAAAAAAAGAAGAGTAGCTTGCCTGTTACTCACCACATGCAGCGATAAACAGCGGAAATGAAAACATGCTAGAAATCGACGTCATGAGTTCAAGGGCGCGGCCGCGCGGCCCCACCTCGATCGACGTCATCCCTTTGCCAATAACCAATGAGAAGCATTGTGGGCGGGGCTGCACGTGCCCCGCCCCAGGTGCACCCCCGCCCAAATCTGCAGGCTGCAGCCAGGTGCTTCTCGGAGGGCTCGCACTAACGTGCTTACGTCATCATACGTATCCTTAACTTGTGCAGCGATTGGTGGGAACAAACATACACTATTAAATATCTTTAAGATTAAGTGACAAATAATATTTAAAAACAATTTTGAATTTGAATAACAAGAAAAATGAAACACTACTATAATATCTTTATCAAATGTGATTAAAAAAATAAAAAATAAAAAAGAATGAGAGCGAGAGCTTGAGAAACTGTTGGGACATCTCGCGACTCGCGCGTTGAGGCCAGCTGAACTTGAACAACGTCATGGCAAACGCAGTCATAACGCAGTCATTTATGGTGTCATTAAAATAAATACCAGTCAGCCCGTCGTAGTAACGTTAATCAGCATACATTGAGCAGGAGCAAGTAGCAACAGGAACAACAAGATCTAGGAGGGCATTGCGAGAAGAAGACAAGCAGAGGCTGTCTAAAGAGGTATTGCTGAACATTTTAATACTCGAGTATTGGAAAATCTCACTTTGTTTTTACAATCACTTTAGGAAAGGATGGTAGCAGTCTTTTTTACTCCTAGCATTGTACTTTGAAATTTGTACATTTCCATTCGAACACCAACACAATCTTTATCCTAGACGTCAACGATTCAGTCAACAATATTATTTGTCGTCACCTAGTGGAATCTTTAACAAAATAACTTAAACTATCTGAGTGGATTGAAAATACATTTACTGGTCAAAAACCCTTGTCAAACTCCATTTGAGCTTGAATTTTGGCAAAATGCAATTAACGTAATAACACACACACACACACACACACACACACACACACACACACACACACCATCAGCGCTGTCGGACGGAAGCCTTGTATGTCCAAAACTGTTACTTTTCAGGAAATGAAAGAAAACCTTTTTTTCCCCAAAATAATTTCCAAGCTCTTTTAATGCCTTCCATTGGTAAAATATTTGTAAAACACATTGACAGATGTAAAGGGTGACCAATAGCATTATTTTTTGATAAAAATAGGGTGATAATAATACAATATGGATTCTGCCTGATACATTGTTGCTGTCAGGATGGAAACCTTGTATCTCTATATTTATATTGTAATAAATAAAAAATAAATAAAATAAATGTATTTATTTTGTCAGGTCTGCGACACAATCTTAAAGTAGTGAAGTTGCCTTTACATGCTTAAGCTGTTAATTTATCCATTGCATGGGTGGACCTTATCCTTATCAATCATCTAAACATTTGCCCCCCCTGAGAGATTTTGCAGGAGCCGCCACTGCCTAATACACAATGAAATCAATTCACCAAGTTAATAACATTAAAGATGATGGCCAAATTTTAAAGGAGTGTTGTTGTTTTATGTAACATGTACACGTTCAAATAAACTTTTGACAAAAAAGGTTTTATAAAAAGATAAACCTCGCATATTTCAGCCTTTAAATCATCTTTATAAAAAGAATGAGTCAATAAAGATAAATTCCTGACATTTATAATGCACAGTAGCTTATCTTATTATTAATCGTAAAATTCGGTCCGATTTTCCCAAGGCTGTCGTTGCTTTACAACCATGCACTGCGCTCTCCACAACGACAAAGAAGTTTTAGTAGCTAATGGATTTCCACCACAGAAAAACGCTTGCTGTAGCTCTGCTAAAAGATTTATTTACGGAGAAGAGAAAAACACCCACGTGTTTGGGTGCACCCCATACTGAAATAAAACTTTTAAATTATTCATCTCGCTGCTCCTGGAAAAAATGAGCGCGTCGCTTCAATTATGAGCGCGCTTCCCGTGCGCCTACATTTGAAATAACGACCTCGAGCGCGCAAAAGACGCGATATGTGAACGGCCCCTTGGTGAGTTACCTCCAATCAGGAGACTTCTACGGAGCCCCTCTAACCCCTGGTTATCTGAGGTTCTTCGTGAACACCGGACCAAGCTCAGGGCAGCGGAGAGGAAATGGCGCAAATCAAAAGACACATCTGACCTCAGTAGGTATCAATCTCTGCTCTCTGCCTTCTCTGTTGATGTTCACACCGCAAAATCTTCATATTTCCACAACAAGATCAACAGCGCCACTAACACACGTTCACTGTTCAAGACATTCAACTCTCTCCTCTGCCCACCTCCACCACCACCCACCTCCTCGCTAACTGCTGATGATTTTGCTAACTTCTTCACTAACAAAACTACAACTATCAGCAGTCAGTTCTCAGCTTCACACACACAGGAACCCAAACTAACCTCTCCCACAGCCAACAACCTTCTCTCCTCCTTCACTCCACTAACCGAGGAAGAAGTATCTAAACTTCTCCTCTCCAGTCATCCTACCACCTGCCCTCTAGACCCCATACCCTCACACCTTCTACAAGCCATCTCTCCCACACTTCTTCCAGCTCTCACACACATCATCAACTCATCCCTCCACACTGGCATTTTCCCTACAGCATTTAAGCAGGCTCGGGTAACTCCTCTGCTTAAAAAACCAACATTAAACACATCACTTCTAGAGAACTACAGACCTGTCTCTCTCCTACCATTCATTGCGAAAACACTTGAACGTGTTGCTTTTAACCAAGTATCATCTTTCCTGTCTCTGAACAACCAGCTGGATGTCAACCAATCTGGCTTCAAGAAAGGACATTCAACTGAGACTGCATTGCTGTCAGTCACGGAAGCCCTGCGGATCGCAAAAGCTGCTTCCAAATCATCAGTTCTCATTCTACTGGACCTGTCTGCTGCTTTCGACACAGTGAATCATCAGATCCTCTTGTCCGCCCTCTCATCACTGGGCATCACTGGAACCTCCCTCAACTGATTTGAGTCCTATCTCACAGGTAGGTCCTTCAAGGTCACATGGAGAGGTGAGGTATCCAAAGCACATCAGCTGACCACAGGGGTTCCCCAGGGTTCAGTTCTTGGACCGCTCCTCTTCTCCATCTACACCACATCACTGGGACCCATCATACAGGCACATGGTTTCTCTTACCATTGCTATGCTGATGACACCCAACTCTACCTCTCATTTCAACCAGATGATCCCACAGTAGCTGTACGGATCTCAAGCTGTCTGGCGGACATCTCGGCGTGGATGAAGGAACATCACCTGCAGCTCAACCTGGCAAAGACTGAGCTTCTCATCCTCCCTGCCAATCAGTCTCTACAGCACGACCTCACTATCCAGCTAGATTCTTCCTCAATCACCCCATCAAGGTCAGTCAGAAATCTTGGAGTAATCTTTGATGATCAGCTGACCTTCACTGACCACATTACAAAGACAACTCGATCATGCAGGTTTGCTATGCACAACATCAGGAAGATCAGACCTTTCCTAACTGAGCATGCAACACAACTTCTCGTCCAGGCCCTGGTCATTTCTAGGCTTGATTACTGCAATGCTCTTCTGGCTGGACTTCCATCATGTGCAACTAAACCTCTACAAATGATCCAGAATGCTGCAGCTCGTCTCGTCTTCAACGAGCCCAAAAGGGCCCACGTCACTCCTCTGTTCATCTCTCTGCACTGGCTACCACTCTCTGCTCGCATCAAGTTCAAGGCTTTGACGCTTGCTTACAGATTGACCACAGGTTCAGCCCCCTCCTACTTCCACTCACTACTACAAGTCTACATCCCTACCAGAAGCCTACGATCGGTCAATGAGCGACGGCTCGTGGTACCATCACAGCGGGGCACAAAATCACTCTCCAGGACATTCTCATTCACAGTTCCATGCTGGTGGAATGATCTCCCCACCGTCATCCGGAATGCAGAATCCCTGACAACATTCAAAAGGCAACTGAAAACTCATCTCTTCCGGGAGCACTTAACATAAAAAAAAAAAAAAAATCCTTTCCTTTAAATCCTCGCTTGCCTGGCTTATGCTACTCCGAGCAATGTCTGAACTTTGTATTTTGAACACTTCTTGCGTTGTTTTTGCCTCTTCACGATGACTCGCTTGGTTTAGTCCTCAATTGTAAGTCGCTTTGGATAAAAGCGTCTGCTAAATGACTAAATGTAAATGTAAATATGATGGAATTCAAAAGGACGATGGATCTTTGAAAATGGAGTGGAACATTTGTCTGCACATGTTAGAATGTTATGAATCTAAAATCACATTTACTTGCCATGTATGGTGTTGTTATCTTAAAGTAAAGTCTTACCAACATTTTTTGTACCATTAGAAATGTCTTTACGTTACTTTTGATCAATTTAATGCATCCTTACTGAATAATAAATCTTACTGACCTCAAACTTTTAAATAGCA
This sequence comes from Tiaroga cobitis, assembly GCA_030578255.1. Classification (NCBI taxonomy): domain Eukaryota; kingdom Metazoa; phylum Chordata; class Actinopteri; order Cypriniformes; family Leuciscidae; genus Tiaroga; species Tiaroga cobitis. Next base: position 16,744,091 of record CM060612.1, on the reverse strand, counting down.
CTATATGTTGGTTGAATTACATAAAAGACGCTTTTCGGTTAAGGAAAGTGTTATTTTCTTTATTAAGATCTGATGATCCAACCGATGTGAATGAAGACGGACAGAGATGCTGCTGGAGGAGACACACACACACACTTGTATATGTGACTTATGGGGACTCTCCATAAGTGTAATGGTTTTTATACTGTTCAAATATTCTATCCCCCTAAACCTATCCATCACAGAAAACTGTTTCCATTTTTTGGATTTCAAAAAACAGTTTAGTATGTTTTTTTTAAGCCATCTGGTTTATAAGGCCACAGCAAATTACCATGTTTGTGTTGTAATACCCATGTGTTGTATACCCATTATACACATTTGTGTCCTCACATACATAGCCTACACACACACACAAATGCTAGCTTGATGCCTAAATCTACTTGCTTATATACAGTAATATGACATTGTGTTAACACTGCTTCAGAATAAAGCTTAACATCCGAGCTATAACTCTAAGTTTGATATTTATTTATTACAACATTTTCTCCCAATGTATTTACATATAGAAGCTATCTTATTAATATAAAGCTGTCTTTATAATTTAGGAAGGGAGTCTGGAAATCTGCATTTCTTGATGCTTGTTACTTCAGCTTGTTACTCAAGTCATTAGGTTATATATTTAGACAGCTGTCTAGTTTTGTTTCCCCCTTTTTTATATTCAGACAGGATTCTGACACACTTTGTCCAAACTCGCGTCCAAGTCAGAACACTTTAATAAAATTAAAGTTCATCAATATCTGAAACTTGTCTCATTTTTTATGTTTTTTTTTTTGTCATGTATATGTAAAAGGGCAACTCTGGTGACATACAAAAATGAGAAAAAATGTGTAATTTAATCCAAATGATTTTAAACGATCAGCCTTGCATGATTTGCTCAAAAGAGGTCAGATATCAATACATTGCAAAATTGCAGAAGGTCCTATCCACTGATTTTAATTTGTCCAGGGCCTTGCTTCATCTACCTTCAAAAACATCAATTCCAGGATATTTGTATTTGATCTTCCCGTACAAAGAGCGCTTCATGTTTGCACAGAGTATTTGCTTTGCTGTGGTTCAACTTGCTAAGTGTGTAAAATTTGTTACGACAGCACCACAACAGTTCCAGGGGTCCTAAGCTCACATTTGTCAATGTTTTGAAGACGGAGTACATAACACACAGGAGAGAAACATTGAACAACTCCCTCAAGTGGTTGTAATTGCGAATAACATATTTTTTAAGGAACTCAGAGTCAGACTTAATTTAAACTCTAATTTCTAAAAATAAAAAACGGGAAACACAAAAACTATGAAATGTTTAGGATTTACCAAATTCGTAGGTTTGCAATGCTGTCATTAAATAAATAAAAATCGGTTCTCTTCTCTTTTCTGTTTTAATTACCCTTTTACCCAAATTGTTGATAATTGCTGATGATTTACTTTGTGATGAATTTAAAAATAAACAGAACAATTTAAAATTGGACCATTATCACAAGTGTTCAGACTTTTAAATTTCATTTGATATCTTTTTCATTATTATTATTGTTGTTGTTATTTGGACAAAACAGACACAACATCTTTTTCACATATAAATACCACTATGTGATCCCAAATTAACATCATTCAGCACACAGAAGTCCTGCCCAGAACTGGCAAATATTAACTAAGTTAAAGACCTTGTTTGGTGAGTTTCTTCATATCCTAGAGTGAACAAACTAACAGATTGGGGAAAATGAGATCAAGTTTTGCTATTTTATGTGTTTGGATATGCTTTAGTGTTGATGCATCGACACCAAATGGTAAGGCATTTCTATTTTAAATGAATAACATACAGAAATGATAGCAATGATGTCATTTTCTAATTGTCTGGCAGGTTGCTCTAAGATCCCAGAGGTGGAGAATGCCGAAGTTTCTCAAAGCTCAAGGAGAGACAACTACTCTGATGGTGATGCACTTGAATACGATTGCAAACATGGCTATGCATCTCCACTAAAAATCACCTACATATGTAGGGATAATAATTGGACTAAATCACATGCTGAAAATTGTTCACGTAGGTATACAAGACGAAGACACACACACTTTTAAATTGCACGTTTAAATCTAGTTGTATGCATTAAACGTAATTATAGTAACTAATTATCACGTAATTGGATTGGACTGCACGTGACTGTACTGAAAAAGTCACATACACTTGAAAATGGGTCCAAAAGTGGATTTTCATAGAAGAATAATTTTTGGTTCCCCAAAGAACCTTTCAATGAACAGTTCTTTAAGGCACTCTTTTTTTTTCTTATTGTGAAGATCATTTTAAAATTCTGAAGAACCAAATTCCAATATAAAGAACCTTTTATTTTTAACTTTTTAAGTGGCTGGGCGGCCTGATATAAATGCTTTGGTGCTTATTTTATATGATATAATTTATTTATAAGATCATGCATTTTGCTACAAAATAATATGTTGTATAATTAAAATTAATGGGTTGATGTTATATATTCTCTTTTATAATATTATTTCATATTTTGGTGCATTTCTTTCATTATATATTTTATTTTATAAAATTATTTTGTATCTTGCAAGAAAAAACAAAACAAAAACAAAACAATTGTTCACAGATTCACATAAATGAATTAGATTTCCCAATGGTAGAGATGCTGTCTGACTTCATGTTACATCATGCTGACGTTTGTCAAATACTTTCAAGACAGCGAGGAGTTCCCTTTCAATTGACGCTGTGGGAACGCTCTGCGTGATTGTGTCGTGAAGCCGTGTGAAATAAGTCCAATGGTGTGACGAGTTGTCAGAGGCGGGTGACATCAAAAACCAGGAAACTATGAAGAATGGCCAAACAGTGCAACACTAGCTTCTGTGCCTTAAGTAAGCGCTATATGTGAAATCGTATGTCTTATTTAGAGTTGTCTGTCTACATATAAATATATATATATATATATATATACATATGCATATATATAAAGTATGCCGAGCAAACAGCAGTTTAGACTGTGTTCATCCCTGCCCACGCTACATCATGGGTGGAGATAAACACAATCTTTGTGTTGTTTGTTTGGGAGCGGAGCATGCACAGTCACCACTCGAGGCGGCTGGCTGTGTAAATTGTTAACAGCTTCCACAATGGACACCCCGCTCCCACCTGGCACTCTTTGAGGAGAGTTCCCGTTCTCCTTGGTGCAGGTCCCACTGCTGCCGAGGCACAGCAGTGATCTAATATCATGGGGATCGCAGATGGATCTAACAGAGGGGTTAGAGACGGGCATGGGCTTATCTCTGCCCTAACCTGCTAGATCCAGTGCCTTCTCTTAGTCCTCTCAAGTCTCTGGGGCTGCTGAGTGGGAGCAGTCAGCTCCTCACACTGTGCTGCACAAAAACAGAGCGTCGTTACCCAAGCTCACCCCAGAAAGAAGGGGGATCGGGAAGGTGCTCTCAGCCGCAGCCTTCGAGGGGTAAGACGGATCTGAGGACCGTCATTATCGCCAAGAAGGCTGCGGAAAAAGAGGCGCCAGACCTCTGAGGGCAGTTCCCTGCTGGGGGAAGTGGTCAACACCTCATTATACGGTGCCCAATTCACCTTCAGGCTGCAGCGGACTCTGGTGAGCCCATTTTTCAGTGTCCGCCCGGAAACGTAGCTGCGCTGGGATGCTCGCTCCTTCTGAGGAGGGTTTCAGAGCTACCAGTTCAGTTGTCCCCTCTCAGTACCCTGCTGCTTTAGGTCAGTCTCGAGAGGCTGGTTCTCGGAGTAGTTCCCTTTCGAGGGAACTCCAACTGCGTCGAATGACACTTTGGGGGGAACGCCCCTCAGCGTAGCGCCTCTGAAGCATGAATGAAACTAAGCCAATCTCCGATTGGTGCAACGTGATGACGTAATGTGTGACGACACATAGGCGGAACTATAAAGGGACACGGCACACATGAAATGTCAGCTTTCTGTTCTTCAGCAAGCGCTATCTGTGACTGTGTGTCTGATTTATTGTTGTCTGTCAAACTGAGCATATCTCTGGCGAAATGGCGAGCGCGAGTTTCAGAAAGTGTGTGCATCCTTGCCCTCGTTACATCACGGGCGGGGACACACACCGACTATGCACGCACTGTCTCGGAATGCAGCACGCGCAGGCAGGTCTCGAGGGGGCTGCTTGCGAGGATTGTGAGAAAATGACAATCCGTGTGCTGCGTTCCCGGCTGGCTATCTTTGATCAAGATGGCCAGCCTCGCGAGCCCCGTGGTGCACGCGACGCTCTTCATGGGGCTCGCAAATGGATCTGTCAGGGAATCCCGAGGCTGCTGAGGCACCTTCTCGGGATTCTTCTGACAGTTCCGATGTCCTCGAGCCTCGCGTGGAAGCCCGCCCGGCGGTTTCTTCTGCGCGAGCCGAGGACCCGATGCTTGAACTGTCTACCTCTGAGGAGGTAGACGTGCTCAGCATCGAGGGCGGGGATTTCGGGGGTGACTCGCCACCCCATGTCCCCGCATATGAGGAGCTGGTGGAGGTTGTCTCTCGTGCTGTGGCCCGTCTGAACATCAGTTGGCCACACGAGAAGCAGGAAGCGCTTACTAAGAGCAAGTTGGACGAACGCTTCCTGCAGCACAGAGAGCAACCTCATCACCGGGGCTTACCGTTTTTTCCCGACTTACACAACGAGTTGTGTAAGTCGTGGAACAGACCGCATTCATCTCGTGTGTCCAACCCCCCAGTACTTAATTATAGTAACATCTTGGGGGCACGAGAAAACGGTTATGGGATGATGCGATGGGTGGAACAGCCACTAGCTAATTATTTATCCCCCGAATCGGCGTCATCCCTGAAAGCCCCGGTGCTGCCCACTAAACCCTGCAGGGATACATCATCTTTAGTGGGCAGGGCATATATGGCTGCGGGTCGGGCTGGTGCGAGCCTTCACACCATGGCTCTGCTTCAGGCGTACCAGGCCGACCTTCTAATACTTATCGGTTGTAAAAACCGTCCACAAAACCTTTCACAGCACGACTTTAACATAGTAGGATGCCCTGTTACTTTATCCGCTACAGTAAAAGACCTGGGTGTTACATTAGACTGCAACCTGTCTTTTGAAAAGCATATTTCATATGTTACAAAAACCGCCTTTTTCCACCTTAGAAACATTGCTAAGCTACGTAATATGCTATCAGTCTCTGATGCAGAAAAGTTAGTTCATGCATTCATGACCTCGAGACTAGATTACTGTAGTGCTTTATTAGCTGGTTGTCCTGCATCTTCAATAAACAAGCTACAGTTAGTCCAAAATGCAGCCGCTAGAGTTCTTCCTAGATCAAGAAAATATGATCATATAACACCGATTTTATCATCACTTCATTGGTTACCTATAAAGTTCCGTATTAATTACAAGGTATTGCTTTTGACTTATAAAGCTCTAAATGGTTTAGCTCCAGTCTATTTAACGGATCTTCTATCGCCCTACAATCCATCACACTCTTTAAGATCACTAAATTCGAGGCTTCTGGTCATTCCTAGGATATCCAGATCCACCAAAGGAGGCAGAGCCTTTTCACATTTAGCTCCGAAGCTCTGGAATAGCCTTCCTGATATTGTTCGTTGCTCAGACTCGCTCTAACAGTTTAAAACTAGACTGAAGACGCATCTATTTAGCCAGGCATTCATATAAATTTTTTATCTTACAGTAACTGTAAATTGGGCCTCTAGTTCATAAACGCCAGAGGAGAACTGGCCCCCGACTGAGCCTGGGTTCTCCCAAGGTTTTTTTTTCTCCATTGGGTCATCTGATGGTGTGTTAGGACACCTTTAGGTCACTGGATGGAGTTTTTCGGTTCCTTGCCACTGTTGCCTTTGGCTTGCTCAGTTGGGGATATTCAAATTAATTAACCAATCATACCATTGATCAGCTCTACCAAACTTGGATGTCTTTTTTTTTTCCAGTAATAAACAAACATTGTTAAGTTGTTTTGATTGATACTGTGAAGCAGCTTTGATACAATCTGTATTGTGAAAAGCGCTATATAAATATATTTGACTTGACTTGACTTCTCAAAGATATCGATGAGGGCGAGGGTCCAACTCCCGATGACGTCGCGGAGTTGAGGAAGGCCGTTGACCTGTCTCTCGAGTCACCAAGAAGACGGACCGTGCTATCGGCCGCTCCATGGCAGTAATGGTGGTCTCAGAGAGACATTTATGGTTAAATCTGTCGGGCAACAGGGAGAAGGACAGGGCTTTCCTCCTTGATGCCCCGATTTCGCCTTCTGGCCTGTTCAGCGACGCCGTAAATACCGTCGTCGACAGGTTTCAGGAGGCGAAAAAACAGTTGGCGGCCTTCAAACAATATCTCCCTCGCTGCTCAAGATCTAAGAAGTCTGCCCCTAGCAAGCAGCCGCAGCCACAGCCATCCACCAGCTCCTCCGCCTACAGACAGGCCCAAAAAGAGAGCGTTTCGTCTAGAGCCCCCCCTCAAGGAGCCTGGGGGCATAGACGGCGCTCTCAGGCGAAGCCTCAACAAAAGCAGGGCGACCTGAGGGCCGTCCTGCAGGCGAAAAAGGCTTCGTCAAAGAGATCCTAGCCAGTCTAGGATCTCTTTGGATCTCAGTCTAGACTCCACCCCATTTTGGATCTGCATTATCTGAACCACTTTCATTAAATGTGTGGATGCAGCTCTGGCACCACTGCATCTTCAGGGCATCCGCATTCTGAACTACATCAACGATTGGTTGATTTTAGTTCAGTCGCATCAGCTAGCGGTTCGGCATCGAGATGTAAATTTTGCGCACATGAAAATGTTGGTGTTATGGTGTTTACACCGAACGCGAATAGAGCGTCAAATACGCGTCTATCGCATCTAGTGAGACGCTGCAACATTTTGAACCCATTCGCACGTCCGCGATGGGTTCACAGCACCATCCAGAGGCGCACTCAACTCTGTGAATTTCACCGTCTTCTCCAGGAACTGCGCCTGGATGACAGCCGCTTCTTTCTCCAAGCTATTTCGTTTTTTACCCGGTCTCTGTAAGAATACAACGTAGTATTGTATATTTCAGGGTACCCACAGACGGCAACTCCTCCATTTTCAACAACAATGATAGACCGGACGTATCAATTAGCTCTTCGTTGATTGGCTGGCGCAACAAAGCGTCATGCGAATCTTCCGCTCGAGTTCAAATTTTTCAACTTGCGCAGAAGACGTTCGCGGCAAACGTGTCACCCAATTCGCGTCATTCGCCTTGGGAGAAACCAGGCTCAGTCCGGGGTCAGTTGTCTGGCCAACAAACGAACTGTGTATGATTATGATTCAGGCAGCATTACAGGTCAGAAGTCAGATTGGATCAGAACATTCATAATATTTATCCACTTCCCTTTCAGTCGCTCACGTTCGACCAGTGGCGATTTCTTTTAGACTGCAAGGGAAGCTCAGCTTCCCCTATAATGTCAAAAAATGAATGGTCAAATGTGTACTATTGTGTTAACATTTTATTGACTAAAAATGCGTTAGAACACGTTCATCTCGAAGACGAGTTCATTCAGCAACACCTACATATAGCAGGTCGGCTGACTTGATTTCCTTCTCATACATTCCCGTAGGCTAGCGTCACAGTGCATTTCCCAGTTGAAGCCGAGCGTCCATTGACTTCAATCGGGCTGCTTTGAACAGTTTTTTTCAATGCTTAGAAACTAGACGGTCATTGGATAAATGCTGCGATTATGTCCCGCCCACGGATGCTCAGCATCTCTGGGGTGAATAGAAAAGTGGGCTGGCCTGGAGTCCGGGCGTCTACGTAATGATTGGAGGACTGCATCTTCTTTAGATTGACAGCGATCTAGTACAATAAAAAGTCGCTGACGCGGAAGCTATTCGAGCTCAGTCCCATCGCGGATTTTGGAAGTGTACTCGAGAGACAAACTGCTGTAACCTATTTCTTGGTATTTGCTTGGCGAAATTGCTATCCAATTTTCATCATACATTTCACAGTTTAACCTAATTCCCACATTTCCTCCGTCCATCGATGTCAGGTGCCTTGATACATGTGCGGGCGTGGTGTTTGGCCCTGGCCAGGCGGCACGCTGCTGCCTCCACCCTGCCGCCGGTGGCAGTTCCTCCGCCTGCTCGTCGCCGAGGGCGTTCCCCTACCACCGCTCCCACTGGGCCTCCGCAGCAGCCTCCTGGCATGCCTCAGCATAGAGCTGGCCGCAGTAGGGACATCCAGCCCACTCCAGGCGCTGCCAAGCCAGGTGGCAAGCCACAGTGAAAGCATTCCGGAGCGGGCCGCTCAGGGATGGAGGAGGATGCTCTGGGAGTTGGTCACCGATCCACTCCCTCCCCTCGGGTGAGGGCCGGGTGGAGTCTTTGTTTGTGTGTGTGTCTGTTCCTCCACTGCTCCCAAAAGAAGCGGAGCAAGCGGTACCCAAACTCCAAAGAAAGAGCAAATTCCTCTGTTCCTGGGTTCCAACAGGGCGAGTCTGGCGGTGTGCGACCCTGTAAGCCTTGCACCCCTCACCCCCCTCTTGTTCGCCAGTACGGCAGCTGGGTGCGGTTCGAGGACCCGGTCATCCGCCTTCTCACGCATCCCTGGCCATCTCGTGGAGACAGGTAAGTGTCGTACACCACACTCAGACCCTGCTTCGGGCCGCCTCCGTGCCTTCCGAGCCGGGTCCCTGTCCTCCACCTCGCTGCCCCACCTCGGGTACGTCCGTGGTTCCCTGGCCCCTGGCACGGTGTGTGTAAGCCTGAAGATGCTTCCTACCGCTCTAGCTGGCCCCGAAACTACCAGCAGACTCGGCTTGCGATTTCATTTTGCTTGGCTTCGCCCTGGCTCAGTGATATTTATCATACCTAGGTGTTGAGCTGAGATGCTCCTAAGATTAGTGATATTCTGCTGCTCCTGTCCTGTGCGCACGTCGCAGTCCTACTGGCGAAGGACATGATGTAGCCTCTCCTCCAGGCGATATGAAGACCGGTTTCTATAAACCCGTACTTAATATTACCCTAGATATGTGGTGGGTTATGGCTATCTTGGATCTGCGTCAATTGAAACGGGCCCTTTTTCGAAAGCCTCCGTTCAATTACTACACAGAAATGCATTTTCAAATGCTCCGTCCCCAAGGTTGGCCTGCAGCGTTCGACCTGAAGGACAGTACTTCAGATCTCTATCCTTCCGCTCCACAGACCATTCTGTGTTCTGGCGTCGAGGGTACGAAGTATCAGTACAAGTCCTACCCTTCGAGTGCTCCATAGCCAGTTGGGTCTTCAGGTCAACTGGGAGAGAGTAATCTTCGCCCACGGGCTGAGTATCTCTTTTTCAGTTCAGGAGAAGGACTCGGTCCAACACGTCTCTTCAAGAAGAGTGTGTTAGGCTAGTGCTAGAAGTGAGAAAGGGTCCCACTGAAAATTTCAGAGGCTCCTGGGGCATATGGTAGACGCTGCCGCTTAGCTTCCTCCATATTAAGACCGCTTCAGCACTAGTTTTATGATCGAGTCCAGAGGTGACCGTGGCAGAGCGGCACGCCCTGTATGATAAAAGATTACCCCGACCTGCCGCCAAACTCTCAGCCTGTGTTCAGACCATCAGGCCCACTAACACCGACTGAGGGGCCATGTACAAAGGGCATGCTTTAACGGAGGCCCATGGTGACCTCCGACTGCATTGGTATTCGTTACCTCGAGTTGGCAGTTCACCTCGCTTTGAGCCACCGCTGCTCAGCGAGCTGGTACTGGTCTGAAAAGACAACATCGCGACCGTTGCGCTAAGCTTCCCTCGCATGTCACAACTCGCCCGTCACCTCCTCCTTGGAGTCAGAAGCTTTTGAGGTCGCTTCATTCCACTATAAAATTCTTCCGGCCTGCTCAATCATGCCGCCAAAGGACGGGGAGGTTAAGGTCGCTATCACAAGGATATGTGGTAGTGACCATCACTTCTGCAAGCACCCCTTAAGATAAGGCAGTTGTGCTTCGCTAGTTAGAAGTGGAACTTCTATGAGTCTTCTCTCCGTGAGGAGATCCTGAGAGCGTTCGGTCATTTCAGTGCTCTCTTTCCTGCAAGTTGGTTTGGAGTAGGCTGTTCCTTCACCCTCAACATGATACAAACATCATATGCAGAAGTACGTCCTGATCGTCAGGTTCCTGAGGGAGCAAGGGTCATCCCTGCACCCCTCTTTATCCTCTTGGGCCTATCTCTGGTGCTACTGCAATACAGAGACCGCTCCTGAGCCACTGCAGGCAGTGAGTTAAAAAATCTGTTTTTTAACAGTTCTCCTGCTCCCATGGTCTCTACTAGAGGGTAGGGACTTGCTCGCTTTCAGTCAACGACTTGTGCCTGGAATTCAGGCCGGCTATCTCTCACGAGCTGAGGCCCCGGCCTGGATATGTGCCCAAGGTTCCTACCTCTCCCTTAAACTGGGACCAGGTGGTGAGGCTGCAAGCGCTGCCTGGAGGAGGCAGACCCAGCCCTGGCTTTCTCTGTCCGTCCGCTTCATTGCGGTTTTACGTGCACAGAACGCAAGCCTTAGGACCTCAGACCAGCTCTTATCTGTTAAGGAAATCAGCAGAGAGGGAAGGCTGTTTCCAAGCGAGGTTGGCCCACTGAAAGTGGCTGCCTTCATCTTGGTGCAATTCCTGAGATGCTCATGTCCACTTAGGTTGTGAGCTCCTCTTAAATGAGTGTGTGCTCCCGCTTAGGCGTTACCACAGAGTGCTTCGCTGACAGCTATTCTAGAGTTGAAGGCTGGGCGACACCTTAGTCGAACCGCTGCTTCCCGTGGGCTCCCTTCACATGAAGCCAGTTTCACTGTAAGTTCATTGTGTTGGCTTGCTGCGCCATTCTCCTCCTATGGACTGGGTGCATGCGCAATTCTTGCTCCAGTTGAGTTCCCCTTTTTAGCCGAACCCTGTCGAGTTCCTCCATACCCTTCGGCAACGGACATGGCGGAACGTCCGAAGCCAGGCCTTTCACTCGTATGCACTGGTGGAACCTGTGTTAGGCTGGGTCCATATGCTGTGATCCCTACGGCGATCCCATATGTGTATTCTTCCACGGTACGGTTCCCAGCGGTGAGCCCGTGTCTTCCCTTGGCAGAGCCTGCTCTGCCGTCACTGTTCGGTTGAGTCTCCCCCCTGTTTAGGCTGGAGCCACCCCAGTGACATTCTATATGTTGTACTGCCCGGTCATCGTCCCTTCCTTCCATGTTCAGGGAACGCTTTCCCAGTGGTCCTGTAGGAACAGCAGTGACTTCCCTGGCCTAAGCCCTGTCCCTTCCATGCCTTAATTGCGGGGGGATCTGGAGGCTTTTGTCTAGGCACTGGAAGGTGGCAGCACTAGATAGCGTTTTAATTGGGATCCCAATCAGTCGACACGTCGACTACGTCGAACGTGAGCGACTGAAAGGGAACGTCTCAGTTACGTATGTAACCTTCGTTCCCTGAAGGAGGGAACGGAGACGTAGTCCCGTCGCCACTATTGCTGGACCACTGCTGACTCCGAGTTACGCTCGGCTCCTCATCGAAAAACAACTAGTGCGTGCATCCACTTCCGTATTTATACCCGCACCGCGGGGGCGGAGTGTGCATTGCATTTCACGCACGCCAATTACATTGGCTCGTTTTAATAGTACTCGAAGATGACAGGCTCTCTAAGCGTGATCCCAATCAGTCGACACGTCGACTACGTCTCCGTTCCCTCCTTCATGGAACGAGGGTTACATACGTAACCGAGACGTTCCATCTGGTTGAGATTTGGAGTCATCACGCCGGTATGGAGACGGGTTTGTTGAGGACCATTATCGATGGCTGTCGTGTCGATGAGGCCTTCACATGGCTGATGAGTCTGACACTTCAGGAATGCGTTGTGGAAGTGTCTAGGCACAGGTCCACGATCTGATCTGGATACGGTTGGCTACAGTAAACCTGGGAATAAACAGAAAAACTTACATTAGCGTTGATGCCATTCATCTTTTGATGTGACGAGTACATCAGGTGTTATAGGAAGTGTCCCTAGTTCCGGCTGACCTAATCTATGCTGCCTAATAATCATTTAACTGATTTGAATAATAATAATGTTCTATGTGAATGCCAGGTTAAAGATATGTGTTTTTAGTCTTGTCACACCATTGGACTGATTTCATACTGCTTTACGATGCAATCATGCAGAGTGTTCCAACAGCATTAATCAACGCAGGTTCTCGTTCCCTCTTAGACATATATTCCATCTTTAACTCAATACCGTATAATAAAAATGTAGTTCTTATGTTAAACCACTACTCGGTAGTACACAGTGGAAATCAGTAATATAGTGACTCCAAAACACTGTGCCACATAAAGTATAAAAGCTTCTGTGTGGATAAATATGTGATCAAATGTCTGCTTTCTCTAGAGGCAACGTGTCCTCTAAACACAACAGTGGAAGACTCAAAAATTGAGCAATTCCCTGACATTAAAGGTCCTGTCGAACATGGAAAAAAGTTAATATTTTCATGCATTGGACAAGGGCTGATATTAAAAGGACAGAGAGAAATCACCTGTCAATCAAATGGAGAATGGAGCAGCCCTTTCCCTAAATGTGAAGGTAATGCAACATAAAGTAAAAGCCTTGGATTGGACAAACATAGATCAATGATAGATCTGTTGTTCACTTGAAGGATACTTAATTGATCAGATCTTTCTGTTCTTTAGAGGTAATGTGTGTCGCAAACCTGCCAGTAAACATGAGATCAGACGTCACTGAGGACGGACACCCAGGGCCTGAGGTTTCTATCAGACCTGGACACACAATAACTCTTTCATGTGTTGGGAAGGGAACAAAATTACAAGGACAGCGTAAAATCATCTGCTTGTCAAGTGGAGAATGGAACGTCCCATTTCCTAAATGTGTAAGAGGTAAGGTTCACAGGTTTACTAGTCAAGTTTTTTTAGCAGTGTTTGTAAGCATCAATATTGCTCATATTTAAGTGCAAGGTCACCCCTTTTTGTATTGTTACAATGTCTGTAGTATATGTAAATGAACAAGGCTCAAACTTGCGACCATTTTGGTTGCATATGCCCACGAAATTAAATCTCTGCGACCCCAAAATTTATTTGGCAGCATTTGTATGGCAAGGCATTTCTATTTTAAATTAATAACATACAGACATGATAGCAATGATGTCATTTTCTAATTGTCTGCCAGGTTGCTCTGAGATCCCAGAGGTGGAGAATGCAGAAGTTTCTCTAAGCTCAAGGAAAGACAACTACTCTGATGGTGATACACTTGACTACAACTGCAAACATGGCTATGCATCTCCACTAAAAATCACCTACATGTGTAGTAATAATAAATGGACTAAATTGCGTGGTGCAAAATGTTCACGTAGGTATACAAGACACACACACAAAGTTTAGAAATTAGTGGACTACTCTAAAAATACTTTAACTCTAGTTGTATGCATTCAAAATAATCAGAGTAACTTATTATCATGTTCATTTGACTTGGAAAGCTGATTTCTCAGAACTCTGAATTGTATCTTTTGTTTCTGATTCACGATCAGTCAAACGCTGTGAGCTGCCTGAAGATATTCCAAATGGTCAATACACTATTGTGAGTGGCAGCAACTTTGTTTTTGGAACAACCATCAAGTATATCTGCAGAGATGGGTGAGTATGTAGGCCTATGAGTTTATATCTAGACAGATCTGTTTGAAAAAATAAATAAATAAATCTTATAGATATATTTGTCAAGCTACCAGATGATGAGTCGATTTGACACCAGAACATGTCGGTATGGTGGATGGGACAATCAATTACCTGCCTGTGAAGGTACGGAAAAAGTTACATACGGTACACTTAAAAAGTAAGGGTCAAAAGTGGGTTTTCATGGAAGAACATTTTTTGGTTCTCCAAAAGACCTTTCAGTGAACAGTTCTTAAAAGTACCCTTTTTTTCTTAGTGTGAAGATCATTTAAAAAATCTGAAGAACCATTTTCCACTATAAAGAACCTTTTGTGGAAAGGAAAGGTTCTATGGATGTTTAAGGTTCTTCATGGAACCAGATGTCACTAACTTTTCATTTTAAATGTGTAAACAGTGCATTAGACCTATATTTTCCTTCTTTGACTTCACAAAAATACAGGTGACATTAGATTGTTGTCTTTATTTCATGAGTTCACACTTACAAATAAGTCAGATAGAATAAATGCGTATTTGGCGTGCTGTTCGAGGAGAGGGCTCCGGGCTCGGTATGTGGCCCGAACCCAGAGTACTCCCCCCCCCCCCGTATTGCTGGTTAAGAAGTAACCAGGCGAGTGTGAGGAGACTGGGTGGTGGAGGGATGCTGAAAAACTGTCGAGGAACATTGGTGAGTCAAATGAGTATATAGATAGGTCTCCAACTCAAGCTGATTGGATAGACATGTTGATTACTGATTGTCGAAAGCTGGTTGGAATGATGTGATAATTGGATCAATTATTTGAACGTGCTCCTCCCGAACTTTGTTGATAAAACATCATATTTTGAATATCCTAAATTATTTTTTAACTGTTTAAGAGGCTGGACCACCTGATGTAACTGCATTGGTTACTACATGGATTTTGCCATCTGAGGTCCTGAAACTAGACTTTTCCTTTTTTCTTCTTTTTTTAGAGATATCGTGTGTCCCAGACAAGACAGAGGAAAACATGCGAGTGGAGGGACTCCCTGATTATGTTGAATTAGTCAGATATGGACACAGGTTGACATTTTCATGTGTTGTTCGTGGTCAGATTTTACAAGGACCGAAAGAAATCACCTGCCAGTTGAATGGGCAATGGAGCAGCCCATTTCCCAAATGTGTAGGTAAGGACACAAAGGGTATATTCAAATTTAATATAACAAAAGACGTAGTACATATCTATTAATAAGACTTTATATATAGGGTAAACGTACCTATTAAGCTCAAGTACCCATTAAGCACACTTCCATATGTCAGATCAGATTATAATAAGAAAAAATTTGTTTTATCCTACTTGATGTCTTAACCAATTGATGTGTTTGTTACTACATACCTCCTGTAATTTCAAGCAAATCAGACCATTGCACACTGAGATATGGGTATCTATGTGTTCACACTGTCTGGTGGCCATTTTGAAAGCTGTCTGAAAACTTTCACCAAAAGAGGAGACCCTTAAAAGTGCATTTTTAAAATGTTTAAGCCTTTATTTTGGGTTAGTATAACTACTTGCTGCAAAATTAAGAGATTAATGTTTAGACCTTTGCATATTATAATCTATGATACCCTATCTGGGAAATAATTACGATAGATCCAAAAGATAGTTTTAGCAACATAACGCAGATGCTACAGAACATAGTTACCTTACTAGCTGTATAAGATTGTGTGCTACACTAATATATTACTTAATGAATAACATACAGAAATGATAGCAATGATGTCATTTTCTAATTGTCTGGCAGGTTGCTCTAAGATCCCAGAGGTGGAGAATGCCGAAGTTTCTCAAAGCTCAAGGAGAGACAACTACTCTGATGGTGATGCACTTGAATACGATTGCAAACATGGCTATGCATCTCCACTAAAAATCACCTACATATGTAGGGATAATAATTGGACTAAATCACATGCTGAAAATTGTTCACGTAGGTATACAAGACGAAGACACACACACTTTTAAATTGCACGTTTAAATCTAGTTGTATGCATTAAACGTAATTATAGTAACTAATTATCACGTAATTGGATTGGACTGCACGTGACTGTACTGAAAAAGTCACATACACTTGAAAATGGGTCCAAAAGTGGATTTTCATAGAAGAATAATTTTTGGTTCCCCAAAGAACCTTTCAATGAACAGTTCTTTAAGGCACTCTTTTTTTTCTTATTGTGAAGATCATTTTAAAATTCTGAAGAACCAAATTCCAATATAAAGAACCTTTTATTTTTAACTTTTTAAGTGGCTGGGCGGCCTGATATAAATGCTTTGGTGCTTATTTTATATGATATAATTTATTTATAAGATCATGCATTTTGCTACAAAATAATATGTTGTATAATTAATATTAATGGGTTGATGTTATATATTCTCTTTTATAATATTATTTCATATTTTGGTGCATTTCTTTCATTATATATTTTATTTTATAAAATTTTGTATCTTGCAAGAAAAAACAAAACAAAAACAAAACAATTGTTCACAGATTCACATAAATGAATTAGATTTCCCAATGGTAGAGATGCTGTCTGACTTCATGTTACATCATGCTGACGTTTGTCAAATACTTTCAAGACAGCGAGGAGTTCCCTTTCAATTGACGCTGTGGGAACGCTCTGCGTGATTGTGTCGTGAAGCCGTGTGAAATAAGTCCAATGGTGTGACGAGTTGTCAGAGGCGGGTGACATCAAAAACCAGGAAACTATGAAGAATGGCCAAACAGTGCAACACTAGCTTCTGTGCCTTAAGTAAGCGCTATGTGAAATCGTATGTCTTATTTAGAGTTGTCTGTCTACATATAAATATATATATATATATATATATACATATACATATATATAAAGTATGCCGAGCAAACAGCAGTTTAGACTGTGTTCATCCCTGCCCACGCTACATCATGGGTGGAGATAAACACAATCTTTGTGTTGTTTGTTTGGGAGCGGAGCATGCACAGTCACCACTCGAGGCGGCTGGCTGTGTAAATTGTTAACAGCTTCCACAATGGACACCCCGCTCCCACCTGGCACTCTTTGAGGAGAGTTCCCGTTCTCCTTGGTGCAGGTCCCACTGCTGCCGAGGCACAGCAGTGATCTAATATCATGGGGATCGCAGATGGATCTAACAGAGGGGTTAGAGACGGGCATGGGCTTATCTCTGCCCTAACCTGCTAGATCCAGTGCCTTCTCTTAGTCCTCTCAAGACTCTGGGGCTGCTGAGTGGGAGCAGTCAGCTCCTCACACTGTGCTGCACAAAAACAGAGCGTCGTTACCCAAGCTCACCCCAGAAAGAAGGGGGATCGGGAAGCCGCAGCCTTCGAGGGGTAAGACGGATCTGAGGACCGTCATTATCGCCAAGAAGGCTGCGGAAAAAGAGGCGCCAGACCTCTTAGGGTAGTTCCCTGCTGGGGGAAGTGGTCAACACCTCATTATACGGTGCCCAATTCACCTTCAGGCTGCAGCGGACTCTGGTGAGCCCATTTTTCAGTGTCCGCCCGGAAACGTAGCTGCGCTGGGATGCTCGCTCCTTCTGAGGAGGGTTTCAGAGCTACCAGTTCAGTTGTCCCCTCTCAGTACCCTGCTGCTTTAGATCAGTCTCGAGAGGCTGGTTCTCGGAGTAGTTCCCTTTCGAGGGAACTCCAACTGCGTCGAATGACACTTTGGGGGGAACGCCCCTCAGCGTAGCGCCTCTGAAGCATGAATGAAACTAAGCCAATCTCCGATTGGTGCAACGTGATGACGTAATGTGTGACGACACATAGGCGGAACTATAAAGGGACGCGGCACACATGAAATGTCAGCTTTCTGTTCTTCAGCAAGCGCTATCTGTGACTGTGTGTCTGATTTATTGTTGTCTGTCAAACTGAGCATATCTCTGGCGAAATGGAGAGCGCGAGTTTCAGAAAGTGTGTGCATCCTTGCCCTCGTTACATCACGGGCGGGGACACACACCGACTATGCACACACTGTCTCGGAATGCAGCACGCGCAGGCAGGTCTCGAGGGGGCTGCTTGCGAGGATTGTGAGAAAATGACAATCCGTGTGCTGCGTTCCCGGCTGGCTATCTTTGATCAAGATGGCCAGCCTCGCGAGCCCCGTGGTGCACGCGACGCTCTTCATGGGGCTCGCAAATGGATCTGTCAGGGAATCCCGAGGCTGCTGAGGCACCTTCTCGGGATTCTTCTGACAGTTCCGATGTCCTCGAGCCTCGCGTGGAAGCCCGCCCGGCGGTTTCTTCTGCGCGAGCCGAGGACCCGATGCTTGAACTGTCTACCTCTGAGGAGGTAGACGTGCTCAGCATCGAGGGCGGGGATTTCGGGGGTGACTCGCCACCCCATGTCCCCGCATATGAGGAGCTGGTGGAGGTTGTCTCTCGTGCTGTGGCCCGTCTGAACATCAGTTGGCCACACGAGAAGCAGGAAGCGCTTACTAAGAGCAAGTTGGACGAACGCTTCCTGCAGCACAGAGAGCAACCTCATCACCGGGGCTTACCGTTTTTTCCCGACTTACACAATGAGTTGTGTAAGTCGTGGAACAGACCGCATTCATCTCGTGTGTCCAACCCCCCAGTACTTAATTATAGTAACATCTTGGGGGCACGAGAAAACGGTTATGGGATGATGCGATGGGTGGAACAGCCACTAGCTAATTATTTATCCCCCGAATCGGCGTCATCCCTGAAAGCCCCGGTGCTGCCCACTAAACCCTGCA
The DNA here is from genome assembly GCA_030578255.1 of Tiaroga cobitis. Classification (NCBI taxonomy): domain Eukaryota; kingdom Metazoa; phylum Chordata; class Actinopteri; order Cypriniformes; family Leuciscidae; genus Tiaroga; species Tiaroga cobitis. Next base: position 16,725,710 of record CM060612.1, on the reverse strand, counting down.
GGGATACATCATCTTTAGTGGGCAGGGCATATATGGCTGCGGGTCGGGCTGGTGCGAGCCTTCACACCATGGCTCTGCTTCAGGCGTACCAGGCCGACCTTCTAATACTTATCGGTTGTAAAAACCGTCCACAAAACCTTTCACAGCACGAATTTAACATAGTAGGATGCCCTGTTACTTTATCCGCTACAGTAAAAGACCTGGGTGTTACATTAGACTGCAACCTGTCTTTTGAAAAGCATATTTCATATGTTACAAAAACCGCCTTTTTCCACCTTAGAAACATTGCTAAGCTACGTAATATGCTATCAGTCTCTGATGCAGAAAAGTTAGTTCATGCATTCATGACCTCGAGATTAGATTACTGTAATGCTTTATTAGCTGGTTGTCCTGCATCTTCAATAAACAAGCTACAGTTAGTCCAAAATGCAGCCGCTAGAGTTCTTACTAGATCAAGAAAATATGATCATATAACACCGATTTTATCATCACTTCATTGGTTACCTATAAAGTTCCGTATTAATTACAAGGTATTGCTTTTGACTTATAAAGCTCTAAATGGTTTAGCTCCAGTCTATTTAACGGATCTTCTATCGCCCTACAATCCATCACACTCTTTAAGATCACTAAATTCGAGGCTTCTGGCCATTCCTAGGATATCCAGATCCACCAAAGGAGGCAGAGCCTTTTCACATTTAGCTCCGAAGCTCTGGAATAGCCTTCCTGATATTGTTCGTTGCTCAGACTCGCTCTCACAGTTTAAAACTAGACTGAAGACGCATCTATTTAGCCAGGCATTCATATAAATTTTTTATCTTACAGTAACTGTAAATTGGGCCTCTAGTTCATAAACGCCAGAGGAGAACTGGCCCCCGACTGAGCCTGGGTTCTCCCAAGGTTTTTTTTTCTCCATTGGGTCATCTGATGGTGTGATAGGACACCTTTAGGTCACTGGATGGAGTTTTTCGGTTCCTTGCCACTGTTGCCTTTGGCTTGCTCAGTTGGGGATATTCAAATTAATTAACCAATCATACCATTGATCAGCTCTACCAAACTTGGATGTCTTTTTTTTTCCAGTAATAAACAAACATTGTTAAGTTGTTTTGATTGATACTGTGAAGCAGCTTTGATACAATATGTATTGTGAAAAGCGCTATATAAATATATTTGACTTGACTTGACTTGACTTCTCAAAGATATCGATGAGGGCGAGGGTCCAACTCCCGATGACGTCGCGGAGTTGAGGAAGGCCGTTGACCTGTCTCTCGAGTCACCAAGAAGACGGACCGTGCTATCGGCCGCTCCATGGCAGTAATGGTGGTCTCAGAGAGACATTTATGGTTAAATCTGTCGGGCAACAGGGAGAAGGACAGGGCTTTCCTCCTTGATGCCCCGATTTCGCCTTCTGGCCTGTTCAGCGACGCCGTAAATACCGTCGTCGACAGGTTTCAGGAGGCGAAAAAAGCGGGCAGCCGCAGCCACAGCCATCCACCAGCTCCTCCGCCTACAGACAGGCCCAAAAAGAGAGCGTTTCGTCTAGAGCCCCCCCTCAAGGAGCCTGGGGGCATAGACGGCGCTCTCAGGCGAAGCCTCAACAAAAGCAGGGCGACCTGAGGGCCGTCCTGCAGGCGAAAAAGGCTTCGTCAAAGAGATCCTAGCCAGTCTAGGATCTCTTTGGATCTCAGTCTAGACTCCACCCCATTTTGGATCTGCATTATCTGAACCACTTTCATTAAATGTGTGGATGCAGCTCTGGCACCACTGCATCTTCAGGGCATCCGCATTCTGAACTACATCAACGATTGGTTGATTTTAGTTCAGTCGCATCAGCTAGCGGTTCGGCATCGAGATGTAAATTTTGCACACATGAAAATGTTGGTGTTATGGTGTTTACACCGAACGCGAATAGAGCGTCAAATACGCGTCTATCGCATCTAGTGAGACGCTGCAACATTTTGAACCCATTCGCACGTCCGCGATGGGTTCACAGCACCATCCAGAGGCGCACTCAACTCTGTGAATTTCACCGTCTTCTCCAGGAACTGCGCCTGGATGACAGCCGCTTCTTTCTCCAAGCTATTTCCTTTTTTACCCGGTCTCTGTAAGCATACAACGTAGTATTGTATATTTCAGGGTACCCACAGACGGCAACTCCTCCATTTTCAACAACAATGATAGACCGGACGTATCAATTAGCTCTTCGTTGATTGGCTGGCGCAACAAAGCGTCATGCGAATCTTCCGCTCGAGTTCAAATTTTTCAACTTGCGCAGAAGACGTTCGCGGCAAACGCGTCACCCAATTCGCGTCATTCGCCTTGGGAGAAACCAGGCTCAGTCCGGGGTCAGTTCTCTGGCCAACAAACAAACTGTGTATGATTATGATTCAGGCAGCATTACAGGTCAGAAGTCAGATTGGATCAGAACATTCATAATATTTATCCACTTCCCTTTCAGTCGCTCACGTTCGACCAGTGGCGATTTCTTTTAGACTGCAAGGGAAGCTCAGCTTCCCCTATAATGTCAAAAAATGAATGGTCAAATGTGTACTATTGTGTTAACATTTTATTGACTAAAAATGCGTTAGAACACGTTCATCTCGAAGACGAGTTCATTCAGCAACACCTACATATAGCAGGTCGGCTGACTTGATTTCCTTCTCATACATTCCCGTAGGCTAGCGTCACAGTGCATTTCCCAGTTGAAGCCGAGCGTCCATTGACTTCAATCGGGCTGCTTTGAACAGTTTTTTTCAATGCTTAGAAACTAGATGGTCATTGGATAAATGCTGCGATTATGTCCCGCCCACGGATGCTCAGCATCTCTGGGGTGAATAGAAAAGTGGGCTGGCCTGGAGTCCGGGCGTCTGCGTAATGATTGGAGGACTGCATCTTCTTTAGATTGACAGCGATCTAGTACAATAAAAAGTCACTGACGCGGAAGCTATTCGAGCTCAGTCCCATCGCGGATTTTGGAAGTGTACTCGAGAGACAAACTGCTGTAACCTATTTCTTGGTATTTGCTTGGCGAAATTGCTATCCAATTTTCATCATACATTTCACAGTTTAACCTAATTCCCACATTTCCTCCGTCCATCGATGTCAGGTGCCTTGATACATGTGCGGGCGTGGTGTTTGGCCCTGGCCAGGCGGCCCGCTGCTGCCTCCACCCTGCCGCCGGTGGCAGTTCCTCCGCCTGCTCGTCGCCGAGGGCGTTCCCCTACCACCGCTCCCACTGGGCCTCCGCAGCAGCCTCCTGGCATGCCTCAGCATAGAGCTGGCCGCAGTAGGGACATCCAGCCCACTCCAGGCGCTGCCAAGCCAGGTGGCAAGCCACAGCGAAAGCATTCCGGAGCGGGCCGCTCAGGGATGGAGGAGGATGCTCTGGGAGTTGGTCACCGATCCACTCCCTCCCCTCGGGTGAGGGCCGGGTGGAGTCTTTGTTTGTGTGTGTGTCTGTTCCTCCACTGCTCCCAAAAGAAGCGGAGCAAGCGGTACCCAAACTCCAAAGAAAGAGCAAATTCCTCTGTTCCTGGGTTCCAACAGGGCGAGTCTGACGGTGTGCGACCCTGTAAGCCTTGCACCCCTCACCCCCCTCTTGTTCGCCAGTACGGCAGCTGGGTGCGGTTCGAGGACCCGGTCATCCGCCTTCTCACGCATCCCTGGCCATCTCGTGGAGACAGGTAAGTGTCGTACACCACACTCAGACCCTGCTTCGGGCCGCCTCCGTGCCTTCCGAGCCGGGTCCCTGTCCTCCACCTCGCTGCCCCACCTCGGGTACGTCCGTGGTTTCCTGGCCCCTGGCACGGTGTGTGTAAGCCTGAAGATGCTTCCTACCGCTCTAGCTGGCCCCGAAACTACCAGCAGACTCGGCTTGCGATTTCATTTTGCTTGGCTTCGCCCTGGCTCAGTGATATTTATCATACCTAGGTGTTGAGCTGAGATGCTCCTAAGATTAGTGATATTCTGCTGCTCCTGTCCTGTGCGCACGTCGCAGTCCTACTGGCGAAGGACATGATGTAGCCTCTCCTCCAGGCGATATGAAGACTGGTTTCTATAAACCCGTACTTAATATTACCCTAGATATGTGGTGGGTTATGGCTATCTTGGATCTGCGTCAATTGAAACGGGCCCTTTTTCGAAAGCCTCCGTTCAATTACTACACAGAAATGCATTTTCAAATGCTCCGTCCCCAAGGTTGGCCTGCAGCGTTCGACCTGAAAATCAGTACTTCAGATCTCTATCCTTCCGCTCCACAGACCATTCTGTGTTCTGGCGTCGAGGGTACGAAGTATCAGTACAAGTCCTACCCTTCGAGTGCTCCATAGCCAGTTGGGTCTTCAGGTCAACTGGGAGAGAGTAATCTTCGCCCACGGGCTGAGTATCTCTTTTTCAGTTCAGGAGAAGGACTCGGTCCAACACGTCTCTTCAAGAAGAGTGTGTTAGGCTAGTGCTAGAAGTGAGAAAGGGTCCCACTGAAAATTTCAGAGGCTCCTGGGGCATATGGTAGACGCTGCCGCTTAGCTTCCTCCATATTAAGACCGCTTCAGCACTAGTTTTATGATCGAGTCCAGAGGTGACCGTGGCAGAGCGGCACGCCCTGTATGATAAAAGATTACCCCGACCTGCCGCCAAACTCTCAGCCTGTGTTCAGACCTTCAGGCCCACTAACACCGACTGAGGGGCCATGTACAAAGGGCATGCTTTAACGGAGGCCCATGGTGACCTCCGACTGCATTGGTATTCGTTACCTCGAGTTGGCAGTTCACCTCGCTTTGAGCCACCGCTGCTCAGCGAGCTGGTACTGGTCAGAAAAGACAACATCGCGACCGTTGCGCTAAGCTTCCCTCGCATGTCACAACTCGCCCGTCACCTCCTCCTTGGAGTCAGAAGCTTTTGAGGTCGCTTCATTCCACTATAAAATTCTTCCGGCCTGCTCAATCATGCCGCCAAAGGACGGGGAGGTTAAGGTCGCTATCACAAGGATATGTGGTAGTGACCATCACTTCTGCAAGCACCCCTTAAGATAAGGCAGTTGTGCTTCGCTAGTTAGAAGTGGAACTTCTATGAGTCTTCTCTCCGTGAGGAGATCCTGAGAGCGTTCGGTCATTTCAGTGCTCTCTTTCCTGCAAGTTGGTTTGGAGTAGGCTGTTCCTTCACCCTCAACATGATACAAACATCATATGCAGAAGTACGTCCTGATCGTCAGGTTCCTGAGGGAGCAAGGGTCATCCCTGCACCCCTCTTTATCCTCTTGGGCCTATCTCTGGTGCTACTGCAATACAGAGACCGCTCCTGAGCCACTGCAGGCAGTGAGTTAAAAATTCTGTTTTTTAACAGTTCTCCTGCTCCCATGGTCTCTACTAGAGGGTAGGGACTTGCTCGCTTTCAGTCAACGACCTGTGCCTGGAATTCAGGCCGGCTATCTCTCACGAGCTGAGGCCCCGGCCTGGATATGTGCCCAAGGTTCCTACCTCTCCCTTAAACTGGGACCAGGTGGTGAGGCTGCAAGCGCTGCCTGGAGGAGGCAGACCCAGCCCTGGCTTTCTCTGTCCGTCCGCTTCATTGCGGTTTTACGTGCACAGAACGCAAGCCTTAGGACCTCAGACCAGCTCTTATCTGTTAAGGAAATCAGCAGAGAGGGAAGGCTGTTTCCAAGCGAGGTTGGCCCACTGAAAGTGGCTGCCTTCATCTTGGTGCAATTCCTGAGATGCTCATGTCCACTTAGGTTGTGAGCTCCTCTTAAATGAGTGTGTGCTCCCGCTTAGGCGTTACCACAGAGTGCTTCGCTGACAGCTATTCTAGAGTTGAAGGCTGGGCGACACCTTAGTCGAACCGCTGCTTCCCGTGGGCTCCCTTCACATGAAGCCAGTTTCACTGTAAGTTCATTGTGTCGGCTTGCTGCGCCATTCTCCTCCTATGGACTGGGTGCATGCGCAATTCTTGCTCCAGTTGAGTTCCCCTTTTTAGCCGAACCCTGTCGAGTTCCTCCATACCCTTCGGCAACGGACATGGCGGAACGTCCGAAGCCAGGCCTTTCACTCGTATACACTGGTGGAACCTGTGTTAGGCTGGGTCCATATGCTGTGATCCCTACGGCGATACCATATGTGTATTCTTCCACGGTACGGTTCCCAGCGGTGAGCCCGTGTCTTCCCTTGGCAGAGCCTGCTCTGCCGTCACTGTTCGGTTGAGTCTCCCCCCTGTTTAGGCTGGAGCCACCCCAGTGACATTCTATATGTTGTACTGCCCGGTCATCGCCCAGTTCATATGTGTATTCTCCACATGTTACCTCCCTTCGGGCAGGATGTGGCTTCCGCAGCGTCCCTTCCTTCCATGTTCAGGGAACGCTTTCCCAGTGGTCCTGTAGGAACAGCAGTGACTTCCCTGGCCTAAGCCCTGTCCCTTCCCTGCCTTAATTGCGGGGGGATCTGGAGGCTTTTGTCTAGGCACTGGAAGGTGGCAGCACTAGATAGCGTTTTAATTGGGATCCCAATCAGTCGACACGTCGACTACGTCGAACGTGAGCGACTGAAAGGGAACGTCTCAGTTACGTATGTAACCTTCGTTCCCTGAAGGAGGGAACGGAGACGTAGTCCCGTCGCCACTATTGCTGGACCACTGCTGACTCCGAGTTACGCTCGGCTCCTCATCGAAAAGCAACTAGTGCGTGCATCCACTTCCGTATTTATACCCGCACCGCGGGGGCGGAGTGTGCATTGCATTTCACGCACGCCAATTACATTGGCTCGTTTTAATAGTACTCGAAGATGACAGGCTCTCTAAGCGTGATCCCAATCAGTCGACACGTCGACTACGTCTCCGTTCCCTCCTTCAGGGAACGAGGGTTACATACGTAACCGAGACGTTCCATCTGGTTGAGATTTGGAGTCATCACGCCGGTATGGAGACGGGTTTGTTGAGGACCAGTATCGATGGCTGTCGTGTCGATGAGGCCTTCACATGGCTGATGAGTCTGACGCTTCAGGAATGCGTTGTGGAAGTGTCTAGGCACAGGTCCACGATCTGATCTGGATACGGTTGACTACAGTAAACCTGGGAATAAACAGAAAAACTTACATTAGCGTTGATGCCATTCATCTTTTGATGTGACAAAAGATGAAATGGAGCGCAACTGGAAGAAAACTAAACTAGAGGTATTTCGGATTTCGTGGAAAGAGAGCTCGATTGCTTACAGAGAGGCTTTAAAAGCTGCTAGATCTGCTTATTTTTCAAACCTATTAGAAGAAAATAAACATAATCCAAGGTATTTATTTGAAACAGTGGCTAAACTAACGAAAAAGAAAGCTTCAAGCTCAGAAGTGTCCAAGCAACACAGCAGTGATGACTTTATGAACTTCTTCACTTATAAGATTGATAATATCAGGGACAAAATTATAACTATGCAACCGTCTACCACAGTATCGCATCAGGAAGTGCATTGTAGTCTCCCTGAGGAAAAATTTGATTCATTTGTTGCTATAGGAGAGGAAGAATTCAGCAAACTCGTTAATTCATCTAAATCGACAACTTGTATGTTAGATCCTATACCGACTAAGCTACTGAAAGAGATGTTTTCAGAGGTCACATATCCTCTTCTTAATATCATTAATTCATCTTTGTCTCTAGGATACGTACCAAAAACCTTTAAACTGGCTATGATAAAACCGCTTGTTAAAAAAACACAACTTGATCCTACAGAATTAGTCAATTACAGGCCGATCTCGAATCTGCCTTTTCTGTCAAAGATATTAGAGAAAGCAGTATCTTCACAACTGTGTTCCTTTCTAGAAAGAAATGATATCTGCGAGGATTTTCAGTCCGGATTTAGACCGTACCATAGTACTGAGACCGCTCTCATTAGAGTCACAAATGATTTGCTCTTATCATCCGATCGTGGTTGTATCTCTCTATTAGTGTTACTCGATCTTAGTGCTGCATTTGACACAATTGACCACAACATTCTTTTAAATAGACTAGAAAACTATGTGGGCATTAGTGGAATTGCACTAGCATGGTTTAAATCATACTTATCTGACCGTTATCAGTTTGTAGCAGTAAATGAAGAGATGTCTTATCGATCACAAGTTCAGTATGGCGTACCACAAGGCTCAGTACTAGGACCGTTGCTGTTCACTCTGTACATGCTACCATTAGGAGATATCATTAGAAAACATGGAGTTAGCTTTCACTGTTATGCCGATGATACTCAGCTGTATATTTCTTCAAAACCCAACGAAACTTACCAATTCACAAAATTAACAGAATGCATAGCTGATATAAAAAATTGGATGACTAGTAATTTCCTACTACTAAATTCTGAAAAGACAGAGATTCTAATTATTGGACAAAAAACTTCCACACGTAATAACCCAGAATACTGTCTAACACTTGATGGCTGCTCTGTCAAGTCTTCGTCGTCGGTTAGGAACCTGGGTGTGCTCTTTGATACCAACCTTTCTTTTGAAAGCCACGTGTCTAGTATCTGTAAAACTGCATTTTTCCATCTTAAAAATATATCTAAAATACGCCATATGCTCTCATTGGGAAATGCGGAACAATTAGTTCATGCGTTCATGACCTCAAGGCTAGATTATTGTAATGCTCTACTGGGTGGTTGCCCTGCACGCTTAATAAATAAACTACAGCTAGTTCAAAACGCCGCAGCTCGAGTTCTTACCAGAACCAGGAAATATGACCATATTAGCCCGGTTCTGTCAACACTGCATTGGCTCCCTATTAAACATCGTATACATTTTAAAATATTGTTGATTACCTACAAAGCACTAAATGGTTTAGCTCCGCAGTACTTGAGCGAGCTCTTAACGTATTATAGTCCTTCACGTCTATTGCGATCTCAAAATTCCGGCCAGTTGATAATACCTAGAATATCTAAATCGACTGCAGGCGGTAGATCCTTTTCCTATTTAGCACCAAAACTTTGGAACAGTCTTCCTACCATTGTCCGGGAAGCAGACACACTCTGTCAGTTCAAAGCTAGACTAAAAACACATCTCTTTGACCTAGCATACACATAACACACTATAGACTTCTATAATTCAATGTTAGGCTGCATAGATTAGGTCAGCCGGAACTGGGAACACTTCCCTTAAATCTTGATGTACTCGCTACATCATAAGAAGAATGGCATCTACGCTAATATTAGTGTCTTTGTTTATCCCGAGGTTTTCCCGCAGCCTGCCGGATCCAGGCCGTGTCCAGATCTGACGAAGGAGATCCGCCTGGACCAGATGACAATGCAGTGCTGAAGTGTCCACTATCCTCTCCCTATGGAGGATCCCTTTCCCACTCTACAGATAAAGCGTTGTGAATTCCGGCTCGCGTACCCCGAAGTGATAAAATAAAACAAAATTCTGTATCAAAATTTATAGGCAAGAAAAGTAGTTTGTTTAGGCTGGGTTGTATGAATTATAAACCTGCGCACATATTTTAAAAAGCACATAACTATAGAATCCATTCTGAATGAGCATGTGAACGCCGTCAGCGTTAATCACAGGTTCGCGTTTAAAGTCTGATCATTTCGACGGAGGTGAATCAATCAAAGTTAACTTTAGCTGGAAATAACATTATTCAAGAACCGCTATAATGCCAAAACAATCTGTTACCTTAAATTATATGTTTATCTCTGTAAAGCTGCTTTGAAACAATCCATTGTTAAAAGCGCTATATAAATGAAGATGACTTGACTTGACTTGACTTGACGAGTACATCAGGTGTTATAGGAAGTGTCCCTAGTTCCGGCTGACCTAATCTATGCTGCCTAATAATCATTTAACTGATTTGAATAATAATAATGTTCTATGTGAATGCCAGGTTAAAGATATGTGTTTTTAGTCTTGTCACACCATTGGACTGATTTCATACTGCTTTACGATGCAATCATGCAGAGTGTTCCAACAGCATTAATCAACGCAGGTTCTCATTCCCTCTTAGACATATATTCCATCTTTAACTCAATACCGTATAATAAAAATGTAGTTCTTATGTTAAACCACTACTCGGTAGTACACAGTGGAAATCAGTAATATAGTGACTCCAAAACACTGTGCCACATAAAGTATAAAAGCTTCTGTGTGGATAAATATGTGATCAAATGTCTGCTTTCTCTAGAGGCAACGTGTCCTCTAAACACAACAGTGGAAGACTCAAAAATTGAGCAATTCCCTGACATTAAAGGTCCTGTCGAACATGGAAAAAAGTTAATATTTTCATGCATTGGACAAGGGCTGATATTAAAAGGACAGAGAGAAATCACCTGTCAATCAAATGGAGAATGGAGCAGCCCTTTCCCTAAATGTGAAGGTAATGCAACATAAAGTAAAAGCCTTGGATTGGACAAACATAGATCAATGATAGATCTGTTGTTCACTTGAAGGATACTTAATTGATCAGATCTTTCTGTTCTTTAGAGGTAATGTGTGTCGCAAACCTGCCAGTAAACATGAGATCAGACGTCACTGAGGACGGACACCCAGGGCCTGAGGTTTCTATCAGACCTGGACACACAATAACTCTTTCATGTGTTGAGAAGGGAACAAAATTACAAGGACAGCGTAAAATCATCTGCTTGTCAAGTGGAGAATGGAACGTCCCATTTCCTAAATGTGTAAGAGGTAAGGTTCACAGGTTTACTAGTCAAGTTTTTTTAGCAGTGTTTGTAAGCATCAATATTGCTCATATTAAAGTGCAAGGTCACCCCTTTTTGTATTGTTACAATGTCTGTAGTATATGTAAATGAACAAGGCTCAAACTTGCGACCATTTTGGTTGCATATGCCCACGAAATTAAATCTCTGCGACCCCAAAATTTATTTGGCAGCATTTGTATGGCAAGGAATTTCTATTTTAAATTAATAACATACAGACATGATAGCAATGATGTCATTTTCTAATTGTCTGCCAGGTTGCTCTGAGATCCCAGAGGTGGAGAATGCAGAAGTTTCTCTAAGCTCAAGGAAAGACAACTACTCTGATGGTGATACACTTGACTACAACTGCAAACATGGCTATGCATCTCCACTAAAAATCACCTACATGTGTAGTAATAATAAATGGACTAAATTGCGTGGTGCAAAATGTTCACGTAGGTATACAAGACACACACACAAAGTTTAGAAATTAGTGGACTACTCTAAAAATACTTTAACTCTAGTTGTATGCATTCAAAATAATCAGAGTAACTTATTATCATGTTCATTTGACTTGGAAAGCTGATTTCTCAGAACTCTGAATTGTATCTTTTGTTTCTGATTCACGATCAGTCAAACGCTGTGAGCTGCCTGAAGATATTCCAAATGGTCAATACACTATTGTGAGTGGCAGCAACTTTGTTTTTGGAACAACCATCAAGTATATCTGCAGAGATGGGTGAGTATGTAGGCCTATGAGTTTATATCTAGACAGATCTGTTTGAAAAAATAAATAAATAAATCTTATAGATATATTTGTCAAGCTACCAGATGATGAGTCGATTTGACACCAGAACATGTCGGTATGGTGGATGGGACAATCAATTACCTGCCTGTGAAGGTACGGAAAAAGTTACATACGGTACACTTAAAAAGTAAGGGTCAAAAGTGGGTTTTCATGGAAGAACATTTTTTGGTTCTCCAAAAGACCTTTCAGTGAACAGTTCTTAAAAGTACCCTTTTTTTCTTAGTGTGAAGATCATTTAAAAAATCTGAAGAACCATTTTCCACTATAAAGAACCTTTTGTGGAAAGGAAAGGTTCTATGGATGTTTAAGGTTCTTCATGGAACCAGATGTCACTAACTTTTCATTTTAAATGTGTAAACAGTGCATTAGACCTATATTTTCCTTCTTTGACTTCACAAAAATACAGGTGACATTAGATTGTTGTCTTTATTTCATGAGTTCACACTTACAAATAAGTCAGATAGAATAAATGCGTATTTGGCGTGCTGTTCGAGGAGAGGGCTCCGGGCTCGGTATGTGGCCCGAACCCAGAGTACTCCCCCCCCCCCCGTATTGCTGGTTAAGAAGTAACCAGGCGAGTGTGAGGAGACTGGGTGGTGGAGGGATGCTGAAAAACTGTCGAGGAACATTGGTGAGTCAAATGAGTATATAGATAGGTCTCCAACTCAAGCTGATTGGATAGACATGTTGATTACTGATTGTCGAAAGCTGGTTGGAATGATGTGATAATTGGATCAATTATTTGAACGTGCTCCTCCCGAACTTTGTTGATAAAACATCATATTTTGAATATCCTAAATTATTTTTTAACTGTTTAAGAGGCTGGACCACCTGATGTAACTGCATTGGTTACTACATGGATTTTGCCATCTGAGGTCCTGAAACTAGACTTTTCCTTTTTTCTTCTTTTTTTAGAGATATCGTGTGTCCCAGACAAGACAGAGGAAAACATGCGAGTGGAGGGACTCCCTGATTATGTTGAATTAGTCAGATATGGACACAGGTTGACATTTTCATGTGTTGTTCGTGGTCAGATTTTACAAGGACCGAAAGAAATCACCTGCCAGTTGAATGGGCAATGGAGCAGCCCATTTCCCAAATGTGTAGGTAAGGACACAAAGGGTATATTCAAATTTAATATAACAAAAGACGTAGTACATATCTATTAATAAGACTTTATATATAGGGTAAACGTACCTATTAAGCTCAAGTACCCATTAAGCACACTTCCATATGTCAGATCAGATTATAATAAGAAAAAATTTGTTTTATCCTACTTGATGTCTTAACCAATTGATGTGTTTGTTACTACATACCTCCTGTAATTTCAAGCAAATCAGACCATTGCACACTGAGATATGGGTATCTATGTGTTCACACTGTCTGGTGGCCATTTTGAAAGCTGTCTGAAAACTTTCACCAAAAGAGGAGACCCTTAAAAGTGCATTTTTAAAATGTTTAAGCCTTTATTTTGGGTTAGTATAACTACTTGCTGCAAAATTAAGAGATTAATGTTTAGACCTTTGCATATTATAATCTATGATACCCTATCTGGGAAATAATTACGATAGATCCAAAAGATAGTTTTAGCAACATAACGCAGATGCTACAGAACATAGTTACCTTACTAGCTGTATAAGATTGTGTGCTACACTAATATATTACTTCACAGGCATTAATGGCTTGTACTTTTAAATCCAAAATATAATAAATTTACAGTTTTTTGATGGTCTGTGATTTTACACTGCTTTAATTTTAATAATATTTCATATTATTATAAGGTGAGCTTAAAGGGTGCACTACAATGAAAATCACAGCGCTTCAGTGTGACATCAATTAGAAAAAGTATAATTTCACAGATATTGTAAATAAGAGTTGTTCATATTAAGATATGTGTTAAAGTGATACATGACCTAGATTATTTATTTAGAAAAATATTGTCCTTTAAATTTTACGTAATATTTATTCATTCAAAATTGTTGCTGCTCCAATTAAGCTCAGTGTGTGCTCCCTTTAAGCTCATCCACATTGAACGTCTATGTAAATACCTTATAAATAGACTTGATGGTTGTCACTTTAAGTTAATCTTTATAAGATAATTAATAACTTATTTTTTTCACAGCCTTGAGATGACAAAATCTACACAGAATTATAGTTTATTCTGATATAACGACTTCAGAGCTCTTACACATACACACGGGAGCGTTTGAAAGCAGGTGTCTGTCAGCGGATCAGTTTATCAGTGGATATATTAGGGGTCCTCTGATAGACGCCTGCTTTCAAACACTGATAAGAAAAGCGGTGTCAGAATCAGAGGTGTTTAAAGGAGTAGTTCACTTTAAAATGAAAATTACCCCATGATTTACTCACCCTCAAGCCATAGGTGTATATGACTTTCTTCTTTCAGAAGAATACAATCGGAGTTATATTAATAAACACCCTGACACTTCCAAGCTTTAAAGTGGCAGTGAATTGCAACCATCAGTTTGAAGCTCAAAAAAGTGCATCCATCCATCGTAAAAGTGCATCTATCATGATAAAAGTGCATCTATCCATCATAAAAGTGCATCTGTCCATCATAAAAGTGCATCTGTCCATCATAAAAGTGCATCGGTCCATCATAAAAGTGCATCTGTCCATCATAAAAGTGCATCTGTCCATCATAAAAGTGCATCTATCCATCATAAAAGTGCATCTGTCCATCATAAAAGTGCATCTGTCCATCATAAAAGTGCATCTGTCCATCATAAAAGTGCATCTGTCCATCATAAAAGTGCATCTGTCCATCATAAAAGTGCATCTATCCATCATAAAAGTGCTCCACACTCCAAACTCATGGCTTTGCTTCAGAAGGCCTTCATTAACTCCCCGGAGCAGTGTGGAGCACTTTTATGATGGATAGATGCACTTTTATGATGGATGGATGCAATTTTATCATGATACTTTAATTATCACCAGTTGCGTAAGTTGCGCTTTAGACGCAAGTGGAGTACCAGATCTGATCTTTTAGAATCTGTGCTTGATTTTAGAGTTCTGTTGCTTTTGTGATTGACTCTGTACCTTCAAATAAAACATTTTTCAATTATTCTTTAAAAAGGTTGCTTAAAATAAACATAAAACATGTTTTGAGCTTATTTATTACGCTGTGAGCTGCCTGAAGATATTCCAAATGGTCAATACACTATTGTGAGTGGCAGCAACTTTGTTTTTGGAACAACCATCAAGTATATCTGCAGAGATGGGTGAGTATGTATGAGTTTATATCTAGACAGATCTATTTGAAAAAAAAAAAAAAAAAAATCTTATAGATATATTTGTCAAGCTACCAGATGATGAGTCGATTTGACACCAGAACATGTCGGTATGGTGGATGGGACAATCAATTACCTGCCTGTGAAGGTACTGAAAAAGTCAAATACACAAGGGTCAAAAGTGGGTTTTCATGGAAGAACATTTTTTGGTTCCCCAAAAGACCTTTCAGTTAACAGTTCTTAAAATAACCCTTTTTTTCTTAGTGTGAAGATCATTTAAAAAATCTTTTAAACCATTTGGAACCATTTTCCACTATAAAGAACCTTTTGTGTGGAAAGAAAGGTTATATGGATGTTGAAGGTTCTTCATGGAACCAGATGTCACTAAATAACCTTTATTTTTAAGAATCTAAACAGTGCATTAGGCCTATATTTTCATTTTTTTACTTCACACAAGTGACACAAGTGACATCAGATTGTTGTCTTTCACTTTAGAGGTTAAATGTGTCGCAAACCTGCCAGTAAACATGAGATCAGACGTCACTGAGGACGGACACCCGGGGACTGAGGTTTCTATCAGACCTGGACACACAATAACTCTTTCATGTGTTGGGAAGGGAACAAAATTACAAGGACAGAGTAATATCATCTGCTTGTCAAGTGGAGAATGGAACGTCCCAATTCCTAAATGTGTAAGAGGTAATGTTCACAGGTTTACTAGTCAAGTTTTATTAGCAGTGTTTGTAAGCATCAATATTGCTCATATTAAAGTTTAGGTTCGCCGATTTTCAGCCCTGTTTTGTATTGTTACGTTGTCTGTAGTATATGTAAATGAACAATGTTTACTCTTTCTCTGTTTTACCTGGACAGAGAAATTCCCTTTTATTCGTCAGAAAAAGTCTGCTGGATGATGATAAATACTCCAAGGCTTTTGTGAAAAGATCAGATTGTATTTTTGTATTCCTGCCCACAAACAGTTGGATCGACAGAGGGTTATTAACGGAACAGTTATTATAAGAGTAGGTTTATCACTGAAATCTGTATGGTTGTCTACTTTTTAAACAGCATTATGGTAAAAATTTAACACACTGGCAACAGCTTTCTCTACACGACACTGTATTCCTTCAGGGAGTTGGACAGAACTGATGGAACAGCAGTTTCTTTCAGTTTTTCCCCTCTGTTTGTCCTTGACTCTGTTTGTCCACTGTGTTCGTTGTCATCGAGTTTGAAAGGGAAACTACAGACGTGGAGGTTTTTCAGATTTTCTGTCGCTATGTTTTAAGAAGTTGCTAAGAAGTATTTCCTACTAAAGCAAGGCTGTATTTGACTCTGATCAAGTCTATCCAATAGGAGCAGACTGGTGGGAGTGGCCTTGGTTGGCAACATGCCCAGTGCATTATGCGTGTTGACTTTTTCCTATACCTATTTGGCAAAAGGAAAGACAATGGTCCCTTTTTCTCTGTTTTCTCTAGTCAGGTAGCACCAATTACAACAAAAAATGTGCCTTTCTACCATAAAGACAGCCATGTTTCATTGAAAGTCATTATGCTAGCAGAGAATTACTTCTTTAAAGTAAATGCTCAACTTTGGTACTTTAATTCAACAGCAAAACAACCTTTGCACTAGCTCCGTGATGGCGAGTTTTGCATGGATAAATGCAACTTAAACTTTCTTCAGAATGTCTAATTTAGATCTAGTTTATATTCTATTCTATTATATATATTGAAAAATCCAACCCCGTTCTCTTCAAAGCAGAAAGTCATTTTCTTCAAGCCTTTTATTAAAATTACCTTATATTCTCACATTAATGTAATGCGCATTACATTAAAAACATGTTCTGTTGTTTAAGGCCATGAAAAAAGCATCTGGCTGATATTGAGATATGTTAATGCCATATTTACTTGATATAAAAACAGTCTAAAAAATGTCTTTGCCCTCAGAGAAATGTGAGCGACCACCACAAGTAGACTCTGCAGATACAACAGAAATGACAAAAACTGAATATAATTCAAGGGAGAGAGTTGAATACATCTGCTTTAATAAATACACACTGGATCTGCGTCACCCCTACTCTAAATACTTGACCTGTGAACAAGGCGAATGGAGTGGCAACATTAAGTGTTTAAGTAAGTATGAACACTAAACTATATACTGTAAGACATGTAAGGCTTTTCTTTATACTGTGTTTGTTTATGATTGTTTGTAAGTTTGATGTAACCTTGAAGTTGTAGGTTGTGCTGATGAATCAATGAATGTATATTGTAACAGTGACAGTGAGATGTTGTGTTTGTTTCAGAGCCTTGTACAGTGACGTTGGAGGAAATGGATGACAGAGGTATAGAGCTGCGATGGGTTGGACGGCAAAAGATATTCTCACCACATGAGGACAGAATCACCTTTGCATGTCAGAGGGGCAAACGTTTAATAGGCAGTAACAGTAACCTAATACAATACTGTAATGATGGAGTGATGATTTTGCCTGAGTGTGTGAGACAAAGAGAATAAAACATCACTGATGCATAAGCTGTACTACAAATGGAGCAAATCAAAATAAACCCTTTTTCCGAAGTCAGTTTCGTTGTTTGGGAATTCTTGCAATTAAACTAAATAAATGATAAAAAGCAACATGTTTAAAATATGCATGTATGAAAACGACATTAACTCGTTTAATGCCAGCTAAGTGAGCATTTGTGTACAATGCAAAAAGCCTGTAAGACCAAAGAGAAAGCTGCAAATAGTCATACATATTATATATATATATATATATATATATATATATATATATATACACTGTATATATTGTCAGCCACACCCTCAGCACCAGATTCCTACGCATGCTCCCAATCACCTGATTACTGATCAGCACTGCATCCAATCATCACTGCAACATAAAAGCACACTCACTTTAATTCACTCTAGCCTGGGGTGCTTCTCAATATCCCTCCTCCGTCCATATGACCCGGAAACAGATCGAGCTCAGCCATCTTGAAGGACATCTCAATTCTTATTTGTGCATCCTCGTTTGCTTTTGTAAAGTCCGGCTCGATTGGGCCAAATGCGGCATCCAATCAGCGGAAGAAGGTTACTCTGCGTATTTCTTGCCTTTCCTTTCACGCAACACAACAAGATTAAATGCAATATATTTTCTCATATGTTTTGACTCATTAATTCATCTGACTCCATAAAATGAATAGGTTTTAATGATATCCGTGCATCATTAAACGTTAGCGAGTGTTTGATTATTCTTTTCAACACTGATTTTAGTTTATCCGCAATCAGGAAACTATATCGCTCAGCAGTCCTTCTCCGAAGGCCGCACGACACACTCCCGTCAGTTCCAATAACCAATTCAGAGGTAATTTGACTAAATATCTAGGATCTGCCGTATTCACACGTACAATCAAAGATATATATACAAGTCCCCTTGAACGCCTCCTCTAGAAATTAAATTAATGTGTTACTTTAGTAGGGACAATTGACCACCATGAAAGGAAACAGTTCATCAACTCAACTTCTCTTAAAATGGCTTCAGGTCAAGCCCGTGGTGTGTAAACCACGCACGTTTATCCAAAGTAATCACTAACTTAAAACAGTGGATATGGACACACCCAAACCTAGGTTGATTAAACAGCGTTTGCTGATTCTAGGCGGAAATAACTTGTCCGCTCTTTCATGTACACGTAAAATGGTATCGGATATTAGCCGTCGCTAAACTGACGCGAAAGATGTGGAAATATACGAATCCAATAATCTAGGGAAAAACAGTCTTTCAGAGTCACTCAGAATAAAATCAAACGTTTACAATTTATTGATCAGGTAATGAAGCAATAATTCAAAATCCAATTCAAAAGGATAAAATCGTCAGTTAAACATTTCATCACAATGATTCCGAAATCACAGAATTTGTAGAAATTATTACCTGTCAATAGAGTTACACACAGCGATTGTGAGGGCAGTCAACCTACAGACTCCCCGAACTTTTCTGCTCTTTTTCCTTATATACCCAGATAATTCAATTGTTACCAAATGGTGATGTCTGTCATTATAATTAGATTTTGGTTGTCTATTCAGGGGATCACACTGTGAGGTCTGCCTGATTTTACATACAGGAGGTAGTTTGAATCAGGCTATTATGGGACACATCACTTTTCTCACATTTCATAACTTCTTTTAGCTTTTCATCATGGGAGAATGAGACCACTTTACCAGGCGCATTGTGACACTTGAAAAGACACCAAACATGAGTAGTTACATTTTGTACACACATAACATTGCATAAGGTTTCAGTGTATTTCAGGTGAGGAGGAGGGGGATGTGGGGGAGATAGTGTGGGTGAAGTGTGAACTGCACTGTGTGCTGCGTCTCCAAAGTTCCTGTTACATATGCAAGAGGGAGTTACATATTCAAGAGTTAGTTCAAGTGTTAATTCCCAGGAGGGCCTTTTGTCACATTGAGGGGTCGACCAGACATACTGGCACCAGCCTTACACTTTCCTCGCTTCCTTTACTCGCGTCTCAGCTCCACCCCCTGCAGGATGCGAGGGAAGGCTGCAAGGAAAGAAAATGAGGACAGAGGAATCGAATGAAAGTTTTTTTTATACATTGGAATACTTGTTCACTCGAGCGTCACTTCACTGCGCCATCAGCAGCGCTCAAAGGATCTGCCCTTAAGTTGTTGAAGTTTGGTTATTTAAGAAATTAGTAATAAATAATAATAAAGCAAGATACCCTGTTGAATTATGTGAGATGTGTGGTTTATATAAACTGCAAAGGTAAAGTATCAATTAAAATGATTGTGAACGACGTGAAGGGGGAGGAGAATTCATACGTGCGTCACGTTTAGTCGATAAAACACTTCCGCAAAGCATACAACTGTGCATCCTCGCTCATGACTCCTCTGGAAACCTCACTCCTCCATCCTCGACTCCTCGCGGTGCAATTAGAGAATTGAGATGTCCTTCAAGATGGCTGAGCTCGATCGGTTTTTCCGGGTCATAGGATGGAGGACGGAGGATCGAGGAGACGAGGAGGGATATTGAGAAGCACCCTCTAATTGCATCGCGAGGAGTCGAGGATCGAGGAGGCTTCCAGAGGAGTCATGAGTGAGGATGCACAGGTGTATCCTATGCGGAAGAGTTTTATCGACTAAACGTAATGCACGTAAATTCTCCTCCCCCTTCACATCGGTCACAAACACTTTAATTTGTACTTTACCTTAGCAGTTTATATAAACCACACATCTTACATATTTCAACAGGCAAATTGTGCTATGGGATTCCTGCCGATTACAAATGTGACCACTGACATATTTATATGTATTCTGACCATGAGTTGGGAGCAATAATACATAAATAACATAACTTTTCATATTTATAGGCCTATTCATTAAACATCTGTATTGGCATGTTTTCTATGCTTACAGAGCTGACAAGTCTATTTTAAATACATAAAACAATGTAGACTCTTCAAACTAAAGATAACATTTTGGTCACAAATGGAATTAAATAGATTAAATTGTAAACCTCCAGCTAATATTAATGCACAAACATAGACCAAGTAACAGTTCTGTGCTGTTTAAGCTCAGACATTTTTTGTGAGCCTTTTTGCATTCAAACTCAATAGTTTAATTGGAATGTGAATTTTTGCAGTACATCTAAGTCATATTATTGTCTCAAATAATACAAAATTACAGATTTTGACCTCAAATAAAAGAACACTGTCCAGTTTTCATAGCCTAATCATTGGGGGTGGAGCTGAGTCCTGTTTGATGGGCCGGATGGAAGGGGGAGATTGCCTTTACATTACACGGGCTTCAAAGATTCATATCGCAACTTGTCCTAAGATTGTTCATGAATAAAGCTTTTGGAAAACAGGTAATATCAGAATTCTTCATCCATACTATTTTAGGTTTAATACTAAAAATATAGGAAATAAGAAAGGTGTAATTCTTTCAATTCTCCATGTTCAGTCGATACTGTTTATTAGTCTTGTTAACTGTACTAAGCAATCTTTCATGTCTTACAGTTTAAAATGAAATATTTTAAGAGAGTTCTCTTTCTTCTATTAATGATCGTGGATGTCTCAACAGATGCTCAAGGTAACACAATACAAAAAATAGCTAAAGCATGTTTTATGTTGTACAAAAAAAAGCATGTTTTTTTTATATAAATAAGTGTTTATTTATAATGCCTGTCTGAATTGATACTGCTTTTGTTCATTTTCCATTAAATCCAAATGTGGGTCTAAAATTCCAGTATAAAACTGAAGTATTACTGATTTTATCAATAGTATATACTATCATGGCATACATAAGTATATTTCAAATATACACTTCAGTATGGTTTTGATGTCTTAGGGCATTTTTTCCCCTCCTTTTCATGTCATTAGTTTGTGTCAAATACAATTAAACTGCTCCTTATTCAGTAAAACTATAGCATCTATCTTTTTCTATTAATTGAATTGTATTTCTTCTTCTACAGAAGTAACATGTGAGGGCGAACAACTCATCAATGTTGACGTTTTAATTGGACATCCAGGTACCATTTCACCCTATAAACCTGGACATATCTTAGTTTTTCGATGCACAGATGTGAACCTGAAGATGTACGGCCAACGAACAATTGAATGCCTGTCAAGTGGAAAATGGGATAACCCATATCCAAAATGTGGAGGTATGAAAAGACACTGCAGTAATATAAGCTTTAAATATTTAAGGTTTGTTTTACTAATGAAATGTTTTTTTTATATAATGTTGAAAAAATAACATTGTAATTTATATAAAACAATTAATGCATTATTTTATGTTTTATTCAGTAAAACATCTACCATTCCCATGCACACATGAACTCTGTCCCAAACTGCCAAATACTTTAAGATTTTGTTTGCTGTCGTATTTTATCTCTTAGTGTGAGTTAATTAACAACTAACTAGCCTCAGTCTACACTACAGCGAAAGTAAAAAAAAAAAAAAAAAATTAGATGCTGGTGCGATTGGAAATTTACCAGATAGCCTATTGTGGTTGTAGGGCAAAGCTAATTTTGTGAACTAATATGATTTCCACATATGGAAAAAAAAACTGTAGGTCTTATAGTTGACATTGTATATTTAGAAATATGACATATATTCTTATAAATAGATACGTCCAGATAAGGACACTGCAGTGAGCATGTCCTCTAAAAACAACAGTGGCAGACTTAATAATGGAGCGATTCCTGAACTCAAGGGTCCAGTAACTGGACTCCAGTTAAACCTGGACACGGTTTTATATTTTCATGCATAAAATTCAAATGTGGTTCTAAAATTATTTCAATCAGACCTGGACACATAATAACTCTTTCATGTGTTGGGAAGGGAATGAAATTACAAGGACAGAGTAAAACCACTTGCTTGTCCCATTTCCTAAATGTGTAAGAGATAAGGTCACATTAGGTAAAAGCATTTAATTAGTTGTCAGTACTTTTTACATCATTTTTGCTCGTATTAAAATATACAGTATGTTCAAATTGAAACGTAACTCATTGGCATGGAAGTCTCTCTTGACTTGGACCAGGAAGCAACATAGTTACGGACTTGCAATGTGGCAGCGGGTTTTGCATGGATAAACCACTTGAATTTTCTTCAGAAAAATTAAAGGGTCAAAAGTGAGTTTTCACAGAAGAACCGTTTTTGGTTCCCCAAAAGACCTTTCAGTGAACGTTCTTGAGTTCTTAAAAGTACCCATTTTTCTTAGTGTGAAGATCATTTAAAAAAATCTGAAGAACCATTTTCCACAATAAAGAATATTTTGTGGGGAGGAAAGGTTCTATGGATGTTAAAGTTTCTTCATGGAACCTAATGTCAGTTAAGAAACTTTATTTTTAAGAGTGTAAAGGGTGCATTAGGCCTATATTTGGCCTATATTTACTTGTACTAAAACACAAACACAAAAATGCAGGTATCAGATTGAATCTTTCTTTACATTTTGAATATCCTAAATTATTTTTACCTTAAGTGGATGGGCGGCCTGATATAAATGCTTTGGTGCTTGTGGATTTTGCCATCTGAGGTCCTGAAACTTGACTTTTCCTTTTTTCTTCTTTTTTTAGAGATATCGTGTGTCCCAGACAAGACAGAGGAAAACATGCGAGTGGAGGGACTCCCTGATTATGATGAATTAGTCAGATATGGACACAGGTTGACATTGTCATGTGTTGTTCGTGGTCAGATTTTACAAGGACCGAAAGAAATCACCTGCCAGTCGAATGGGCAATGGAGCAGCCCATTTCCCAAATGTGTAGGTAAGGCCACAAAGGGTATATTCAAATTTAATATAACAAAAGACATATGACACTCAAATAAATAACACTCTGTATATAATATTTGTATATAGCATTTTGCATATAACTTCAAAATATTTTATATAATTCATATGAATGTGCTTATATTATTTTATAATATTATACATTCTATTTTATTATATTTCAGGTTGTATTCTTTTAATATATTATAGTCTACATTTCATTTTTATACTATTTATTTTTTTTACACTTTTTTTACATAAATAATTAATATATTTATATTATTTTATATTATACAATTCCTTTATGACCATGTATTTTGCTACAATTCTTTTATTGTTAAATATTTGATTTTATACAATAATTTTGTATATGCTAGGTAAAATGCAGCATAGGAAGAAAAAAAATTGTTTCAGAGATTCACATAAAGGAATTAGATTTCCCAGTAGTAGATATGCTGTCCGACTTTATGTGACGTTGTGTCACAGAGCGATGTGCTGACCCTGCAAGTATGTCATAAGAATCCTAGAATCTTTTCCTATTAATAATCATTTAAACTAGACATATTCTGATCTATTCATACTTATGCAAGCAACATTTAAAACGGAAATATGGTATCTCAAGCAAAATATCAGACCTTAGTCAGGATAGACACCATACTGAATTTTTCATTAGGTTGTTAGGGATAGACGTATACTCCATCTTTAAAGGGATGGTTCACCCAAAAATGAAAATTCTGTCATCATTTACTCACCCTCTAGTTGTTATAAGCCTGTGTTAAATTCTTTCTTCTCCTGAAGACAAAAAAAAAGATATTCTGAAGAATGTTGGAAACCAAACAGTGCCTTTCCCCATTAACATCCACAGTATGGGAAACATATTATGGGGTATATCCTGGTTGGATGGGGTATATCCGGTGCAACCCACCGTTCCCTGAAGGAGGGAACGGTGGACGTAGTCGACGTCGACTGAAATGGGATCACGCCAGGGAGCCAGTCATCTTCGAGTACTATTGAACGAGCCAATGGAATTGGTGTGCGTGACTTACATCACAGACTCCGCCCCCGCGGCGCAGGTATAAATACGGTAGTGGATGCACGCACTAGTTGCTTTTCGTTGAGGAGCCGAGCGTAACTCGGAGTCAGTGGTGGTCCAGCGGTAGTGGCAAGGGGACTACGTCCTCCGTTCCCTCCTTCAGGGAATGGTGGGTTGCATACGCAACCAGGACGTTCCCTTTCAGACGAGAACGTCAGACATGGTCAACGTAGACTGAAATGGGATCAACCATTGAAAACGGCACTAAAGCTGCCACCTTCCAGTGCCTAGACAAAAGCCACCTGATCCCCCCACAATTTAAGGCGGAGAAGGGACAGGGCTTAGACCAGGGAAGTCACTGCTGTTCCTACAGGACCACTGGGAAAGCATCCCCTGTACATGTGGAAGCCACATTCTGCCCGAAGGAAGGTAACGTGGAGAATACACATATGAACTGGGCGGAGACCGGGCAGTACAACATATGGAAGGTCACTGGGGTGGCTCCAGCCTAAGACAGGGGGGAGACTCAACCGGCCAATGAGGGAAAACACAGGCTCACCGTAGGGAGCCGTACCGTGGAAGAATACGCATATGGGATCACCGTAGGGATTGCAACATATGGACCCAGCCTAACACAGGTTCCACACTGCTTACGAGTGGAAGGCCTAACACCGGGCGTTCCGCCACGTCCGATGTCGGAGGGGTGCGGAGGAACTCGACAGGGTTCGGTTAAGGAAACTCTACTGGAGCAAAATGGCGCACGTATCCAGTCCGTAGGAGGGGAATGGCGCAGCAAGCCGACACTTCGATCTGGGCTCACGGTGAAACTGGCTTCATGGGAAGGGAGCCCACGGGAACTAAGGTGTCTTAGTTCGACTAAGGTGTTGCCCAGCCCCCAACTCTAGAATATCTGTCAGCGAAGCACTCTGTGTCAACGCCGAGGCGGGAGCACACACTCATTTAAGAGGAGCTCACCACCTAAGTGCACATGTGCATCTCGGGATTTTCACCAAGATGAAGGCAACCACATTCAGTGGGCCAACCTCACTTGGAAACAGCCTTCCCTCTCTGCTGACTTCCTAACAGATAAGAGCTGGTCTGAGGTCCTATGGCTTGCATTCTGTACACGTATAACCGCAATGAAGCGGACCGAGTTAGCCGGCCCGAATTCCAGGCACAAGTCGTTGACCAAAAGCGAGCAAGTCCCTACCCTCTAGTAGAGACCATGTGAGCAGGAGAATTGTAAAAACAGAATTTTAACTCACTGCCTGCAGTGGCTCAGGGGCGGTCTTTGCAGTGTAATGGCACCAGAGTTAAAGCCCAAGAGGATAAAGAGGGGCGCAAGGCTTTTTTATATCCTTGTTCCCTCAGGAACCTGACGATCAGGACGTGCTTCCTATGCTTCTGCATCATGTTGTGCGTCAAGTAATAACAGAGGCAAATCACTTTGAGGGTGGAGGAAAACAGCTTACTCCAACCCATCCTGCAGGAAAGAGAGCACTGAAATGACCGAACGCTCTCAGGATCTTCTCAATGGAGAGAAGACTCACTCAACGAATAGGTTCCACTTCTATTTGGGCGTAATAGCACAACTTCCTCTTTTCAGGGATAGCTCGCCGAAGTGATGGTAACTACCACATATCCTGCGGTAGCCACCTGAACCTCCGCGTCCAGTTAGGACCGGCCTGGAATCTAAATACGGGTTTAAATACGGGTGCCATCATGCCCTGATCCTGAAATGTACTCAGAGGAAGTCAGGAAGGCTGTCGAGGGGGACTAGGTCAGAGTTGATATCAAGACCTGTTCCACTCCTGACATAGCACAGTAGGTGCAAGCGACATGCACACACAAGACAGGAGGACTGCTCAACACTACATGTGAAGATCACTGAGCTTCAGGAGCATCTATGCTCAACACTTGAGTCTGATAACTTCACTGAGCTCAGGAGCATCTCTGCTCAACACCTAAGTGTGATAATTCACTGAGCTTCAGGAGCATTCCTGCTCAACACCTGAGTGTGATGAAATTCACTGAGCTTCAGGAGCATTTCTGCTCAACACGTGAGTGTGACGAAAATCACTGAACTTGAGCCTTGCACAGCGATAATGAACCGCATAGTCGCTTTCTTCTCCCTGGGGAACGCATTTCTGCCGGGCCCCCGGGCCAGCTAGGAGCTAGCGCCAGGGGATGGAGTCTCCACTCTCCCTGGCCATAGCTGTCGTGAGGCTAGTTGGCGGCAAGAATGAGCAGACCGGAAGAAATAGTGGGAGAAGCGACCTCAGAGCTTTTGACTCCAAGGAGAGGGTGACGGGTGAGTTGTGACATGTGAGGGAAGCTTAGCGCAACGGTCGCGATGTTGTCTTTTCAGACCAGTAACAGCTCGCTGAGCAGCGGTGGCTCAAAGCGAGGTGGACTGCAACAACTCAAGGCACGAATTCCCATGCAGTTGGAGGTCACCCAGGCCTCCGTTAAAGCAAGCCCTTTGTACATGGCCCCTCAATCGAAGGGTAGGACTTTGTACTGATACTTCGAACCCTCGCACGCAACACTCAGGAGGGCCCGTGGTGCGGAAGGTAGAGATCTGAAGTACAAGCTCAGGTCAGATGCTGCAGACCAACTTAGGCTAAGACGGTCTCGACCCACCACATACTGGGTACCAGACGAGTTAAACAACTGGCCTTCATATCGGCTGGAGGGAACGGCTATATCAAGTCCTTCGCCAGTAGGACATAGATAAGCACGCACAAGACAGAAGCACTGCTCAACACTAGGTGTGATGAATATCACTGAATTTTCAGGAGCACGTCTGCTCAACAAGTAGTGTGATGATTATCACTGACTTGAGCGGAGCCGAGCAATAGCCGAGTCTGATGGTCACAGACTGGTCCAGACTGGTCGGAAGCTCCTTCTGCTTCTACAACCAGACTAGGCCCAGAAAACCACAGACGTACCCAAGGTGGGGCAGCAAAGTGGAGAACAATGGTGTTAGTGTGCAGTGCAACACTTACCTGTCTCCACTGACGGCAGGGGATGCGTGAGAAGGCGGATGACGGGGTCCTCGAATCACACCCAACTGCCATGCTGGTTAACAAGAGGGGGCTGAGGGGTGCAAGGCTTTACATGGACTCACACCGCCAGATTTGTCCTCTTGGGGCCCAGGAACAGAGGAATTTGCTCTTTCTTTGAAGTGTGGGTTCCGCTTGCTCCGCCTCTTTTGGGAGCCAGCGGTGGAACAGACACACACACAACAAAGACTCCATTCGGCCCTCACCCGGGGGGAGGGAGTGGATCAGTGACCAACTACAAGAGCATCCTCCTCGATCCCTGAGCAGCCCGCTCCGGAATGCATTCGCTGTTGCTTGCCACCTGGCTTGTCAGTGCCTGGAGCGGGCTGGGCATCTCTACTGCGGCTGGCTCCATGCTGAGGCCTGGCTGGAGGCTGCTGCGGAGGCCCAGCTGGAGCGGCAGCAGGAACTGCCACCGGCGGCGGGGTGGAGGGAGCAGCGGGCCGCCGGGGCAGGATGTGCCGGATGGCCTCCGTCTGCGCTTGGGCGGTAGAGAACTGTTGGACGCAGTTCTCCGTCGTGTCGCCGACCAGCCCAACCTGGGAAATTGGGGAGACCAGGAACGGAACCTTGTCCGTATCCGCCATATCAACCAGGCTGAGCCTATTCAGGCAGTTTCTAGCAGAGAAAGGTGATAAACTGATAAACTCTCCATGCACTTCGGGAAAGAAAAGCATTGGGGCGGCGAGCTGAGAACCAGCGCGGCCTGCCCGAGATTCCAATCCTCCAACTGACTGAACGGGACATGGAAAACGGGACACGGGACACTGACTGAACGGGACACGGTGGAGGGTTCCACTCGACGGCGGCAGCCTGGGCGGCCCATTTCAGCATGGCTGACATTTCTGGATCTGGCTCGGGCAACGTTACACTCCCAAAGGGAGATAACACAGCCGAGTCGTCATTTCCAGAGGCCAGCTCACCCTCCGATGCTGCTATCGACATCTTATCCTTAGGGGGAATCCCAATTGAAACGGCTGATCGGTCCATTACAGAGGGACCAGCACGTCTAACAGGAATTCCATCGGCTGCGGTGTGATGGAGGAGTGAGGAGCCCACAGGGAACGGTTACCGGGCTAGACATCCATCACTATCCTCCGATCACCCATCCCACACGGCACCCGGGGGTGGGGCATGGTAATGGGGACTCGCGCTTCGCGGACGAAGGCGAGTCTCGATCTCAACACCGCGACAGTCATATTCCCGAAATGGGAACATGAACCGTCCACAAAAGCTGCTTCAGCATGCTGTAAGTCCAAACACGTGATGCAACAATTGTGACTGTCAGAGAGGAAAAGGGAACGACCGCATCCAGAAACACACAGGTGGAATTACATCTTTTCAAAAAAATACATTACATTTTTTTTTTATTAAAGACGCAAACGCATCCGTGTTGCTCTTTCAGGAAATAGGACCCATCACCAGTGCCGGAGCACACAGGGGAATGACCGCGGCAACACTGAGCAGAGAACTGAAACGGTGAAGCACTCACTTTTCCGTCAACACACACAAACCCTTGGAAATTTGTTGCTGTTAAAACAGTAGTTGAGAGCTCAAAGCTCGCGATCACCACTGTACTCGCGCTGTAGAAACCACCAGCACTGGGAGAGTTTTCCAGAAGAACACCGACACACTTGTCTCGTTGTAAACAACAGCACTCTTCAGAGACATCAATCGATCGGCTCCTCAGCGAAAGGCAACTAGTGCGTGCATCCACTTCCGTATTTATACCCGCGCCGCGGGGGCGGAGCGTGTGATGTAAGTCACGCACGCCAATTCCATTGGCTCGTTCAATAGTATTCGAAGATGACTGGCTCCCTGGCGTGATCCCATTTCAGTCGACGTCGACTACGTCTGACGTTCTCGACTGAAAGGGAACTCTTTGCTTTGCTCTTTCCTGAAGATATCTTTTGTGTTCAGTAGAAGAAATTCATAAAGGTTTCGGACAACTTGAAGGTGAGTAAATTGACACAATTTTTATTTTGTTGTGAACTATACCTTTTATTCAATGCCATATGACATAAAATGTCATTGTTATGCTAAACCAACTACTCATTGGAAATCACTAGTGACTCCAAAACACTGGGCCACATAAAGTATAAATTATTCTCTGTGGAGAAATATGTGATCAAATGTCTGCTTTCTCTAGAGGCAACGTGTCCTCTAAACACAACAGTGGAAGACTTAAAAATTGAGCGATTCTCTGATATTGAGGGTTCCGTCAAACATGGAAAAAAGTTAAGATTTTCATGCAATGGACAAGGGCTGATATTAAAAGGACAGAGAGAAATCACCTGTCAATCAAATGGAGAATGGAGCAGCCCTTTCCCTAAATGTGAAGGTAATGCAACAGAATGTAAAGCCTTGGATTGGACAAAGATAGATCAATGATAGATATGTTGTTCACGTGGAGGATGCTTTATTTATCAAATCTTTCTGTTCTTCAGAGGTAATGTGTGTCGCAAACCTGCCAGTAAACATGAGATCAGACGGACACCTGGGGCCTGAGGTTTCTATCCGACCTGGACACACAATAACTCTTTCATGTGTTTGGAAGGGAACAAAATTACAAGGACAGAGTAAAATCACCTGCTTGTCAAATGGAGAATGGAACATCCCATTTCCTAAATGTGTAAGAGGTAAGGTTCACAGGTTTACTAGTGTTTGCAAGCATCATATTGCTCACATTCAAGTGCAAGTTTGCCGATTTTCAGCCCGCTTTGTATTGTTACAATGTCTGTAGTATATGTAGCTAAATGAACCATGTTTACAATCTAAAAAAACAAAGGGTTAAAAACAATCCAATTTGGGTTAACTAAAATCTTCTAAACATTTTTAAAATACTCCAGACAACCAATGGTTGACATGATAATTCCTTTATTTTCTATTACATTTTACAGTATGGCATATTTTCTATCATTTTTAATACATAGCTCGTTTAACAATTTTAAGAAGTAAAAAATGTAACATTTAGACCAGAACATTTTGTAAGTGACCAGTCTCTGTTGTGCTGCGTTTCACTCGTAGCCTGTGACTGACTCCATAACCTGTCCATAAACAATCAGTGCACAGTTCTGAGAACATATTTTAACATCCTAAGTATTTATATTCTGTATAAATCTTTTTGATCTTTTTCTTATCTTTTTGAATAAAATCATAAAAAAATTGTGCAAGGCATCAAGCGTTGCCATCACGCGAAAAGACCAACGTGGCACTTGTTTAGGTGAGTCACATCACGCCCCTGTATGTTGCTTTGCATAAAAGTAAAACGATATACAGCACAATAATGAATTTATAGATAAAATAAAATGTACACAAACCAAACCTGTATTTTATCGAAGACATGCTCCGATTTTATGAAGCTGCACTGCTCTCTCCTGAAGAGGTCGCAAAAAGCCTGTAATATCTTAACCCCTGGGTTGTTACGTCTGACCCAGGATCTGGGTAACACAAAAACTACCCAAAAACAGAAAAAATGACCCAAAAGGCTCAACCCAGGATTTGAGTAGAAAAAATAACCCTAGATTTTTTTAGAGTAGCCTATACTCTTTCTGTTTAGTGTGGATGAGCAGGCCGGAGCGCGTTGAGTGTTTTCTGTTAGAACGGTGTTGTGTTAGCGGCCTAGTGAATCAATCAATCAAAACTAATTTTAGCTGGACAATAACTTTACTCTAGAGCTGCTGTAAAGCCAAAAAAATCACTGTTCCTTTAATTTCCTATTATCACTGTAAAGCTGCTTTGAAACAATCTATATTGTTAAAAGCGCTATATAAAGGAACGTGACTTGACTTGACTTGAGTTATCTGTTTTACCAGAACAGAGAAATTCACCTATATTTGTCAGCAAAAGTCTGCTGGATGACGATAAACACTCTACGGCTTTTGTAAAAACTACAGATTGTATTTTCCCATTTTTTTATTCTTTCCCACAAACATTTGGATCAACACTTCGACACTACTCTTACCTATTGTAAGAGTAGGTTTATCACTGAAATTTGTTTTGTATGTTGTCTACTTTTTGACAGCGTTATGGTAAAAAATGAAACACGATGGCAACTGCTTTCTCATGGTGGTGTATTCCTTCAGGGAGTTGGACAGAACTGATGAGACAGCAGTTTCTGTTAGTTTTTCCCCTCCATTTGGCCTTAAACACCTTAGTTGGCAACATGTCCAGTCCATGTGTCGAAGTTTTCCTATACCTATTGGGCAAAAGGGAAGACAACAACCGCTTTTTCTCTGTTTTCTCTAGTCAGGTAGCACCAAAAAAAGCCTTTATACCACTAAGGCAGCCACATTTTATTTCATTATTATTTATTATTATTATATATATAGGCTATATATATTTATATGTTATTATTATATTATATTATCTAGAAAAATACACACCAGATCTTTTCAAATCAGAAAGTTATTTTCTTCAAGTATTTTATTAAAATGACCATATATTCTCATATTCATGATGCACATAATATTAAAAACATGTTCTGTTGTTTAAGACTGTAAAAGTCATTTTTGAGATGTATTGATGCCACATGTACTTGGTGATCTAAAAAACAATCTAACAAATTAAATGTCTTTGCCCTCAGAGAAATGTGAGCGACCACCACAAGTAGACTCTGCAGATACAACAGAAATGACAAAAAATGAATATAATTCAAGGGAGAGAGTTGAATACATCTGCTTTCATAAATACACACTGGATCTGCGTCACCCCTACTCTAAATACTTGACCTGTGAACAAGGTGAATGGAGTGGGAATATTAAGTGTTTAAGTAAGTATGAACACTAAACCATATACATCAAAGACACGGAAGGCTTTTCTTTATACTGTATTTGTTTATTATTATTTGTAAGTTTGATGTAACCTTGAAGTTGTAGGTTGTGCTGATGAATCAATGAATGTATATTGTAACAGTGACAGTGAGATGTTGTGTTTGTTTCAGAGCCTTGTACAGTGACGTTGGAGGAAATGGATGACAGAGGTATAGAGCTGCGATGGGTTGGACGGCAAAAGATATTCTTACCACATGAGGACAGAATCACCTTTGCATGTCAGAGGGGCAAACGTTTAATAGGCAGTAACAGTAACCTAATACAATACTGTAATGATGGAGTGATTAATTTGCCTGAGTGTGTGAGACAAGGAGAATAAAACATCACTGATGCATCAGCTGTACTACAAATCAAAAACAAATGGAGCAAATCAAAATAAACCCTTTTTTCCAAATCAGTTTCGTTGTTTGGGAATTCAGACATGCAAAAAAACACCTTTTACAAATCTATTACAATTTATATACAATTTATATTTTTTATTGAAAGTAAAATCTTTTCAAATGCAATTATCTAATCAGATTATCAAGTGTCTATATGTTATTTTATCAATTGTCAGGGTTTGTTTTGTTTGTTCTATGAATATGGCTCAGCTAAACAGGCCAATAAGAGACTAATATACATTATTCATTTTAATATACTATGTCTAATTAAAACGTCTACAAATGTATAAAACTGATCAGAGATCAGGTAAAACCCACAATTGTTCTCATCGCCCTCGGCCGTCACCATTGATATTTCAAAACAGTAATGACGTGATGAAGCCTCGTTTACTGAAATCACGTGACTCAGGCAGTTTGATTCACACTCCAAACCATTGATTCGGAACAAAAGATTTGTAAAGGTTTGGAAGCTTCATGAAGCAGTGTTTTGAAATTGCCATCACTAGCTTTAGACTCCAAGTGCTTCTTTTTTGTTGTTTGCATTTTTATTTTTTGTCCTGCTTCCACTCTTTCCCTCTTGTCCTGCCAGGCCTGGTTTCCTCGACTGCCTGCCCAGGCGTTCTCTGTTCTGTTGGGACTCGGATGCACCACCCCAGACCCTCTCTGTACGCTCATTGCTTTCATCAGGGATCTCAGTTTGACTTGGACACTGCGTCACTGGTGATGCTATATTGGTTCTTTTTGAGAAGTGCTCTCCTGGCCCAGTGGAAATTTATTTAGACTTCCGCTTTTCTTTTTGTGTTCCCGTTATATTTTTCTGGGCTCATTGAGAGCAAAACAAACTTTTCTGTTACCTGCAACTGAATCCCTGTCTCTCCCTGACAATAATAGGGGCACTTTAATACACAAACAAAAAGAAGAAGAAAAACCAGGGTCACCCAGGAACAAAAGTCCTTCTTGATGGGGCGGAGGGAAAAGGGTGGTTGCTTTCATCGACATTACACAGACTTCAAAGATTCATATTACAACCAGTCTTAAGAGTGCTTATTTGTCTTTTGGAAAACAGGTCTTTAGTGTTTTTAGTGTCAATTTACCTCTGCTAATCAAACTGCTCTTTATGCCAGTAAAACTATAGCAGATATCTTTTTATAATGGTTGAATTTTTGTAAGTAAATGTGTGGAATAGCTCATATGCATCCCACAACACACCATCATGGTTGCTTGGCCCAAAATAGACTAAAACTAAAACTTTATTAGCTTCTTTTCTACAGAAGTTATACTTGTGAGGTTGAACACCTCTTCAACGTTGACTAACTGGATATCCAGGTATTGCTCAACCTTATAAACCTGGACATATCTTAGTTTTACGATGCACAGATGTGAACTTGAAGATGCACGGCCTGTCACCTGTCAATCAAATGGAGAATGGAGCAGCCCTTTCCGTACATGTGACAGTAAGGACATAGAAAGTAAAAGCTTTTGATTGGACCAAGATTTGTTTTGATGTGGAGGGACACTAAACTGACCAGATTTGTCTGTGTTTCTTGTTTCTGTTTAGAGGTAGTATGTGTTGCAAACCTCACAGGGAAAATTATCATAGAGTCTGAAGTTGCAATCATACACATTAAATCTTGCATGTGATGGACAAGGTCTGATTTTGAAAGGACAGAGAGAAATCACTTGTCTGTCAAAATGGAGAACCGAGTATTCCATTTCCGAAATGTGAAAGTAAGGCCACATAGGGTAAAAGCGTATAAATATAACTTGTGTAAAGTGCTAATAACTTATTTTTATAGATGTGCTTTCTCATATTAACATTAGAGACTTGAACAAAACGTTAACCCTTGTACCAACTTTAGCAATCAGCGTTTCAAAGGTCATTAGGGTAATTTTTTTAAAAGCCTGTTCTATTTATCTCTGTGTATTAAATTGATAATGTATTCTGTTGTTTAACACCATAAAAATACATCTTGATCATTTTGAGATTCATTAATGAAGCGCTGGCTGAGTGAATACTGTCTAAAAAAAATTAAATCAAACAAAAATAAAGAGATGTCTTTGTTTTGCCTTCAGTGGGAACTGAATGTGGGCCACCACCATATCAGGAAAATGCAGGTACAATAGAAATTCCAAAAAATGATTACAGTTATTGGGAGAAAGTTGAATACAAGTGCTATAATAAATTCACAATGGAAGGCTCCCCCTACTTGACCTAGCTGTGTGCAAGGTGAATAGAAAGGATATTTTACGTGTTTAAGTATGGACATGCTACTACACCATGTCAAAGATGTGTGAAGCTTTTAAACTTCTCACAGCATTACTTTTTGTACATTTGTTGTTTGATTTTAGGGCCCTTTCACACCTACCTTGTTTGATCCGGATTTTCAGACTTTTCAGTTTGATCCGAATCAAAATTACAGGTGTGAAACCTCCCCCGGACCACGGTCCGGACCAAACGGACAAAATTTTGTCCGACGAAAAGAGGTAGTCTCGGTCCGGATCAAACTGAACAAAGGTTTGGTTCATTTCTAGTGTGAAAGCATTTTCTGTATGGTTTGGACTTTCAGACCACACACACACACACACACACACACATATTTGTCCTGCATCCTACCGGCGACGATAAAATGTTCGCACAACGAGGACGTACATTTGGCAAATTTGAACCAGCCTCGAGTATAGTTGGTGCTTCAGTAGTAATGCCATAATAATAACAGGATAGTGGCAACGATATGCGTCTGTTCATTCATTCTTGTCAAAGTTACCCAACGAATTGACAACATGCTGACGTCAGACGCATGTCCGTTTACAAACCAATCAATGTCAAGATGCAGCCCACATAGATGATGACGACAGGACGCAAGTACGTCATGTAAAGTTCTTGCGCTTGCATAATTGCAATGTGAAACCAAACCAAAACTAACCGAACGTATACAATGTATCAAAACACAACCTTTGGTTCAGACCTTGGTGTGGACTTTCAGGTGTGAAAATGCCCTTAATCTTGTAGTTGAAGTAGGTTGTAGTCCCTCAAACAGGAGCGAAGGCGCGTAATTTGGCCGACGAGAACGAAGCTCTACGTAGCCAGATTCGGGAGCTACAACAGCAGTTGGAAGTCCTCAAACTTTGCCAGCGTTTTGGGATAGATCGCCTGTCTGCATCAGATGAGGACGTGCGCTTTTATACCAGGTTTAAAATCAGTCTGCTTAAAATGCCGACTACAGACCCGGGTGTTTTTGGTCGGGTTGAAGTCATCCCTCCGGATCTTCTGCATCCACTCAGCCCGTACCACAAAGTCAACGGGGAATGCATGAAAGCTGACTTATTTGTTGTAACCAAGCGTGCCGCACAAGCCCGAAAAGTTAAGCCAAAACGTCTCGATCGCCCCCCAGTGACCGGTCCTAGTATAGGTCATAAACCCCGCCTCCCCATGTTATTCAAAGGGACGTGAGACCAACTAAACAATTAAATTACACGTCACATATCCTTTTTTTAAAGATAGTTTCTGTCATTTACTGTAGTTTCTATCACGTTGATGGAACGTGTGTTTGTTCAAGTGTTTGTTTTAAAAATAAGTTTGTTTTTAGTTAGTTATTTCATGCTATAAAAACGGTGCTGTGACATCATGATTGACAGCTGTGAGTCACTGAAGCACCAACGGTCTTTTTTTCATAATGTTGACTATGTGGTTAGTAGTTGTATTTACCTTATTTTAACGAAGTACTGCAATCAGCAGACATCATTGTAGAGGAACGGAGCAGACAGAGGCCACTTAAGAAAAGTGCAGGGGCGTGTGCTTGCGATTGATTCAGCGAGAGTGAGGGCGGGGCCTTGATTTCGCGGCTTTACTTTCTGCTCACGACTGCACATGTCTGGTCCCAAAACATAAGTGCGCAGACTCAAGTCCCAAGATATCAGCGCCATATCGGGACACTGGCGGCTTCAGTTCTCTCCGATGGAAAGGAGCGAAGGGGCGTCGTCCATCTTTTTTTACAGTCTATGGTTGTAACGTGACGCAACGGTGTTCTTCGAAGGCCGGTTACGTCATCGTGGCGCGACGAAGGCTACACTGAGGCCCTGTCCCAAATGGAACCCTAAGCACTCGCGGTCTTCCTCTGAGTCCGCACTTTCGTAACGTAATGCCGCTTTTACTGTCGGGAAGAAGTCTGCTGTGGAGTCCGCATCAGCACGGGCTCGGCAAAAGTGCGCTTAAAGGGCTCAAATCAACCACACGGGGCGCTCGCGAGCACCCTTCTGAGATCTAAAAATGACAAATGGGACACACTATGGTCTCACGGACTTAACAGACACGCGCACGCGGCAGCCATTGTAAGTCCACAAGACCGAAAGTGCATATGAAGTGTGCCATTTGGGACCGGGCCAGATTCAAAAGTGACGCCAAATGCACCCTTCATTTCCCCGTGAAAGAGTGGATACATAGGCCCTGTCCCAAATGGCACACTCCGGACTTGTGGACTTCCTCAGAGTCCACACTTCGGTGACGTAATGTAGTGCAGACCTATAGGGCCCTTAGCGCGAGTCCGTGAGGGCGCATTAAGAGGTATTTTTGGGACAGACTTGATCGTCACGCCGGAAGTAAGAAGACGGTCTGATTGTTGTTATAGACAGGAGCTACAGGTTGGGGGAAATATGCTGCCTGTTGTTGTGCTTACATATGACTCAGTAAAGCCCTAACATTCTGTTCTATTTATTTAATGAATCATAATGCGATCGTATTATTCAGCTCGCTATTATTAGCCTATGTTTGAGACATCAACCACTGGTTGATGATCATAATGTTTGTATAAACTTGTCATAAAAACCTTCTCAGCCATGTTAACAATTGTCCGTGAGCGAAATCTCCTCCCATCCGTCGTCTGATTGGCCTTTCGCAAGGATTTCTGGGTAGTTAAAGTGCGTGGAGCCTGCATCTATGCGGGCTTCACGGAAGACCGCTTCAAGGGTACAAAGGGGGCGCTGCTGAGCACACTTCAGAGCGTTAAAATGCTAAATGGGACGGCCTACGGACTCGTAGACTCGGCGAGCACGCGCAATTTAAGTCCACGAGACCGAAAGTCCGCATAAAGTGCGCCATTTGGGACAGGGCCAATAATGGATCCTTAGCGGCCTATCCTACCACATAAGTCATTGCGCTGGTGACGACAGCATTTTTATTTAAAGACAAATGGCGGCCGATAGTTCGGTGGTGGAGGGTAAATTCACATGAAAGTATTATGTTTTCATTTACTCAAATAGCTAGCGAAGTTAAAAGTTATTCTTTCTCATAAACTTCATCTTAACTCCTTCGTCACCATTGCGTGGCTTCATTTGTCAGGTGGTTTGAGGCTAAACTTATATTAGTTTATTAGCATATTAGCAGACAGCTCAACTTATTTGCACTAGTCTGTCTCACTTATGTATTATATAAGAAATATCACTCACCCTATAAAGGCCACAAGAATAAGAAAAGCAGTAGCTAAGGCAATGGGGTTTTACTTTTATGTGTTTTTGTAGTGCTGTCATGCAAGCTTTGTCTCCAAAGGTTTTAACCAAATTTGAGTATCCAGAAATATGATTTCTGAAGTATTTTGCATGTCCTGATGTGTCATATTTTGTAATGTTAAGGTTGCACTAATGTGAATATTGCACTCCTGTCTTAATATTTTTCATAAGTGTTTGCTTTTTGTCTTGTTTTAGGAGAATTCTGGAGAAAATGGACCTGCTGGGGAAGGTGACTCCCATGCAGGAAAAAAAAAAATATATATATATATATATAAAAATTAAGAAAGTTTGACACATCTTTGCTTAAATTAATTGTGCCGTTGTTGTTAACAGGCATGCTTTATTTGGTCTGCCTTAGGATTGCAAGTGTTCGGGGACAGGTGAGGGAGTGAGTGGGAAACTTGCCTATGGTTTGTCCTCATGGACAAACTGTTGGGACAGAGCCACTCCACCAACCCTCCTGTCCTAATTGCCTCCATCCCTGAGGACATACCAGGGCCAAGTTCAGCAGTGTGTGACCAAGAAGAGGAGGAGCCAGCAGCACCAGCAGGAGCACCAGCATCAGCACCAGCACCACGAAGAAGGCGAGACAGAGAGGACGAGTTTTTGGACTTGATTAGAGAAGACATGGGACTGCAGAGGCGAGGAGAGCACAGGAGAGAAGAAAGAGGATGGACAGGCTGTTTTCTCTTCTTGAAAGAATTATTGATATATACAGTATAAATATGTATATATATATATATATATATATATATATATATAGACCTATGTAGGTTTTCTTTTCTTTTCATTACATCACTCTTATTTATTCTTATTATACTTCATATCAGGGGACACAGCTTGCACCGCGAGGAGTCGAGGACTTTGAGGGAGCGAGTCTACTCCGATGTACACTTAGTCAAAAGGGAATCAGAGGGGACATCCACTTTGTCAAGTGGGTGGGAAAAGTTTTACACACTTCAAAATGGTGACAGGGATTCCCCCAATGGGAAGTGTTTAGGGAAGTTTACGAGTGTACGCACCCTTGTTGGAGAAGCAGGTTCCCTTGGATAAACGTGACAATAGGAAAGGGAAAGACTATCGCAACTTCAATAGATCTAAAAAATAAATAAACCGTTTTCAAAAATATAATAGCCTAATAATTTACTCTCACGTTCTATTCTTATAGACTTGTTATTTCAGTCAAAAATGGCACCAGGACATATAAAAAGCTGTGGTTATTTTTAATGTTCAAATACAGCACATTAAAAGACATCAATTCCGAACTGAACTTCTTTTATTTACAGCATCTCAAAGCTAACATGTGCCATCTTGCAGCACAGACCCAAAAATGTGCAAAGAGAAGTCATCATTCCACAATATTTAGAGATAAAACAGAGCAATAAAAATATATACACAAACCCCCCCCCACAATATTTACAAAGCCAACAGGGTTCACTATTTTGAGCAACAATGAAACACTTTGGCGGCACACAAGTTTATAACTTTTTTCTTGCTGCAATATTTTCAAGGCACAAGGGCCAGAGCGTTAGAAAGCATCTGAATAGCACAAAGAGGATCCACAATGTCCTTCATTTTGTCACGCCTTAGAACCCAGTCTGGAGCAAACCTGAGGGAAATCAAAAGATTGGCGGGATTAGTATCTTACAACACAAACTAGGCCAAAAAGCTTTACAGATAGCAGATAACCGCATACCTGCTCACTGGTTTTGACTTCCGTGGGGTGGCTTGGAAGAGGAAACTTCCATTGAGAGACGAGTTCATTTTCTGCTTGACTTTGTTTCTCTCAGCATCCATTTTGCACTTTCGAAGTGTGAGTCGGCAGATGCTACGAATGCGATCTGAAACTTTGGGAAGTGTTCGTACCTCCTGTTTGAAAAAAGCATTCAAACAATGAAATGCAATGATATTGTTTTCATGACAATTATCATGAAATTTGCTAAAAGAATGGTCTAAGTTCAATACAAGTTTAGTAGCACTTTTTTCAGCTTTTTTTTAAAACTGAGGAACGAGCTGAGCTTACATTTTTTGGAAACAATTTCCAATCATTTTTTTTGTTTTTTCTTCTGGTTTAAAAGGGAGATTTGGCACGTTTGGCTGCCACTAGTCCCCTCTCGTTTCTATTCTTTTAACATGTTTATCTGACTATTCTGAGTGGTCAGCGGGGACTTGGAGCTTTTGAAATCCACTCTTGTTATTCACCTTAGTGCATGCGGAATTATGCTTTAATCTTCGGACTGCTGTTTTTTTATCTCTGAATAAAATCTGCTGGAATCAACCCTCCTGCTGCACGGCCCTGGACTTACATAACCGCAAGATTGCTGCCGGAGTGGATTCCCTCTGCATGGCTTTAAGTTACACCGCTTATAAACAGCTGAACCTAAAAAGTAACTATTATTTAGCGAATGACACCTACGAACTTTGCCTAAATATAGGAATTTTTGACCTATGCACTATACACAGACACATCTCCACTCCTTCGATTCCGGCTTTTTAATTGTTCTCAATTGCGCTCTATGGGTGAGCGGGCCTTTTCTTCTTTTGCTCTAAAACTGCAGAACCCTCTTAGATTAGACATGCTGAATCTTTAAGTGTTTTTAAATCTTCTTAAAACAAATTGTTTTATGGCTAGCTTATATGCAATTTGTATGTTGTTTTTATTTTGTCTTTCCCCATTTCAATGTATTTTTATTTTAACTTTGTAAAGCACTTTGAGATGCAACTTTTAAAGCCCCTATTAAAAAAAAAAAAAAAGCTTATAATATTTATTATTAAGAAAACACCCACCATTGCTCTTCTTTCATCCTGGACCAAGAGAACCAAGAGAAAACAAGTTTTGGTGAAGATGCAGCCACCTTTTGCTGCAACCTTGTCTCCAGCTTTCTCCCGGTAGATCTGCAGAAGATCCAGGAGGGTTTCTACAGAGTTGTCCACATCATAAACTGCATCAATGGTTCTGTTGTACTGAAAAATATGAAGAAAAAAAAAATTTCAGAAATTGCTGAGCAAATATTGCAATATGCAGTTAATAAATCAGCATATTAGGTAATTGATACAAATTTGTAATTATTAATGAACAGCCCTAATTATAAGGCAACATACTTTTGATAGGTTGAGAAGAACTTGAATGGATAATGTGATGATCTCCATTGAAGGAACACTTCGGTTGCAGCTCCTTATCAAAGTGAAGATGGTGTGAGTCGCTCCACTTTCAACAAGACGTTCACAGCACTTTGGTGAAAGTCTGGTGGCAGTTTCTTTAACCATAAAGAGAGATAACGTTAGTTAACATTTTATGAAACAGCCTATCCATCTCCAATCTTATAAAACCGTGTCTTACCTAAATGTTTCAAGGCCGCAAGAATGTAAGCATAATTCTGAAATCCTAGCAGGTAGCTCAACGCTGTTGTAGTCTTGTTACACAGCTTGTCCTCTTCCTTCACCCTTCGATTTACTTCCCCGAGACGTCGCCTTATGGAAACGACTTTGCTTGTGTCATGATGTTTTCTTGAACAATGACCCCTCCAGAGTGCCTTAAAACAGTTAAAAAACATTGCAAGAGTTCAAAACACTTTGATTGTATGGAAAAGACCAACATCAACATAATGCCCTGTGTGGTTTAAAGAAGAAAGTAAGTTAAACTAGTTTGGAAAAACCAGTAAATGATGAGTAAAATACAAAATGTTCCATTTTAAGTGACATCCATTTAAAATACAGTTTTTTTAGTCATCCAATCTAGCAATACTAATCTAGCGTTAAATATTCAATGTGTTATAAAATGTATATTCAGTATGTATCAATACACCATTTAATTTAAGGCACCATACCTGTGCCTTCATTATTCCACGTTGAAGCTTTTCCTTGCTACGTCTAAGAAGGAGCTTCCTGACTGCACACTGGATAGTACCGGCGGCCTGGTTGCGGCGATGTAACCAAGTTCTTACTGCCCTCTGGGTCTTGATGATGTCTTCTCG
This sequence comes from Tiaroga cobitis, assembly GCA_030578255.1. Classification (NCBI taxonomy): domain Eukaryota; kingdom Metazoa; phylum Chordata; class Actinopteri; order Cypriniformes; family Leuciscidae; genus Tiaroga; species Tiaroga cobitis. The sequence continues at coordinate 16,683,943 of CM060612.1, read as the reverse complement.
GTTTTTAAGATATCTCTTTCTCTGCAGCTTTGCCTTAAAACATTGCTAGAAAGTTGGGGAGAGGAAGAGAAAATGCAGTTAAATTAAGAGTATTCACATTAGGCTAAATGTTAAGCTAGTGGTTAACCTTCTATTTCATGATGTTACCTCTGCCTAACAAATCCAATTGACTTTTTTTAAAGCAATTTACCCAAGTTTGTGATGCACATAAAACAGCAATAAAATGGTTAATGATGCATGCGTGATTCTTGGTCATGCAAAATCTCATTAGTGACTTTAAAACCAGTGGACATGTGGAGGATGCATATATAATACTCTGGAGAATGTTTCTCACAAAAATATAAGTTGTGTTGAAGGGGAAAATGTAATTTTACAGCATTTAGTATTGAAAAATGTGTTTTACTGAAGGAATTACATGCGTTTGTTTCAGTCGATAGGGGCTTTCGCACGGGAGGAACCTACACAGTTCCAAGAAATAATGGTGGAAATACCTTCTTTTTTTGCGTGTTTGCACCACAGGAACTGGGGGCGATTTTAGTTCTGGGAACGCCTTTAGGGGGACTAAATTAGCTTCTACTTCAGAGTAGGGTCTAACCCAGCACAACAGGAACTACCAGTGAAATAAGTGTACGCTGATTGGCCAAATGCACATTAAAAAAAAAGCCTCCAATGTAATCAGGGAATTATTTCCTTTTAACATGTAGAGGAATAAATGTACCTGGATGTACAGGACCGAAGAGATTTTCTTCTTGGCTGATGCAAGAGCCCAGTGCGCTCGCACAGCTCTCTGAATCCTTACTGCGCAGAGATGATGGTAAACGGCAGCTGTGAAACGATGCCGTCTTGCAGCACAAGCCATTTCTTTTACCTATAAAGGGAACAAGTTAATACTCAAACTTTTAGTAACTTTTAGCAAATTCAGTCCACCTCAATTGATTCTAGAAACTTTGAATCATGGATGGGCATTAAAGTCCCTGTAAAGGCAATTCTAAAAAAAAATTCTAAACCCATTATAAATGTTAGAAATGTATTGCTAAAACATATTACAAAGACTGTGAACTGTGAAGTTCTGAATTGTGGAGTTAGACCGTTAAACAGGTTTTCACCATTGCTATTTTCCGGATTTTTTGGACGGGGCTAAAACGGGGCTCAATGACGCACTGGAGCCCCTGAGTTCGTGGACACGCCCCTACTTGATGACGCACTGAGGCTGGCCACTCCCCTAACAATAGAGCACATTCGCATCAGTTCGCCGCTCAATCGCGAGTTACTGTCAGTACTATTAGTTACTACAGCCTACAGTTTGCTAGCTAGCTATGCCTTCGACACAGAAATGCGTAGGCTACTACCTGGATGCGATCATGTACAAAACAGATCGGTGTCTTTATTTAAATTTCCTAAAAACGATCACATCAAGAAGAGGTGGATTAATTTTGTGAAGAGCCAACCTTGATGGAGAGCTGAGGATCACCGCCAACACCCGCCTCTGTAGTGATCATTTTACAGGGGATAGATTTATAAACTTTCAGAGACAACTGGGATTCACTGATAATCCGCTGTTACTGGTGAATAGGGCCGAAGTCCGAACCGACTATCAGAACGAGTACTTCAATAGTCAATTACTTGTGCACAACCTTAGTAATAACATTACTCGTACATATAATGTCAACTTACCCATTGCCTTGCAAGCCAACCACGCCACAAAGCTTGAAGATACACAGCGGCATTGTGTCGTCGTCTTAGATTCTCTTCCTCGACTCTGGCAAGCTGCAAGACTTGGAAACGCCTCTGTAGAATTAAGACAGCAGCTCTCTGTTGGTGATACCGTCGTCTTTGGGTAAAGCCTCTGAAAGCTGATTGTATCTTCACAGCAGCTGTTATTTGCTGTGAAAAAGAATAGACTGAAGGCTTAAGGATGATTTCAAAGAGTTGGTAGACAACATTTTTTATGTTGAGATACTATTGTGAATAATAGGATTGTTTCTATAGCTTCAGTGGTTCTTTGGAAGTCAAAGTAAAACTTAAACAGGGCAATTGACCCAATTTAAAATAAATAAATAAACCAGTCAAGGCCGAACAGACCAAAAGAAATGCTTGGCAACAAGCAAAATTACACAATAATATAAATGTCAACAACCCCTGATTAAATAAATGGACTTTGAAAACAGTTTCCCTGAAACTTTATATTTACAAATGGTAAACTTTAGTTAGTGTGTATTTACTGAGTGATCTCATCATTGCACAAGTCTATTTTGCTTACCGGAATTTACACAAACTGGTTGCAAAACAGCGTGATATTTAAAGCACAACTTCTCCAAAACCAAAACTTTATTTTTGTGTAATGCTACATCCACACAACTAGTTGTCAGTATAAATCAGACTGACTGCTTGTTTGTGACCAAGCACAGATAAATTGCACCATTAAGGACAGAAACATTTATTATATAGGAATGAGTAATATGTTTATTCCCCGATTTTCCCACAAAGAGAACAGTTACCTTTTGAAGGGAATCTCTCACTCTCTGACCTCTCCATAACGCCTGGATGTTTATCACAGATTTTCTAAACCTCAGGAAGTCAACACGCTGTTCTCTGGCAATCAGAGTTTCCCTCCATCTTTTTTGAATGACTTGGACACTGTGCTGTACAGCTAGAAATCTTGGAAGGGAGGACAAATAGTCATGTTGTGACTCCTTGTGACAATTTAAAAGCAGAAGTGAAGAATAAAATATCCTTTAAATGTTATACCTTGCACGTTGACGTCTTGCTTGTATACATTGTCGAATGGTTGCAATTGCAGCTCGTTTCAAGATGTAGTTTCGTCTAGCTAGGCATCCTCGGAACCAGGACTGAATTTTCAGGGCAGCCTGTGTTTGCAAGGCACGTCGTCTTGTTTGATAAGCCTGGAATGCTTTCTGATGTTAACCAGAGACAAACCATACATACAAATCAAATATACAAACTTAAATCCATTAACGCAAATAGAAACATAAGCAGAAAAACAGAAAACAGAAACTTGAGAGCAGAAGCAGGGTTTTTGCAAGACCAGGGTAACAGGAGTTCATGGAAAATTTTCAGAGAGAGATTAAAAAAAAAAAAAAAAATCATGTGACTTTAGGGTTGTTGCATGCTTACTTGTATCACAACAGCAGACTTGCGCAGCTGAAGAAACTGTGCACGCTCTCTCTGGCAAAGATGGAAACTTCTGTAATGCTTCTGTATAACCAAAACAAATTTCTTGAGTTGCTGAAACCTGCGTCTCTCAATCATCCCTCGATAATGAGCCTGTTCGAGGGCAAGAAATAAAAAGCCTTCTGATCACTTCTGTTGAATTTCCAATTTGTTGAAGTTAATCAAGTTGAAATAAAGGACAAGACAGAATATAACTGCATAGTGATTACCTGAATTATGATGGCACTTGCCCTCAATCTCTGAAATCTTCTGTTCTCAATGTGTCCACGTACTCTGGCCTGAAGGATCTTTATATATTGGAGAGTCTTCAGGTAACTGCACCTCTGTTCCATTGTTGCCCTATGAGCTCTGTAATGCTTTTGGAGTACAACTGCTGCAGCCTGCAATCTGCGGTATCTTCTCTGGGCCACAGACATTCTGTAATGAGCTTGCAATTTCAGGACACTTGAGCAGACTGTCATGTAGTGCTTGCGATGCATGTGCATGCGCACCAAAGATTGAATCTTGATCGCAGCTTGTCGTCTTTTTGTAAGCCTCCTTGCCAGCATTCTTCGCAAGGCTGATTGCAAGATAAGCGTAGCTTGCCTAAGAGCAACAAAGCCATTCCGATCTTTCTGGACCAGTTTACGTGATCTGTACCACTTCTGGATGAGCGTTGAGCTTGCTTGCATCCTTGCATGCTGAACTCTGGCACAATGGCCTCTGTATGCAGACTGAAAAACAATTGCTGCAGCCTTTGCTTTCATGAAATGCTGTCTTTGAACAGACATCCTGAGGTAGGACTGGATGGTTCTTGCAGCCTGGGTCCGTCTGGCCAATTCTCTCCCCTTCATCCCTCTAAAAGACTTCTGCAGGCATACAGTAGCATTCCTCACCTGCTGGTATCTATTCACATGCTCGTCTCGAAGTTTCAAAGCTCTGTACCTCTGCTGGAGAACCCTGGCTGCCCATCGCTGTCTCTTAAAAGCCGACCTTTGCTGGTACATGCGGAAGCCAGCCTGTATGATGATGGACGCTTCTTGTTTTTCTGCTAAATGTCTCCTGAAAGAGTGTCCTCGAAAAGCTGCTTGAATGACTACAGCAGACTTTCTCAAACGTAGATAGTTCTTCCGATCTGCTCTAGCCTGGATGTATGATCTGAAATAGCTCTGGATAATGATAGCTGACAGCCTCATGGCCTGGTACTTAACCATTTCTTTGTGCCTTCTAAAATTAGACTGAATCAAGACAGCTGCTTGACGCTGTAGTAGTAGTTTCCTCCGAACTTTAAGACCTCTATAACATGCTTGCAGAAAAAGTGCACCTTGACGCATTTTAAGAAAGCTCTTTCTCTGCTGTTTCGCTGCATTTACGGCACGATACCTTTGCTGAATGGCAATGGCAGCGCATTTCATGGCTAAATACCTCTTACGAGCACTATAAACTCTGAAGGTCGCCTGAACAGTGGTGGCAGCTTGATGCATTTGCTTCAAAGTCTGTCTGGACTTCATGCCACGATAGGCTGCTTGCAGAATCAAAGCAGCATTCTTCTGTTTCTGTAGTGCTGCCATCTCTTGCCTCATCATTTTGTTAGCTCTAAAATGTTGCTGAACAGTACAGGCTGCCCAACGAAGTCGCTGGAAGCGCAACTTGAAGATGTGCTTTCTCACATGGGACTGAATGATTGTTGCAGCTTCTTGCTCTCTCCGGACCTGTCGCCGGACCTGCATTCCCCTGAAAGTTGCCTGGATTGCAACAACAGCCTGGCGTTTAACAAAATAATCTCTTCGAACACATCTCGCTATCAAAATGGATCGATAGCGTCGTTGACAGGATTCTACCGCTGCTCGGATGGACAAAAAGTGCTTCCTTTGTTTGTAGGCAAGGTACTTCCTTTGAATGACTGTGGCAGCAAAATGCATTCTATCAATATCATAGCGTGCACGATTTCCTCTGTAAATAGCCTGAATTGCTGTTGCGCTACGCCGCAGCTTTAAAAAGTTCTCTCTTGCCTCTTTTCTCAGTAAATGGCACCTGTATTGCCTCTGTATGACCAATGAAGCCAGTTTCATAGCTTGGAATGGCACTCTAGTTCTGTACATTTTGTACATTGCCTGAATCACAGTGGCGGCTTCATGCTTTCTATCAATTTCTTTCCTTAGTCTCATCCCTCGGTACACAGACTGCAAAGTGATGGCAGCTGCTCGTAAGGAGCAATACCTTTTACGTTGTTGCCTTGCGCTTACAATTGCTCTGTACTGTTGCTGAATACAGATGGTGACATTTCTGAGAGCAAGGTAATCACGACGTTGCTTGTACGCTCTATATGTCTTCTGGATAATTTTCGCAGATTTGTGCCTTTCTGCAACCTCCTTTCTTACCATCATTCCACGGAAAGCTGACTGGATGCATAAGGCAACTGTTTTTATGGCTCCATATTGCTTCATGACAGCATTTTTAGTTATCGTTGCCCTGAATCGCCGCTGTAAAACTGATGCGGCCCACTGTTGTCTCTGGTACTTTTTGAGTTGGGAATGTCCACGGAAATGTGCCTGAATCACTGCTGCAGCTTGGTGAGATTTTCGTAAGTAGTTGCGAACTTTCATTCCCCTGAATGCTGACTGAATAACTACAGCAGCATTTTTCATTTGCAAGTAAGTAGCTTGAATGTTTTTGCCAAGTTTGTAGGCTCTGTATTGCTGCTGTATGATGATAGCTGCGCACTTCGCAGCAACAAAGGCAATACGTACTTTATGCATTCGGAATTGAGCTTGAATTATAGTAGCGGCCTGATGCTCTAGTCTCAGATTTTGCCTCACTTTGGACCCCCGATATATGGCCTGTAGAGTTATAGTCACCTGCCTCAAATGGACATAATGGCTTCTTTGCAACTGTCCAAGTACAAACGCCCGATGGCGTTGCTGAATGACAACAGCAGCACGTTTTTGAGCCAAAAACTGCTGGCGGCAACTATGTGCTCTTATCACAGACTGAATCAAAGTTGCTGCTTTGTTTTTCTTCTGTAGTTCTTGCCTTACTCTCTTGCCACGATAAGCACTCTGTAGCACAATGGCTGCTCTTTTAATTTCAGTGTATTCCAAGTACACTTTCTGTCCATCTCTGAAGGCTCTGTACCATCTTTGAATGACTATGACAGACCGTTTCATTTCCAAAAACCACGTCTGTGCCGCATATCTACGATAGTTTGACTGAATGATTGTGGCAAATCTGTGGAGTTGACTGATCTTCTTCCGCTCAGCTCGTCCTCGCCACATTGCTTGAACTGTCACTGAAGCGGATTTAAGAGCCATATACTCTTGTCGTAACTTTTCTCCAAAAGCATTAGCTCTGTATCTCTGTTGCAGAACGATGGCTGATCTTTTCAAACACAAAAAGTGCCTTTGAGCCATAAACCGCCTGAAAGCAGTTTGAATCAGAAGTGCAGCTTGGTGGCGGTGAGCCACAGATCTACGGACCTTCCATCCACGGAAAGCTGCTTGTAGAGCCAGAACTGCCGATTTAATCTCAAAAAACCTCCTCTGATCTGCTTTCCTTTGCATGCAGGCTCGGAACCACCTCTGAATCAAGACTGCATTTCGCTCCATTTTAGATATCTGTTGTCTGACAAGGTAGGCCCTGAATGCACTCTGAATGACAATTGAAGCATCATGTCTTTTCTTTAAAGCCTGAAACTTGCATCTTTGAAGGTGACCTCGGAACCATGTTTGAACACAGACTGCTTTCCTTTTAATATCCAGGTACTGGGTTTTACAACGCTGCATTCTGTACCATGCTTGAATGCGCAAGGCTGCAGTGTTTTTTTCCAGAACTTTTTTTGTATGCCACTTCCGTAAAGCTGCTTGGATAACACAGGCAGCACGGTTTTTCTTCAGGAGACTTTGAACCCTCCAAGCTTTGTATGTTTTCTGTGTGAAGACAAGAAAATGGAAATTAAGATTAGAAGTATAACCATAATTATATACTAATAATTAGAGGTGGGGGATATGGCAAAAATATCATATCACAATTCTTTTCAGGAAAATCATGATTTTATCACGATTGTTTTTCATGTTGGTTTTACCATTTTGCAAGTTACTGCGCATTACAGCCAAGCTAATGTCCCTAACAAAGCCTTACACGCTGACAAAATATAAAATAAAAAAGAATGGCAGACCTTTAGGCCAAAGTGATGAAGATAAATCTTTGTCATTTTCTTTGTTATTAAAAAATAAGAACAAAGATACACATTACATATACACAACATAATATACAAATGAAATAAACCGTACTTTATTTTTTCAGCCACAGTAGGTGTTTTTAACAGAAGCATTCAAGAAAGAAATTAAAATGAACAAACATAAAAATAACACACTACATATACTTTTACAAGATGAGCAAAAGTGCTTGCGGTGTTGGAAAGGCGGGGCTTAGTGCACCTGTCAATCATCGCCCTGACGCAGCCGAATGAAGAGCGAGAGACTTGCATGGGACCGGGAGAAATAACCGTTATTTGTGTGCTATAGTGTGCGTCTATTACTGATTGGGAGTACCCGTTTTGATCAGCAATTAAGCCTGCAAAGAATGCTGTCTATCCACTGGTGAAAACAGAAAATAAATATGTTGTCTATCCAGCGGTGAAAACTGAAATGACGGAGAAAATGAAAATGACGTAGGCTGTCTATCCACTGGTGTCTAGCCGGAGGTGAGTCTGCGGGGCTGCAGCTGGATGCTATTGGGCATTATTTAGGGACACATAATCTGTAGCTCCGCCTTAGATCTGAAGCTCCGTGGCTATAATGATCAGGCTGCGATGTCAAGATTGCAATGCTGCAATATGTTGGTGTGTGTGTGTGAAGCAGCACTGAAGTAGAGAGAGATATAGAGAGAGAGAGAGAGAGAGAGAGAGAGAGAGAGATAGAGATATAGATATATAGAGATAGAGATATATAGAGATAGAGATAGAGATATATATATATATATATATATATATATATATATATATATATAGAGAGAGAGAGAGAGAGAGAGAGAGAGAGAGAGAGAGAGAGAGAGAGAGAGAGAGAGAGAGAGAGAGAGAGATATCGAACAGTGGAAACATAAAAACTGGAAGAAATGGCCGCTGCAAATGATCGAAGTCTTGGATACCGAAGCAGCACTGAAGTCAGCGCGTTTGGTCCGACCAAAGTTGACCCAGGGACGCAACACAGACCTGCTTTTTTAAAGTGGACACTGTGACCGGTTTTAACAGTGTTTTTGCACCCAGCACAAACGCAGTAATTCACAATCGTGAAAAAACGCCTGCGTATACCTAACTAACTACCTAACTTAAATAGCTAACTAAATAAATAAATGTCCTAATCACTAATTCTCTCGCTCTATCACTCGTACAATTATCAACACAGCTCACAAACTCACTTTCTCAGCGACCTGGGGAGACGTCTCCCTCTTATGACGATCCGTTGGGGGGAGGAGCAGTTTTAAGTGAGTACTGAAAATAACTAACTTTTTCATCTTATATTCTGCCTTTAGGTATCGAAAAATCATACAAAACAATACAACAACTTGTCAAACGTGTATTTCCCCTAACTATTTTGTGTTAATCATAATTACAAATTTTACCTGACATACGCACTTTAATGACAGCGCCAAATTGCATTGTAAAGTTGTAAAGTTGAGTTATATATTATAACATTATATATTGTAATGCAATGTGATGTATAGTGTGATTTATTTTGATATAACAGTCAAGTCATGTTATGCTGATTATTTCTTTATTTATGTTTTATTGTAGAACCACACAAATACCAACACATTCTCAGTGTTCAATAAACCCCTTTGATTGAATCAGACTGTCCTGATTCATTCCTGTGTTTTGATCGACACACCAAGAGGAAGGCTAGAGATATTAGAACCACCTTAGAACACAATCCTAGTTTAACTACTCAAGATGCGGAATAATCCCGAACATACCTGAATTACAGTTGCAGCCGCATTTTGAAGAGCAAAATCTCTCTCTTTTTTCAGCACTCTCAATTTTTCCCGTGCACTGTATCCTCTCCAGAATGTTTGGATCTTGATGGCTGCCTTATTCTGTCGTATCATTCTTCTTCTCAAGATGAACTTCCGCACAATGGCTTGGATTTTAGTGGCAGCCAGGTTTTTTTGCTGTGCATGAAGATCATAATCAATTTAAGGCCAAAAAAAAAAAAAATCTAAGCATATCAAAGTTCCAAGTAGCTTGACATGGTAGATAATTTATACTCTTACCTGAATAAGCTCAATGTCCTTCTTTAACTTGTATCTCCGCCATGCACCCTGGATAACTCGGGCTGCTCTTGTTTCATTGCGGAGATCCAAAAGACGGGCACAAAGGAAGGAGAGGTAACATGTGACAACCTGGGGGGGGGGGGGTAAATATACATTAATATGGAAGGTATTTCTACTCAACCTCAAAGTTTAATCGACTAATAAGTTTTGCTGATAACCTAACAAGCTAAATGTTAAAAGATTGCCATCTCGATTCAAACACCCATGCTATTTTTTTCCTAAATGACAACAATTCAGATGTGTCCATTACATTTTTGACAAGTACAATCACAGCAGAACAAATCTGCGTTGACTGTAGCTGAGCCAGAGAGAGCAGTTGTCATGTATAGGTATGAAACAGCTTATCACACAGTATCATTATTTCTGGGATAAAAGTTTATATGAACAATGATGTCCATGGTAGTGATCAAAATAAGAGTAAATCACCTTTGAAAGTAACTTGACGCTTCTAATAAAGATTGTATCGATTACAAAGTTACACCAGCAGGTGGCGACAATTGAATTTTAATGGTCTATTAATGATTAATTCAAGAGAGTCCTTCAAAAATACGGATTCATTGAATCATTAATTCAAACCGAATTTTAATAATAATTTAAATTAAATTGACTGCAGCAATGAACATTTTTTCAGCACCTCTAGTAAATTACTTTTGTAATTTTGTTTGGTTGTCTATTCTGAATCAAGGCAGAATCATTTTAAACAAAAATCTCAATTTATCTAGAATGCATCTCTAGTGGACAGGGATAAAGTGTTTTTACCTTTTCATTCGGAATAGTGTTGGACATATCCTCTGGATTTATCATAGCAGGCACCCCTCCAAGATATGACACGGCAGTGTTCACTAAATGAAAGTTACTTCTCTCATTCTCAAGCAGCCCTCTGTAGTCCACTGACAGGGATTCTGCAAAAAATAAACAGTTCTAAGATATTTACAGTGATAAACTGTACAAATTACCAAACTATTGTAAGAATAGTTCACCTAAAAGTAGTAATTCTGTGATTTACTCAACAACAACAACAAAAAGAAGGGGGAAAAAAAAGTACCAGTTTGTATTGTGGGCAAATTTTCAAAAGAGCAGTCCGAGTCACTTGAGGAGTTATTGAGCTCCAGTCTGCCGCGGTGGCCACATTCGATGGTCTGCGTTGTTCTCTGTTGTATCTCCTCTGCAGGAAGATGAGCAGGATGGTAATGATGAATGAGGTAGCACAGGATACGACCATCTGAGAATGACACCGTGAAGTTTTCAGCCTGCAAACATAATGGAGGAGAGATATAGTTCAAACAAGGATCCTTTGCAGGTTATCGTACAAACGTTTTCAGGAGAATTATTACACCTTTCTCAGCAAGACTTGTTCCAAACCCATATTTTGTCTTTTTGGAATCAACATAACAGTGAATACATGAGCAAACAATTTCTGTAATGTGACTTACCTTTAAATTGTAGAACTCAGAAACAGCATTGACCCAGTCGAGAAGAAGCGTCACCTTCTGGCTGGGATGTTCAAATGCTTGTCTCGCCTTCATTCTTGTCACTGTAACACCTTTGTTAGCCATTATTGAAGCCAGTTTCTGTTTCGTTCTCCAGGTTTTCCTGAGGAAACTGATTTCCTCTTTGAGCTGATTCTCATCAAGTAGCACTTCCACCTATGAGAAAAGTATCATAATATTTAAGGAAATACACATTAAACGCATACAATTTCAGAAGATAAACATGAGTATCAGTTATCCTAATGATTTATCAACAACAAAAAAATGGTGCTAGACTAGACAATATGATGGTACACAATCCAGGTCAGTACCTGGAAGGCAAATATGATTTTCCACAGGAGGTTTAGGGTCTTTTCCCTGTGTCCATCCACAATGTCTCTGGAGTCAATGTTCGCTCCTTCAAGAAAATGAGGACAAATTCAGTGCTTTGTCGAGATTATGAAGTGTTTCATAAAGAATTACAAGACATTTATCATCAAGGAACAGAGATTAATTCCTCACCATGCTCATCTTTAAGGTCAACACCTTTGTCTTTCAGAACCTGCAGTGCAACATCAACATTGTGCACTTTCTGCAGGCGGCTAATAGCAGGTATCCGCAGCTTTCTAGATAAAGTCCAGTCCAGAATAAAGAGCTCCATGACACGCCTGAAAATTAATAAAGCACCATAAGGTCAAGATATATAACATGGGAATTTGGAAGCTTTTTTTTATGTCAATTCTAAACATTGGATAGGATCACAACAGCCATGACACTTTAATTCTGATTCATGGACAATAAAAATGTAAAAATGAATTTTTTCGATTCAAACATACACCAAACGAATGCCACATCTCAGGTCAATAGCAAGATTCTTCACAGCAAAGTTGAACTCATCCAGAGGAGTCTGAACATGGGATACTGCTAGGCCCAAGTGGCTGAGGTGCCGTGACAAAATGCCTTCCCCACTGAGGAAGTCTCGTGAGAACGCCAGTAGCAGATCTTTGCTTGACTACAGGGGAAAACAAAACACAGCATGTGTTTAATATTGGCCAAAAACATTTAAAATTTCCACTTATTCTTTAATATTTGGCCACTTTTTTACAATAGAAATGCTACAGCCTCTGTAATATCTTTAACAAGAACATGTGGAAATCAAAACAGCCAAACTCAGAGCGAGGGTTTAAACTTTTATTTTGAAATTCGAAACATACCGATGTACTCTCCTGTTAATGTTGGTTTATAAATGATAGCACTATGCTATGGTATTTTATGACTTCTTTATTGCTTAAATATATGTGCAGCCTTAGAAAACAATCTAATAATGTAGTTCATGGATTCTCGCCCATGGAACGCGCCACTTCCAGAATTTAATTTAACCCGATATTGAATCGTGACAGCCCAACACTAATATAATGCAAGCACTGTAAAAGGTTTTGCCTAGAGTTGTTCCGATTCCGTTACTAGTATCGGAAATGACGCCGATACCAATAAAAATTCTGGCATCGGTATCGGCGAGTACTTCTACCCATGTACCGATCCGACACCCTTTTCTTAAACAATAACTAGTTATGCACAGGAAGTTTTGCTGTTGCCACAAGCAACCACTGTTTAGAGCAGCGAAGAAGAGAGCGCGCGCTAGAGGTATGTCCGCTGTTTGGCAGTATTTAAAAACGGCGACATGTCTCATATGCCATACTGCAATTTCGAGGGGTGGCACAAGATTAGCAGCTTCAACACTTAATAAAGCATTTGAAGACGCGTCCCCCCGCAGAACACAATGGCAAGGGCAGAGAAGGATGAGACGCGCCAGAATCAACAATCTCTGGAAGCTTCTTCAAACGAAGAGAAAGGTTTTCAAAAGACAGCCAACGAGCGATAAATATAACGGACAAAATTATCGAGTTTATTGTTCTGGATGACCAGCCGGTGTCAAAACTAAAATGCCGTGTATTTAACTAAATTGTTTCTGGACTTTAAGTTATAAAGAGGTTATTTTCTTATATTATTCGTTTCTCATTTTTTAGATTCCTAGATTTATTTGTTGCACTTTTTTATACAGTTACATTGTAAATCTAAAATACCTTTTTCAGTTTAAAGTATTAGATGTGTGGCTGCATTTTAAGTTCTTTTTCACTTAAGAAAAATAAATAATATATTGCTGTGAAATGTATGGCGAATAATAAAAATACTCTAGTTCACTGTATGTATTTGTTCATGTTTTATTAAGGGATAAGTCTGAAGCACACCATAAAATAATTCTATCTTACAGGGCTAGTATGAATTGCAGCTGTATATAGATACACACCCAGGTATCGGATCAGTACTCGATATCGGGAAGGGAAAAAGGGTATCGGAACATCTCTAGTTTTGCCACAAACTCATCTCATACTGATATCATGCTAATATCGTGAGACACCACACACACCTTAAATTCAGCATCCATGCAGAACAGACAAGGATCATGTTCGATCAGTCTGGACTCTTTGGCTTTATCCAGAAAGCAGACCAGCAGTATTAGTTTCTTTAGAGTGAAGCAGGAGAGTGCCTCCTGATGGCCTGATGAGGTAAAAAAAAAAAAAAAGAACCTGTTATTATAGACACTATTTACAACAATAACACAAAGACCATAAAATTTTTTTTTTAAAAAGTTCACACACACACACAAAAAAACCTTAATGAAATTAAATTACCATCTTTGTACAAATTGGGCACTTTAGCATGCCTGAACTCAGCGGCTATGTCTGGGTTCCACAGCAGACGTCCAAGAATAAACATGGCCAGTCCCATGACATCACTGTTGCTTTCAAGTGATATTAGCTCTCCATAGATTGTCTGAAACAAGGAATGGGCAAAAGATGTGGCATTTTCAGCAAGCAAACAAATTCAAATGATGCTTTCACAAAAAAAAAAAAAAAAAAAAATACCTCAAGTCCGATTCTTAGCCAAAGTGGATTGTATGATATCAGCCAGTTAAGAACTTTCTGACGCTCACCTGAGAAATTAAAATAAAAGGTGAAAAATAAGATTAACAAGGAAGAAACTTAAGCCCACTAAAACATTACAAATATTTTAACATAAGTGACACCAGCTGTAAAGAACATCAAGCACCCCAAAGGGAAAAAACTATAATAAAAATACATAACATATTATATCATTCAAAAGGGTCAGTAAGATTTTAATTAATACTTTTACTCAACAAGGACAGATTGATCAAAATTGACAAAGTGATAAAACAAGAAAAGATTTCCATTTAAAACAAATACTGTTCTTTTAAACTTTCTATTCAAGGAATCCTGAAAGACTTGTAGTTGGACCATAGTGCAAATTTCTTTTTAATTTAATTAAAAACCATTTTATTAAAACCGCTGAGTTTTAGTGCTTTGGATTTATAGTGGATTAATAAAGCAAGCAACATCGAATAGTAAATTTATTTTTCGAATAGTAATTACAGATCGAATATTCAACTATTCGTGTACACCCCCATCTCATACCTATGTCCTTCCAGAGATGCCTGTCCTTTCGCACAAGGAGCCTCTTGGCTTCTACTTCCAGCTCCAGTCTCTGGATGGCCTTCACCATGGTGTCTGACGTAAATAGCTTGCAAGCTGCTCGCCGAAGGCGGTTCAGCCGTTGACGGGCTGTGTAAGTTCTAAAAGACAACTCTTCTTTTGTTGGTGCTTTGGGTATGTTGAATTTGTCATTCCCCATAGTCAACGACAAGGCATTCACTAAGAAACAATAAGAGAAAGCCATTACAAGATTGTAGCTGAAATTTATTTAACTTAAAACGACAACGCAAAACTCAGAGGATACAAAGAACTAAAAAAAGCACCCACCTTTGGTAACTTCAGTTGCAACTTTGAAGTCATCAGGAGTGAGAACATAATTCATCCACCAGGTAAAGCCTCGCTCCTGCTTTTCAATCCATCGCTCATCATAAAACATGTTCTTTGCAGCAAATGGCATAGGATGCCTTGGTATGGCTGTCAAGATTGTACAACTTCAGCAACTATGCCACTTAAAAACACACAAAAAAAATTATACGAATGCAGTAAAAACATACCCGTCTGTGCCGGCTTCATGAAGGTCAGTCTGGCCTGCGCCACAGCCACTATCCTCGCAGGCTTACGGGTCGAACTGCTCAGTGACTTCACAGACTGTCCATCTACATCAGTGCATTTAAAATAAATTAACTTGTCCTACTTGTTTAGTATGACCAATCATGATACCAAATTATTTCAAGAATGGTTTCTTACCTTTTTGAGTTGTTTTTGATAAGGATTTCTTTGCTGGAGGTTTTGTGAACTTTCTGGAGCTTGGTGGAGCTTCACAGAAAAAGAGGTTTTATTTAAAACACTCAACTCGTAGAACGCCCCAAATAATGGAATAATATACGAATCGATTCGTCACCTACATGTACAGTATGCATGATGAGTATAATGGACTTACCTATAGCTTTTAGTTGCTGTCCAGATGTGGACCTTGAAGTGAACGTTCTTTCTTGGCTTGGTTTCTGAAGCTCTGTCGCATGTGCCGGAACATGGCGCTTTTTCGCTTGGCCGTTTAACATATCTTCTGAGTGACCTCGCAAAAACTCATCACTTTTTCTCTTTTTACTCTGCACAGATGTCCAGGATTGTACAGGAAACTGGTCCTGAGAAAGACCTGGTTGCACTTTTTTTTCAGAGACGTTTCCGGCTGCCAAATCCGGACTGCTAATGCTACTAACAGAGGGCAAAACTTTAGTTCGCATGGGAGATATGGAGGACAAAGACTGTTCAGGAGGGGATCCATATGAGGTCAGCCTCACTTTTGCAGCCGGCATTGAAGTTACGGGAAATTTGGACTCTAGTGCCACATCTGGACTTGAGTCTGAGCTAATGACAGGTATTGACATGCTGTCAGGAGAACTTGTGTTAGATTCTGCATTACTAGGTTCTGAGAGCTCCATGGTCTTCTCCAAGAGCCGACGCCTGGAGGTTTTCTTCTTACGCAAGCCAGGACTCTTGACAGAGGCTTCTGCTTTGCTTTTGGTCACTGTGGTAGAATTCACAGGAAACTTCTTGGGACCATCAGGAACAAGGATGTCATCAACTTTATTCGACTTGGTGACTGTGGCGGTGCTAAAGGGAAATGCCTTGAGCCTAAATACGTCGTGATTTGGTTCAACGCCCATGACTTGGTTGGGTTTCACACAGAAGGTCAACCTTGGGTGAGCCACTTCAACTGGTGGCGAAATGACAGCAGTCGCTCTGAATGATGTTACTGGATTCGTTTTTTCAGACTCGAGAGAATCAGAAAAATCAAAGCTTGAGCAAGCATTAGGTGGGCTCACCGCACACGATAGATCTGATCCTATTACATCCAGAGCATCTTTTACAGACAGAGAAGGTTTTTCCGGCTCTTGACTTTCATCTCGCACATTTTGTCCAATCACGGGAAGTGGACTCTGAAAGCATGGGTTTCCAAACCTCTCTGGAGTGCTAGCAGGAGAGAGCGTTTTATTCAAAAGCCTTTTAATTTCTCTGCACTCTGGTTTACGTGAACAAGGCACATCCTTTTTACCAAGTGTTTCAAACAATCTTTCAGCCGGTACTAAGACAACCACTGGCGAGTTTCTTTGCAAATGCACATCATCGAAATTTTCTGTTACAAAAGCCGGTTTTGACATCTCAGGAGTGGAGGATGGCGTATTCGCCCTAGCCCCAGTGGAACCATATGCAGACCGTTCGTGATTCAATGACGACAATGGGTTGGACGTTCTCTCTTTTCTGTATTGCGACTGGCGAGACACGTGAAATGTCTTATTTGCAGCCTTTATTGGCATTGAAGCCACTTTCTTCCCTTTTGAGGGTGCCGGGACCCCCTTCTTGGATTTAATTGAATCCCATAGGGTTTTCTGAAGAAAAATAAATAAATAATAATAATAATAATTTACATGTACTCAAATTATATCAAACACACTAAATATTTTTTTTAAATAAAACATAGGCTATATAGTACTGGTTAAAAGTTTGGAAACATTATTTTTAATGTTAAAAGAAGTCTCTTATGCTCATCAAGGCTGCATTTATTTGATCAAAAATACAGAAGGAAAAAAACAGTAATATTGTGAAATATTATAATTTCAAATAATGGTTTTCTATTTATTAAAATATAATTTCTGTGATGCAAAGCTGAGTTTATCATCAGCATTATTACCCCAGTCTTCAGTGTCACATGATCTTTCAGAAATCATTCTAATATGCTCATTTATTATCAATATTAGAAACAGTTGTACTGCTTAATATTTTTTTATAACCTATGATACTTTTTTCAGGATTCTTTGAAGACTTCTCTTTGAAAAGAATTCTTTGAAAAGAACAGCATCTTTTTTTTTTATAGAAATCGTTCGTAACAATATACACTGCCATTTAAAATAATCAATGAATCCTGAAAAAAAGTATCACAGGTTCAAAAGAAATATGTTTCCAACATTGATGATAATAATAACGCAGTACTAATCCAGCAGAAAGATTTCTAAAGAATCATGTGACACTGAAGACTAGAGTAATGGCTGATGAAAATTCAGCTTTGCATCACAGAATTAAATTATATTTTAAAGTAAATTAAAATAGAAAACCATTATTTTAAATTGTAATGTCACATTATTACTGTTTTTTTTCTCTGTATTTTAATCAAATAAATGCAGCCTTGTTGAGCATAAGATATTTCTATCAAAAACATAAAATAGTAGGCTAATGTTTCCAAACTTTTGACCGGTCTTATATAGACACACACAAATTACCTTTTTCTTTTTTGTCGCCTCTGCTTTCCCAAGCAATATCGCTTGATGTTTGACAATGCCATTTGCAACAAAGCTGAGGAGTTCTCGAACTCCGCCTTCTTCCACTGGTGTCCAAGTGACAGTTAAAATAATGCTGTCCTCAGGCTGAAAAATAGAGAATGCACTTTTAACTAACTTACTCTCATTCCGTTCCAAACATGGATGACATTCTTTGGTGGAGCTCAAATGGAAATATTTACCCAAATGTTCATGCAGCCCTTTTCTATACAATGAAAGTGTATATAGGGACGGGAGCAGACTCAAGCTCCAAAAAAATTACAAAAAGCAGCATAAGAAAAGGTCAATTTGTATGATAACTTTGTGTGAGGAAGAAAATATTTTCCAATAATGTTCTCTGCACATGTAAGCTCTACATTTGCATATTTAAATATAGTGTGTCAAGAAGATGTCAAATCAGGTTTCACATCCAATAACGAGTAATTTCGTTGTTCCTACTGTATTTAGTAATTAATTACAACACACCAATCTTGAATTTACACAAATATTCTGAATAAAGGCTTTAATTCGGTTCTGTTTTCCACAGAAAATTTACTTCAAAAGACTAACGTTATAACGTTACATTACGGAGTTATACAAGTTAACTTAGCCTAAGTTACAATACAGTTATGGTAACGTTACTTTTTTCAGTTTAAAAGCTTGACAAACATCCTGCCACACATCTCATGTAGATGTGTGTGTGTGTGTGTTCGTGTTCCAAAGAATAAAGAAATGCATTTCTTGGTGAACTAGCCTATTCCTTTAGATAACTGAGGAAGCATAGCGCATGAGCAACTTCACTAAAAGAATAAACAATGTTACTGAACATGACTGTCTGATAGCAGATTCTGATACCAGTCCTACGATGCAGTTATTTTACTTTACCATAACTGCAATATGCACCAAACTTCATTAACGTTACCACGCTTAACGTTAGTGCACAGATATTCTTCCAAAAATGTTGTCTAGCTGGGGAGCTCACTAGGTTTTGACACAAATCTTAACTTACCTGTATTGTAAAAGACGCCTGATCAACAGAAAAGCCTTTGGATGCTGAAATTTTCTCCACTATGACTGTCGTTGTTGCATCCTCGGTAGGATTTTCAATTCGTAAAGGCAGAGATTTTGATGATCCCAACTTGATCGTCCCAAATGACACGAAAGGGGACCTAGAAAACTGAAGCAAACTCAGCACAGGAATTGTAGTGTTGTTTTCCTTGCCAGGTTTATCGCGACTACAATGTGAATCAAATGTTGGACTGAAGTCCAAACACTCCGCTTTCGCGATTTTAAAAGACATGTTGTTTAACTTAACTAAATGCACGGCGTTTCGATAAATCCATGTGTCATTGATGCTCACCAACAATAAATGCCGTTTAAAACCAGTGTGCGTCGTCGCACGTTTGAATTTGAGTACAGACCAGACAGCCAATCAGATCGTTGCAGCGGATGGAATTGTCCAATCACTGGACAGAAAAGCAAACTCGAACCAATCAAAGTTCTATGATTCCTTTAAAAATCTCTACACACGCCCACAATGCAGGAAGATGCTTCATGCACGCACATTGCTGTGTTATTCAAACACTGCCTCTCAGGAGTCAGGACTTGACTTGCCATTTGTTGCATGATTAAAGTTGTGTAAAGACGCGAGCCTAACGTTACATGTGTTTTTGCCCTTCCCCCCTTTCCACAGCAAGTATATGTGCGAAATATGATACTTAAAATAAAACAATTTTACGAAAATACAGACTTATTTGCAGCACCTATTTTAGTGTTACAATGTGGTCTGTTTACATTTTGTTTTACATTTTACTTAGCTTTAGCGATTTTTTTTTTTCGATTTTTTTTTTCCTAATATTTATCTATTTAACATTTAAACTGGAGATGTATTCTTATATATCGTATGCAAATGTAGCCTAATGTAGTATGTATGTTATTATATTTATTTACTTTTTAGGAGTAACCTATGGAAGTGTAACTCCAAGGTGATTTTTAATTTATTCTTGTTATAGGAATTGCCTGTTTATTCATTTTTTTTCAATTTTCAAAAAGAATCTCCATAATTTATTTCTATTTTTCTTAATATTCAATTATTTATTTTATTTTTATATTGTCCCACCATTCTTTCACACACAAAAAAATGAAATACAAAAAAAGAATGGAAAATTGTGTTACAAACCACATAAAAGTATTGAAGTGACCGATTCAACAACAACAACAAAATCACTTTGCAGTTCATGGTTTGGAAGTCCAATGAGCTGGGCATTTAAACACTACCTTGAATCCCAGCAGATGGCATGGTCTATTTTGCATTAAATTAACCGTAAGTGCTTTTTGAGAGAAGTCATTAGACTGAAGTATGGAAGGCCTTGATTGCAAGAGGGTTAAAATGACTGCGTAGTAGCATTTTGTCTGCCGTCTCGTATTTATATCCAATGTAATCATCACCTGGGGCCCGTTTCAATAAGGAGGTTCAACCAACTCTGAGTTAAAGCTTGAACTCTGAGTTGACTTACCCTGAGATGGGAAACTCTGAGTTTTCGGTTACAGAACAGCTGAAATGAGTTAGTTCAATCAACTCTGAGTTGACTGACTCGGAGTTAAGCGCGTGCACCACAACTATAAAAAGCCATTATCAATGGAGCGCAGATATTACGAGTCACCATGGCAACAGCGCCAGACAAAAAAAGGTGTGCATATTTCTCACCAGCAGAACTGGATGTGCTTATGCAAGCATATGCAGAATTTGAACATGTATTTTTAAAAAAAAGCAACACGGCTGCAGCGGCGAAGGAGAGAGAGTTAGCTTGGGAGAAAATAGCTGCTCGAGTCAATGCGTAAGTTTACATTTTAATTACTTTTATACAGTGTTGGGTGTAATGAATTAAGTTACTAAGTCATCTAAATATTGTAATTAAATTAAAGACTATAAAACAATTCTGTAAAAAACAATAGTGGATTTAATATCAAATTTTAAAAGGTATATTTTTAATGTAACTTTCTCCCTAGTTACACACTTGGTCAATTTAAGAATAATTGATGCAATTGTATATTGTTTAGTTGAAAGCATTAGAAGTGCAGTTTCTTGTCTCTCCTTGTATTTTTCAAGTGGTTGAGGTTGATTTGGGATTTAGAAAGTACTTAATAAGTAAGTAAAACAAATTAGTAAGTAGACCAATACTTTCTAGAGATAGTAATTATTACATTAATCTAATTAGACTAGTTGAAGATAAACTTTGTAGTTAGTAATTAAGAACTATTTTAGAGTAACTTACCCAACTATTATAATATCAGAGGTGAAACTGGAAGAACAGTATTTTATTAAACCTAATTTAATTTTCATGGATAGGTGCAATCCTGCAGGCATCAAAAGAACATGGCAGCAGCTGAAAATGAAATATAAAAACATACTTCAAGCAGGTAAGCCTTGAGCATATCATAGGATTAGAGTAGCTACCTGGCTTTACAAACATTTGACATATTAAATGACTAATAGCATTCAGTGTCTATCAGTGCAGCAGCATTTTTGACATAGGTCTAAATGTTCATTCTCATTTGACCTCTACTCAGCCAACAGAAAGAAGGCAGAGGCTCGTAAAACAGGGGGAGGACCTGCACCACCACCTCTGACAGATGCAGAAGAGATGGCCCTGAGCCTAAATGCTGGAAGGCCAATGGCTGAGGGAATTCCTGGAGGGACTTCATCAGAGCCAGTCACTCCAGAAGATTTAAGTGCCTTCATAAAATGTAAGAGGTCTACCTACAGTATGTGTTAATTTTTTTTATATAGACTAAATGTGATATTTCCATTTATATTACTTTGGGTTGGGTTTTTTGTTGGTCCCAACAGATTCAGATGGTAATATCTGCCTCTTGGAGCCTCCTGTCCCAACAGTACCCCATACAGTTGTCAGTAGCCTACTCCATACACCATCACAATACACAATTATGACAAATAGAGTACACTTTATAATACTATGAAATGCTCATCTTCACAGGATGATGGGGATGAAGAAACCATTTCTGCTGCCACAGACAGGCCTACAGAGGTAATTTTAATATTATATGTCTACACATTCACATTTATATGTGGAGTAGCCTATAGAATCTAAGTTTATATCTATATAAATGGTCATTCTTATCTCTACCCCCCAGAGTGTGGAAGAACAGCAGGAGGACGGTCCATCAACTTCTGGTGCACAGATGAACACAGTTCAGTGATTTACAGTAAATGCCACAGTTTAATTCTGAATTTTAGACTTCATGATGTAACTCTAATCTAATGTATTTTCAGTTGCCAGTTAAGGAGTTATATAGACTTCTTCTTATTAAAAAGATAGAAAAAAACAGCAAAGAAGTTGTATACTTGGACCGCCAGATCCAAAAGGCAGATCTGGAAATCGACATACTGAAACTAAAGCTAGAGGTGAGTGTATGGTCACAGGTGAATTAAGTATTGAAACTATTATAAAATCTTTTTTTTTTTTTTTTTTTTTAGGAAATGAAGAAGAAATAAATAAATTGCTGTGATTTTGTTTATTCATTATTGGTTGCATTTGTATGAAATAAAGAACACCATAAATTGCTGTGATTTTGTGTTTATTCATTTTTTTGTGGTGGTGGATATCATGTGTATTAATCTGAGAAGACATTGCGGCATATCATATCCCGGACTACCCTTCCATCCTGGAAATCTGCAGGGTTGATAGGGTCTTCCTCAGGGTCTTGTAATTGTAGGGCAGGGTGTTGCTCCCCTCTAATTATGGCAATATTATGGAGAACAACACATGCCACAATAATGTCGCAGGCCCTTTCAGGGGTTACCCTGAGGTGACGTAGGCACTGGAAACGTGCTTTCAACAGGCCTATGGTCATCTCCACCCGGGCTCTCGTCCTGCAGTGTGCCACATTGAAGCGCTGCTGTGGGCCTGGTTCAGGTTCTGGGTAAGGGGTCATAAGATTTGGTCGGCATGGGTAACCCCTATCTCCCAGCAGAAAGCCATCAATCTCTCCTGTAAGAAAGTTCACATTGCTTTAGAGCTGCATAGAAATTCCCCTGTAAGTGTTTAGAGCATACATTGAAATATGTGTATAGCATTTACTTACCCCTTTCCAGTCTGTTGCTCAGGGTTGACTCCCGATAGATTCTTGAGTCATGAACAGAGCCGGGCCACTTGGCCTCCACATTTGTGATTAAATGTGCAGCATCACATATGATCTTGACAGTGCAAAGAATGAGTCATGTTACAGTATTGTGATGTAGTCTTTGACCATTAGAAACAGTAGGCTGTCAGTGTACCTGCACATTAATACTGTGGATGGATCTCCTGTTCACATAGTCCGCTTCATTTTCAGAAGGTGCAATGATCGGAATATGTGTGCCATCAATGCATCCAACCACATTCGGAAATCCTAAAGGGAATTCTAATTATTAGGTTACTTCCAGGGGTCGCAGCAAGATATTCTTAACTGAATGTAATTTATCAGGTTAGCCTCATTTAACCCGATTTATACACCACTGACCTGCAATCCTGTGAAACTCCTCTTTGATGACTCTCATTGGTTTGTGCCCAGGAAACAATACAAAAATTCTCAGAAAGCGCTTAAGAGCGAGGCACACTTTCCTTACCGCTCTGCAAACAGTAGCCTTACTAAAATGTTCTGCATCCCCGATGTTATAAAGAAAACTTCCATTCGCAAAGAAACGTAAGGCAACGCAAAGAATCTGCTCGGATGTAAGAGCACGGCCGCGATGGTTGATGTGTCTGATGTAAGGATGGATGAGATTATGGATGTATCTTATTGACTGTAAAGAAAAACGGTAACGCTCAAATAAAAATGGATAGGGATATGACAAAAAATCCACTCTGGGCCTCAAAATCCTCTCCCGACGTAAATGTAACTCCCTACGAAGTAATACAGCCTCTTCGTCAACAGGATCATCCATAAAAGGACATGCCATTTCATTCCCTTTGATGCGCTCTGCGTGACTGAAATGTGCGCAATAAATATGTTCCCAAAGAATCAATGAGGTGTTTAAACACCACTTCCTCTTTAAAAAAGGGGAGGAGACCAAAATAAACTCTGGGTTTTCTGAAGAAAACCTGCTCCCGACCAGGTTAGGTTCACAGAGTAAGTTGCCATAGTAACTGACTCTGAGTATAAGTTACCTCTCTTTCAGAAACGGGCTTGACTTACCCTGCTTTCTCAGGTTTAACTTACCTCCCTTTCTGAAACGGAAAACTCAGAGTTTCCCTCATTTCAGGGTTAACCTACTCAGAGTTTTCACTTAACCTCCTTTCAGAAACAGGCCCCAGGTGATTAATATTCAGACTGCATGCCTGATGGCCACTGTCTGTCTCTGTTCAAGTCTTCACCAATCCCCAGAGGCCTCTTTGTATTGAGGATACAGAGAGCTGCTCCTCATTGGTGCGTATGTGAATGAGAGTGTGCTAAGACTCAGAGAGCCTCAAACAGACACAAACACACACACTAGAGGATGCTTGAGGAACACACCGTGATCATGTCAGCTTGCCTACTATCACAATGACATCTAATTATGGATATGGATCTTACGGGTTTGGGTTCGATGTGGCTCAGATTAGTATGTGTCTTGTTTCTTCTTCTGCAGTGGACAGAAAGTAAGTAGGCTACTTCAGTCTGTTGCTTTTATGCAGTAATTACGTCATTCTTAGTCCACTTGTTGAATGTTTTAGTGTCAAAGAGCAAAGATTTACTTATGTAAGATACTAAAACATTGTCCCGCAACTAATTTTAGTAGGCCTACATTTTCTAAATAATTAAACAACAGTGTTTTTTTACTAGAATTTGTATTTAAATGTGTAGAAAGTCTTCTAAACACTTAATGATGCTTTATACTTTTGTGTGTTTGAGTGTAATTGTCTTATATGGACGAAAAAGACTACCCAGTGGCTTGATATTGTTCCCGTTTGCTTTGATACGGCTCCGCATAAGTGTGGTCAGACGGATCGTAACCCTGGACGCATCGGCCGCAGTGGCACTTAAGGACATAAAAGGCTGTGCATCAAAGACACTTAGAAACAGAGCTGTGCTTTTCATTTTCTAGATTCTGGTACATTTAAAAGGATTGTGATTTGCTTTCATCACATGCACACACACACACACACACACACACACACACACACACACACACACACACACACACACAAAAGGCCTGGGCATAAATATATACATTTTTACTGTTTGTATAACATTTGAGTTTGATACTTTAAACTCTATGTATCTTAGGAGGATTACATAGCTCTGTTTAAATGAACATATGGTTTGACATCCTTGTGTTTTTGGGATAATACGTGTGGGCTCAAGTTGAGCGGTGGTCTAGACTTCCAATAAGCTGATTTTACAAAAATCCCCCATGGAAAACGGCCAATTTGGTTCCCAAAACCATCTGGCCAACAATTTGAAATATAGACGTTTGATTTTGAAGGTATAGAAATTTGAGTCTAACAAAAGTTATTGACTACACAAAGCTTTTTGATGCAATAAACCTACAGCAAATTTCCTCTCTGGACCCTGAATGTAAGTGAGTGGCAATCCTGATAGTGACATTGCCAAATTACGCTCATGACTGCTTGCGCTATTAGCCTTTGTCTCAATGCACAGTCTGTAATAAAAAAAAACATTGCAGACTGCAGGGTTTGAATGGGGTTTCTAGACACCCCCTAAATGACTGACTTATGTCTATTGCCGGTTACCATAGCAACCCCTGCAAAAGGAAAGCTGGAAGTGTGGAATTGGTTGCTATGGGGACATAATTTGATGCTTTGTTAAGACTCCAAAGTTTGCGAACGTCCTTGCGCAGTGAGCGCCGTGAATAGGGCTGACACAGAGGTTAAGCCGTTTTTTTGGA
This sequence comes from Tiaroga cobitis, assembly GCA_030578255.1. Classification (NCBI taxonomy): domain Eukaryota; kingdom Metazoa; phylum Chordata; class Actinopteri; order Cypriniformes; family Leuciscidae; genus Tiaroga; species Tiaroga cobitis. The sequence continues at coordinate 16,658,259 of CM060612.1, read as the reverse complement.
TAGATAACAGAGCATTGTTTCCTCTGGCATTTCTGAGAATGACCAGCTGAATACAGGATGGAGGAGGCTTTTATACATGCGCTTTATCTAAAGCGGTGCAGGCCCTGCATTGTGTAGACTTGACCAGTCAGGTATATGACCAAACTGACACTGTAAGCTGAAGTGTGTACATTTTTTCGATGTTAAAGTCCACATGAAATCAAAATCAAAGTGTTTTGCCTTTAAGTGACTATATTAGCCTTACTGTTATCTATAAGCTAGTGTGCTCCAAAGCAATGAGAAAATTTGCATTTAGAAGTAGGGCTGCACAATTAATCGCAACTTACATGAAATCGCACTTTGGCTTATCAAAAACCAATTTGGCTTATCGTGATTATGAAATCGCAAATGCTGCGATTATTTTTTATGCGCAGCTTGTCATTGCTCTGTAAACGCTGCTCCATCTGAAAGCACTGTGAGTTTGAGTCACTTATAGCGTACATTTGAAAAGCAACACGTGTCAAACATATTTCCAAACGTGAAAAGCATTTATGAACCTCTTGCCCAATAAAAAACAACATTTAATAACATGCTTTTACTCCAAACACTTCATAACAACAGATGAGCATCCTTCTGTGAGATGATGTGGCTTCTTACACAGAATAAGGCAGTTGCGTGTTTATTAGTCATGTGTAATCAATCAAAGGGTTTTAATCTTCTGTTTATTCAGCTACAGCGATGATGGCCGATAGGGATTTTATAGGCGGATATCGCGGGATTCACGCTCATGCACAGTGTTGCTAATAAACTGGATGTCATTTAAGTTGTTGCTTGTATATGAAAATAAATATAATGAACAAGACACCCAAAGTAGCCTATACTTGTTATTTAATTCCATTCCAAATAAGTGTTTATCAATATTTTGTTTATTTATTTATTTATTTATTTATTTTAAATAAAAATTACATTGTATATAAAACCCATAGAGATCACACTGTCAGAGAGTTTGGGAATATTTACACATAACGTATACATAAAAAATGATATCAGAGTTTTAAAATCAAACATTTTAAAAGAGAACAATAGATCACGGTTGTTTAAACCAATCAGCATTGTGTCGTCAGCAAATCGTTTCCCATCGTGCTTTTGATCAGCACAGTCGGTGGAGAGCAACTGCTGGGATAATGAATCATTTGGGAGACATCTTTTTAGTATAAGCCTAAAGTAAAAAAGTTTGCAGATTCAATCAGAACTAGACATGAGGAAGTGGTATTGTCCAGGCTGAGAATTGGGCATACCATAATAGTACCTTATTTCTAATGAAAAAGCATGTTGATGGTAAGTGTGGGTATTGTATCAGGCGTAGCCCTGAAACAGTAGAGCATGTATTGATTCATTGTCAAAAATATTATCAAGATAGGCAGAGGCTTATTGCTCAAGTAGAAGCCAATGAAATTATCTTTGAATATAGGAATATTTTACAAAGAAATGCTGGGAAGATTTTTCACTTTTTTGTTTTTGTTTTTAAAGAATACAGGGATTTTAAAAATAATTTAATTTTATAGAAAATATGTAACTCCTGTTATACACTCCAGTCCAGCGGTGGCGGTAATGCAACAAATAGTTGTCAACCCCCATTTAAAAATTGAAGAAGAAGAAGAAGGCCCTGTCCCAAATGGCGCACTTCATGCGGACTTTCGGTCTCGTGGACTTAAATTGCGCGTGCTCGCCGAGTCTACGAGTCCGTAGGCCGTCCCATTTAGCATTTTAACGCTCTGAGGTGTGCTCAGCAGCGCCCCCTTTGTACCCTTGAAGCGGTCTTCTGCGAAGCCCGCATAGATGCAGGCTCCACGCACTTTAACTACCCAGGAATCCTTGCGAAAGGCCAATCAGACGACGGATGGGAGGAGATTTCGCTCACGGACAATTGTTAACATGGCTGAGAGGAAAATATTTAAGTGTAATTATCATTACGGTTTTTATGACAAGTTTATACAAACATTATGATCATCGACCAGTTGTTGATGTATCAAACCTAGGCTAATAATAGCGAGCTGAATAATACGATCGCATTATGATTCATTAAATAAATAGAACAGAATGTCAGGGCTTTACTGAGTCATATGTAAACACAACAACAATAGGCAGCATATTTCCCTGAACCTGTAGCTCCTGTCCATAACAACAATCAGACCGTCTTCCTGTTTCCGGCGTGACGATCGAGTCTGTCCCAAAAATACCTCTCAATGCGCCCTCGCGGACTCACGCTAAGGGCCCTAGGTCTGCACTACATGACGTCACCGAAGTGTGGACTCTGAGGAAGTCCACAAGTCCGGAGTGTGCCATTTGGGACAGGGCCGAAGAGAGCAACTGTGCGCGACTGCAGTATCCGACATGTGCGCGAGAGTTTTTTGACATACGTAACGTAACGTCGTGGAGGCATAAAGTCAAGGGAGAAGCCCATAGAGAGTTGTAAAGTTGCTCCTGCTGCGAGCTCATGGACAGCTAATACTCACGATCTCAGGCTCTGCAAGATTCGGAAGGGAATGATTCAGATTCCTCTTGGCACAGCTTGAAGACAGACAGGTTGCTCACGTCACATCTATGTCGTCAAGTTCAGTTTTAGCATGCGCAGTGCACTTGGCAATCAGAAAGTGAGTGCTTTAATTGACTTCACTTTTCTCCGTTGAAGTCTATGGGGTTGCTGTGTCCATTTCTTTTACTGTTTATGGTCGGACTGCACTCTGACACATTTCTAACCGGCATGCATCTCGCGGTGATCGGTTCTGCGCAAATTTTGCTCATCTCAAACAAGCCTAATATCAAAGCATTCAAAACGTACAATCTCTCACTTCCGCCAATACGGATCAATGATTTTGATGATATCACTCTGCATTTCAGCTTCTCATCAGATTTACTGTCCAATCAGATTCTCTTTAGAATCTAAAGCATCTAAAGCACCCCACCCCCCCAATAGACGCTGACACTGTCTCACAAAGTGGCATCGCCAACTACTGGCCTGGCAGCAGAATACAGCTATTTTAATCATTTTATTGGCTTTATGCACAGCTGCACTACTTCCTGAACTTTTACCAGCTCCTTTGTTTCCTGTCTGCTATTATTGGACAATCTGATTAGTCCAGGTGTGCCTGGCCTCAGTAACAATAATCAGCCACACCTGGACTAATCAGTTTGTCCAATAATGGCAGACAGGAAACAAAGGAGCTGGCTAAAGTTTAGGAAGTAGTGAAGCTGTGCATAAAGCCTATTCTGTGTGAACGGGATTGTTCGGACAACTTTGTCGCCTGTGCATGAAAAAAAACGCAAAGAAAAACGTTTAGTTTTTAGTACATCGTTGTCCTGTAAACTTACACTAAAGCTCAAACAGTAGAGCATGCCGCTAGTAATTGCCAGGTTATGGGTTCGCAGTAGGGAATGCATAAACTCATAAAATGTATTCCCTGAATGCAATTGTTATGGGGAAAATTTGACTAACATTACATTGAAGGTATAGTCTACATTGAACGTAAATTAATAACAATGAGATCATGACAGAACTTGTGTTTTGTCTGTTCGTATAGACATCATTTAAGAAGTTGTGTATTTCTTTTAGCAAGCATTTTAGAGGATTCTGGGTAACTTGTTATCAAACGTTTTGGCTACAGAAATGCTGTGAAAATGTGTATATTAAAATACATAAATATTATGTAAAAAGGATACACACTTTTAAGACCACACAGACTTTTCCATTGACCCGTCTTTCAGAGAGAGGCTGTCTTGCACCCTGCTACAGGTGCTGGTTTTATCATACAGATGAACTGACTGCATCAAGACAGTTAAAGCGCTTTCTCAGGTTTGGCTTCTGTTCGTATATAAGCAATGATCAGCTCTCATTAAAGAGGTCCAGCAAAAACAGCTATCCTTAGATGGGACTAACAGGTTAATCCCATATAGTCACATAAACCCTATGATCTTATTATGGGTGCTCAAAGCTCATATTCACAATCTCCGATACACAACACAGCACAAGATCATCAACACGATTCAAACATGGCTGCATGGACAAAGAAGTTCAATTTAGGTGATTTTTCCTACAGTAGGTGCAAGAATTGTTCCTCTGTTTGCAGCAGTCCAGTATGGATATTAATAATCATTATAGGCGCATGTGATTATTAATTCTCTGCGCAAATCCCCCATTGTCACCAATGGAAGAATCACCATAACCACAGTGGTTCTTAGTTACTATTTTAGGATGGGTCAAGCACAATGCAGGCCCAAGGCTTCATCATCTGATGTTTGATTGGCTCTGAAGCCCAGTTGGATCATTAGCCAATTCATCTAATGCTTATTGGCCTTTTGTTTCAAGCTTGTTGGCCGTATGTTATCTGTTTGAAGGGCATTATACAAGGACAGTGGGGCACAAATATGCAACTAGTACTAGAATCCTGAAATCATGTTGAGCTTTAAAATTTAAAGAGTGACACCTTTATCGAAAACAACCATGTAAAGACAAGAATGGATTCATAATAATAAATTAGCTTACTGTTGTTGCTACAGTATGTGAAAGCAAGAATTCAAAAGATAGCCTTCTTATTAATTGATGTTGGCTAATTTGGAAGTATGATGCTCTAGGATAAATGTGGTGTAGTATAAAACAGCTATGAGTCATGCATTGCTGTATTTGGACAACAGTTAATGTCAATTTGACAGTGTATTTGCTAACTGGCCATGACTCAGTGTCACACATCCTATTAAGCCCAAAGTATACTTCTGACACTGGAATGAAACTTTGTAATGTGCGGCTAAGCACATGTGTGAGGAATGGAGTATATATTAAAAGGCAGTATTTGTATTTGGCTGTATACGCAAACTAAAGTAACGCAAGTTATACTGTATAGCAAATCTCTGCTGTGTGATTGTTTATATCACGGCAAAATATAAACTGTATTATCGCACATCTCTATATAAAGTCAGTTATAATATCCAACTTTATCCTCATAACATACAGTACACTCGCGTAAAGCACCCAGTTTTAACACCCAGTTCTTTATGTAAAGTTGGATATAAAAATATGTCTGACTTTATCTGCATACAATATACTTTACACAGCACATCTCAATTGCTTGATTGCTTGTATTGTCGCAAAATGTAAACTAGCTATCGCCCAGCTTCAATCTGTTTAATCTCTTATTTTGTCTTGTGTTCTGAATGACACGCACACGCGCACATCCGCCCCTCCCGAAGCCATAAACTCTCTCAGCCTATACAGTCAGGGAGGCAAGTCATGTGATGACGTGTGATGTCTGGTATGCAGAGGTATGCAAATACATAAGTTGACAGGCAGGTAGGACATCCTGTCATTCCATTCGGATGCAATGATTGGACGAAAATAATTTTGGTCCTGAGACTTCCACAGAAGATACATGTACATGTTTTAATATTTAGACCACTTCTATTATTCATTTCTATCAAGATGTGAATGGAGTTTCAACCAGTATAATAAAAAGTGTTTATAAAACAAATTGCCTACTCTACCTTTAAAAATAAAGGTTCTTTATTAGTATCAGCGGTTCGAACCTTTAACATCCATGCACAAAGAACCGCTTTATAGTGGAAAAGGGTTCTTTAGATTATTAAGATGTTTTCTCACTAATAAAAAAGTAGCTATTTGAAGAACTGTTCACTGAAAGGCGTGGAGCTTTGGGGAACCCAAACTGGTTCTTCTATGGCACAGCTGTGAAACCCCCCTATGAGTGTAACAGCGTTCACATCTCATCCAACGTACATTAGGGGAGCAGACAACTTTTCAATAAATGTTAAAGTGTTTTTTTTTCTTCTTCTTGCAAATCCTTGTAGGTTTAACACTTCTCAAGACCTCAACGCTCTGCCTGGAGAAACCTTGCCAAAACAGGGCAGAGTGCAGGGAAGCCCCGTCTGACTTCCTATGCCAGTGTCAGTCGCCTGTGCCAGCCCTGCCCAGCACGCGTTGTGAATCTTCCAATGCGCTCTGCCAACTTTCCATCTGCCAGGGCAATGCGACGTGTCATCCCTCCGGCGCCCACCCAGGGGAACTGGTTTGCCAATGTGAGCCCGGCTTGTTGGGGCAGGACTGTTATTCCAGTGCCCAGCTCTGCGCTCAGGGGCTGTGCGGGGACAGTGTCCGCTGTCTGGCAGTGCAAGACAAGAGCCCGGGTTATGCATGCATCTGTCAAGAGGGTTACACCGGGAGTTCTTGCGAGAAAGAGGTGGACTATTGCTCCCCCAACCCCTGCCGCAACCGCGCCATCTGCCGCAGCAGACGGGACGGCCCCACCTGCTTCTGCGTGCCGGGATTCCAGGGCAAGCGCTGCGAGATCGAGGTAAATGAATGCGTGTCGTGGCCCTGCAGGAACGGAGCCACCTGTGTGGACAAGATCGGGCACTACATCTGTCTCTGCAGGCCTGGATACACGGGTGAGTGAAAGGAGTCTGATGCACCATGTGCGACTCACCTGTTAGACTGACATGTGGAATGTCTCAACTAGTGCCAAATGCAGCCAATGCCATCTTGTGGCTGAATGATGATATTGCACTCCGGTCCTTCATAAAACAAATGTTGCATTTTCACTGACAAAACGTAAAGATATCGTTTAATTTAGCTAATAAGATAAATTATCAAGTACGTTGACCCTATGGTAGGTTATGAAATCTCTTAATTGGGTAAGAAGTCACGAAAAATTCGTTTTTTAAACTAGGTGTTTGAACCCCTAATGCAAGAGAATAGAATACAAGCATTTTGCCAACCTCCTCGTGTGACAACAAGGCCTGGTATCTTAAAACAAGTGATGTTAATCCTCACGGTTCAAATCTGCTTAAAACATTTTTTATCAAGTTAAGGAAAAGCTGTGGGCAGCATATCAATTACCCTAAAGACTGACTGGAGGCTTCCAGTTACAGTCTGTTTGATCCAGGATGAGGCCTGTCCAGATGGTATGTGTAATAAGCCATGCAGAGATCTCGACAAAAAGCGGATTGGCATCTTTGCACTCAACACCACTGTCTGTGATGTTCCAGGTAGCAGCTGTGAGGTTCAGATTGATGAGTGTCAATCACAGCCCTGTCTCCACGGCGGCAGTTGCCATGACCACATCAACGGCTTCTCGTGTACCTGCCTGGCGGGCTTCCAGGGGGAACGCTGTGAAACGAACATTGATGAATGCAGTGACCAGCCATGCCAAAATGGAGCTCTGTGTGTGGATGAAATCAATAGGTACAATACATTTCCATGTTAGTATTTTGGTCTTTTTTATATATAGGTCTCATTTCAGGAAACAGTTGATCATTTTTAATCAATCTGTCAAATGATAATCATTTTTAATCATTTTTAATCAATCATTCCTACTAGGGCTGTCGGTTTAAATTAATTCATTAGTTATGGGAAAAAATAAAGGGATAAAATTATTAACTCATTTAACGCGCCCACCCTGCCCCAGACCTTCGTCATCTGACATTTCATACCGTTGATTGATGACGAGGATGACGCAAAACCTCACTGTGCGATGGAGCCAATAGAATACAGTTAGATGCCCCTAAAATTCATGTAATTAATTATATTTCATTTATAATTAATTATAGCCCTAATTCCTATATATACTATACAAGGACAGAAATTGAAATTGTATTTTGCATAAAGAAAATTAAGCCTATTTTTGTACCAATACAATTTTTTGATGATTATAATGATGACAGTTAAATACACCCCCCCTCTATATATATATATATATATACACTGTATATAGTATATAATATATAATATATAATTTACATTTTAATGTGTACTTTACATTTGTTATGTTGGCAGTATTTGTTATTCCTTTAAATTATGCTGACTTAAAAAAAAAAAGTTTATAATAACAATTGGGAGCAATTCATATTGCCGCAATGAGCCAATGCAAAAATGGCTTTCATTTTCTTAATGCAACATATAATCAATTTCTTTTCTTTTCAATGATGGGGTTGTTTTTGTGAGAACTATTAATAATTCTAAATATAAATAATTGTAATATAAATACATTTTCATTTTTACCTCATTACACACAGGTGTAAACCACATGCACTGTATTATTGTGTAGAAAAATATTATTTTGAAATGTATGCTTATTATGTTGAATCATTCTGTGAATGTGCTCAAAATGAGTACACCTGAAATGACAGAACCTATATACTTATATTTATTTTGAAATAATCTGACAGCTACCGCTGTGACTGCTCACAGACTAACTTTACTGGTGTTCACTGTGAGATCCCACCTCCTCCCTGCTGGTCTCAACCCTGCCTCAACGACGCCCCCTGTGAGGATGAATATGGGAACTACACCTGCATTTGCTGGCCAGGTGACTAAAATATACTAAAATAAACTATTGAATATACTCTGTATTTATTTTTTTATTAAAAGGGTTATGTACATGATTGGTAGATATATTTATAATGTACATGCAATACTTGTAATGTTCATTCATTTCTTCATTTTAGAAATAATGGTAAAGGCTTAAAATAAGTTATGCAAAGGACACAAAACATCAATACGCTGTCCTGTCATATCTTCTCTGTTCTAGGGTTCGAGGGTCGTAACTGTGAGACAGATGTCAGTGAGTGTGACAGCAGTCCCTGTTTGAATGAAGGCACTTGCATTGAGCGCTCATGGAAGCCACTTTATGGCACAGAGCCCTTGTTTCCTTCTCAATACAACCCCAGGCATGCTTCCGGCTTCATCTGCAAATGTCCTCCAGGATTTTCAGGTATCTCACAGCCCCATTAAAACTTTTAATGTACACATCATTCACTAAGTGTGACATTGTTAAAAAGCAGGATTAAGATAAACTGTTGATTATTATTCAGAAGAGAAGTTTGTGTTAGTCCCACTCACCAATCTATCTCAGGACATTTTCTTATATAAACCCATTTATTTTTTTCTTTTGTGCGGCTAGCTGATACAGTTCAGTTTGCGTGCATTTTCTACACCCTGTGACAGATAAATTGTAATTCGACCATATACCTAAATCTGACCGATTTAAACCGATTTAAAGTAGTTTCAATAAGGGCAGGGTCAAAAATCCAGGACTGTCCCAACAAATATGATCACCCTGGAGATTCTAAGTTCTGTAAAAATCAAATGTCTGAAGGAAAACCAAAATCAATAAACCCTAATTGCTTGCCTGGCTAAATATTGCCTTTAATGAGCATATTATGAGCATCATGAGGTTGATGCAACTATACATCAGAACTTGTCTGATTTGCATAATCAAAACTAAATCAGGCGTTTTATAGCACATCATTCAGCACAAATTACTGATTCTCTGACAAGTCCCAGTCGAAACAACTAAGCTTATAAATGCAAAATGATTTTTTACTTTTTAGATTATACAAGAGAGTTTGTCTCTGTTACCAGCTCAGGACATGACTCACAGGCGGAGGCTATAATTGGGCTTCGCCATTGTAAGATGCTCAGGTTGCATTAGGCTAATCCCCCGGGAGCTGGCTTTGATGGGGGCCTAGTGTTGCAGTGCACAGTTTTTCTTGAAGGAAGGAATGTACATTGACGGCTGTCTGTTAGGATGGCCTTTGCTATAGATGGATCCATCAAAAAGCAATGTGACTGAACAGATGTGTGGCTGATGAATAGTAGACTTCTAATGCCATGGAAGCTTTAGTTTGGATTTGGAGTGTCCTGTTGCTCGTTTCAGGTAAATGTTCACAGTTTTGTTGTTGTTTGGATTTTTTGTTTTGGTTGTACAATACATTTCAGTGGGGGGGAGTGTGTGTTCGGGATTAAAAACCATTGTCCTTTATTAGGCTAGTGAAAACTATTTCTGTTTGAACATATGATGAACTTGCAATAAATTTTGGTCATCAGGTTGTATAGCTACTGATCGTTTGTTCATGGTTTCCATTAGATACATTATTCACAGCTGCTTAATGTTTTATCCAGGCATTTTAAACTTATGCATAACTAAAAGCTCATTCTGAGAAATTTCAGGCACTTCTTTTTAGAAATAAGAAAACTCATTTGGCATCCACACTGGCACAAAGTTGAGTGAGGGTTATACAATCGGCTTTACATATTTGTTTTGCTGAGGGATTATTGACTAAAACATGCCCACATTATCCCTGGTGTGAGCCATTGTTTAGTTATTGACCGTTTTCTGACATTGCCACAAATGCAACAAATAGTTTTAAAGATAATCTCTTATAAAGACAATACGGTCTTGCAGAGGGAACAGTTCATTATTGGGCTACAATCTTTGTTCAATGTTTACTTGTAAGAAACTTGACTGAATTCCACTCTGGGCTTTCTCATTTCAGGTGCCTTGTGTGAGCAAAATACTACTGCTTGTACCACCAACCCGTGTCATAATGGAGCCATATGTGAGGACTTTCTGGGCAGCTACAAGTGCATCTGCCCGTCTGAAAGCCATGATGGAGTCCTCTATGGTGGCCGCAACTGTAGCGAGCCCCTGGTGGGTTGCAAGGGCCAAGAGTGCCAGAACGGGGCGGCCTGCATGCCCTTCCTGAGTGAAGGTGTACATGGCTACGATTGCATCTGTCAGCCAGGCTACACCGGCTCTTACTGCCAGACGCCCACTGTATTCTCCTTTGAAACAATTGGAGGATTCCTGCACCTGCAGACGCCGCTGCTGGGTGCAGAAACATACTTTAATATCACACTAAGCTTTCGCACAGTGCTGGAAAACACAGTACTCTTCCAGAGGGGTAGCGAAGGGGTCATTCTCAGCCTAGAGCTGCAGGAGACACACCTGCTTCTTGATCTTAGTAGTGACCCTCAGACAGACACAGCCAGCTGGACTCTGACGCTGCCTCAGGATGTATCTGATGGCGAATGGCACACAGTAGAGGCTGTACTTGGAGAGGGTACCCTTCTGTTGCAACTGCTGGAGCCATGCCAGGATGCAGATAACTGTGGTGCAACAGCCCAAGTGGATACCAGCGCCCTTGAGCTGGAGTCAGCTCTACAAAGCACCTTTGTTGGAGGATTGGATGAGGGAGGAGGCACCGGCTCATTCATCGGCTGCATGAGGGACTTGTTTGTGGACTCGCAGCTCATGGTACCGGAGGACTGGTTGAGCAGCTCAGCGGTGAATGTTGTGCAAGGCTGCAGCCATCATGACCGATGCCTTTCTGGTCCATGCGAGAACCATGGAGAGTGTGTTAACCTTTGGCAAGGTTATCAGTGCAGATGTCTGAGACCGTATGTAGGTCAAAACTGTGGTGATGGTAAGGACACCAGGGATTGACCTCACATTAACCATGTCTACACTGGAAGCATCCACAGCAGTGTTGCAAATGCCCTTTTCTGTTTATTAAAGCACAACAGAGCTAGGCCGTGGTTGCTTCTAGTGTAGACGCATTGATAGACTGTAAATGTAGAAGATCATAGGATAAAACTTGGGAGAATCTTAAAGTTTCCTCTAAAGGTTCAAGTTACAATAGTAAAACAAGAACAGTTCTAGAAACTCTTTACGAGTTGTATGTCTTCTCTTCCTCACACAGAGTATATTACTGCCAGATTTGGCCTGGAAGACTCCGCAAGCTATGCTGTATTCACCATCAACGACCAACTGGAATCAGACACGCTCTATCTGTCCATCTTCTTGCGTACACGGAAGGAGTCTGGTCTTCTGGTGCTGCTTGCCAACAGCACTACTGAGTACTTGCAGATGTGGCTGGAAAAGGGAAAACTGACAGTACAATTCAATAACTTGAAGACTGTAACTGGTGAAAGTGTGGTTAACGATGGAGAGATCCATTTTGTCAGCATCACCATCAAGGAGGGTATGATAACTCTACAGGAGTCAGACCATGAATTCGGAGCAATGGATGTTCAACCTGTTTCCGTTCAGATTGGAGATGTGATCTATGTTGGCGGGCTGGTTGATGGACAAGAGTCATCTGCCTTTGGTGGTTACTTTAAAGGGTGCTTACAAGACTTGGAGCTCAATGAGAGGAAGCTTGAGTTTTTCCCACTTGATGCTTCTGTGATGTCATACAGTCCCGACCGCATGGTTGATGTTACCGCAGGCTGCACCAGTGATGACTCTTGCTCTGTAAGTTACAATGTCAAGTGTCATGAGCTCTGAACTGCAAAAGGACAATGATTAGGTTACATCAAATCTGGCAGCTTTGGAGACAAAACCTGCTTATCTTATTTAGCTCTGTTATCCTCTTTGGACTGGATAAATGTTTACAGTCAAGACTTTAGCCATGTCAATTAAGAAACTAATCCAAAACAGATTCAAAAGATGTTTGTGATCTGATCTGATTTGATTCACTAATCCAATAAATTATTCAACAGTTAATTTAAGATCATTTTTTAAAATGAAATATTTGATCTGACATCTTCTAAACCATTTCATATATTTAATTAATTATTTAACTGGATCATATTAATGACAGTTTTGTATCTGTCACTTTTGTGTTTCCATGCCAGAAAAATCCTTGCCAAAATGGTGGCATGTGCTTCTCTCTATGGGACGACTTTACGTGCAACTGCCCTCCTAACACAGCAGGGCAGCACTGTGAAGAGGTGAGCTGGTGCGAACTCACCCCCTGCCCACCCCAAGCAATATGCCAGGCCCTCAACCAGGGTTATGAATGTGAGTATTTAGGAACATGTGATCTCAGATGTATAAAACAGTATTTTAGCAGTATTCTTTTTTTTTTAACTACTAAGACAAAATTAATGGTTACAGAATTAAGATAAAATGAAGAATTTTGGATTAATACCCTTCCAGATTTAAAGGGTTAGTTTTGTCAAAAATGAAAATGATTCCATAATTTACCCTCAAGCCATCCTAGGTGTATATGACTTTCTTCTTTCAGCCAAACACAATCGGAGTTATATTAAAAAATATCCTGGCTTTATAAAGCTTGGCTCCTCCAAGCTACACACCCACTGTAAAGCAATGCTTCCAAGCTTTATAAAGCGATATGTTTTTGTAAAATCCATATTTATAACTTTATAAACTATAATCACTGACTTGTGGTAATGGCCGTACTCGAGTCTAGTTCCAGTGGAAAAGTGACCTCTGACCCTACGCATGACGTATTGACTATCGGGGAAGTGCAGAGGATAGAGCAAAACAAAACACCGGTCACGAATTAGAAGTCTAAACCGAGAACAAGAGATTTTTAAAGAGACATGTCGGAAGAGCTTGAGTTTGTTGTCCAGCCCTAATTGTTTGAACCCCGAGAGGCATCTACTCTCACCTAAGCTTACGCTATGCCTACGTCGGGTCAGGGGTCACTCTTCCCCCGGAACTAGACTCATGTACGGCCATCAACGGAAGCCAGTGATTACAGTTTCTAAAGTTATACACATGGATATTTTCTTACAAAAACACATTGCTTCGCTTCAGGAGGCCTTTATTAACACCCTGGAGCCATATGGATTACTTTTATGATGGATGGATGTGCATTTTTTGGCTTCAAAATCTGTGGTACTATTCACTCCAATTATTAAGCTTGGTAGAGCCAGGATATTTTTTAATATAACTTTGATTGTGTTTGGCTGAAAGAAGAAAGTCATATATATACCTAGGGTGGCTTGAGGGAGAGTAAATTATGGGATTCTTTTTGGGTGAACTAACCCTTTAAGTTGCAGGCTAGGCTTGGGAAAGAGACTTACTGGGAACTGAGATCTTGCAGACTTTAACTGAGATTGTTTTGCGAATAAAAGTCTGAATCCTAGAAGTGTTATGTAAACTACATCTGCCTTTATTCTACACAGGCATTTCAAACGGGACTTTTCAAGACAACACCACTCTCGTATACCACGGGAATGGGCTGATCTCCCGTCACCTGACCAGCATCGCTTTCAGTATCCGTACACGTAAACACAATGCAGTAGTGTTGCATGCGGAGAGTGGGCCAGACTATGTGACGGTATCCATTCAAGATGGCTTTTTGGTGCTTGAGCTTTTAAGTGGACCTTCTTCTTCATCATCTTTGTCACCAGTAACCCTGCATAGCCCAAGGCCAGTGGCCAATGGAGAGTGGCATGTTGTAGAGCTGTTAATGGCCAGTCCTTGGGCTAACAGCTCCCAGTGGATGATGGTCCCCTTAGATGAAAAAAATGAGCCTACTATATCCGACTCAATGACGGGAAATCTAGACTTCCTCCGAGAGGGAATAGATATCATGCTAGGAGGACTGGGCCCGGAGTCTGGCTGGAATCTGATTGGTTGTCTGAGTAATGTTGAGATTGGTGGAATCGTGCTTCCGTATTACGGTCCAGCCGAGGTGAGATTCCCACGTACACAGGAAGAGAAGTTCAATAAAATATCAGAGAAACCTGTCCAGACTGGCTGTGTTGGTGAGGTGGTGTGTGAACCCAACCCCTGCCTGCATGGAGGCATCTGTGATGATCACTTCAACTTTTTCCACTGCTTCTGTCTTCCTGGCTGGTACGGTGATCGCTGCGAGCTGAATACAAACACTTGTGCCTCCAACCCCTGTCAACACGGATACTGCAGTGTGCAGAACCTTACATACAGCTGCACATGTGAGAGTGGCTACACCGGCACCAACTGTGAGGTGAAGGTGGACGTATGTGCCGGTCAAAAGTGTGCTAATGGAGGGACCTGCTTGCATGGCTTAAATAGCTACTCATGCCTCTGTCCCCACAGGTTTACTGGGCCAAATTGCAAGTGAGTCTATTCTAATATGTCTCAAGCAGTTGACTAGTTGACATGTTCATTATTACTATTGGTTATACTTAGGGTTAGAGATTTAAACAAGTCCCTAACCCAGGGTTCCTCAAATCCAGCCATGGAAAGCCAGTGCCCTGCAGTTTAGCTCTTTGATTAGGGTTGGAGCTAAACTAAAGACTATGGATATAGAAAAACGGTTCACTCCTATTACTTATGAATGGGAGAAACTGCAAAGCGCAATCTGGTGGAATACGTCCCGCCTTCTAAGTGAAAGAGCCAATCGCTTATTGGTAAAGCCATTGCATCAATACTACTGCACATGTGTCTAGCTTAAAAAAAAAAAAAACTTTTTTAATGCTATTTGGTCATAATAAACAACATTTATGGGACAGTTGATCTCTTATTTTATTGCTGATTTCAAATATGTTATTCAATTGTGAGTTTGGCTAGTAGTTTTAGACATTTCAGGATTTCCCCATTCAAATAGATAGGACTTGGTCTTGGATGCCCAAAATAGCTGTACGGAGGTGTTGCAAATATGGCCGCCAAGTGAACAGACTTTCCTTGAAAGGGACTTTGGCTACTTTGACTCTGGGACTTTGCATGGTACTCCAGAAACAGATTTGAGGAACCTTGCTCTAACCCTAATTGTTAAACTTTGGCATGTAACTGGTCCCACTATTGTTGTACAAATATGTGTGATCCTTCATATCATGTAGTTTATTGAAGAGAAGTGTGTTGTTGCCTGTCGATGCATCTGGACTTAACGGGTGGGCAATTAAACAAGTGAAAAATGTTATAGACTAAACCTGAAAGAGGGACCTGAGGACCAAATTGGACCAAAATATATTTGAGACATGATAGAGGGCTCTTCTAACTTTGTCTATTAAGCTACCACCAAGACTACCCTAACACTGAGGTGGTGAGTTTTCCGAGGCAAGCCTCTAGTTGACTGATTTGGCAATCCACAGGTATGTCTGTAAGAAATCATGTTTGTCCCTCCTGTAAAACACTGAACCAAGTCAAGAAGAGACTTGCCTTAGATATTATATCAACCTGGTGTTAAAAAGCCATAGCTAAACTCAAGAAGCTACTCTACTTTTCAAGGGAAAGAGAATGCAGATAGAAATTTTTACTTTTTTTTACATCGAAACAGGCCACAAACCTCATACAATGATTCCCATCGAATAAACAAAGCAACTTGAATGAATCAAGACCCCTAAGGGACTGATTTGTTTTAAAGGTAATGCAAATCATATAATTGCTTTTATGGTGTTGTTTATGCTAGCGTGACTGCAGAGATGTGACTGTTGCCATACGTGTCATTTGAAAGTGGTAATGGTAATAATAGTGTCTGTTGAGAGTGCCCATCCTCCAGTGGTTGCGTTAGGCCTTCGGGGTGGCATCTAAGGCAAGTCTGCAGCCATTTATCTCATAAACATGTTTTGTTGCCAGACTGCTTCATAGCACTCCTTTGAAACTGCCTTGCAGGCAGCTGGGAGACATAATAAATCTATCTTTCCCCCACTGCAGAGTTAGAGAGATCTTTGGTGTAAAGTTTTGCTGCATAAAAAAAAGAATGACGCTTGCTGTTTGTTTGTCTCTTTCCTGTTCCCTCTGTCTCACAACAGCACTCTGATTGAAGAGGCTCCGTGGTACGTAGTTGTCAGGAGCATGTAAGTGGCGTTTTACTGTTGACTTTTTTCCTTTATTTTTTTACGTTCTCCTTATTTTCTTCTTTCGTTCATTCCTTCCTTTCTCTTAATCCTTTTCATTTCCATTTCTTTATTCGCTCTACCATCCCTTCTTTCCTGTCATCCTCCTGCCTTTCTTTCTTTCTTTCTTTCTTGTCTTTATCATTTCCTTCTTACTTTCCTCTACCCCTTCTTTTTTGCCTTCCCTCCCTACCTCTTACTTTTCATTTATTCGCTCTATCCCTTCTTTCTTGCTATCCTGTTTTCTTTCCTTCCTTATTTTTCCATTTCTGCTTTCCTTTTCCTCTTCTCTTTCTTCTTTCTTGCCCTTCCTTTCTTCTTGATGCAATGAGATCCAGAAAGTCGAAGAAGTTGTATGAGAATTCTTTATTTTATTGAAGAAAAATAATGATTAAAATAAATTAATAATCAATAACGAATAAATGATAATCAACTTTTAGTTAACTGAGTACAACTCTAATAATAAAAGACCAGAGGTCTAACAATTACAAGGCTAACATCTATAATTCTGAAATTCTGAGTATAATAATCTCTGCCAGAAGAGATCATACAGACTGGAGATCACCCAAAGTAACAAAGAGCTGGAAGAGCAGTCAGAAGAAGAAGTGAAGTGAAGCCACCACATATCAATGGCCCTATATATAATTGTAAGTGTAGGAAAAACGTACATTCCACTTAAAGATCTGTTGTTAGTGTGATAAGAAAGGTCAAACTGAATTATCCACTGTGTCAGTGATATACTGTTCGTCTTCCTACTAAGAGGGGGAGGGCAGGTCGTCGTGGCCGTTGCAATTTGCAAAAGAGACAGAAATAGATGCACGAGGTGTGGTTTTAACACCTCTGGAACAAAAGAAAGTGAAGCTTGCATCGTGCAAAATAACATTGCAGGAAAGGTACATCTAGTACCGTGAATCACAAATTCTGAGAACATTGTCACTAATGCAGCACTTGGCAGGCGTCCAATATTTAAGCCAACAGGAGTATCTTGTCATAGGAACATTTGAATATAACAGTCATATCCTCAAACAGTATAACATTGATAAGATGAAATGGAATAAATTAGTAAATACTTGAATATATGATGAAGATTATGTATATAGAGTAGGAATACATGGATAAATCAATTCAAAGATAATATTGATAAGCAATCAATCATAAATGAATAAACGATAGAAGAAATGATATGAATGAAGACATTATCGTCAACATTGACCATTTTATACACCTGTTCAAATCCTTTCCTTTCACTCTTTACCCTTTCTTTCTTTCTTTCCTTCTTTCTTTCTTTCTTTCTTTCTTTCTTTCTTTCTTTCTTTCTTTCTTTCTTTTTTTCTTTCTTTCATCCCTTCCTTCCTTCAGACTACTTTCCAATTTTATTTCTTTTTCTTCTTTTACCCTTTCTTTCTTCCCTTCCTTCCTTCAGACTAATTTCCACTGTCCTTTCTCTCTCTCTTCTTTTACCCTTTCTTTCTTGCCTTCCTTCCTACTTTTCTTACTTTTTCTCTATCCCTTTTTCTAGCCATCCTGCTTTCTTTCTTTCCTGCCTCTTTCCTTTTTTCCTTTCCTTTCCCTGAATCCATCCCTCCTTTCTTTCCTTCCTTTCTTCTGTTTTTCTTTTCTGTTCACCCTTCCTTTCTTCCATCCTTCCTACTTTCCAATACTTTTCTTTCTCTTCATGTCTGTTTCTTTCTTGTTCTTTTGTTTTCATTCTCTCCTTCTACTGTTTCTGCCTTTCTGCCTTATTTTCAGATTGTCTCTTTAAAAAAAACAAAAATCACAATGAGTAACATTTCCTTTCCCAAAACCCCTTATTTGTCACATCATATATTTGTCCATACAGAATAACAATGGGGGTCTTCATATTCACTGTATGTTAATCCCCATATAAGGTGTCAGTTTATTCTATTCTCTAAGTTTTGTGGTCAGAGGTCCATTCACATGCTAATGTCATTATTGTAATATTAGGCTAATCCTCTTTTGTGCTGGACAAAGGGGGTGGGGGGGGGGGGGGGGGGGGGGGGTCTCAGGAGGAGAGGATAGCTTCTTCATCATCTGTTATGTTTCATTCTTTTCCCTCATCGTCCCCATCCCCAGACCGCCCAAGCTCCCGGTGTCCATCTGTGGTGATGAACAGCAGAACCACACATGTTTCAATGGCGGGAACTGTTCTGACACCAACATGATGTGTGATTGCCTCCCTGGGTTTTCGGGTCACTGGTGATTATTCCTTCTCTTTCTTTGTTCACATGATCTCATAAATACATGTTAATGAATTTCAGAGTAGTAATTATGGCATGTTTTTAACCAGTTTTAGAATGATCGGGATATTTGTTTTCAGAGCCAAATATTAACAACAATAATAACTGTTTGTTTGTTAAAGGTTTGTTTTCACTATACATTTGTCTTTTAGGTGCGAACTAGATCTCGATGAATGTAGATCCAACCCTTGCTTGAATGGTGGCTATTGCCAGAACATGGTCAACAAGTTCCAGTGTGTCTGTGAAATGACCTTCGCGGGCGAGACCTGTGAAGTCGACGTAAGCGACCTTTACTTTTACATGGCGGCTTTGTTTTGGCAAAACCTCTTCCAGATTCTCTCCTACCTCATTCTGCGCTTAGACGATGAGCCAGAGATAGACTGGGGTGACAACGAGTAAACAGGTCTGTGGTGGGGGCCAAAAAAAAAGGCAAGTTTTGGGGCTTTTGCACCGGAGGAATGTTTTCATAGTTCCTAGAGCTAATGGTGGAAGTTCCCGCTTTTTGGCGTGTTCACACCACAGGAACTGGGAACAATTTAGTTCTGGGAACGCCTTTAGGGGGACTAAATTAGCTTCTACTTCAGAGTCGAATCTAACCCAGCACAATAGGAACTACCAGTGTACGCTGATTGGCCGAACGCATGCGAAACACTGGCACCCGCCATTTCTTTAAAAAGCTGTGTACACACACCGTTTATAGCCTATATATTTACTCTATGAACATGGAAAACACAGATAGATGGACTGATGCCGAAATCCAGGCACTTCTCTACCTTTAGCTAGGGAGGAAATTCAATGCGGTTTTGAAGGCACCAAGCAAAACATGATTATGTATTTCTGCTAAGCTAGCAACATTGGGCATCAACCATACAGCAAATGCTATAATACTTTTTTGTATACTGTTTACTTTCTTTGTTTAAAAGTTCTATCTAATAACACATTAGACTAATGAAGAATGGGAGCGCTATGTGCTCAGGCTCTGCAGTTTTCAACGCCGTCAAAATAAAAGTCCCGCCCGACAACCAGAGCAGCAGGACATAAGCGACGGCTTACATAACTTCAGAGTTCAATACTGGCGGTGTGTGAATGCAACCAGGAAAATGGTTTTCCCCTAGGGGAATATTTAGTTATTCGGGGACCGCCCTGGTGGCTAGTTCCTATAACTGTGTTCCTATTACTACCCGGTGCAAAAGCCCCTTATAAGTGTTTTCTATACAGGTTTAATAAGCTGGAATGGAATACTGATTCAAAAAACTTTGCTTCACAACTCTGTTATTTAAGTTCCTTAGATATTTGATATGAATATATATATTTAATTAAATGTAAATAAAGTATTTATCAAGTAAATGTAATTGTAAATATGAGTTTTTTAACCATGGACATTGTTATTCGTCGGTTTGGGGAAAACAGTGTGCAAGGATCAGGTGTGTATCTGTATCAGGCCATTAGATGGCTTTTCAGAGAAACCGCTCAGTGCCTTAAGGTGAAACAGTGTTCATAAGTGAGACTCTGCCAGACAGCACATTTATCAATGGAAATGTTGTTACAGGATGACAGTGTTTTCTTCCTAAACCAAAGGTTTCTTTTTTATAGTACTTTATGCAGTTCAACTGAGAATGGTAGACTGACATGGAAAATTATTTTGAGAAGTGTTGTTGTGTTTATTAAGCTTAGCATTACATAGAGTTTGTACATTTGTAATATATAATTAATATAACATGAACAATAATGTTTATACGGAAAGGTTTGGGATTGAATTGGAATGATGCGAAGGATTTCATTTCAACATAGGCAAATGAATGAGTTTTATTGGTCCAGCACAAATTTTGCAGTACAAGGAGTAATTTGGTTCATTTTGATTGGTTCAACTAATTGGGAGCATAAATAAAGTGTTCATAAAATCAAAGTTAACGTATTATATATAATAAAGTTCATTTGATTTTTAAAAGCATTATCATGCATTTGTAATTGTCGCGGTTTCTAAAAAGGACTTTTAGCATAGAAGAGATTGTTTATTTCTGTTATATATAATTTCATGTTTCCTTTCATCTGTCATTTCCATTTTTATTTTCATTATATTTCCTTTCCATTTTCAATCCCTGATTTACATCCAACAATATCCCACTATTGATCAACTCATTGCTCTTTTGTATCTTAAAATCATATTTATCATTTTCAACTACTCTGTTGTCCTTTCCATGTATTTTTTAAACTAGCAATATGTCACACTCAGTCGTTTCAGTAGTTTGTAGTGTTGTCATGTGTTCATCTGTCTGTTGATCTCCATGTTAGACTTCATGACCAGATTGTGTACATTGTCTCTCTCACATTCTGTCTTTAGATGACTGTCTTCAAATAAAGCATTTTCTCTACATCACATCCATCATCAATCTGTTGTTTGTCCTTTGTCAGTTTTGTTTAGCTGTCTCTCTTCTGTCATTTACACATCCAGAGACTGTGCCAGTGGCACATCATGCAGGTTTTGAAGAATGTTGCCAGAGATTTTGATAGACAGAGCCAGTGAACTATGGGCGGCAGACACATCAAAGACGCCACGGCACTGTAAAACCTATGGCAGGTGTGTTGAGTCAGCAATTTGCGTGTAATCCTGACACCATAGGATGTTGAGACTTGGCAAAAAGTGTGTACTGTGCAAGTTTGAAACAAGATGAAGTTTTTTTTACAGCTGCAACTTAGTGTATCAGTTGTTATGACAGCTTTACTGAGTTAAGTGTACCCTGGATACATTTAATGAGGGCAGGTGATCACAACAATTTGGTTTACAATTCACCTCTACATGGAATTAGATGCTAGTATTACTAGTTGAGTTCTTTAACCTCTTGGCCACATCCACACTATAGGCCCTGTTTACACTTGGTATTAAGAAGCGTTTTGGTCGATCGGATCACAAGTGGACGACTCTAAATACAGGTGTCTAAAATGTTTTGAGCTTGTCCACTTTCGTCCACTTCCAGAGGTAGTTGAAAACGTATTCGACCGGATTGCTTTCATAGTGTAAACACTCGTGTGGTCGAATGCTTTGAACAGCCACAAAACACTGTCTACTCTCCACCTACTAACCTAACGTTAAACATTACGGCAAGTGGGCTGGCCAGACAGGGTTTAAACTTTGTCGGCCGAAGACCCAAGTTTGGTTTGAAGATGAAAAACACACCAAGCACAATGTTCTCACACCATTCCTGATTTCTAACACACACTCACAGTGTTCGGCGTGGTATTGCGTCTGTCAGAGCAGAAACGGAAGCTGCTGCTCTCAGTATGTTTTCCCGTTGTCTCCAAGAGCTTTCATATGTATATTCCGTGAGCTGATTTCGTCCATTAGATTGAAGGATCTAAAGAAGTCCTGTCCATACATTTACCCGCCCAAAGATCCTCCCCTCAAAGAAATCAGGACAGAAGTGGTTGAGAGTGGACAAAAGAGACGGATTAAAACACCAGGTGTAAACGGGAACGTGTCTCCCTCCTTTTGTGATCCGATCAATCAAAATGGCAATCTTAATACCAGCTGTAAACACTGAACAGGACCATAATTATTCAGTATTTAAAATGCAATTCATATAATCTCTTCAATGATGACATGTTTTAATTAGTACATTTTAATCAATTTGGATATTTTTGTATAGATTACTAAAGTACAAATTCTCATTAAAAAAAGTCTTGGGGAAAAAAACTATAAGTTTATTTTTTGGAAATATTCATTTTTTAATCTTAGACGATGTATGATAATCATGATTAAAGAAATAATGAAATATATATATATATATATGTGTGTGTGTGTGTGTGTGTGTGTGTGTATATAAATGTGTGTGTGTATATATACATATATATATATATAGCCTATACACACAAACACACACACACACTGTAATATGCTTGAAAAATTATTCAATGTATTCAATATGAAATAATACTCTTAGTTAATGGTTACACATGGGCACATGCATTTTAAATGAGATTTTATAAA
The DNA here is from genome assembly GCA_030578255.1 of Tiaroga cobitis. Lineage (NCBI taxonomy): Eukaryota > Metazoa > Chordata > Actinopteri > Cypriniformes > Leuciscidae > Tiaroga > Tiaroga cobitis. The sequence continues at coordinate 16,635,617 of CM060612.1, read as the reverse complement.
ATATTTTCCTTGGCAAATATTTAAATTGCCCAAATTATATTTATGTGATTGATGAGCTGAACTGATTTCACAAAGCTTAAGATTTTTGTGACTGAATAAAGAAAAGCACGGATAAATTTAATCCTATCAAGATGTCCTTATTTTTAACTTGTGAGCAAAATGCTATTGTGCGAGTTAAAGATAGCCACTTTCCACGTTGGTAATCCCATCTAACAGGATAGATGCTGGTTGAGAGGATCTCATGCTAAGACATGTTATGTATTGCTCTCTAAGCTTGGTGTTTTCTTAAAGACCCCATTATATCAAAATTAGACATTCGTGACTTTTAGTGATAGCGTGTGCATAAAAGTGAACAAAATACCTTTTAAAGGCAAACACAATTAACATTTACAGTCTCTCTCTCTCTCTCTCTCTCTCTCTCTCCTAAAAAGGACTAAAAATATTGATGACTCATCCTGTGCTACACAGATTTTTGTCCAGTCACGCAAGTGTCTCTTTCAGATGATATCATCCATAGCAATCAGAGCACTATCTGTCAGGCATAAAACAACAAAAAATATATATATATTGTATAACGTTACAAAATAAATTGGCAAGTAGACCTGATTTAGCGAATCGTTTTATTGAATAGGTGCAATCAAATGAACCATCTATTCTAAGCAAAACTATTCTCTACAATGAATTGTGCTTATCGATTCTCTCAATGATTATTATGGAAAGGCCGTTTGCGTATCAACGGTACATTAAGGCCCTTTTTACACGAAAACGATTCCGGGTGAAAACGTAATAATATTTTATCGGATGTGCCTTTCGTTTACACGGCGACGGCGTTTTTGGGGCTTAAAAACGCAAAAAAGTGAAACCACCCTCCAAAGTGGAAATCTTAAAAACGCTCCACCGTCGCGTTTCCGTCTAAACGGGTAAAAACGCAAATCTACTAGGGAGAGAAGTAGAAGGAAGGTTGTACGCAGGCGCACGGACTTGTTGTTGTTGTGTGGCAGTGCTTCACATTGCCACCTAGCCGCCTGGAGTGCATACTACATCGCATTTCTAACACTTTTGCGTCTCCATATGCACGCAGATTTTCCCCCCCATAACGCTCGTCTAAACGCAGAATAAAAAGTGAAAACGAAACGCCACTTTTGCGTTTTCTCTTCAGATCGTTTCCGTGTAAACATGGCCTTAGGCCTACACAACGACTAAAAGCGGAAATGTTTTTCCTTTGCTTTTCTCGTGTACAAACGACATCGCTTTCAAAACGATCCACGTTTACACGGATCCGTGGAAACTATTAAAAATGCTGTTTCATGATAGGTCAGTAGCTGGCGATGTCACTTTGTAAAAAAAAAAAACACAAAGCGTTAAAGTCATGCGCATTACGTGTTCAGTCTATAGGCGCGCAGTGTTTTTTTTTTTTTTTTTTTTTTTTACAAAGTAACATCGCTAACTAACTACTGGCCTGGCATGAATAATACAGCGTTTTTGTCGTTTTCGCGCATCCGTGTGAACAGGGGTTTTGAAAACGTTGTCGTCTGAACGTGAAAAACGCAAAGGAAAAACGTTTCCGTTTTTAGTAGGCCTACTTCGCTGTCGTGTAAACGTACAACGCAATATAACTTTATTTAGGTTGACATCCTGTTATTATGAATCATTTACATTTTTTTCATACAGTTTTATTACTAATGGAATACATTTTCTTAAAAGGCTTAAAAATAGATAATTCATGCAGAGGCAATGCGACAGGGATGCAAGCACTGTTGTTGAGGGTTAGTGTTTTTTGACTGCTGAAGCATAAATGTGTCTCAGTGTGAGGAATATGGGTCTGTGGTTCTGTTCCACGTCTGCAGAGAAAGTTTGTGTCTTCAGAGTGACAGAATAGTGCTTGGCCAGCAGAAAGGCACAGCGGCGTTCTGTGTGAAATGCAACTCAGCAGAGCATCGCTGCAGGTCTGGAAACGAGGGGGAAATATATCGGGAGAAGCTTATCGCAGTGACAGGGTCGTTTGTCTGCTGGAAAGTCTGGCTGTCTCTCTCCTTCTCGCTTTCTCTCACACACATAAAACATTGCATTCGGAGCAGGTGATGAGCTCAGCTCAGAGTTTCTGTGGCCATGAGCTTCTTGCCTGTCTCGGCTCCTTCAACAGATGGAGCCGGTGTGGGAAGGGCTGGGTTGGATAATCTAATTTTGGTCCTGAAGATCAGTCCATTTACTCTAGAAGAGTATGTGTGAGAAGTAGCATTTGGTGGTGTATATTGACTCTTGGAACTACTATAATTTTTATATATAATATAGCCTAATAGGCCGATATGAGGAGTATACTAAAATAGAATAAAATAGTGCATAACTAAATTAACTAGTTTCAGACAGTCAGTCTGTGTTGGTGGGGATTTTACATTGATTATTTCCACAGGTTACATTGTTATGCCAGTAGGTGGCGAGAAGTGATTGTATTTTTGTTTGAATTAATGAATCGTTCGATTTGTTCAAAACACTGATTCAACAAAACAAAAGACTCTCTACATGAGTGAGTCATTGAATCATTCAGTCAAAAGTTTAATTCAAAAACACTGGTTGGATCAGTAACGAAATATTAGGTGTGTACGACTTGAAGAGGCGCTGTGCAGACCGATCGGTGTATGACATCAAAGTGCAGTAAGAACGATTAGAGAGCAGACAGCTGGCTCTGTATGCTTTCAAACCACTCTCGCGGTACCCTGATATCACTGATCGGTGTGCGCCGCAGCGCTTCAAATCGAGCAAATTTAGGCTGAGCCAGAAATCTTAAAAATGCTGCCTTGGGTTAGTTCACCCAAAAATGAAAATTCTGTCAGTAATTACTCACCTTTATGTTGTTCCAACCCCGTAAGACTTTCGTTCATCTTCGGAACACAAATTACGATATTTTTGATGAAATCTGAGAGCTGTCTCACTCCTCCATAGGCTTCTATTGTAATTGAAACTTGCCGGCCCAGAAAGTTATTAAAGACCGTTAAAATAGTCAAAGTGACTACAGTGGCTCAACCTTAAGTTTATCAAGCAACGAGAATACTTTTTGTGCGCAAAAAAAACTAAAATAACGCCTTTATTCAACTATTAATTTTCTTCTGTGTGGGCCTCTGAGTGAGTTCACGTAGTGTAACAGCACAGCGCTTCTGGGTTGTAAGTCAGAACGTAGGCTCACTATTGGCCAGCATCACACACATGACCAGCGTTGGCCAATTAGTGAGCCTGCGTTCTGACGTACAACCCAGAAGCGCTGCGCTGTTACACTACGTGAACTCACTCACTCATTTTTGGGTGAACTAACCCTTTAATTCCAAGGTAGGAAGGCATCAAGACACGTCTGAATCCAACTTTAGCTTCACTTCCTGTCTCCTGAGATACCTTCATCTGATAGATTTTTGAAGGCAGCATAGATGTATCCTTCACTGCCTTTGATATCCCACAATGCTTGACATTCTGTGACAGTTGAGGTAAAAAATAAAGATGGCGTCTGAAAGTTGCAGTTGGTGGTAAGTTTGTGTAAATGTACATTTTTGACCAACATTTTTTACTTCTGATGTCATTTCTAGCAAGAAATTAGTATTGTAGTAATTAAATATTCGCTTAGTTATCACCAAAGCTAACTTTTTTATTGTAGACCATTAAACTGTTACAGTGCCTCAGAAGTCTGTCTGAAATTAGTTTTGTGAGGAACTCTTCACGCTGCCTACAAAGTCATTACCTGATAATGTCAAACTAAACTAAACAAAGACAAAGTCAACTGACTTATTCAAAACACAGACGTATTTAGGAACAAAACAAACGAGTGAGTCATTAAATCATTCATTCAAATGATTCATTTAAATCACTGACGTATTCAGGAACAAACCATCAGTAGTTTTCGTTTGCAAAACAAAAAAATGTCATCTTATTCTAACTTTATTAGCCTACTTAATGAACTCGTGTATAAAAGGCAGTATGTTCTGTTAGAAGACTTAATTTTTGCATCAGTATTGACTGTTGAAAATGTCAAGAGAGGACGCAGATGGGGTAAGATGGGACACTGGGAGCAGACAGCTGTGCCAATCGATCTGCACTGGAGAGAGTAGCCTACCTTGGCAAAAAAACAAAAACAAAAAAAAAAACTTACAGATTGTCAGCTTGTGTAGAATGAGCCAAGATGATCTCAATGTGTGAGATCCAAGACAGCAACTTAGTCTTGGGCCAGATCCGGCCAACATCTGGTACATGTGGATTCCACACGTACCAGTACCAGATGTGGCCGGATCTGGGCCGACTCTATGTTGCTGTCTGGGATGTTTCTCAGTGTTTACCAACATCTAAATGTAGATTAATACGGTTTTATTAGGTTAAGAATTAAATTAGCATCTGCTCTTTGTTGTATTTAAAATATGAATTACTGCCTACTCATCACTAACTCCGCCCTGTTTTTTATTTCCTTTAGCTGAATGCAGAGAGCGTGACGTCTGCCCTGTTGCTGTCCATCAGCCTGGTGTCCATTATTCTGTTGTTGGTTCTTTTCGGCGTGGCCACAGCTTTGGTCATGACCGTGAACCGACGGGCCACTCGAGGCACCTACAGCCCCAGTCGGCAGGAGAAGGAAGGTTCAAGAGTGGAGATGTGGAACATTGTGCAACCTCCACCAATGGAGAGACTCATCTGAGCCAATCAACCAATGATCGGCCAATCATGTTGTTCGTGGCTTGTTGGCTTTAGAAGAGAAGAAAAAAGGCCTCTTTATTCATTGATCATGTGGCAGCTCTCATCAGCTAGATAACAGTAATACAAATGACCATTTTTGATTGGACAATCTTTCACATAATGGATAATCTTTAACATAATGGATGTTTAATTTATAATATTTTGTGACCAACACTTATCATTGATATTTACCTCTGAAAAGCTTTAGGATTCATTGATTGGTGAATTGTGAAGTGTTTAAAATAATAGTAACTTGAACATCCAATGCTGCTCAACAATCACGGCTACGGTAGTTAGGACATATTTAATAGAGTTCAGATCAATTGGATTTCATGGAAGAATCTGCTTCGTTTTTGCATCGCGCCTGGTCAGGACGTTTCAAGGTTTTCTATTTGTGTGTTCGTGCTGCCAGCGAGCTGTAAAAGTGACATTTGCGAGAGAGAAAAAACCTAAAGGCCTGTTCACACCAAGGACGATGATAATGATATAGTTCCAAATATAAAATAGCAGCGAAACAATACCGTTGAAAAAAAAAATGTTAAAAACATTTAAATCCAATCAGAATCCTTTCTGCTTTAAAGAGCTCGAGCATTTAAAGCGACAGACGACAAACCAGCAGCGCACGCTTAGAATAAACAGTGTTACCGTTCATTGGTGTTGACGCTTATATATTTATCGTTATAGTTATAATTCTTGGTGTGTACAGGCCTTAAGACTTCAACGCGAGTCATTTTTGGGCATGCACGGAAAACTTGCTCGTGCAATATTTCACGCAGTCACAATGCTGTTTCCGATTTATGTATATGTTTTACCGTGCGCATGCGTAGAATTTTTTTTCTCTCGGGTGTATGCAATAGTCTCAGGATTTTTTTGTCTTGCAAATGTTATAACTTAAGCTGTGTAATAAAAATTTTAATTTGTCAAATAAATTTGATTTGAACCAACATTAACATTTTATAAATTGACAGCATAGTAACTTAAACATGGACTTGTAATAATTTGCTGCTCTTGTTCGGTAAACCGCGAATAAATCGTTCAATATTAAATGAACAGCAAATGGTCACCTGCTTAATGTATTTTAAAAATGATCAATACTTTAATATCTTATTTAGTGGTTTCCCCTCCCCAATATACCTTTGGAATCACTTATTTAAATTCAAAAGCCACAGTCAGAAATATCACAACAGTGGTCAAATGAAGAGTGAATCTACCCAGGTGAGTTGTATGGACATATATAATTTATTTCAGTTCACAGTGCATACAGTGGTACCAGTAGTTCCTGTAACAACACACCAGACTGAGCCAATTTGCACTTGAAAACCATATAACTGCAGTGAGAGCATGCGGAAGAGTTCTACCATCCAGCTTCATTCACTCAAAAGCACTTCAACCACCACAAACTAAACTGATCACATGGTCATTCCATATGTACATACCAGGAAACATTCAAGAAAATGAAGCACTAATGGTGTGTCTATCATTATGTTGAATAGAATCAGCTGTACAGACGTTTTGTGTGACAAAAACATGTTGCGTTGTGTGGAACATTCAAAAGCACAGTCTGGAGAGTCCAGTGATTCAGCTACAGCAGCTCATTACTCAATTTACAAAAGAATTCAACAGCAAAACAGACGGAAAATGAAGAACGTCACAATACTACGAAGCAAAAACGTAAATAGTACCATGGTCATAAAAGTTGACATCATATTACTTTATTGACTAAAAGAAGTACGCTCATGCATCTTAAAAGAATTCCCAGCATTACCAAAAAATACTACAGAACTTTACAACGAAAATGCACATCAATAACCCGAGCATATGTAAACAGGAAAGAAGAAAAGATGTGGGGTAGCATGTTCTTCAATTTATGTGCTTACTATCCAGTTTCAAGTAGTGTTTAATTTTAAACAGCTGGTGAACAGTAACTGGTTCAAATGTATCGTAACCAAGCGGAATGGCAAAAACAATGATGCTTCTCATACAGGTTTCCCAAAAGATTACACACTTCAAGCTTTAAAATCAACACTTGGTAGTTTCAATGCTGCAACATGAACTGTGACCAAATTTCAAATAATGCTAAATAACATTACAATTAATTTTATTTTCTCTACTTTAATAACAAGAAAAACACATGTAAATTAGTATAGAAAAGGGGTTAATTACCTTCTATCTATTCTGAATTTTCAGTCATTACCAAAGACAAATATCAAGAAGTCATCATAAGAGCACATGAATGACAACAATAAACCAAACCATACATGTTTTTCAAATACACAGTATCAAAGTATGAACGACAATAAAAATACGCAATGGAAGCAAATGTAAAACTGATCACATGGCCATTCTGAGATACTTCGGCTGAGGTCCTGTGTGCTTGATTGGTATCGAACAGGCTGATGGTCTTTCTTACATTAACCATTTACCAAATAAACAGGTTATTAGGCAAAAACATTCTACTAAGTATTTCAGGTTTTGGTTCGTATACCAATATTTTAGAAACCATTAAAAAGTAAAAATACTAGAGTACCTGTGATAAATATGAGCTCTTGTCCAAAACCTGACAAGTCGTCTACCTAGACAGCATCACGTGTATCAAGGTGCGGTCACATTTAGCATTGTTCAGTGAATTTTATTTAATTTTTTAAAGAGAAATCCACGCATTCAGGAATTATGCAGATTGTATTCAGATTCAAGGTTCAAGTCGGTCGTGTGGATCCGCAGCGTTGACCAACAGAAAGCTGCTTGGTTTGAAAGTGACTTCGCACATCACTAACACTATCAACAATAGACCATTTTCACCAGCAAAATCTTGCCAATGTGACCACACCGATAAAGAGTTGCTGTCTACGTAGAGTGTCAGGTATGAGATTCCATTTATGAGTTAGAAGGAAGCAGCTACTCAAGCAGATGAACTCAGTTAAGGCACAACCTTGTATTTAAATAGAGGATTGGGGTCAATTTCTTTTCAGAAGTTCCCTAAAGTTGCTGATTGTTAAATATAGTACACGCAAATGCGATCTTCCTATTTACAGGATAATACCTTTGAGCTAGCAAAAACTATTAGCATTTTAAAGTGAAAAGAATAGCTATTTTAAGTTGAAACTACTTGCATTTAATTTGTATTATTTTTTTTAATTTACGTACCATAAGTTTTGATAGTTACATCAACTACATGTCCTGCATGTCATGTGGGCATTGAACAAAAACAGACATGGACTAATAGCCACAAAATGGCGATACAAGTTGCTTGATAACTCTGATTGGGATTTGCATAGTTCATCAGGACGTCTGATTTGTTCAAAGGCCGAAGGATATATTGTTTCTGGGCTAAACCGCTACGTTGAAAGCCTAGCTTGATTTGAGACAGGGGTCCTGAAACTCCGAATGCTTTTACGCTCACATCTTTACCACAGCAGATTACACAGGAGGGGTGAGGAGAGTCATTAAAGTGTCAGACAGAATGGCACGTGTCCTAAATCATCCTGCTCAACAGCCACTAAAGAAACAAGTGCTGGATCTAATGACCACTTCCTGTTTGGTGTAGCAGTGCAGCTTTGAAGATCACGTTCACAGCTGATATGAATGAAATGAGTGAAACAAGACAAATATTTTTGTAACTAGAATTGGTACAATTTCGTAAGCAGTTTTGTTGTATTCTAACATTCATGTATCAAGCTAGATTCTCTGCAAACCACAATGGTAGTAGTTGTACATGTAAAAGAGAAACTGCCCATATATGAAGACACACTCCTCCCGAATATGCATACTTCCTTACTATATAGTAGGCGAAAAAGAAGTACACAAGACGAGTAGTATGTCTGAATTTATAGTATTCATAAAAAAATTGAGCGAGAAGAAAAAACATGACCTACTACTTCTGGCGAGATTCTGAAGTGCGCATCTGATGGACACTTTGCAATCCCATGAGGCCACGGGAGAAGATTTGTGAATGGCAGTGAAGCGGTGCAACTTAAGCCGTAAGTCACATGACGACAATATGGCGGATGTAGAACGCTTGGATTTTGATTGGGGTTGGATACTAAATAGAAAATACTTTTTTTTTTGAAGGTTTCAATGTTTGTTCCTCATCAAATGTACTTTTATTACCCACTCAGACAGTACAGGATTTAGGACGCACCTAGTTTATGCTAAAGCTGCTACAGCACCCCTTGTGGCAACACTGAGAATGCAACACGTACTCAAGTTACTTTATAAATTTCACAACTTGTGCATTTGTGTTCTTGTACTTGTGTGGAGCACATTTTGTGCCTTGGACTGAACTTTGTACTGAATAAGAGATCAATAAGATTAAAATATACATTTATTCGCCAGTAACAAGTTGTGTTTGCGCAAAAAAGTCAGTATACCATGACTATAGTTTTTAAGGCTATTAGTCCTTTAAAAAAAAATGTAACTGTGATTTTTGTCTAAGCTGAAATTAAAATACTAACATCTCGTCTGGGATAAAAGCATAAACCTGAGAATTGTCTTGAAAAAATACTTTTTTTTCTTAAAAAATATAGCAAATTGAGAACCAGTTGTCCATCTGGCCTAGATAAATATCTCTCTTTAAGACGCAAAAAGTAGTGATAGTAGTTAGCAAGCTAAACAGCTACAGTGTCACAGTCAGGAAATACTGTGTAGAAGCAAATTAAATCTGTTTAAGGCATCATATTAAGCTGAGATTCACTCGCTATTTAAATATTTTCGTACGATTTAGTAAAATATACAGAGAAGTTCGCCCCTCACCCACAGTGATTTATCGAAACAGTGATTTGAAACTATGCAAGTGCAAATCATCTGCTGAAATAAATAAAACTGGATGATGAATATTGACATAAATCCCTTTAAACCTAATTTTCGTCCTTTCCATCCACCAGTTCTTAAACATACCGAATGCTGTTGTGAGAAATAAGAGGACTGATATTTCACATTAACTACAAAACACCTTTGCAAATAATTCATGCGAAGAGTGCTGGTGTGACATCATAGGACAGTGTAAATATGAAACGAGAATTGTTAGACGGGAGTGTTGCGTCAATTTCTCAGGATTTGTCCAGGCTGGTGTTGTTTTGAATGTGCGGGAGCTCCTGGTTGCTTTTGATGGCCATGCTGATGCGACACATGGACTCGATCTCCTCTAGTAAGCCTTTCTCCTCAGTCTCATGCCCTCTTTTTTCCATATCTGTCTCCTGGAACTGGTTTTCCCTCTCCCAAGGAACGAAGACCGAAGGTTGCCCGTCTGTTGCCCTGTGCTGGGCATGTTCCAGGTAGGGCCTCTGGGTTTTTCTGGAAAGGACCTTCTGTCGGGAGAGGCTGTGGGCTACTGGGTGCAGTTTGTCTGCGCTCAGCTGGGCGTCAGCAGAACTGGAGGGTTTGTCAGCATCACCAGGTTCCAAGAGTTGAATTGTAGGTCCCTCAGGGAGAGAGTTCCTCAGTGGGACCTCTTCATTGGGGAGGTTATTGCAAAGGGTAGGACGGAGAGGTAGGGAACGAGAGCTGGCTTGGCGTCGAGGCGAAGGCGGGAGATGCTTACCGTGAACGACGCTGTCGTCTTGACCCATATTCCATCCACCTTGTTCTCCGTTTTCTACTTCGCAACCAGCCTGAGCAGGGCTGCTTCCCAAAGGAGACTTGCAATTTTTCTGGAAACAGTACAAATGACACACTAAGGCCATGCAGTTGTTCGTGCACACAATCGTGAGATCAAAATAGACCCTATATACCTCCTTAATATTAATAACAAAATCTTGCAATAGTTTAATGGTAACAATGGTTACTTCATGTTGATTTCAAAACAATAAACTCTTTTAAAATTATGAAAATTTTAAGTATCCAAAATAATTAAATCTATCCATCCATCCATCCATCCTTTATTAAAATCTTGATAAATACTAAGATAAATACTAAGTAAATAATAAGTTACTAATACATAAAAAAACAATTAAATAATTAAAATAGCTAACAAATAAAAGAATGCAGAAAAGAATTCAATTTAAATTATTAACAAATAATTAAAACACACTTAATTGGAATAAATAATGAATGAATAAATAAAAAAATAATACAAAATAAATAAATACCAATCATTAATTAATAAAAAGTTGCATAAACATATGCAAATAATTGAAATAATTAAAAATACAAAATAAATAAATAAAAGGCATCCCTCACCGTGGGATTGTAGTCCAGGTCTTCAATTGATCTGAAAAAGTCCAGGCTCTTGGCTGCGGACAGTCGCCCTTCCTCGATGTGGGACGTGCTGAGAGAGTCCAGAATCTCCTCCAGCAGGGTCATCTGGCCTGTTTGACTGGCTTCAGACCGAAACTCTAAATCAGAGTCATCACTGTCCTCGTTGTATGACGGCGCCTCCCCACTGTCCTCAGAGGATATTCTGCTCACACACACACATAGGTTGTTAACTCGAAAGTCATGTGGGATGAAGAATAGCACCAGAGGGCAGTGTTGCCTTGAAGAATGGATGATGTTTACACTATAATTGGTTTGGAAAACACACTGTAATAGAGTTTAAACCCTTACCTGCTGGCTGTGTCGTCATTGTTGTCATTGTCAGGAAAGTAGAGGCTCATGTGTGGAGACGACTTTGGATTTTGATGCTAAAATAGAGGATTGAAATGTTAAAATCCCACATAATCTACTAAAGCAACATATTTCCTGAATGAAACTTTGCATGTCCCCATTACAGAGCGACAGCATTAATTCCTGTCCCCATCATAGGTGCTCGGTCTGCTAATCCCTTGGCTTTTATAACACACCTGTGTAACACGTTTAATTGGCAAATTAAAGAATTGAAGCATTATAGGGCACCACTTCACGCTGCGGCCCCAGGCTTTAAGGTTTGCCATTAACTAGCCATCCACGACATGTGTACACACTACACACACACACACACACACGCAAACGTGCCGCCACTCACTAAAGTAGCCCATAAACTGCCGTTTGCCACATTATCAAAGCACATACTAAACCAAAGCCCTTTTACTGAGCTCGAGGCGCGAGAAAAACGTCACGCTACGTTGCTAACCGGACAGGGTGGATCAGATCAACTGGTCAAGTCTCGCCATAATGGCTCAAGCGAAAAGCTTCCTGCCATCTTAGGTAACGGTGCCTGCCGAATGGGTTAATGGCCACCCTGTCCATAAAAATAGCTAAGAGATGCGTGTACTGAACACTTTGCCATTGGAATAAACAGGAACACATGTTGGGCACTGATTGCCCCACTCGCTAGTAGCCGGCAGCTATAATGAAAGCGATTACGGGGGGTTCAGGCCTTGAATCCTCCAAAAGGCTTTAATGGATTCCTGTGTCAGGGCCATAAATTTGGCCGGCAAGCCACTTTGGCTTAAGTGAAGGGGCTGGATGCACCTGCGGAACTGTGTCACATTCATTTGGTGTCGGCGGGGTGTGTGTGTGTGTGTGTGTGTGTGTGTGAGTGTGTGTATGTTTGTTTGCCCTGCAACACTGTTTGCAGTTATGTAGCCCCTTGAGTTGCAAAGCGGGCCGTGCTGTTCAGAGAGCGGCCCCTCTCTTGTGCTTTCTATGAGCGGAGGTGTTTATTAAAACAAGGTGAGTGCAAGCCCTCTGCAGGATGGCAACACCAGACCTGCATCTCAAACACCTTCTACCCAAACAAAAAAAAGAAAACTCTCAACACATACAGTCAGGTATATGAAAAAAAAAAAAAAAAAGTAGAATCGGTTAGTTGGCAAAATGCTAATTATTCGAAAAGGATTCATTTTTTTCAGCCCTTCTGAGATATTTCACATAATTTTTCCGAACAATCGTTCTGAAATTTAGTAAACTTTAACCTAAAAATAAACTTAAAAAAAAAAGTAAATATAAGTAGCTGCTACAATGCCAAAGCAGTTGCTAAGCCATTGATTTTTGTGGTTTCAAAGGTGTCCAGGGTGTTTTTAGCATGCTGCTAAGCAGTTGTTAGGGTGTTTTGGGTTGTTGCTTACAGAAACAAGTCAAAAGACATTAATACTTAGGGTTATGGGTGGGAAATAATAGCAATAGTAATGCTAGTCTTAAAAAAAATTACAATCAAGATGACACAGCAGAGGATGCTAGGAAGTAACAATTATACAAAGTCAGCCTTAAACTTCACAGTCACTTCATTCTTTAGTTCTCTCAGGTTTGTGTATTAAACAATTTATTCAAAAAAGCCTAAAATTAGCCTAAATGCTAGGCTAATTTTTAATGTTTAGATTGTTTTTAGTTGAGTTCATGTTGCAAAGCAGTTGCAAAGCAGTGGTCTTAGTTGTTAGGGCCATGTCAAAATAAGTTTATACTCGAGGTTATGGGTGTGAAACAATAGTAACAGTAGAGCTGCATGATGAATTTAAATAAAATAAAACTAAAATTAATAAAACTATATTCGTGATTTGGCTTGCTGCGATTATCCAATCAAGGCTGTGATTTAATTAAATATAATATATGCACTGCTTGTATCAGAGTGAAGTGTGGCACTTTGTGCTTTTACACGCGAGCAATTATTAAAAATAAATAATAAAAAGTATATCATTATTATTCTTTATTTTTATATCTTTTTATGTTTTACAGTGAAATATTACAGTAATTAATACAGTAATATCCCTTATTTTGTTTAATATTTTATTTAGCAATAATAGTAAATAGATATATAGTAAATTTTTAGGCCAAACTAATCAAAACTGAAGCAAACTGAAGCTTAAAAAAAGCTTCCCCCCCCCCATTAGTGTAGCCCTGAGTAATAGAAATGATTGTCTCAGTAAATCGCTAATTACTCTCTGGGATGGCACAGCAGAGGATGCTGGGAAATAACATGAAGACAAAGTCGGCATTAAACTTTAGTCACTGCATTCTTTCCAAAGTGAGTCAAAGTGAAACAAAGTCAAAGGCCAGGAAAAGAATCAGGATACGAAATAAAATAACAAAAGCCGTTTGAGCCACTGTTCCGAGACAGGCCAAAACCGCTGATTTGGAAAACAAGCAGACATATGCCTATTTGCTTCTTTTACGTGTCCCCTAAATCAGCACGGACATATTGAGCTGCCACAGGTCAACGTCTGCTCCTTAAACTGCCCGTTTAAATCCACACGGAAAATGGGCTGTCTTCAGTCGAAGCGACGAGCAGACATCGCGCTCTTCAACGGAGACTTTAAAACCGTTAAAACTTCATCTCTCTTGTCAGGGCAGGCCGTTTTAAGAGAAAATCCCATTTTGCTTCTAGCGTGGCCAAGTTGTAAGAAGCAGCAACAGGGCTTTACGTTGCAGCCAATCGTCTCGTCGATTTAATAGCCAGGCTTACATTATATATTTCATATGCTATTTCAGACCAGGCACTGATCTCATGCGCTTGGCAGGGTATGGAAAGGGAAGATATGCCTGGAAAATGCAAACAAAACCCCTGCGCCTCCAAGCCAAAACTTAAGCCAGCATCTGCTGAGCTATTCAAGCAGTTCCCCTTTAAACAAAGCCCAGGACCCCTTCCCAGGCAAACTTCCCTCCGACTGGCTCCAGCTAAAAGCAACTTTCCGAATATCAGAGAGCAGGAGAGCGCAAGAAAGAGTCTGAATGTGTGTGTTTGTGTGTGTGTGTCGTTCAGGAGCATCCAGTAGGTGGCACTTTGGTTACAGCCGACAGGGCTTTCTCCCCCGCCATCTCCGTCTCATCATCGTCTCATGCAGATGTGCGGCTTCTCTCCGTTTGCACAGAAACGTCCACCGGCCAAAAGCGCTTTCTCTCCATTTGTACGTCAATGTTTTTTGACACCCAACGGATCCATCTCGACGCTGGCAGTCTCTCAGACCTACAGTTTCACAAAGCTCTATCTCACACTCATCCATCCATGCAAACAGCCATGAAACTGCATGAGATGAGTTTAGAAAGAATAAACAATATCTAAATCTAAATTTGAATTTAAATACATTTAAAAGAATTTCGAGTACACATCAAATTTTGAGTGAAAAGGATATTCAGAAAAACACAGGGTGAGACTTGTGCATCATAATGGATCATTTTGATGAAAGAATACAAAAGTATTTTCTTTCTTTAAAAGAGAATATTAACAAGAATGTGTATTAAAAGAATATTCTGGTTTCAACCGACGGCATTAAATGTTGATTACCACAAAAAAAGACAATTCCCTACTTAAAAAAAAAAAAAAAAAAAAGCAAAAATCTGGGTTACAGTAAGACACAACGGAAGTGAATTGAGCCAAATACTCATCGTATCTATTGTACAGCCACAAATTATAAGCGTTAACATGTTTTTTTGTCTTAGAAAAAGTCCCCTTTTCAGTGTAAACACAGTTTTATACAGTTTTACTTCATAGCCATGACAATGCAACAACTAAAACCCTAAAACAATAATTTTTTATAACTGTACAGCTCAAATAAAATACCATTTCCAAGTACTTTTATAAGATAAGCTTCACATTTCAGCTTTTAAATCCTCCAAAAATGGCCACATTCACTGTAACCTCTATTAATTTTTATTAGGAAAGCAAGGAAAACTAGTCCATTTTTTTTGTAGTAATCATCATTATGCCACAAATGTTGTCAACTTGTACTGAACCTGGAATATTTCTTGCAAAAAATTCAAATGATTAATTATAATTTCATGACACCGAGTTCATTTTACACCGTTAACCCTTCCGCAGCTGTAACGCAGTCGTGTTTACAGTGGTCACTCCTTAGGCGGTATGCAAATGAAGGTGGAAGCCCACAAGCCGGAGCAGGAAGTGTGTATGAATTATACACTACGTGAACAGAGCTTTTTGGGCTCTTTAATATGCAGCGCTGCTGAACTGGCCACGGCTATAGGGGATCCATCTGCCGGCTTCATCCAGAGAGCGTGTGTGTGTGGAGTCATTCCCCAGAGGCTGTGTGCCACTCAGAGAAGGCAGCCGCAACACACACACACACACCCATAGCTTCAGTCGGCAGGAATAAGCAGGAGATAGAGATCAGCTCCACTCTGCCCCAGGCCCTGCTACTGACACCCAGTCTGGCTTTCACAGGCCCTCAGGCTCGACCTGAAACCAGCCCCTTATACTGTACGCCACATGGATTCGGCGCAGTGAGCCAGAGTCACAAAACACAGCTCAACTTTTCTCTGAGTGCAGCAAGTGTTCTTATAACATTTGTGAAACTCCACTGGACTTATTACACAAAAAGAATCAAAACAGTATTATATATATATATATATATATATATATATATATATATATATATATATATATATAGTGTATTTGCTTGTTTATTTATAGCTTATAATGACATTTGACATATTTTATAATAATAAGATTATATATATACACAGTATATATATGTATATATATATATATATATATATATATATATATATATATATATATATATATAATTTATTTTTATATCACATTTTAATTAATTATTTTTGCATTAGTATTAATACATTATGTTTATGTTTAATTTTATGTTCAACAAGTATAATTACAATGACTATTGTTGTTTAATTAAATTCATATTTTTGTATGTTCATAATCCATCAACAGAAATATATACCTACATATTAGATTCTGATTGGTTGATTGTGCATTCTGCGCTCTACCACTAAACTGCTTTTGTTTTCCCATAAAGCTGAGCTGATTTCATGTCTCTCGTGTAACTCGCTCTTTCTTCCCACATGATAAAATTAATCCAACCTAAATCAATATTTCATATCCATTTATTTATTTATAATGTAAAGTCAGCTTTGCATCGGGTTCCTGATCACCCTGTTTATTTCGGCTCCTAAAAAATGAGACACTTAAATACATAAAAAAAAGAAAAAATTCAAACAAATTTATTCAACAGATAACTGAACATATACTGGAAATGTTTTGGTTACACTTGGTAACACTTTATTTGAAAGTGTCCTTGTAACACGTTACATGTAGTTATTACTGTAGTAATAACTATAAATTATACACACTTAAATGCAACTAACCCCAAACCATCCTACCCTAACCCTATAGTAAGTATGTAGTTAATTCTTATTACTCAGTACTTAAATGTATAACTACACTCTAACAAAGACACCTTAAAATAAAGTGTAACCCTTTATTTTAGGCTGTATGTGTTACAGTGTAATTATGCATTTAAGTACTGAGTAATATTAATTAACTACATGTAATTACTATAGGATTAGGGCGTGGTTAAGGTTAGTTACATGTAATTATGCACAATTTATAGTAATTACTATAGTAATTACATGTAACGAGAAACAAAGACATTTTATTATATTAGATTAGAAAATTTTATTATATAAAAAACGCAAGATAGAAGCATTTCCACTAGTGGTCTTAGACTTTTGGACACTACCACGGTTTATCAGAAATTGCAGGTCTCTCATTACACTGCAGCATTTCCCCCGTTTTAATGAACACCAGCAGAAGTGCATTGAAGAATAGAGCGTGTTGGCCTGCCGCTCAGACCCCCGTCACCCTGTGCTCTTTTGTTCTCTGTTAGACGGTAACGATGACTGAGCGGCGCAGTGGATTGATTTGCTCATTGATCGCGTGGAGGGTCTTTGTGGCTCTGGTGCACGAGCAGGAGAACATACGTATGTACTGTATGTGATGAATCTGAGAGCTCTGATAGAGGGTTCCTCGGGGACGGGCGAGTGGAGGGAGTCGGTCCGCCACCTTAAGAAAAGCCCTAATTGGAGGACCTCTGTCTCCACACCTTTTCACACCGCCTATTCCTTTCTCCCCACCTCTCCCCGACGACAAGGATGCAACTAATAACCGTGCTAATTAAGGGCTGGATGGAAAGTCACCGGTCACGATGGCATGCAGGCGGGGAAGGGATCAGGCCAGCCGTGGCTTTTGTCCAATGCCCTTCTGACACGGGACGCGGAGGTGTGAGCATGTAAGGGCAACAAGGGCTGGCTGTTCATGCCGGAAGTGAGATATTTTTTACAGCTAATCCACACTTGCACCATTCAGCTCTGAATTTTTGATCAACATTCGTGTTGCTGAGCTACAGTTGTTAAAGCCTCAATAGAGAGAGTGAATAACAGAGCAAAGGACACTCTCATGCTCATGAGTGAGTGTCTGAATAGGCAATTTATAACTAGCGTGTATATGCAATTTTTATTTTTAAAAAATCTATATGAAAAGTGAGTGCAGTCATGAATAAGTCAATGCTGGACACGTGTACACAGCTCTTTCATTTACTCTCTGAAAATAAATAAATAAATACACAAATAAATAAATAAATATTGTGCAAAAGTTTGGGGTCAGTAATATATATATATATATATATATATATATATATATATATATATATATATATATATATATATATGTGTATGTATATATATATATGTATACACTCACCTAAAGGATTATTAGGAACACCTGTTCAATTTCTCATTAATGCAATTACCTAATCAACCAATCACATGGCAGTTGCTTCAATGCATTTAGGGGTGTGGTCCTGGTCAAGACAATCTCCTGAACTCCAAACTGAATGTCAGAATGGGAAAGAAAGGTGATTTAAGCAATTTTGAGTGTGGTATGGTTGTTGGTGCCAGACGGGCCGGTCTGATTATTTCACAATCTGCTCAGTTACTGGGATTTTCACGCACAACCATTTCTAGGGTTTACAAAGAATGGTGTGAAAAGGGAAAAACATCCAGTATGTGGCAGTCCTGTGGGCGAAAATGCCTTGTTGATGCTAGAGGTCAGAGGAGAATGGGCCGACTGATTCAAGCTGATAGAAGAGCAACTTTGACTGAAATAACCACTCGTTACAACCGAGGTATGCAGCAAAGCATTTGTGAAGCCACAACACGCACAACCTTGAGGCGGATGGGCTACAACAGCAGAAGACCCCACCGGGTACCACTCATCTCCACTACAAATAGGAAAAAGAGGCTACAATTTGCAAGAGCTCACCAAAATTGGACAGTTGAAGACTGGAAAAATGTTGCCTGGTCTGATGAGTCTCGATTTCTGTTGAGACATTCAGATGGTAGAGTCAGAATTTGGCGTAAACAGAATGAGAACATGGATCCATCATGCCTTGTTACCACTGTGCAGGCTGGTGGTGGTGGTGTAATGGTGTGGGGGATGTTTTCTTCTTTAGGCCCCTTAGTGCCAATTGGGCATCGTTTAAATGCCACGGCCTACCTGAGGATTGTTTCTGGCCATGTCCATCCCTTTATGGCCACCATGTACCCATCCTCTGATGGCTACTTCCAGCAGGATAATGCATCATGTCACAAAGCTCGAATCATTTCAAATTGGTTTCTTGAACATGAATGACAATTAGTTCACTGTACTAAAATGGCCCCCACAGTCACCAGATCTCAACCCAATAGAGCATCTTTGGGATGTGGTGGAACGGGAGCTTTGTGCCCTGGATGTGCATCCCACAAATCTCCATCAACTGCAAGATGCTATCCGATCAATATGGGCCAACATTTCTAAAGAATGCTTTCAGCACCTTGTTGAATCAATGCCACTTAGAATTAAGGCAGTTCTGAAGGCGAAAGGGGGTCTAAACACAGTATTAGTATGGTGTTCCTAATAATCCTTTAGGTGAGTGTATATATATATATATATATATATATATGTATATATATATATATATATATATGTATATATATATATATATATATATATATATATATATATATATATATATATATATATATATATATATATATATTGCCGAATCATTGAAGCTGAAAATTCAGCTTTTCAATCACAGGAATAAATTACATTTTACAATATATTAAAATATAAATAGTTATTTAAGTTCGATTCTAAATTGCAATAATATTTCACAATATTTCTGTTTTTTTATCAAATAAATGCAGGCTTGGTGATCAGAAGAGACATCTTCCAAAATTATTTTATATATATATATTTATATATGTGAGAGAGAGAGAGAGAGAGAGAGAGAGAGAGAGAGAGAGGAGAGAGAGAAAGAGAGAGAGAGGGGAGGGGGGGCTGCTTGAGGAGGAGGGCAGATCGATGCAGCAAGAGCATTATGGGAGCATGGCCTGATGGTTATGGGCGTCAGCGTGAGGGACAGAGTAAGAAGGCGCATGCGTATTTGACATTTTTGGAGATCAAAGCTGTGTTAGGAGAGTAAAACCTACAGCTACCTTAAACTATACCAAGGAAAAAACTATACCTAGCAGCAAAAAACATTCGTTCAATGTAAAATAGTAAAATACCAATAGAGGATGGGAAAAACGGTCATGAAACATGATAATGTGCTTTTTATAAGTGGACGCCAGGGGGGAAAAAACACTAGAAAAGTGTTTTTACCTTACAAAATTAGTGATGCATCAAAACTACAGCCTTGTTGCCAGTCCAAAATCTGGTTTTGTGAAACCACCGCGCCCTATTTGGGTTGGATATAGAGGCAGGCCAGTGAATGATATGAATCCAGGCCACCTCCTGCGTCTATGGGAGGCTCACCGCTTCCCTGCCTGGGCTTGGCAACACATCACTGAATCGCACACGCAAGACACACTACACACGGCCGCTTTAGCCACAGCTGTCAATCAAGCCGCCCCACGTCGGTTCGGACTTACTGGTGTGCAAATGGCCGCTTCTTTCAGGAGGCGGACTGTCCGTGAACCCCTTTTCCCTCTGTGTGCAAGTGTGTGAAAGAGTGAGTACGTGCTCACCGCTCTCCTCTGTAGTCTCCTGGGTGAGAGGCTTTTAGTGCTGGTGGGAGAACCTTCACAGTACAGGCTTTCCTCCTCTTCAGCATCCTGCCGGGCAGCAAAAAAAAAAAGATTAAAAAAAAGAGGGAAACTGACAAATCATGTACAATACTTGCATAATATATACCCAGTTTTGAACGTACTTCAAAATATAAAATTTTATGTTTAAAAAAAAAAAGTAATTTCCTAAGATACAGATTTGCCATTAAACCTAATCATTTAAAAAGGAATTTAGGCAATCGGAGCGAGATTTTACTTGCATTCACTGCTTGGTTCAAAAATGACTTCTGTGTAAACACTGTGTTTAATGCATCGCTACACTATTGACAATCGGCGAAATTTCTACGAAATTTTCCAGATGTCATTTGACTTTTCCTCCTTTTCAGATTCCCGGCGAAAAGCAAAACAAGAGAGGGAAACTGAGAAATGCGTTGCTCTGCAAGATTTTGCAAGTAAAATCCATTCCACAGGAATTTACGCATTGAGAATTTCGCGTGAGAGCGAAGGAGTTCAAGTTAGTCAAGCAAATTCGTCGTGTTCATGCATCGCTACACTATTGACTGCTTTTTTATTGAACCCATGAACTTTCAGTGAAATGTCCCTAATGTGACACAGGAAAACTGAGAAAGCACACTATACTTACTTAATATATACACAGTTTTGAACGTACTTCTAAATCTTCCATCTCATTTTATGTTTCACCGGAGTGAGAGCGAAGGACTTCCCTATGCAGATTTCACTCGTGTTCAAATAGTTTTTACTTAAAGGGTTAGTTCGCCCAAAAATGAAAATTAAGTCATTAATTACTCACCCCCATGCTGTACCAACCCCGTAAGACCTTCGTTCGTCTTCGGAACACAAATGATGATATTTTTGATTAAATCTGAGAGCTGGATCACTCCTACATAGGCTCCCTAAGGGACTGACCCTTGACGGTCCAGAAAGTCATTAAAGAAAATGTTTAAATATTCCATGTGCCTACAGTGGCTCAACTATAAGTTTATCAAGCGACGAGACTACTTTTTGTGCGGAAAAACAAACAAAAATAACGACTTTATTCGACTATTCCTTTTCTTCCTTGTGGGCCTGAAACGAGACTTCAAGAGATTTCCACGACGCATGCGCGAGAACTGAGATGAGGACGTTCTTCTTCGACTCCTTGTTACCGGCTGCTCACCGCTTAGAAGTATTACCGCCACCTACCGTATAAGATGACGTGTTGGAAGCGCAAAACTTTCTGTTTACAAGCAGAGGAAGACGCGCGCTGTACATACGCGTTTCAATTCGTAAATATGTCTACTGATTTCGACTTTTTAACCATTGTATATAATATAGCGAGACCTACAGCACATTAAGTGTCGAATTGAAAAGCGTATGTACAGCGCCTTAAGGTCTTACGGGGTTGGTACAGCATGGGGGTGAGTAATTAATGACTTAATTTTCATTTTTGGGTGAACTAACCCTTTAAATTCACTGCTTGGTTTAAAATGGACTTTTGTGTAAACACTGTGTTTAATGCATCGCTACGCTATTGACAATGAGACTTTTTTGCAAGTGAAATTTCGTTGAAATATTCCCTAATGTGACTCGACTTTTCCTCCTCTTCAGCGCCCTGGTGAAAAAGCAAAAAAAGAGAGGGAAATGCGTTGCTCTGCAAAATTTTGCAGGTGAAATCCATTCAATAGGAATTTGCGCATTGGGAATTTCACGTGAGAGAGGAGTTTTATTGAACCAGTGAAATTTCCATAATGTGAAGGACCTTTCCCTCATCTTACGCGTCCTGCCAAAAAGCAAACAAAAAAAAAGAAAGAGGGAAACCGAGAAAGCACACAACCCTTTCTTAATATGTACCCAGTTTGGGCAGTGCGAGTTATTCGAAATGTTATGCTACAAGCCCGTTTAAGTCTTGTACGGCAACAGACCGCATGATTATATATACGAACGCGCACACACCCAATAACACTGACTCATTAGAGAAGCGTCTTGTTCAAATCTGTTTTGGTTTAGCTGAAGCAGAGCAGACAGCAGCAGCTAACATCCGGCGTATCAACTGTGAGAGGTCTCGTCTCCTCTGGGCCGCCTTTCCGAGCTCCTGGCCTGACAGTTCACGCCACAATTGCCTTATCAAAGACATCAGTGTTATGGAAACATACATCTCGTTACATTAGCTTTGAAGAAATCACTCGCTCACTGATGAAATATGCAAAAAGTATGAAAGGTGATGCTGGGGGGGGGGGGGGGGGGGGGTTTGACATGACAGCCTATCGCCAGAGGCGCACTTGTTAGAAATGTACACTCCCGAACAAAGCGCTAAGCAGGTTTCACAAGCCATTTAAAACCCTGAGCGCGAGCCATGGGTGAAGTCATGTGATCCATCTTAAATAGTGTGTGTGCATGAGTCTTTATGAGTGTGAAGATGACAGACGGTGAGCTGTTTTATTCAGAAAGCATTTTTAGGCTTTTGAATGCCCAAAAATGCACAATTTTAATAAACAGAGAACTCTGAATAACTCACCTTTTGTGTAATCTTGCCCTTCATGTCGCGTATTTTCCGCTTTGCGTGATCTTTGGCCTTTTAAAAGAGAGAGAAAACTATAATTTATACCTGAACAACACAATTTGGGGAAAACTAACTACAACCAACAAAGAAATGTTGAAAAAGTGAGAGGTGAATCATATTAAAGGGATAGTTCACCCCCCCCCCCCCCTTTTTTAATAATGTCATTATTTATTCAATACATTTTGTTCCAAACATGTGTAATTTTGTCTTCTTCTGCAGAACATAAAAGAAGATATTTTGAGAAATATTGTCCATTGTCCATACAATGAAAATCAATGGGCTCCAAAGTTGTTTGGTTTCCAAAATTCTTCAAAATATTTTTTCATGATCAGTACAGTACAGTACAAAGAAAGTAATATGACTGTCAATTATTAAGGCGACTGTTCCTTTTTTTTCTTTCAAAATTTCTGAAAAATTCTGGTCGAAATGCTAATGTTACTGCACCTTTACACAGCAATGTTTGTACTTCTGCACAATAACTTCATCAATTAAAATGAAGTCTGTCATGTTCTCAACAATAGCAAGTAAGAGTGTGGTGAATTACCCAAATTCAGGCCATAAATCCAAGCCCACTTTTTTTACATGTTCTGCACAGATTTTGAGGAAAAACCATGAAATATATTGGTTGCCAAAATGTAGACGCAAAATTCTTTATACAAGCACATGACAGATGTCAGACTCAAATATCTAGTAACTAAAATACTGATTTATCAGGTTTAAAAGCATTTGCATAAACACAATGGAACACAAAAGAATATATTTGAAGAACATTGGGAACCAAACAACATTGGTCACTACTGGCTATCACATACATCACGATACATGTTATAAAATATAACAAAATCTCTCTAATGTCCTACAGAAGAAAGTCATATAAGTTTGGAGCGACATGAGGGTGAACAAATGATGACAGAATTTTTTGGTGAACCCGTCACTCACCCTCAAGTTGTTCAAAAACTGTATGAGTTTCTTTGTTCGGTTGAACACAAAAGGTAAGAATGGCTTTTCTCGTGTGTTCTTACCATCTGAAGGTTTTTCACGACTGGTTTTGCCCTCTGCCGCTACGGAGAAGAGAACGTACGCATTTTCAGAGAATGTGCCAGAATTTTTCATAAGACTTTTGCTGAATACATCTCACATAAAATATACACACATTTACTGTCACAAATCATTAACGGCTGAACAAACACCTTGTTCCTCGTGTCAAAACCTTTGTTTTGCCCCAAAGCAATGAGAAACAACTTTGCCATTAAAAAAACTATTGACCAGTACTGTTCCCTCTTACAAGTCTGAAACCAGAGAGAGTGACGCTCTAGGAAGCTCTTATTGAAAGGTATGTTCTTGTCTGAATTTATCTCTCGTTCCCGGGTAACATCGGTCTTTCCCAGATGAATGCTGCCAGGCTAACACGCTAAACCTCTGAAATGTGTGGGATGCTGCCGAGTTTACATCCCAAAGCCTTGACCGACATGATGGCGCTGCGGCCCTTTCTTATGGATTTGTGTCAGTCAGAAGAGGTGAACTTTACACAAAACCTTTTGAAAAAGGCACTCTAGAGAACTAATTCGGCTCCGGCTGACGGATAGAGGGGGGGGGGGGGGGGGGGGGGGGGGGGGGGGGGGGGGGGGGGGGGCAAAGAGACAGTCAAAAAGAAAACAGGCGCGAGAGACAGCGCGGAGAGAGGTGAGAGGAAGACAGCAGAGGGAAGGAGAGAAGAAAAGAGTGCTTTTCTTTTGTTCAATCTATCGAGTAATGGCTGTGTTTCCTGCCAGAAGTCTCGTGTCATCTCCGATGACTGGCTGTCACATCATATCAAGCCTGTCTCAACATCTTAACTGTCCCACGCCACAGTTTTCACCATCTTCCCTGGCATCGCATCTCCACTTTCATGCGATTCGCTCAACTGGATATGTTTCATCACCTCATAACCGACGGGAAATAATAAAGGCGCACAGCTTCTTTGGGCTTAATTATTCAACCGAAATTAACATTTACATTATGTGCAGAAAAACGAATAATTGCCTGCTGCTTACCACCTTGGTGTGAATCCACTGTTGATAAGACCTTGAATTACCTAAGAAACAGAACAGCATTAGAGTGTTAATAATACATTTAGTCCAAAAAATATTATAAGAAATTAGTCATTTTATTCATCAAGAATGCATTTAATTGATCAAAAGTGACAGTAAAGGCATTTATAATGCTACAAAAGTTTCCTATTTCCCCAAAATTTTAATAGAAATGAAAAATCCAGAAAAAAGTATCAGTTTCTACAAAATGATTGAGCAGCACAACTGATAATAAACATTGATAATAAAACATGTTTCTTGAGCAGCAATATAGATTAGTGCTCTCAAAATGATTAATCGCACCTAACATAAAAGTTTGTAAATATATAATGTGCATATATATATATATATATATATATATATATATATATATATATATATATACCAGTATATATACACACACACACACACATATATATATATATATATATATATATACACCTTTTACAGTCTATGATATATACATACATATATATATATATATATATATATACACACACATACAAACATTTGTTAGATGCGATTACTTATATATATATATACATTATATATATATATATATATATATATATATAGATTCATATATATATATATATATATATATATATATAGAATAGATATATATATATATATATATATATATTCAGAGCTCCACCGATGATAAATGAGGTTTAGAAGGAATTTGACAACTTTTAAACAAAAAAGAAAACAACTTGTTTTGATAAATAAGAAAATTCTGTCATCGTTTACTCACCCTTGTGTCATTCCAAACCTGCATGTCTTTTATAGAGGGTTTTTTTTTTTCTTTTCTTTTCATTGTGCTTTAACAACGGGTCACATCTGTTTCATTTGTATGGAAAAGAGCAGCATGAACCTTCTTCAAGGTTTCTGATTTTGTATTCCAAAGTCAGGAAATGAGTAAATAATGACAGTAATTTAATTTTGGAAGAGCTCCTTTAAATGTTACATTTCAAAATGCCTAATGTTGTTGTAGCTACTGTTTCCCAAGGGTAAAAGTAGTGTGAGTGTGTGTGAGCTGTTTTCACTCATTGAAAGATGGAGAGGTGGCACTCACTTCTACAGAAGCCCCCCTCTGTGATCTCCTCTTCATAGACGTCTGTAAAGCCCCTTCCTGCGTTTAATTTGGCCAGTCTGCCTTCAATGAACTGCCGCCATAAATTAAAGTATCACAGGTTATTAAGGAAGAAGGGGGATGGAGAACAACACCAAAACAATTCCATCTAGACTGCTCCAGACGTGGTCACTGTGTGTAATTTACATCAGGTGATGGATTAACATGGCAGAGGAGAATGTTGTGTGAGCAATGCCTTTTGGGAAGTTTAATTTCCTCTCTTGTCACGTAGAGGACATAAAAGGGATCTAATAAATATTCCCATTAAAACTAGGCCTATGACATTTAATTTTCAGAAGTATGAAAATAAACTTGATTTGAAAATATTTATACAAGTTAAACGAACCAAAAATAAATAAATAAATAATAGATAATTAGATATTAAAATATTTTCTGAATATATAACATCACATAGTCAAACTTCAGTCTACGTTTTTGTTTTTATGTCAATGTCTTGGAAAGATTTAAAGATTGTTTTGGAAGGATGTGGAACTTATACTGAAGATGTTTGATTAAAAATGTATTTTAAATATATAAAAGAAACTAACGTAATAAATATAATACAGATAAATAATAAAGATGTTATGTAAAGGGATATAGATAAAACATATGTAAAGATATTAAAGCATGATATATAGTACAGTCAATCATTTTACTAGAAAAATACCTTAGGCAAAATATGGCTTCTTGTGTAAACTATAATTTTATGTACAATTTGAATTTCTGTTCATATATATTTTTATTTTATGGTCTATAAACTCAAAAAACAAAGCCAAGACATTAAGACATTAAGGAATATATAAATGTTCTGCAGTTTATGAAAGTTTATTTAGTCTTCTAACTGTTATTAATGTGACAATTTTTGCATCCTTATAGGATTAATTGATAACATCTACTAAAAGGTACAAGACAAATGCTTGTATTTATGCATCATTTTATGTTTAAATGTATTCATTAGCACATGGTATATTTAATTTATTTCATATAACGCATATAAAATATTCTTACCACTCATAAATCGGATGTGCTTCTTGATTTCTGCACAAGTGCTTTGAATCTCCAAGAAGAACACATTATTTTTAATGGGACCACTGAAGTAACAGTGGGCCAGAACAGGTCTCAGGTGTCCCAGTAACAGGGTGAGGACATCTCTAGGGGTCAGCACCTTTCATTGGACTCTGCTACAGGGTAACTTCATTACAATCTCTTTAATGAGTGATGAGACCACAGGGTTCAGCCTCAGACACCCAATTAGAGCATGTGATCAGGTCAAATTAACACCTATCCAAAACTCTCGTCCTTCAGTATCGTGTTACAGACACACTCTCGTCCCATTAATTGGACACTGCTCCTACCTATCTGCTTGTTTAGTGGATATTTAAAGGCTGGTATCTAATAGAGCTGGGTATTGAAACAAATTTCATGATTTGATTGGATTTCCATTTACAAGCGTGCGATTCGATATCAATTCATTTTGAATACATATCAGCTACAGTATGCCAATTTTATCTAAAGTGAAAAAAAGTTACTCTCAACTAATGCTATAAACTATACAGGGAACCCTGTCAACTGGTACATTACTATAATAGTAATGGTTAAAATTAACAACTTATTTGTATACAAACATTTAAATCGTTTTTTAGAATAAAAATGTCAATGATTTTTTAAATGATATATAATTATGTTTCTACTTCAATTCAGTTTTTGAAATATGGTGGCATAATAACATGTTTTTATGATGGATTTAATCAAACATACATTAAATATTGTGATTGGAACAATGCTATTTTTATCCTAAACATTTGTTAACAACATGTATTCTTTACCCCAATGAGCTCATTGTGTCTGCCCTAAATTAATACACAGTTAAATGAATACATTGTTAGCTAACTGCGTGATTTGTATATGTACATTTCTGAAATATATAACTTGGACACAGTCACCTCTGATAACAGATCACTCTAAATTGTAATGTAGACACATGAATTTTCTGTAAAGCTGCTTTGAAACGATATGTATTGTGAAAAGCGCTATACAAATAAATGTGAATTGAATTTAAGAACAGGTTAAGCAAAACATGTAATAGATATGTAACAGTAATAGTGCATATATATTCAGCACAATGCTTCTCTATAGAGTTAATTATTCTAGCGGACTAAAGGGGATTTGGACATTAAATGGCTTTTCTGAGGTAAATGTTATGTGACATTGTTTATAAGCTGTTTATTTATGTCTTTCCGGGGTTGAAACACTGATTGAGCGATTACATGAGACATGATACATTTCGTTAAGTTGCATTGTATCTTTTAACATACCTTCTGATGTTCATTAATGTTTATGTCATGCTTTAATTAGTAGTAAAGAGGAAGAGAGGATCGGTTCATGCATGCTTGACCTGAAGTGGCTACAGCAATCCGTCACGGCACATTATTGTTTGCCAAAAGTAACCAAGCTTATTATGATTTATTGGATAGCATATTTAGTGAAGTTCATAGACTAAAAGATCGATTCTTGGGATTTAAGTTCTTCAAAATAAGAATCGATTGAAATCGAGAAATCTCCAGCACTAGTATCTAGGAACAAACACTTGATGATGGAATTGGTGACATTTGTTTTCTAAATTTCTTTATTTCATTATGCTATATTATGCTATATTAACAAAACGCCATGTTAAGGGTAAATGCATTGTAAACTAGAATATATAACAATAGATTTGTAATCTTCACATTTAATTGTGACATGAACAAAGGCATAATCTCTAGCTAGAAAAACGTTTCCAAGCAACTTAATTTGCTAAATGCAACTACGCCGCAAAAAAAAAAAAAAAAAAGAAAACGCTGCATCTGAAGGTGTCAAGGGGGTAGTGATGAGAGTCTGGAGGAAGAACCAGTTAACCGGACCCGTGCAGACAGGGAGATGGGGAGATGCCAGAGCGCTGCCAGCTCTCTCTCGTTGGCAGGGCGATCGTGAGTTAGCATCAGGCGCTGGAAGCCGTGTGGGGGGGGGGGGAGTTAGGATACAGAAAGCAGGTCGCCGTTGACAGACTACCCCCGCAATCTCTTGGCAGCCAGCCTCTACTCGTTTCTAGGCAGGGCCGGCCTCCAAGCGGATGTGGTTCATGGTCAGAACGGGGCACTGCGGTGCTGGCCTTTTGCAGTACGGCCAAGTTGGAGATAAGGCCTCTCCCGGAGCTACTGCACGGGCGGGAGGTGGAGATGTCTTTGAACTGCTGGTCACTATCTGGGTTTTTGGAGAGAGCGTTATGTGGATGGCGCGTCAAGACGTAGATATGATTAAATGCGCAACTGCTCGTTCCGGGTATAAATTAAGACTTTAGCGGAGGGGGAAGGAAAGAGGCTCGATATCATGGCTATAAATAGAGCTGGGGGGAGCGATGGTTCAAGAGTAAGCAAGACAGTAATCCTCTTGGAGTTATTGTGCAATATGTTGCATGAGTATATATATAAATATCATAAACTTGTCAACTAAATTAACAAATCAAGAACACTACAAATGTGTTTATGTAATTTATGGTTGAGGCTTAAAACTGTGAAAATCTCCTCCATCGTTTCCACTTTACCTGCTTGAAGAGTTGCAGGTTCACGGCCATCTCAAGGAAACTTCTCATGGTGCTGGAGCGGTGTGCCACGAAGCTCTTCTCGCAGAAGGTGATTGGCTCTCCCTGGGGACAAGAAAGCCAGATTTAATGACTATAGACAGTCCGCTATTGGCTAAAACGCCTGCTAACTGTGCTGCTTCATCAGAGGCTCACAGACAGATGTTTTGTTTGAATGCGCTCACTTGTTTATCATCATTACCCGTTGCAATCAATTACATCATGTCACATGAACAGAATACAAAAAAAAAGTTGCCAGAAGAGATCTAAGGCTTGTTGAGAGGATACACTTTGCCCGTATGTGTGAATTAGAAAAGGATTTGGAATTGTTTTGGGCTTATAGGGTTGAAAACAACATTTTCCTATGCAAATCGTTCGTAAAACCATCCCTACACAAATTTGATTTCATTGTTTTGGTGGCCGAGAGAGCTCAACGCACTGCAACTGTAGAAAATACATGCAAATAAAAAAAAACACCAGCAAATTAAGAAAACATCTTCATCACAACATGACAACATTCTGTATTTGGTTGCATTGTGTGTATTTGCGGCACGTTTCTGTATTTGGTTGCGTTGTGATTTTTTGCAGCGCCTTTCTGTATTTGGTTGCATTGTGTGTATTTGCAGCAAGTTTCTGTATTTGGTTGCATTGTGTGTATTTGCGGCACGTTTCTGTATTTGGTTTCGTTGTGAGTATTTGCTGTGCGTTTCTGTATTTGGTTGCATTGTGTGTATTTGCGGCATGTTTCTGTATTTGGTTGCATTGTGTGTATTTGCGGCACGTTTCTGTATTTAGTTGCATTGTGTGTATTTCCGGCATGTTTCTGTATTTGGTTTCGTTGTGAGTATTTGCTGTGCGTTTCTGTATTTGGTTGCATTGTGTGTATTTGCGGCACGTTTCTGTATTTGGTTTCGTTGTGAGTATTTGCTGTGCGTTTCTGTATTTGGTTGCATTGTGTGTATTTGCGGCATGTTTCTGTATTTGGTTGCATTGTGTGTATTTGCGGCACGTTTCTGTATTTGGCTTCGCTGTGAGCATTTGCTGTGCGTTTCTGTATTTGGTTGCATTGTGTGTATTTGCGGCATGTTTCTGTATTTGGTTGCATTGTGTGTATTTGCAGCAAGTTTCTGTATTTGGTTGCATTGTGTGTATTTGCGGCACGTTTCTGTATTTGGCTTCGTTGTGAGCATTTGCTGTGCGTTTCTGTATTTGGTTGCATTGTGTGTATTTGCGGCACGTTTCTGTATTTGGTTTCATTGTGAGTATTTGCTGTGCGTTTCTGTATTTGGTTGCATTGTGTGTATTTGCGGCACGTTTCTGTATTTGGTTTCGTTGTGAGTATTTGCTGTGCGTTTCTGTATTTGGTTGCATTGTGTGTATTTGCTGTGCGTTTCTGTATTTGGTTGCATTGTGTGTATTTGCGGCACGTTTCTGTATTTGGTTTCGTTGTGAGTATTTGCTGTGCATTTCTGTATTTGGTTGCATTGTGTGTATTTGCAGCAAGTTTCTGTATTTGGTTGCATTGTGTGTATTTGCAGCAAGTTTCTGTATTTGGTTGCATTGTGTGTATTTGCAGCAAGTTTCTGTATTTGGTTGCATTGTGTGTATTTGCGGCACGTTTCTGTACTTGGTTTCGTTGTGAGTATTTGCTGTGCGTTTCTGTATTTGGTTGCATTGTGTGTATTTGCGGCATGTTTCTGTATTTGGTTGCATTGTGTGTATTTGCGGCACGTTTCTGTATTTAGTTGCATTGTGTGTATTTGCGGCATGTTTCTGTATTTGGTTGCATTGTGTGTATTTGCGGCATGTTTCTGTATTTGGTTGCATTGTGTGTATTTGCGGCACGTTTCTGTATTTAGTTTTGTGTGTATTTGCGGCATGTTTCTGTATTTGGTTGCATTGTGTGTATTTGCGGCACGTTTCTGTATTTGGCTTCGTTGTGAGCATTTGCTGTGCGTTTCTGTATTTGGTTGCATTGTGTGTATTTGCGGCACGTTTCTGTATTTGGTTTCGTTGTGAGTATTTGCTGTGCGTTTCTGTATTTGGTTGCATTGTGTGTATTTGCGGCACGTTTCTGTATTTGGTTGCATTGTGTGTATTTGCGGCACGTTTCTGTATTTGGTTTCGTTGTGAGTATTTGCTGTGCGTTTCTGTATTTGGTTTCGTTGTGAGTATTTGCGGCACGTTTCTGTATTTAGTTGCATTGTGTGTATTTGTGGCACGTTTCTGTATTTGGTTTCGTTGTGAGTATTTGCGGCACGTTTCTGTATTTAGTTGCATTGTGTGTATTTGCGGCACGTTTCTGTATTTGGTTTCGTTGTGAGTATTTGCTGTGCGTTTCTGTATTTGGTTGCATTGTGTGTATTTGCGGCATGTTTCTGTATTTGGTTTCGTTGTGAGTATTTGCTGTGCGTTTCTGTATTTGGTTGCATTGTGTGTATTTGCGGCAGGTTTCTGTATTTGGTTTCGTTGTGAGTATTTGCTGTGCGTTTCTGTATTTGGTTGCATTGTGTGTATTTGCGGCAGGTTTCTGTATTTGGTTTCGTTGTGAGTATTTGCTGTGCATTTCTGTATTTGGTTGCATTGTGTGTATTTGCGGCAGGTTTCTGTATTTGGTTTCGTTGTGAGTATTTGCTGTGCGTTTCTGTATTTGGTTGCATTGTGTGTATTTGCGGCAAGTGTCTGTATTTGGTTGCGTTGTGTGTATTTGCAGCACATGTGTTGTCAAATTGATGAAAATGTTTTCTTAATTTCCTGGTGTTTTGTTTATTTACAGTGTGTTTTCTTCAGTTGCAGTGCCGTGAGCTCTCTCGGCCTCCCTACATTGACGCACTGAATGAGATTATTTATATTAGAACTGTATAAAAAACAATTTTCAAAGAAATTCATTTTTTTTATCTGTTCACTGGTTGTAAAACTATTCTTATACAAATTACATTGAATGCAAATATTTATACATAGTAAACTTTTCCTAAGCCAATTGTATCGCATTGTCCCACTGAATAGTATGCGACTATTTAAGAATGATTTTACGAACAATTTTCAGAGAAATTCATTCTGCTCGAGTTTCACGAACAAGGCTCAATAGCAAGAAAGGCTATAGCATTTCAAGAAACCTTTCTTTTTTGTTCTTTAATTATAATCCAATTATAAATTTGTATAATTCATTTTCACATGCTCTGCGCATTTGTTAGCATCATTCTTGGTGCTCGGGGGTCAATAACAAAAGAGACCAATGACGTATCACACTACAGTGACCTATATAAGTCCATGATTGCCGACTCTTGCATAGGAGCTAATTATGATTCCCTGCATGGTTTCATTTACAGCTCAGTTAGATGTCGGCACTATGTTAAGGCGCTGAAGGGAAAGCATATGGGCTCCATAAAGCAGAGCGGAACTTCACACAGATGATTCGTTGCAAGTGGAGGAACCTCTTTAGAAATGTAGCACACAGAATATAAGCCATTATCGCAGAACATGACAGTAATCCTGGTGAAATACTGGATGTGTAAAATCAAATACCGCCATCACATTTCAGATACATGCAGGCTTTCTTCAAGAAGGAATGCTCTGAAATAATGCATAAATTACTGATTTTATAGTAAAATATTGCAACTAATGCAATGTTTTCAACTAAATAGCTCTGCAATGCTGTCATTTCAAAGACATAAGGGTGTTTTGTCTCTGTAATAACAAAGTGAAATATTAATCAAAATAAAACAGCACAAAGGCCGATTTTCAATCGTTCGACTTCTCAGACTCTTAATGAGATGGGGCCGACTGTCAAAAAGAACGACCCATATTTGAGCTTGTGTTTTAAAGCAAATGCGAAGAAAATGAAAGTGGCGTGACTGAGGGCCTTCTATTTAAAAAAAGAAAGCATGAAAACAGTGGTAATTCCATGTAGATTTGCAGACAATGTGCTCAATAGAGGCAGCGCTTTGAAGGCTAAGAGTTTCACAGACTTGACTTCGAGCATATGTGTATTTTTTTCTAGCGGCGAAAAGACAGTTTGTGCACAACTGCTAAAACATCAATAATGTATCTTCGCTCTGTGGGTCTACAAAAACCAATTACTCTCGGCCTTGCCAACAAAGATGGCCACATTTGACAAACAGAGAGCACACTTTGTTTTCCTCAACGCCACTCACGTAACCGGGAGGCACATTTCAGGAGTTTAGAGGGTCTGAGAAGACCACGAAGGCCCTGAGACTTCAAAGAGACAGTCCAGGCTTTTTAACATCTGACATTTCGGCTATGCAGACAGGCCCATCTTTCCCTGCACCTGTTTTTCCCTTTCTTTCAGCCTTTCTTTCTCTTGAAATGGCTTTGACTGAAAAAATAAAAATAGGCCACTTCTTAGGTTTAACTGAAACATTCTTAAAGTCTACAAAAAAAAAACAAAAAAAAACTTTGGTAAAAAAAAATATTTGAAAATAAAAAGTTGATAAACCCACATGTCATTTTTAGAGTCATTAAAACTTGTTGAAAATAGTAAAAAAATGTAAAAATGATTAAAATAATTTTTAAATGTGATCTTAGTTACTGACATTAGCAAAAAATAAAAATGCATACATATCTATAAACGCATACTTATAAAATAATGAAATTATGTATCAAGATGGTACATGGTGTTGATAAAGTGATGATAAGGTGATATTCCGTACAGAGCTTGAAGAGAAGAGTGGTAGTCT
Source organism: Tiaroga cobitis (assembly GCA_030578255.1). Lineage (NCBI taxonomy): Eukaryota > Metazoa > Chordata > Actinopteri > Cypriniformes > Leuciscidae > Tiaroga > Tiaroga cobitis. The sequence goes on along the minus strand of CM060612.1, from coordinate 16,601,122 downwards.
TACAGGTTTATATCTCAGGGCGTCCCGATAGGAGCCAAACAACGCAGCCTGAGCATGCAGAAAGGCCCGAGCCACCCCACTGCCTGTAGCAGTCGACTGCTTTTTCAGCTTACTCTTCAAACTGGAGACCTAAAAGAGGGAAAGAGAGGGAGAGAGTTAAATTAACACCTCTGAAATAGGTGGAGGAACAGGCAAACCCATTCAGAGTGTGAAGTGTCACATTTACAGGTCACCCCCCGCCCTAAAAACCAAAGAAAGAAATAAAGAAAAGCCTTCTATCTCTCAAGAGCACCTGCTGCTCTGTTAATTGAAGCAATGGTGCCGTGTGCAGGGGTGGGGCCAGAGAGCAAAATGACTTTGGCAGAGAATCTTGGTCTCTCTTACCCTTCTTCTTTCTTACTAGCTACTTCCTAAATCTCTCGACATACATATACTTTCATTATATGATTTACAATTATCTGCTACTGGTCAGCTTTTAGTTCCTTGTTGCCCAGTCTGATACTGATGAAAATCAACTTTTGAATTAAATGTGTTCTTTTATTTTCAGGGTACCCCCAGGATCCTCCAACTTAAATTCAAGGCTTTTTAAGACCTTTTTAATACCATTTCAAATGAAATTCAATGCCAACTTCGTACCCATTCCGACAGAAGTATGAGGGGAAAATGTCAAATCTGTATACATTTTAAACCCTAGAAAATAATTATGTACAAGGAGGCTACTTGAATTAAATAAAACATTTTACTTAAATTATCAGTCATACTTAAAACATCCGCAACAGCATTGTAGCGCGCACGTGTGTGTAGGCCAGTGTTAATTTTGGCAGCCATTTTTGATTTAGTCTTAGTCTTCAGACGAAAATGCTTATTGGTCTTAATCACATTTGAGTCATCCTGTTTTTTATAGTTGTAGTTGACGAAAAGTCTTTGCATTTTTTGTCAACTTTTGGTCAAACTGCAGTTACTTTACTTTTGATAGTTATTTTATATATTCTGAAGAACTATATAATATATTTTATATTCTGTCTTTAGACAGAAACTGTCATAATAATTATTCTCTCTAGGCCAATTCAATTAAGCTTATGAGAAATTATTGACATTGCACTCTTTAGCAGTAGCACTTGTAATGATAATGATCCCTTTCCCTAAGTTCTGTGGTTCTCCAATTTTTTTAGAGTGCCGTACCCCCTGGTGCCCTCTCTTCCACTTAGACTGCAGTCACACCCTTTCCATTAAGGGACAAGATTTGCCCCCTTTAATACATTTTTCCATTTAATTTTTTCATTAAATTTGCAATGTTAAAACACATAAAAATCACCAGTAGGTGGCAGTAACTCACTATCTTTATGAGTGAGTCTTTGAGTCATTCATTCATTGAATCTCACGATTCGTTCAAAGCCACATATTTCGTTGCAAAATAGAGCAAGCCTGACAATGCTGTTTTAAATGTAGTACATCACTTAATGTTACCCTTTTTTCTTTTCTTATTTACTGTTGCATCAATGTCACATTTAAAATCGTGTGGATATTCGGGAAACATTTCATTCTTGCTCGTATTAACACTGGTGGATATATCAGCCTGCATTTTGATCGCAGGTTTAGTCGCACAAACAGCGCAAGCGGCTCGTGACAGAACACAGACTGACTGAATGACACTTTAATTTAAGTAGAACATCTTAAATAAAGATCGCTGAACTCCAGCTTGTCTGTGTTTTCAGATCATCCGCGCTTCTTCAGCAGTGTAGAGAGAGTGCGCGCGCATGGTTGCCAGATACTATTGAAAAGACCGGGTAGAAAATATGTTCTTTTAACAGAAAAGCTCTTATTTGGGGTTTAAATTCTGTCATTTAAGGCCACAGCGGATTAAACTAGGCTAGGTACTATCTTGTTCTGTACCTCACTTGCCCAGTAACCATAGTAACGTGTGCGCACGTGATCCTTTTTCTGCTATGACGTGTTGCGCGAGGTGCACTCAACGCTGCATACATTTTGAATTAGCCTACATTAGTAACAGTTAATTTTGTTACGGTATGAACTTAATCCTACCAAAGGCAAAAAAAAATATATAAGACCTTTGTAACGAAATCCAAGACTTTGTATACTAAATTCAAGGCTTTTAAGGCCTTAATTTAAGATGATCAAATTCAAGACTTTTTCAAGGCTTTTAAGACCCGCGGGTACCCTGTATTTTTGCGGGGCTTAAAAAAATGTAAAGGTGGAAGAAAATGGTGTCATTAAAAGAGTGAAATTCTTTTTAAAAAAAGAGAGAGAAGTTTTGCTTTAAATAGAAATATGCGGTATAACCAGTGTTGGGGAAAGTTACTTTTAAAAGTACTGCGTTACAATACTGCGTTACTCCCTAAAAAAGTAACTATATTCTTTATAGTAGCTTTATTCTCAGCATCAATTCCCTTTATTCCCTGCTTGATTCTATTTTTATCATAGGGAAGGCTCTTTCACACCTTATGTAAAATAAATAAGACTCCAGCTAAAGGAAATGCAAATTCATGCCATTCTGGATTGCAGAATTAGAGGACGCAGGAGAAGAAAGTTCAATACTCTTACATTAGCAAAAAAATAAAAAAATAAAAAAATAAAGATTTAAACAAATATGATGTTTAACTAAACATTTTTGCTTATTGGTATGGTTGAATTGGATTATTGAAGGTCAGCAGCAAAGACATTGGTTAATAAAGTGAGATTAAATACATAAAGTATATTTGTGTTGTTTAATATTTAATTACTGCAGGCTTGCATAATATTCTGAGAAATATATGTTTCTGTTGTATTTTTATCTGTTTTCTGTAAGTGAGATGAGTAAATGCTTGTATACATTTAGTTTGGAACTACAATAAGCATTATGTTCACACACACACACACACAACACCTCTGCACTTACTCCCCATTTCTCTCAATGTGAGGACAGGAAGTGTTTCAGTCAAAAAATTGGACGACAAAGTAACTTGCATTACTTCAGTGTTAATTTAAAGGTAATGGGTTACTTTACTCGTTATTTGGAAAAAAAAGCAATCTGCAATCCGTAACTCAAGGTATAACACCCCAACACTGGGTGTAACAAACATGCAGAAAACATTTGTAATGTGACAAGAAAACCATAAAATAGGAAATTAGAGAAAGCAAAGGTTAGTTCATGAAAAAGTGATCTTATTTGTAATTGACCCATAAGGCAAAATAAATATGCATACTTATTAATAAACAAATAATATAACCAAGGAAGTATTTGAATTGCATGTCCCCACCAGATTTTTCCCCATACTCCCAAGCCTTCTGTATCAAAGCATCCAAGCCTGTCATGAGACACAGCGGTGCACTAACACATGGGGATGAACCATGAAGCGGTGCTTGATCCAGGTAATCTAAGGTTAACCAAATTGATTACATATTCTGTGGCGCTCATAACCATCTGCTGGCAATTCATTTGCACGCCTGCAATTGACATTGAGCAGCGTGCATATCAATAATCAGTTTAGATTGCTTCATTAGGGAAGATCAAGCAAGGACCATAAACGAGAGCATTTAGGCAGTCCACAGAATACCAAGAGGCAGTTCAGTTTAGGAACGCAGCAAAAGCACCTGGGTGAATCGCCACTGACCCTTTTGAATGTGGAAAGAGATTTTGTTGCAGATGTTCACAAAATGTGGCATTCTTCATATCGAACAAGTTTAATTTTTGTTGTCTTTTGTTCCATTTGTCCCTATTGGGATGCATCTCTTCTTCACAGAGTCCCTGAGCTGATATGGCGAATACTCAGAAGCATCAAACTGGAAGTTTAGCGGCGCTAAATTAACAAGTGTCATCTCCATATTCACACTGGCTAAGTGCTTTTATGTTTATGTAAAGTTGGTGCCATATTAATATTTCATGTTGATGTGTTGTCTTTTTTCCCTCACTTCTCTCGCTCTCCCCAAACAATCCGTTAAACAGTCTTCATTTTTGAAGAATCAAAGAAACCAAAATGCCACTCACACTCAGGAGAACGTTCACCATACCCAGTGGGCAAATAAGAGGAGATAAAACAAAAGGTTGTGCACATGAATGTCTTCAATATTTATTAATTAAATTCAAATGTATATCTAATGAAATACATTTATATAATGTTACTTAATATTTATTATTTACAATTATACATGCCCCCCCCCCCCCCCCCCCCACCCCCACCCCCACTCACATATATACTACTGTTAATGCTAATAGATACACAGGATGTGAGCATGTGAGATATGCTGCTGCTGCATAAATAGACATGCATAAATCCAGTAGCAGATCGAGGCAGGTAGAGCTGGGGGAGGTGGGGGGTCTCAGATTAACTTTGATGGAGGACGCAGATCTAGCCAGGTGGAGCTGGGGGAGGTGGAGGGTTTCAGATTAACTTTGATGGAGGACGCAGATCTAGCCAGGTGGAGCTGGGGGAGGTGGGGGGTCTCAGATTAACTTTGATGGAGGACACAGATCTAGCCAGGTGGAGCTGGGGGAGGTGGGGGGTCTCAGATTAACTTTGATGGAGGACGCAGATCTAGGCAGGTGGAGCTGGGGGAGGTGGGGGGTCTCAGATTAACTTTGATGGAGGACGCAGATCTAGGCAGGTGGAGCTGGGGGAGGTGGGGAGTCTCAGATTAACTTTGATGGAGGACGCAGATCTAGGCAGGTGGAGCTGGGAGAGGTGGAGGGTCTCAGATTAACTTTGATGGAGGACGCAGATCTAGCCAGGTGGAGCTGGGGGAGGTGGGGGGTCTCAGATTAACTTTGATGGAGGACACAGATCTAGCCAGGTGGAGCTGGGGGAGGTGGGGGGTCTCAGATTAACTTTGATGGAGGACGCAGATCTAGGCAGGTGGAGCTGGGGGAGGTGGAGGGTTTCAGATTAACTTTGATGGAGGACACAGATCTAGGCAAGTGGAGCTGGGGGAGGTGGAGGGTCTCAGATTAACTTTGATGGAGGACACAGATCTAGGCAAGTGGAGCTGGGGGAGGTGGAGGGTCTCAGATTAACTTTGATGGAGGACACAGATCTAGGCAAGTGGAGCTGGGGGAGGTGGAGGGTCTCAGATTAACTTTGATGGAGGACACAGATCTAGGCAAGTGGAGCTGGGGGAGGTGGAGGGTCTCAGATTAACTTTGATGGAGGACACAGATCTAGGCAAGTGGAGCTGGGGGAGGTGGAGGGTCTCAGATTAACTTTGATGGAGGACGCAGATCTAGGCAAGTGGAGCTGGGGGAGGTGGGGGGTCTCAGATTAACTTTGATGGAGGACGCAGATCTAGCCAGGTGGAGCTGGGGGAGGTGGAGGGTCTCAGATTAACTTTGATGGAGGACGCAGATCTAGCCAGGTGGAGCTGGGGGAGGTGGGGGGTCTCAGATTAACTTTGATGGAGGACACAGATCTAGCCAGGTGGAGCTGGGGGAGGTGGGGGGTCTCAGATTAACTTTGATGGAGGACGCAGATCTAGGCAGGTGGAGCTGGGGGAGGTGGAGGGTTTCAGATTAACTTTGATGGAGGACACAGATCTAGGCAAGTGGAGCTGGGGGAGGTGGAGGGTCTCAGATTAACTTTGATGGAGGACACAGATCTAGGCAAGTGGAGCTGGGGGAGGTGGAGGGTCTCAGATTAACTTTGATGGAGGACACAGATCTAGGCAAGTGGAGCTGGGGGAGGTGGAGGGTCTCAGATTAACTTTGATGGAGGACACAGATCTAGGCAAGTGGAGCTGGGGGAGGTGGAGGGTCTCAGATTAACTTTGATGGAGGACACAGATCTAGGCAAGTGGAGCTGGGGGAGGTGGAGGGTCTCAGATTAACTTTGATGGAGGACGCAGATCTAGGCAAGTGGAGCTGGGGGAGGTGGAGGGTTTCAGATTAACTTTGATGGAGGACGCAGATCTAGGCAGGTGGAGCTGGGGGAGGTGGAGGGTCTCAGATTAACTCTGATGGAGGACTAGCTTACAGCAAACACTGAACCAGACTATTTAAATGTTGAGCAAGAAATCTCATTGGCTGCAGGATCAGCAAAGGCCAATTAGCTTGTGCCATGCGGTAATGATGTGATCGCACGAAGATGACAAAGGACCTATCAGCCTGCGCCCTTTAGAGTTTTTATTTTATTTTCATACAGGCTATATATATATATATATATATATATATATATATATATATATATATATATATATATATTAGATAAGCCTGTATGATGATACAATTAACTACAATGCATTTTTTCCTCTGTTAATACTCGATTCATAAATCACGTTCACAGATAATGCTGGTGATAAACTTCAATTTAATAAGTGGGCGGCACAAGCATGGCCAATAATTGATCAGTTAGACTAATTAACTTCTATACTTTGAGTACCGTTAACGAGATGTGAGCGGGTGGGGCATCAGAGGGGAGCTTAGCTCTACAGGTGATAAACCTATTTGGCAGTGACATTTTTTAGTGTAAAGTCATTCAGCCTATAATCTGATCAAAGGGATAGTCCCCCATTGGGTCCAATTATAACTATGGTATTGTAGGAGGTGGGTAGCGGAGGGGTGGGGGTGCGGTTGGGAGATGACTTATGTTGAGTTATGATATTCATAATCTACGCAGAGAGGCCTTTCCACTATAGGTCTTCTCCCCATAGCTGTGATCTTTTCAATTTACATCAAGCGAGGATGGCTGAGGATGAAAGTGCAGCCTCCGACTCGCTAAACCCGTCGAGGGCAAACACAGGGCCTCATTAAACTCTACTGCATGGACTCCCCAACAGGGTTTGAAGTGCGTCAAGTAAAGAGCACGGGGTCAGAGGTGGCCCTGAAAACAGATCTCCATTTAACTCACCAGCTGGAGATGATAATTAGCAGGTGCATCACTGTCTCCTGCTCTAAAGGATGATACCATGGAGATCTGCTCTGCGATGGGCTTCTATTATACACCGCGAGTTTCAACAGAACACCACTTCTGAGACGCTTTTGCGCGCGCACACACACACACACACACGCCCGGTCTCTCCTCGAGAGCTGAGCTGTTTATGGTCAAGGGATTTTAATTCATTGAACTGGACAAGCCGCAGACAGGCGCTACACATAGTCATGTCCTCACACATATATTTTACACTTTTTCCAGGTTAATAAATGGAGATCTGATGGATTTTACAACCTGACTGGATATTTAGAGATTTCTTTTATATATATATATAAAAAATAAGCCTGTATGATGATACAATTAATATACAAATGATCATGATAAATATAAGTTAAAATAAAGGAGTAAAAAATCAATTGCCCATTTACAAAGTTAATCTAGACATGTAAATAAATCAGCTCACGATATTGTCAGGTTACATTGTGACCGTTTTGGAGTATGGCTGAAAGATATATATATATATTTTTTAAATATGGTTTGTTAAGGATTCTGTCCAGGGAAGGAAAGCCGTTGGGAGGCAATTAGAGGACTACAAAGAAAAAAGAAATAGATATGAAAATCTTCTGCTTTCTTTTGATGTGCAATCGGCTGAAAAGTAAAATGTACACGCGGACTGAATTCACATCCTTTCAGAAAAACACAAAGACAAAGTGTATTTCAACCGTAATGCTAAAGGAAACGCAGGTCAGTGTCTTGTTCTTAACACAGCATACATTAAGTAAAAGAATAGTTATGTAAATTAATTAATTCATTAATTTAAATTATATAACTTAATATAAAAATAATACAACTATTTTCAAACAAATAAACAATGCTTGCAAAGTTTAGTGTCTTTCTTAATACACTGCATACATTTAAAATAAATAAATAAATAAAAAGTGTATAACTTAAATGTAAAACTAATAAAACAGTCATTATCAAACATAAAAAATGCTTAAAGATTTCTAACAAAACGCAAGGTTAGTGTCTTTTTCTTAAAATGCAGCATACATTTAAAATAAATAAATCAAACAATAAATAAAAAGTATAACTTAAAATAAAATCAACTTTTATCAAACATAAATAAAATAAAATATGGTAAACGTTTTTTTTTTCTTCATATTTATCAGACAGCTAAAAATAAATAAATAAATAAGTACCGAACTGAAAGAAACACCAATACAAATGACCACTCAATAATATTCACTAGTTAGCATTCACAAAGCAAATTACTCCATCAATCACTGCTAGTTTATATGCTAACATAAGCATGCTGAATGCGCAAGTTATTCGATTTTGGTATGTGGAAGATGTAATGCAAGTTTGTAAAAAAGCGAAAATATGCATTGAAACACTAAAAAAGACTGGACATTTTTTAATGTAAATGTGAAAGCAAACCTTTCGTTTTTAAGACATCTGCATTTGATTTCAGTCCAACACTCAAGCAAAAAGAGCCAATCAAGTACAGTTATTGTTCATCAACAGACCAATAATGATGGTGCCTTGAGGGCTGGACACTGCATTAGTCCACTCGGGGCGGAAATGAGCCCCACCTGGTCTGCCCCGTCCCACACACTACGGCACGAAGAACTGATCCTTTAACAGGGTCCTGAATGGGCTTCATTTGCGATGCCCTGAAATAGAACGAGCGCTGAAGAACGCAACATTCCCACTTTCCCCAAACAGTAATTGTTTGGTGTGTCAGCTGATGTAGTGCTTGTTTTTGTTTTCTCTCGAATCCCAATTAAACACCATGCCGGGTGATCTCAGAGGAGGCGCGCGGATATTGCACTCTCTCTGATTAATTTGTTAACCTTCATTTGGTAGCTTAATATACACGAGGTGGGTGTGCAAACTTGAATTTTTGCTGTTGATTGAGAACGTAAACGATCAAACGCAGGAAGTACAAATATAAGTTGTGTGGAAGAGACGAAAAGGGAGACAACCGGTATGACACGAGCAGCAAAGACAGAGAAACTGGAAAAGTAAACAATAGATCTGGCGTAACTTGAACAAAAGTAATAAAGTCAAAAGGAATATTTTATCAAAACAGTCTCAGGATTGATACAGGACCTGTGAGCAGAGAGAATCGCACAAGATTGCAGCGCTGTTTGGTAGCACAATGGATTCATAATTTTCTATTTTTAGATCGTTTTAATGACTGCACAAGTAAACACCCCCCATACCCCGCTACCAAACCCAATTATAATTGAATAAAATAAAAAAAAGCAACAGTTTCACAATGTTTAAGAAGGAAAACACCTTCATTTATTTGTGAGAGAGCAAACTCTCCTTTTAACATAATTTATTTTCTTTCTTTTTCCTTTTGCAAAATCTACAACCACCCATCATTAAAATCTCCTAAATATTTATAAATTCAGTTCTTGATGGAACTAGAAAAACTTCAGCGACAAACACCTTCGAAAACAAAGAAAATCGAAAAAATAAAGTTAGCACGAAGAGTTACACTAAAAAGACATCAAAGTGATCTTTATTTTAATGTTTATATACATGGTGGATCAAAAAGTCACGTTACACTCACTTCAGGCATTTTAATCTCATTTTCACACATTGTACAAAATAAAAAGTAGCGCTAAATTTGTTTTGAACCCTCGTGTGACACTTTCGAAAAGTGTGGTGATTAAAACTGCAACCCAAAAAACACAATCCGTGGACTTTCAACCTCGTCCCATCTGATGTTTCCAATAAAAATGCATGTTTGAAATCATTCTCAAGAGTTCGCCACATCCTTTCTGAGCCGCTGCAATTATTATCTCTATTTGTAAAATCCGTCGGTTTGTGCAGAACGGAATCGCTACTGGCGTGGTAGCATTTCTAATAGTCAATAAATCTAAAATATTATGTGTGAAATTGGGAAAAACTGCCATTAAGTGACAGACAGCGGTGAGCACAGCATAGGGTCCCGTCTGAAAAAAGGGCCAGGTAATTCAGGACAACTGTCACCCCTGACCCGTCTGAGAGCGGCTCTAGTGGTCAGACTCTCCGAATAATAAAGCCCACATGGTAAAAAAAGCCTTCAAACACTTAATTAGATGAATCTCAAAAGGTTCGGCTTAAATCAATAAAAGACTTGGGAGGAAAGAAAAGAAAAAAGAAACGCTCCAGGGTAAGTTATATTCTATTTTGCTTTATAGTTGTAAAATGCATTGATTTTTTTTAGAGGCCAGAAATGCTAAAATCTCAGAATAAATGTGTATTTAAATAATGAAAGTAAAAAAGAGAATCAAATGAACTGATTCAATTAAATTCCATCGATTGGCCCTTTTTAAATACCAAATTGCGAGGCACTTTCGCCATGTGACAGACTATTTAAGATGGAAAGGGCGGGGGGGGGGAATAAACCCAGAGCGTTTGCTCAATTTAAACGTATTCCTTGAGTTATGAATTTTAATATCCCCAAAGGTATGATAACCAGAGGAAGAGAAAAATGAATTTTTGCGGTGATAAATATATTATTGTAGGTGACATTTACATTCAGGTGGGGTAATTTAACATGATATGCAGAATACGTTCTATCATTAGTCAATGAAAAATTGCGTGAGAGGATCAAAGCAAACATGAAGCTGCCACTTAATTTATCACGCTACGAAGACAAAGAGGTTTTTCTTTCCCCTCCGTCAGTTTCAAAAGACCCGACTCTTTTTTTTCTTTCTTTTTTATACGACGCTCTCGGTTTGCAATTTAATTTACAAATGGGATGCCAGTGCTGAGATGGCATAACAGAACAGGCTGGCTTTTTCTGCTTGGACAGACAGCAGCGGGATCCACCGAGTCATATAGGAGTGTTAAAACACACCCCCCAGCGGGAGAGAAAAAGAGAACGCGAGAAGAGAAGAGAAAAAAACAAACACGTTTCTTTATGTTCAAAAGGACAGATGACAGACTTGTTTCTGACCCTGACGCTGGATGCACTTCCCTGTTGCACTGACCGTGCCACCTAAACATTAATTAAAGAGAGAAAGCGCTGGCAGGTGGCAGAAAAGCAGGATCTAATAATTGGCCCCCTTCTTCCCCGCGCCTTCAGAAAATCCAGGACTTCTAGCGAGATGTGCCACTGGGCAGAGAGAAAGGGGAAGAGAAAAAAAAAGAGAAAAAAAAGAGATGAAGGCAGGAGTTTGAAATCCACAGAGATGGCCGGCGAATTGCGACGGACGTTTAACGTCACAGGGCAAGTTTGCAGAGAGCGGTTTTTGGGGATTCACGGCTGCGTCTGCTAATGATGAGGACAGAGGTGCGGTGTGTTCCTCTGACCAGAAAGAAACTGTTTGTTTAAATGTTCAGGTGGACGAAAAATAGAATGGGAGAAAATGGCAATCATATTTGTGTGTGTGTTTGTAAATTTGAAACAGTGTGCTTAGAACAAAAGAAAACAGTAGAGAATGGAGAATGGTAATGTGTGTGTGTGTGTGTGTGTGTGTGTAGGTAGGTTTACTTTTGCTACTTTAGGCACAACATTGTTCCCAGAACTTAGTAAAATTAGGGGAAACTTACCCTTTAGAGATATGCTCAAAAGTAAAAATAATTCTTAATATAATACCCTAACCCTACATTCACACACACACACCATTTGACAAATCCTCCTTTTAGGGACATTATTTGAAACAAGGCTTCAAAAATAAAGTAAATATTATTTTTTAATTCTAAAAATACAAATCATTTTTGGAAGCTTTAAGGTTAGTCTGTAAAAATTATAAACGTGTATAATAGTCTATGGTGAGTCCTCAGTTAAATTTCTAGGTAAATGTGTGTGTTGTTGTGGGACAATCACCACGTCACTGGGAAGCTTGTGCAGATCGTCTGTGGGGCTTTCCAGGGTGTTTGTGTCCACGTTCAGAATGACCACATCCTCCAGGGATCTGCCCTTTACTCTCTGGAAATGCAACACACTTTGTTACACACCGTCCTGACTATACCCATTTCCTGTGACCGTTTTAATAACTTTACAATGTGATAAATAAACAGTAGTTTATTTAAATAATTGGTATACACTTTTTGCAACAAAATAGTGAATGGTTGACAAAAACTGTAAACCTATTTTCACAGTACTAATTTCCAGACTACTGATGGTTCTCTATTTAGAGAACATAACATTTTTTTATTCAATGACGTCAAAACCTCCACATAAAGACTAAAGCAGGAAAGATTTAAATAGATTAAATTAACAATGCAAACACTGGATTCGCATAAATGAAACCACATGAAGCTTTTAAATTATGTTCTTAAAAAAACTTTTAAAAACATGTATGCACCTACAAAGACTCACAGAATCATTCTTGGTCGAGAGTCAAAATGTTTGAATCAATATCAACACAATTTAAAAAGAAATCATTTAGTACAACTGGAACGTTGTTTGTGAATAAATGACACGTTAAAAAGTTAAAGCAGTAGAGCAAATGTTAAAAATGCATTTTATATATACGTGTATTTATATATGTATAAATATATTTGAAACATTTGCAACTATTTTCAACTAATAAAATATAACACCTAATCAAATAATAAAACTATTCAGGCATGTTGAATGAAGCACCGTGTTGAGCGGCGTAATGCTTCCACACAATGGTAGTCACGGTAGTGGCGACAAATCCAATAATTATTCCTCCAGTGCAGGTGGGGGAAACAGCCAAGTGTGTAAAAAATTTCTGGTTTGTCATTTTTGACAGTCGCTGCTACGGCGGCCCATGTGCTGATTTGGTCTAATTACGTGCAGCCGGATTGGGGAGGGAGGGTTGGAAGGGGGGACTGTCAGCGGGCGAACGTGTGATAAACACCAGCACTGGCGCGACTGTCAGCGCTATCAGATCTGCGCATGAAGCTATAGGTCTACCTCCAACCAACATGCCATTTCTCAATAACCGAACGCACCATCTCTTTGTTTCTCCGCCGTTTCACCGGCTCTTTCATTTCTCTTGGGCGCCCCGGGAGATGAAAAGCAAAAAAACAATGTGTCAAATTTTGTAGGTTTCTCGGCGCTCGGTGATGATGCATCAAAGTAGATGGGCGTTATTAGCATCTCAGATGGTTGGAATCCAGAAGAGCGGTTGGTTTTAAATGACCCGGTGTGAAAAAAAAGTAAATAATGATGGTTTATGTAATATTGACTGGTGTGCTTCTGATCAAACTTCACGTGAAAACACTTTAAGGATGATGAACGGCTGCTGACGGAAGATTTATGTGACGTACCTCTAAAAGGCTGAGATGAACTCCGACCAGATATGGCATGGGCGCACTAGGAACAGAGACAAAACGCAGTCATTAGCAACATGAAAACAGCTTTATTGCATTTTAAAAAGAGTCATAATTCAAGAAATGCGTTGTTTTCTTTCCAACGCGATGCAGATACAACGTAAAAATATTCAAAACGCAGCCGTACATTTTACAGAACAAATATAACACCAGGCCAACAATTTCAAACGAAATAATAATAAACGAGGACCACCGTAAATTGACATATCTGACGCAGCATGCATCAGGAGCTAAACTTTAATGGCATCCTCGGCCGTTTCCCGGAACGAGCGCGTTTGAGCAGTGAAGGTGATTAGTGTAATTGGCGAGCGTCACTTTTGAGTCTCGGTGCAGAGCGGGGCGAGGCAGGGCCGTGTAATTAGATAGGTTTGGGTAGCCGCTACAGTGCTCGCTCAATCAGGTTATGTGGCTAATAAGCTGCAGTCTCCCTCACTGCATCTGTTAAGGCCATAGATTTAACTGACATGCAGGCATGCTGACACGCAGACACGCACGCACATGCACGGGATGAGCCCTGTCACGTCATTGTTGTCCATGAGTGTAACTTTGTTATGACAGCCTAATTCCCATCATTTCTAATAGTGTTCATTATGAAGGATTGCACAGCCTTATAATATGATAATGCTCTTTTTTTTTTTTGTATAATTAGATCGCTAAAATATGATAAATCACCTCGGATGTCGGTCCTGGAGTGGAAAACGGTGCTACTCTTAAAGCTAGATTTATATCAATGTTGTATTATTCGACCACAAATAGTTTCTAGTGTCAAGCATGGCAGCACAAGTCTGTCAATTTAAGGGTATAGGGTGTTCTGTTAGCTATACAGCAGGGCTGTAAGTTAAGAGTGTGGTCACGGTTTCAGCCCACAGTTGGCATACGGAAATCAGCCTGCCTCTCAACCCGTATATATATATGTTTCTGATGGGTAAAAAAAAAGTAGATTGCATGCTGGACTTGTCGTGGTGGCATAATAAATCATGTCCTTCATAAACCCTTTGAGATCCCAGATATGGTGAAAGATATTTATTAGGATGAGGGGTATTTCAGAAGGAAGTATTGCATGTTGTGAAACTATATTTTACTGATGGAGCGATAGAATATATCGCCAGGCCAATTAATTGCCTAAAGTTTGGACAAATTTGGAGACTGTACCTGCTTGGCCGATTAACAGAAATCTGACCTATTCAAATTAAGTGAATTTTTAAGTGAAATATTGTGTAAGTGAAAATTATAAAAAAATCTATTTTGTATACAGACAGACAGACAGCCAGACAGATAGATAGTCACAGACAGACAGACAGACAGACAGACAGATAGATAGATAGATAGATAGATAGATAGATAGATAGATAGATAGATAGTCCCAGCCAGACAGATAGACAGATAGAGTCACAGCCAGACAGACAGATAGATAGTCACAGCCAGACAGACAGCCAGACAGACAGATAGTCACAGACAGACAGCCAGACAGCCAGACAGATAGATAGATAGTCACAGACAGACAGACAGACAGCCAGACAGATAGATAGATAGATAGTCACAGACAGACAGACAAGATAGATAGATAGATAGATAGATAGATAGTCACAGCCAGACAGATAGACAGGTAGATAGTCACAGCCAGACAGACAGATATATAGTCACAGCCAGACAGACAGCCAGACAGACAGATAGTCACAGACAGACAGACAGACAGACAGATAGTAACAGCCAGACAGATAGACAGACAGATAGTCACAGACAGACATACAGACACATAGATAGATCGACAGATAGTCACAGACAGACAGCCAGACAGATAGTAACAGCCAGACAGACAGCCAGACATATAGTCACAGGCAGACATAGACACATAGATAGATAGACAGATAGACACACACAGACAGACAGATAGTCACAGACAGACAGACACAGACAAACAGTCACAGACAGACAGTCACAGACAGACACAGACAGATAGATAGAGTCACAGACAGACACAGAAAGATATAGTCACAGACAGACAGACACAGACAAACAGTCACAGACAGACAGACAGATAGATAGTTACAGACAGACAGACACAGACAAACAGTCACAGACAGACAGATGGATAGTCAAAGACAGACAGACAGACAGACAGACAGACAGACAGACAGATAGATAGTCACGGACAGACAGACACAGACAAACAGTCACAGACGGACAGACAGACAGTCACAGACAGACAGATAGATAGTCACAGACAGACAGATATATAAAATATAGACAGACAGATAATAAGACAGACAGATTATAGACAGAGACAGATTATAGACAGACAGATATATAGACAGCTAGACAGACAGATATTTCATTAATCTAGATAGATATCTTTTTATTTATCTATCTGTCAATTTTTTGGACATTTCAATACATATTGGCTATCTCTGTCATTAGGCAGAAAGAAACAAAACATGTTCACAGACTGACTGCCAAATGTTCCTGCTGCCTATTGGATGCTCTTTATTAAATATTTTGGCTTAAGATGATAATGGTTTCGACATAGAATGCAGTAATATCAGCTTCCAATGCAATCCACAGAATTGCACATATTTTCCCCAATCAGTGCACAAAACTTGGATTCCATGGGTACTGGCAAGATTTGCTTATGACGTACAAATCTAACTTCAATGTAAAAGCTGTACAAATTCCCTCAAAAAGGCCTAAAGCATAAAAATCATACAGATCTAAAGCTCAAAATGCGACAGCCCAAGCTTGAGTGAGATACAAATGAGAGAGACATTTGTGTGTTTAAGTGTGCAGATGAGCTCTTACCAGCAGTAATCCAGCAGGTGAGGAGGAAGTACAGGAATGAAGATGTGCTGCCAGTGCATAGGGTAGAGCATGGCGGTGGACCCTTGCACGCATGCAGTTAACTATGACAAAAAAAGAAAAAGAAAAAAAGACGTGAGCTTCTTAATTTGACGGGCTCATCAATGAATACCCCATCACACTACAGGGGATTGCGTTTATTGCGGGCCAGGAGAGCAGGCTGTATAGTTATTCTTTTTATCCAAACATCACAAGCTGATTAAATGTGCTTTTTTTGGTTTTCTGATGTTAACAGCACAGGTTCAAATCCAAAATCGGGGCATCAATCAAGGGACTAAAAATACACACAAGGTGTCAAATGTGTAGCGTCTCCAGGACCGATACAAAATTAATGATGCTTTATTACTGTTATACACATGCACACAGTATACAATCTGACTCTACAAGAAGCAAACACTTAATTATATCGCTGGTGTGGATGTTTAATGAGTGAACACCCAAGTGACCCCTCACCACACCCTGATTCCCCCTCATGGCTACCTAGCAGTTGTAATGACCCGTGTGGCACACGCACACACGCCAGAGCTTCCTCATCTTCCAGATTAAAATAACATGATTAAATATGGAAAAAGAACAGAGGTCTGAAGGCTCCTCTGGGACTTCATTAGGGCAAATTGCCAAAGAATGAAACATGAGTTAGCCAAGAGAGACTGTGAGCTGTTGGAATACCACGGGGAGTAGGGGCTGGAAGAAGGGGTCTTGACAATTGGAGCTTCCAGTAATGTGTGTGAACCATGGCTCCGAACTATCAAGAGACCCCCCTGCTCACTGACACACAATATCACAATTGACCACTGAAACCAACCAAGCTTGGCGGTGGCACAACAGCTCGCTTCAAAGAGATCAGTTTAAATCCGGAATCCCGTCTGTATTCAACTGTGCGCGAGGTGTAAGGCTGGTTGCGTGTTGTTGTGCATTGAATTCTGTGACATTGTGTTCGAACGCAACCGCTCCAGATAAGACGTGACCTATCGAGTCAAGAAATAGTACAGCTTTAATTAACAGTAATTTAGTGCCATACATTATAACATATGCAAATTTATTGTGCAGTACTCTGAAAAGAACGCAAAGGCTTTAGTTGTGACAGATCTAATTTTGTTCAGGCAATTTAGAAGAAAGAAATGAATATTTATGGCATTTCTCACCAATTGAAGTTTGGTTGATATCAAACCTTTGAGACCTGTTCTGTTCGAGATCCTTTTTCTCAAGGTCCAATAAATGAATCATGCTGAGAGGTCATTGCACTGTAAAGAAACACTTTTCTTTGACTGCGAACAGACTGCCATCTAGTTTCTTAGAGGGGAACCCTTCCGTACCATGCAGAGATGGGTAAGAAAGCCTAATGGCGTACTCCAATTAATTCAACAATGTCCACAGACAAGCCCAATTGGCTTGATTTATTCTCGACTTGAAAGTAAAGCCGTGCCGTCTTCTTTCAAAGACCAGGGCACAAAAAGGAGGTGGCAAAACCTAGATAAACATTAAAAGGTGGAATTCAAAAACAAATTAACTCTTGATATTTTTCCCACAAAAGTTGTTTTGCTCACAACCGAGGGATTCATCATAAAGCACGCACGATCCTGCAAGAAAGTCAGTCGTGACCTCCTTTCTGCGACAATTAAAGAGAAAGTTCAGAATAACTGTATCGATGCCATTGAATCTCCAGTTGTACCCACAATGCACTGCTGGAGTGCTGAACCTAATAAAATATTTGGCGGTCTTATGAATAATTAATAAATAAAGAAATGCCAAATAAAAAGAAAGCCAAATGGCCACAAAAGGCAAGGTATGCTTGATATTCCTTTGAATGAAGAAGTCATCCGCAAGAACAAATGCTGGATTACGGCTTGTTTGGATGCGGGGCTGCATCCTGCCGAGACCTGTGAGCTACCGCTGCCGTTAGCGATAATGAGCGTGCTGGGGACGTGTTAAGTGGGGGTCTTCTCTATGGAGACCAACCATAGAGCAGATTATACAAAGGGATCCGGCTTTGGAAATACAATAGACCCCCAAAAAACAATGATGCCATTATAAATATTTCCAAAGTACACATGACACTGTCCTTTTATGAAGAATGTTTTTTACATGAAAATGAACAAATATGCAACATCAGTTTAATATAAAATATATGCCAAGATGAAATGAAATTATCACGCAAATTACTAGTGATAGGCTGATATTTCAAGCTGATCATCGAAAGAGAAATGTTACCTCCCCATGTCAGATCCAAACTATTATATATGATGTGACCCTATCCTTTGATATTACATAAAAAAATCATGACACTCAAGGCTGCACTGATTCATTAACAAATTCATTAATTACCCTGTTTATTAAAAAGATGACGAGGCAAAAGATGAAAAACTAACCATATAACAATTTCTACTGATAAGTAGCATGCTAGAATACCTAGAAATAGATCTGCACCTTTCAGGAAAGGAAATAGAAGGATTTTGCCATCTTTGCTCAGCGAACTCTGGATTTGCCCAATCAGGTGACAGTCACATAACTCTCACTTCACAATCAAACCACATTCACACTCATCTCTAGGAGTACATTTGTACCATTTTGCCTTGCTGAGATATATTCCACAGATGAAGTATAAAGATATGCTTTGTAACACCTTTCCAGTGAACCCTGTCTATGTAAACAAGTTGACGAACATATTCCCTACATCTAGGGAGAAGCTGGGATTCAAAAATATCCATGGCAACTTCTCCAAGAATAGACAAAGACCAAAAAAAAAAGGTCCCGTTCTTTGATAAGCACAACAAAGCTCACAGTGGAATCTGTGATTGGGGCAGACTGGAGACTAGAGGTGCGATTCCCCCTGACAAGGGTGACAGCGCCGCAGTCTGCGCTGACTCCTGCTACCTGCGAGACTTCTCTCCCCTGGCCCTCTCCTTGTTTCCCAATTACCAAGCCTCGCTCTCCTCTCCTGTTGACAAACGCACGGCTCGGAGCGGGGCGCCGACACAGGTGTATCGCTAACAAGGCTGTGGCATTAAAAAAAGAAAAGGTAGAGGTAGGGCGCAGGGCGCCAAACACCACTAATCCACCTCCCACTGCAACACAATATCACAAAGAAGAGAACAGGAAGTGCCGGAGGAAGATAAAATGTCTATTAAAGGTGTGGTAAGAAAGATGCTTGAAGAAGGAATGAAAATAAGACGGGATTGCTGAGTAGAGAGTAAAAAAGCGGAGAGTGTGAGGCCGAAAGGAACCTCAGTGGCTAGCACCACAGGCCAAGACAGGATCGGGTCTTGTTAGCATACCACTGACAGCATGATGAGAAGGCGGCTGTCAAGACTCGGGGCCGGCCGAGGGGGTCTCGCAGATGAAACGCGCCAGGGCCTCCCAGTTGACTAGTTAGAGGGATCCTGATGCAGCACAATTATACTGGCATATGACAAGACTGCATGGGCGGCTGCCTCCCAGAGCCTGCGACATGGTTTTAAAACAGTGGTACTCCTTACCTCTGGTCACAAAACAGCAATAAGTCAACTGATGCATTGTTGTTAGATGATGATTTATTCCTTTGCTTTCCAATACAGGCGAGTGTGCGGCCATGTTCTGCTAGACTGACACAGCAGGTTCACTGGGGGCCCGAACACTCAGGGTCCGCTGGCAGCATACATAATGGATTCCCTCTCTTCCTCTTTCCTTCTCTTTCTTTATCGTTGGCTGGCTAGAGAAACTGTAGCGGTAGGCTGACCACACCCTGGACACTGCCATATGCCCTCTCAGAACATTTCAGAAATTGGCCATATGTCTCTATTTGAGTCTATGTAATTTTGGCAAAATTGGCTGTGTGTGTCTTCCTATAGTTGCTTGGAACTCCCAAAGCTCTAGAGAAGAAGACGGATGGTTTCCGGATTTGAGATGATGAAAGTCTTCGCTGAGGTGGAACCTTAATATCACTAGTCTTCGTAGTAACTCTTTTGGCATATTAGTTTCATAAACTCAAGGTCGCTCATGCTCCCATTCTGCAAAACAGTAAATCTTGTTATGAGATAGTAAAAAAAAAAACAATTTTCCCAAGAGACTAATGATTTGCACATTCTAACCCCTCGTGTCAGTGAGCACACGGAATGAAGGCGGCAGCCCGGAGGAGTGAAATACTCTGTGGATAGGGTCATTCCGACAGCCTCCTCCGGAGCCAGAGGGTCCAAGGGGAGCCCCTCAGTTCCGGCACTGTCGGCGAGCGCACCGCAGATGCTCTAGGGGGCAATCGGAGCGAGATAGGGAGCGAATGACATCACTCGCCGCTTCTCCAACTGTCATCAAAGTTTGGACCATCGTCCACCCCCATGAGATAAGCGCCCACTCCCTTTTTCAGGCAAGAAGAGCCAGAAAGAAAATATGTGAAAGAGTCAGGGATCCAAATAAGTGATCATTTAAAGCTAACATAAAGACTTGACTGCACATAAGCCCAGAGAAATACCCAAAATGACAAAACAGTGAGAGCTGAATCAGTGTACAGGATTTTTTTTTAAACGTTTTAGATACTTTTTTATCTAAAGTTCAATTAATGAGAAACAGGTCATCTACATAACTCTTTTATTATGATGTGCATGATGTAGTTGACGATGCCCAGCCCTAGATAAGATCTACATAATACAGTCTATGATTCTGCATCTTCCACCTTGAGAAAGGTTTCAAGTCTTGTGGGGGGGGGGGGGGGGGGGGGAAACATACAACAAAATATTCCATCGCACAACATGTTAATTGGAAACATATACGATAAAACATTTCTTTACATGCAATTGTTCCCAAAAGACCTACTTTAAATTATTGTATAAAAACAACATATATTAATATTTTATAAGTAGGAAGAAAGCTGTCTCATGTGTAAATGAGAACGACATCAGAAACTCACAGTGCTAAGCTTGCTTGAGGTAATGATGATGCGTCGCTCATGCAGCATGCTGGCGTAGAGGTGCAACATGTTGTTCACATCCACTGCTACAAAGTACTCAGTTAAATTTCTCTAGGAGGAGAAAAAAATTCTGTTAATTAAGACGCATTTGGACACCACATCACACCTAAAAATGTATGAATGTAATTGCATTAGATATATTTAGGCCTGGTTTCACAGACAGGGGCTTAGATTAAGGATTAGGCCTTAGTTCAATTAGAACATGCAAGTAGCTTTTATAAATGTGCATTGGGGGAAAAAAACATTACTGGTGTGCATCTTGAGACAAAACAAAACATATTTTAAAAACAGCTTAAACATGAATTTTAGTCTGGGATTACAGTAGGCTTAAGCCTTATCTGTGAAACCAGGGTTTATTTAATATATTTTGCTTTGTTTCATGTTTTGTTTTGTTTCATTTCATGTTTTGGTTTGTTTTATTTTCTGCTTCATGTTTAGTTTTTCTCATAGTCACTTGATTTAATATGAAGTGCAATGACATTCATACTGTACATTAAGTGTGGCTTTATTTTTGGGGCCTCTGTATTTGTAACTGGGTTAAACATACTCACACTTTCCGGTATGGTGGGGAGTCCATTAATGTCAGGAGCTATGAAGTATGAATGCTGCAGAAAACAGACAAGAAAAGATGAAGAAAAGGTCACCATTTTGCAACCAGCCAGTATTTAGTGTTTATAGACACTTTAACTTACCGTCTGTTCCACAACCAATAAATAAACCGCGATTGGCCTGAACTGTGTCTAAGCTTGTTAACATCATACATACAGACAACAGATACGGATACATGAAGTCAACAAACGCCGATCCCCTGTGGACACTACCGGAGGAGGCTCCCCGCATCGGAGAGAATGTCTTTATTAAGGTACAAAAGCCAACTGCTCTGTTCTGACAGTATCAGACGGGTCTGCCAGGCGTACGTTTGAACAGGCGAGCAAGTTTAATGTCTGGATCAAAGAGGCTCCGAAGCAAAGATCCCACGCTGCCTGCTAACTTTAGCACTTTTTGTTTGCATGTGTGGAGCGCTCCCGCTCTTTCCCAATGCTGGGTTGCGATTCGTCGTGCGTAAAGAGTACCCATCTGTTGCTCAACACATAGGTTCAACTTTTGCAGCCTTCGCGTATGTTCCACAAACAAATGCAAGTGCAACTAGCATCCTCTAATACTCAAAAGATGTAAAATATTTATCTTGGACGCTGTGATCACATGACTCGAGCAATCAAACCAAGTGCTGTGCAATGTCAAAACAATTTATCTGGGCTCTATGTGTGTGTCCAGAGTACTTTTGCTATAATCGTACGAACGTAAACAGTTTGAAGATATCAATAAAGCAGAGTGACCAAGTCTTCTTCATGTGCTGACATGTGTTTATTTTCCCATACCGAGCAGCTGACTGCCCTCCATGTCGTGGACTACAGTTCCAGCTGGCGGTGGCCAACACTTTGCAGCCGTGTTTATAAAAATCACACATTATCAGAGCGCTTGTTATCACCACGCTCTGCCTGCTGCTCCCTGTAGAGTGATCAGAATCCCAGACCCTGCACCCAACACCACTCCTCAGCACACACACACACAAACACACACACATCTGATTGAAACATTACTCCCCACACAGTGCTGATTCAAACCTCTCCTATCACCAAGACCCTCTTCCCAAATTCCAAAAGTTTTCATTCTGCTAATCATTTTAACTTCAGAGATGTTAAAGCAGAACATGACGGTGATTAGTGAACCCACCACCGGCTGGAAGACGGTACGGGTAACTCCAAGAAACCCCTTCGGATGACCTGATGGGCTTTTAGATTGTAGGCTAAGGTCAAATTCTTGATAACTGATGCTGAGTAATAGCAAGCTTAATATCTAGTGATGTCAACTTATTGTATTTAATATAGTGTGATAAATAAATGTTTTTTGGGACATATATGTATACACACACATTGAATATTTTAGCTCTGAGGTGTCTAAATAAAGCTTCAAAACACACATTTCTTATACATATACAACATCCTAGGAATACAGTCGGAACATGATATTATAAGGTGTTACAGCTTGAAAAAAATAAAACAGCATGATGTTTAAATACAATGCTGTTGAGCAGATATTCAAGGGTGTTTTTTTATGTAGGCTAATGGGCAGAGCATCAATGAGATTTCTTGAGCATAACTGC
Source organism: Tiaroga cobitis (assembly GCA_030578255.1). Lineage (NCBI taxonomy): Eukaryota > Metazoa > Chordata > Actinopteri > Cypriniformes > Leuciscidae > Tiaroga > Tiaroga cobitis. The sequence continues at coordinate 16,578,003 of CM060612.1, read as the reverse complement.
CTTTTGCTTAAAAAAATTAAATAAATAAATAAATAAAATGTTTGATATTTGAAAAGAGAATTCAGCAGCATGGAAGAGCATGAATCATTTAGCCAGTTTGATTGTTTTCCAGACAAGAAATCAAAAAAAGAACTGACAACAAGACCCAGGATGGGTTTTTGCCATATTTTATAAAAAGAATAGAGATGGATTATTTGGCAAAATTGGAAAGCTGTCTCCCATGTGATTAGGCCAACGGCTCCAAATTTCAGAACTGCCCCATTCTCTCTCTCTCTCTTTTCATCCCTTTCCCTTCAGCACACTCTCTCCCCACTCACCGACTGTCTGCTTCCTGGATCTTGCACTATTTGCCCATAGGCAAAATGTAAGTGGTTGCTCTTGCAAAAATGAAGGAAAGAATATAGATGGATTAGATGGAGAGATCAAACATATAAACATACATAAAGACAGACAGAGACTGCAAAAAAACTGACATAGACCGGAAAATATTGACATATAGCAATTGGATGGATGGACTGACTGACAGACAGACAGACAGACAGACAGACAGACAGACAGACAGACAGACAGACAGACAGACAGACTGTCATTGACTGGCAGCTGTTTAAGATGGTGTTAACCAATGGTTGCTGCTGGACATGATTTGTAAAAGTGGTTAGGTTTAACGCTGTCCAGCCGTCTCTTATCAGAGCAAAAGGCCGGCGGTCCCACTTCTGTTTCTAAACAAACCGTTATTCCTCCCCAGTACCTACCACACTCAGATTTACTGGCGTATTCGGCTTTGGCACAGGGTGGTTGTGCAGCGTTTCCAACATGTCGTTCAAGTCATCTTCCTGTGAGGACCAAAAAAAAAGAAGCTAATATGAAAAACAAACAAACAAGAAAAATGCACTAAATGAGCTCCCAAAAAAAAAAAACGCAAACTGCAAGGAGATTCTATGATTTAAGTATTCCTACAGCGGTCTACAGAAGAGAAATATATCCGACTGACACACATTTAACGAGCGATCCTGAGGTTAAGAGACGGTAAGCAAGGCTGCGGCAGACGCTTATTATTCTGGGGATGATTTATGGCAAACATTGGCTGTTCGTAATTAACCAAAGGTCCTTGCTCAGAGCGGGCGGCTTTAAGAAGCCATTGGAGAAAAGCTTTGCCACAAAACAGGCCTCAGGATTACAACGCCGAGGTTTTACGAGCTTTTATGACAAGAGTGCAATTTACCCTCTCAAACATGCTGTAGAATAGCGATGCTGCTGCTGTTAAAACAAAGTCTGACATCGAATAGTTAGGCACATATTTAGATATGGCCTTTCCTTGTAAGCAAGTTCCCAGATTAGCTATGTGGCCAGTGCTTGCAGCGTATATGGCCGTGTGTTTGTACATATGTGTGTGCGGGGGTGTGTGAGCTGCTGTCACGAGAGCCTGGATGCTCACACGCATGGTCAGTAACACAGCCTGAGGAAACACTTCATTTACCCTCGCCATAAACCTTCATCGCTCTTGTCCTTCCTCGTCAGTCAACGCTGCCTCACGCGGAACGGAACGCCAAAAGTCAACCCGATCATGCTTGCTTGCTCAAAGAATTCATTTACGCGTTCTAGAGTTTAGCTTTTGTTGGACAGTTTGTAAGGGAGAAAATTAGTAAAATGTCGAAATGTAAACGGTTCATAAATTCATTTGTGTATAAATTTCTGCATTGAATTAAATGCAACAAATTACTTGAGAATAGTTTTATTATGTGCTCACGTTTCATAAAGAAGACCTATTTCGGAAACTGTTGCATTTAATGCACATTTTGGTGTAAACCGTTAGTAAAACTGTTCTTTTATTTTTCTTTAACAGACAGACATGCAGACCAAAATAGTGCAGTAACGAACAATCTAGTAACTCCATAATTCCAGAAGTGAAATAAAAGTGTGTAAATGTATAGGTGTGTGTGGGTGGGTGTTGAGTGTGGGTGTGTGTGTATGTGTGTGTATGCATAAGCAAAATAACCATTCATTATTTATTACTATCATCATTACCATCACCACCACCACTCCTCACTACCATCATACTGCCAATATTGTATTAGTCAATTTTAATTTTTTAGTAAAACTGTTCTTATGTTAACTGAAAAAGTGTAAAAACAATTTTAATTTCAAATTTATGAGTAAATCCTTTAACATTATTACCAAAACATTATTACATAAATTGATGCATTTACTGCACATTTCTGTGCAAATAATTAGTAAAAACGTTCTTGAATAAATTGCCGCATTTAATGCAAATTTCTGTCTAAATTGTACATAAAAACAATTTTCGTTTAAAATATGTGTAAATCTTTCATGAAACCATTCTTACATAAATTGCGGCATTCACTGCAAATTTCTGTGCAAATTCATAAAAATGTTCTTATATAAATTGTCATATTTAATGCAAATTTCTGTCTAAATTGTACATAAAAACTATTTAAAATATATGTGTAAATCTTTCATGAAACCATTCTTACATAAATTGTTGCATTTAGTGCAAATCATTCATTTTTACATAAAATTATCACACACAATGAAAATACTTACAAAGTACATACTTCCTAAAACTATTCTTGCCTGAAATGCCGCATGTAATGCAAATTTATGCGCAAATTGTTCATAAAATCATTTTGAAATAAATTGTTGCACTGATGAACAATACGCTATGTGTACTGCTTAAAAATATATTCTCTCTATTTTTTTAATTTTTTTTTTACTTTTGTTTGTGTTTGCATTATGTGTGCTGTGTTTATTTGTATTAGGAACTTATTTGTACAGGCAGCACCTTTTTCCCCAAAAGAAAACATTCTGAATTGCATCCATTCAATCTGTGAAGCTAAAGGTCTTTATAAGTTGCACTAAATAACAAATGCATTATGCCTTAAATAAAAAAAAAAAAGAATGTCCTTTACATAATGAACAACATGGAATTTGGAGAATGAGGGGAACTCTTTTCTTTGGGGTTTAAAAAAAAAGAAAAAAAGGATACTTTTGTTAGTGCAATGGGTCGATGACACAGAGCATCTTACGGCTTAATTCCTGACCCCTGTGAGTCCCAGTGTACTTAGCCCATGATTTGTTTGTGTAGCGGAGGCTTGGTCTTCTTCACTTCTCTTTCAGCGGCTCCATTACACATAACTGAATGATAAGAGACTGATAGAGAAACGCTGAGCACTTCTGTTACTCGCTGGCTCCACACAAACTCTGTTTTTCATTTGATGTTAGCTTAATATTTTCATCCCCTTTTCCTAATTCAAACTTTTCTTCGTCTCCTACTGCTGTGAAACTTTCAGAAAGGGAGAAGAAGAAAAAAAAACGATTTGGCACAGTGTATTTCCTGACAATTTGTTTTCCCGTATATCATAAGGACTGACTTCCTGTTCGATGCTCGGGCTGTTAAATGTCAACAACACTGCAAAGCAAAGCGCAACCAACCAACTGTGCCTGTTTCGCTGAGATGGATTATAGATGACGTTTTTCTTTCTCCTTTGTCTTTGCACAAAAAAAACACTCAAGTTTTGCTTTGCAGTGGCACTTTTGGCTCACAAGCTGGATGGCAGAAACGTGGGTAATTTCGATGCAGTTTGTGACATTAGCAGTTTGCTCAATAGGGGGTCCGGCTAGGCGCAATCAGCCAAAAGAAGCAGCGGCCTCACAGAGGAAACTTTTTTTTACAGTAACAAATGTTTACAGTTCAGCATTACTAAACTTTCATATACTGATTAATCTGTTTACATTCTGAAATTTTAACGAGAGACTGAAGACGTGTCTTTACTTACCTAAGAGATATATATATATATATATATATATATATATATATATATATATATATATTATATATGTATATGTATATGTATATATATATATATATATATATATATATATATATATATATATATAAATATATAATGACATTTAATGTGAGTTTTTATGTAAATATTTCATAAAACCATTCTTATGTATTAAAATTTTGCTATTTTCCCCCCTTACCTTTTTCCTCAAGTCTTCCCTTACCTTATCTAATGTTTCGATAAGTTTTAAAAAGTTTGCCAGTTTAATTCAACTGCATTAAATGTGATAATGTGTAAATTTGTTCATTAAACCATTCTCAAATCAAATTTAATGTGAATTTCATAAAGTTGCAGTGAAGTTTCATTTTTCTCATTTGAAGACAAGCTGACGACTTTGTGTTTTAAAGTAAGTCTGTAGTTAAAAATATGCATTAAATGCAAACTCATATATCAACTTTTTTAATGAACAATTTTCCATAAATTATCAGATTTAATGCAACAAAAAAAAACATTCCTGCGTATTGTTATGGTGTTGAAATTGGATATTTCCCTTAACTTACCTGGTGCTTTGATAAGTAGTCTGCAAAGGTATTTAGCAGCTTATAGTAAATCTCAAACCATGGGAGATAGCTGTCAAAAAAGAAGGAAAAACATACATTACACAAATATTACAGAACACTATACAAGAAAAAGCTATAAACACTGCATCACTGTAGCCCCATTCAAAAGGGCGTATCTACTTTTCCGAAATCAGCCGATTCTTCCACACCTTCACTTTTAACCTAGGCTTTACACCATGTCTACACCAGACGCGACAAAGCGACCGTTGCAAATCCATTTGTTCTTCATGTCAGAAGCGCGAGGAGTACAAGTACGTCAGAATTAGAACGGGGAATCAGTTTATTGTCAGGGATTTGTCGCGTCGCATCCAGTATAGACAGCATCAGATTATAATGAGTTCTTAGAACAAAATATGCAAAAAGTGCTACTGGGGTATAAAGTCCGTATCTCGGTTCTCTTTGGATGGGGGATAGTTCAACTTGCAAAAATCATAAGAGGCCAAGACACTCAGCCTTTAATCATTTAGAAAAAATATATAAAAAGCATTTATTTATTCATGACTATAACATTTTAAAACATACACATATATTTATCCGCACACCAATGCATAGCGGCTAAAACGCCTTCATCAGGGTGTGATAACATAACACACTCAGAGTCCTTTAACTGCAAACAATTAGTCGTATGACATAGCACACCTGATAAGGATTTTCTCGAGGGGAAATTTAAATCTTAAACAATATCGAGAGAATCTATAAATTCAAAACACATTTAAATCAAATTAAATGTAGTCCCAATACACCAGCGATCTATAACATCAAAATATAATTAGTGCCGTCAAATCGATCTAACATAAAACTCTTTGTTTATGTAATATATGTGTGTATATTTATTATATATGTGTGTATATGTATATATACACAGACACACACACACATATAATATATATATACATATATTATGTAAACAAAAACTTTTATGTTAGATGCGATTAATCGATTTGACAGCACTACTGATTATATCAAAAATCCACTAATAGCCACACAGAAAAAAAAATAATAATAATAAAAAAAAAATATATATAATAATAATAATAATAATTATTATTATTATTATTTATATATATATATATATATATATATATATATATATATATATATATTTTGGGGTGTAACGATACACGTATTCGTATTGAACGAATTATACGAATTATTCGTAATTATACGAATACGAATACGTTGGACCATTTTTCCTGCCGACCAAAATTTCGTTATTTCAGGCGCGTCGCAAGCGTGCTGATAATGTAAGAGACGCTGGCGTGACCACAACATTGCCCAACATCAAATGGCAAATGTAATATAAGTGGAAAGAAACTGAGCCACTCGTTATTGTGTGGTTGACGGACCGTTTATAGTTTATAGTTTGGACCAATGCAGCGCGAGCCGATCTTAATCATCAGCACTGTTACTACACAGCGAAATCCAGTAAAGAAAGCATTTGAATTCGCCACTGAAGTAATAACATCGCTGCGAGATCTAGTGAGAAAAATTCACATTCCTCCGTTATTAACGGATCAAACAGCGCTGACGTGGAAACCAGGAAGAAACATTGTGCCATGAATGAACTATTCAGTGTCCACAGATCAGCAACATTCACCATGGATTTACTGTAGTAACACTACTAACTGTAACCATTGAAGTTTGGCAGGAATAGTAGGCTATAATGCTTTCAAGTAACATTACATCGGTTTTATTTTGACATTATAAATACAATTGCTGCCCTCAAATGTTAATCCGAACTAAAAATAAACCTTTGTTTATAACTAGGCTACTACAATATTAGATTTCATTTTGTCCAAGGAGCTGTTTTGTTTTATAAGCACCTAAGAAAAGTCAAGTATAGCTCCATCATTGCTCAAAGTAAAAAAAAAAAATCATACTTTATGATGTTAGTTTTAATAAAAATATAATTTAAAAAAATTAAATCAAGGAAATTTCTCTGGCATTTCTTTCTTTTTGCTGTATCGAAAACGTACCGAACCGAACCGTGACACAAGTGTATCGTATCGAACCGAACCGTGAATTTTGTGAACCGTTACACCCCTAATATATATATATACACACACATACATACATATACATATATATATATATATATATATATAAAATCAGACGCAATATATCAGGAAAAAAAATACAATTATATTTTGGGTTCTACTTGCTTTTATCGCGTCGTGTCGTTCACGTTTGTTCTAGACACGGTGTTAAGACTTCCTTTAGCATTTTCAGCTAAAGTGAACCTTATTATCACATTCTTGGTAATCGCTGACACTTGCATTTTAAACATTCCAGCAACGGAGCGGACTAAATAAAAGTATTTGGTTTCTTCAACAAAAACATGACTGGACCACTGTAGCCTGTAATAAACCAGGGATGGGATGGTTTACAAGCATGCTGCGCCCAGATGCACAACCTGAACCTCATTGTCGTACATTAAGTCGCTACATATGTCACTACTCTCCTTTTTTTTTTTTTTTTTTTTTCTCACCAGCAGGAGTAAAAAAAAAAAATACTTTTTTTTTTTAAACTCACACCTTATCAATGTGTATTAACTAATCACACAATGACTAGCCAAGAGTATCTGCAACATTGTGTGTGTTGCAGCCTGACAGAATCTTGGCAAAGTTGACAGGCCTTTACTTTAAAGATGGAACGCGGCCAATGTGTTGTTTTGGCTTGAAGGTTGCAAGAACACACACACCATTTATTTTGTTATGCAACCTAGTGAAAAAATGCGGCCTGCTAGCGGGCTCTGACTTTTCCTTTCCCGGTATGTGGGCGTGATTACAACATGCAATTCAACTCGGTCTGAAATCTCACACTTAACCAAGAGCGATTACATCAGCTATTCTTTTCCATCGCAGAGCTTTGACTTTTGTTTGTCGCTACTGCTTGATTGCTTTAATTGGCTACGATGTAGGAAAAGAAGAAGCTTGAATTTATAGATAACTGGGAATGCGGTACTTTTTGAAGAAGAAAAAGCAAAAAAGGTTTCATATCGTCTGATGATCTCAGCTGACCCACACAGCACACAGTGTCTTGCTTAGAGTTTTTTTTCCCTTTTTATCCTTCCATGGGTCAGTGAGCTCTCCAGCAGACTGGAATTAACAGACAACAAAAAACACAACTAAGTGTATCTAATGCAAATTTTCATATTGCCGAATGCGTAGAAAGGGGCCAGTGGCACGCCGTTCCCAGGGACGTGCGCTCAAGCGTGAGAGTTTCAAGTCTGGGTGACCATTAACCTAAAACAATCATCTCTTAACATGCCAATATTTTGACGTGCATGACGATGTTCCTAAACCAGGTCACACTATTCTAAATTAAATGAATCTATGCAAATTGCAGACGGGCGAGAAAAATGATCCATGGCCTGGATTGCGGTGTTTTGGTTAGCATGACGCGTCGTTTGAAAGATCGTAATTGACCGACACCTTCCTCAAGCTGCATTGCACAACAAAGAAAAAAATCATTATCTCTCTCTTGCTCACTCTTTGTTTAAAATGTGAGGCTCCTAGATGCTAATCCTTCATTTTTCACATGTGAAGGGGATTTAAACGGGAGCCTCTCCTTGTCAGAAAAGCACGGCAGGCCTTGGAGAGCACAAACACTCATTATACTCTTAAATGAGAGCATGTAAATCTTTTGTATTAAAGTCAAATAAATCACTGTTCTATAAGCAGCATTCTTGTGTTTATGAAGACATCCAGGGAGGAATACCTTTCACAAAATTCTGGATTTATTTTTTTTATTTTAAGTCATAAAGTAGAAGCAGTCCATTTTGCTTTTGTTTTAACTTTCTTTTTTTAATAGGCTGAGGGGAGCACGGCACCCCAGCCCAATCTCTTCACAGCTAGTAAGTAAAAATGTGTTTGTATTCGGCAAATCCTCTGATAGAGGAACATTCATCATGCTGAACTGTGCTGAGACGAGCCAATCTCAACGGCCCTTTTAGGTTCTCTAGCGCCGTGTGTACTTGGAGAGTAAACCAACTTATCTGTGGCTTACTGGCAATCCCTAACAAACTCAAGCTCCTTGCTTCCACAGTCAGAAGCATCAGATAAGCATGAGCATGTTTGATAGCTGGAAAAAAATAGAGACAGAAACTGACCACCAATGAATGAGAGAATGTGTAGGTCATGACACAGTTAGAAAAGATGAATTTGTATTTTCAAGAATTAAGTGTGAGCTACTTAAGTACTTCTACTGAGCTGAAACTTAAATAAAACCCCACAACTGCACTGTAATTATGATTAATAAGTTATGACCACATATATTTTTTTACATTACTTTAGCTCATCAAAATAAGTTTTAGCTGTTTTTATAAGTTATATAACATTCAACTCATTTTTTTAAAGTCAGTTTAATGTAATTTAAGTTGAAATGTACTTAAAAATTTAAGGCAGCAACTTTTTCAGTTATTTAAAAAAAAAAAAAATATATATATATATATATATATATATATATATATATATATATATATCTTAGACCACACTGAAAATCTGGGATTTAAAACCTGGATATATATATGTTCAGATTATATACTTGTTCAGATTATATATATATACATAATAAAATATAAAATATTCTGTACTATTTCTAGGTAAAGGGGGAAATCAAATCATTCATTTTTCAATTTAACTTCTGAAAACAAATTGCTTCTATTATTAATTAACAACAATAAAAAATATTTTGACTGATTTAGGACAATCTCACTAGTGGTCTCAGACTTTAGAACCCCACTATAAATCAATCTAAACTCATATTATGCATTTATGAAGTTTTACACTGCATGCATGGTCTTTGGATTGTCTTGTACGCCTGTACGATCTAATCGGCCCTTAAACGATCTAATCGGCCCTTAAATCAACATGCGCCCTAAATCATCAGAGGTATTTAGGAGCTTTAAAATCAAGTCAGCTTGCACCTTGTATCCTTCCCAGGATGAGATATGATTACACCCTGACTTTTCCTGAGTTTTATGTTCAGCTAAGGAAAAGAAATATCCCTAAATGAACACTAATTGAAGAAAACTTCTGCCGTCTGAGGAAGACGCCAACTCGGGTCCCAGCCATCAAATAAAACCGGCGAGAGACAGAGAGAGAGAGAGAGAGAGAGAGAGAGAGAGAGGGTCTATTTCATCTGGGGTCTCGCAGATGTCCGAAGGCTATGTGCTCAGAGTGTCCGAGGGCCGAATGGGCAGAGAGGGTGGGGTAAAACGGAACGCTTGTGTTTTTGAAGTGGTTTGGCCCCAAGGAACCCTGGCCTATTTGGCCTGGGCTAAACCTGCAAAGCTACAAAGGGCTGTCCACATAAAACTGTCCCTCTCATTAGGCAACTTCCTTGTGTAAGCTTAGGTGACAATTTTATGGTCCCAGCACTTCAACAATCACAAGGACACAAACTGTTTTAATTACTTTTCTTTTATATTCTGGTGGAGAGTGTAAATGTGTGTGAATAAGAAAAAGTCTTACCTTACAAAAATCTAAAATTATATATATATATATATATGTATACTACAATTTTAGTATATATATATATATATATATATATATATATATATATATATTTAACTTTTTATACAAACTGATATAGAAATAATTGTGTGTGTGTAAGACTGTGCGTCAATACATATACATAGTCTCAAATGTTATATATAAAACATTTGAAACTATCTGAATAAAATCTAAATAAAAGGGTACCCCCTTTTATTTTTCAAAAAAATTTATTTTTGAAAATTTTTGTTTTTTTGAAAAACAAAACTTTCTTTAAGTCTTCTGTTACATTTCTCCAAGTTATTTCCAAATAGGTGACAAACAAAAGAAGTCTTGGGTCTTAATGGGAAAAAAAAATGAACAAAACTTTCAAATGCATTTCTTATTATGAATGAAGGAAGCCATGCAAACTACTCAGAATGCATAATGAATTTTATACATCATATGTCAAATGAATTAGCATGTAAAACTCAGTGAAAGGGACAGGGGAGACTCTTGCTAATTGGCAGCAGGGCTTTATGCATAATTATTGGTGAACCGTCTCCGGCATGCCTCTGTGCCTGAATAACGAGTGGAGAGAAAGAGAGAAAAACACACACACACACACACACACACACACAAAACAAAGGCCATCCTGGCTGGGACGGGAGGAGGAGAGATCTCGACAGCAGCTCATCATGACGATGATAAACCTGCGATTGTCCATCAATACCGTGTAGACGGAGAGGGGAAAAATGTGATATGTCCCAGTTGAGCTGCTCTGAATTACTAAATGACTTTGTATTATTAAATACACTGGTTTAGCGTTTATGTAACAGTAACAGTCTTCTGTCTGCTGCTTTCCATTCTCAATGGAACGGTTCAAACTGAAAATATGAAAGCATATGAAATCATATTGTGATCTAAAAATACAAACAAAAGGAGTATTTTTATCCGTGTTTATTATTATTTCACATAAGTGAAATATTGTTGGTTTCAATACCCTTTATTTCAGAATCTATAATTCATCTGGAATTGGTTTCCCTTAAACAGGAAAATGGACATGGAATTTTTCAAGAAATTGCCCAGTGAATCGATAGGCTACATCAAACTATAAATCCGTAATATATTATTAATAATAAAAACAGACAGCAAATGGTCAAAATTCAAATAACTAATTAATTATGCACTTTAAAAGTTTAAAAAGTGCATAAGTAAACAAACAATCCATTCTGACTTTAGTAATGATAATCTCTTACCTGAGCAAACAGATGCAGACCCTGCCGCCGGACGTCAGCCGACAGAAACCGAACCTCTGCTTGCTCTCAATGTCTGTGAGCACAAACGTGAAGTTCTGGCCCACCTGAGTCTGGGACACTCTTAAGTCCACCACAAAGAGAGGAAAAAACAAGTTTGACATTAATCTTTTATCAAACTGTTCACTTGGATTATATTTGATGGAATGGAATATTAACCAGCGACTGTAACTTTTAGCATTATCATAATCATAAAAGAGCAAAATTCACTCATATCTGATGTAAAAAAAAAAAAAAACCTCACATAAACAAAAACTTGCTGTAAACATTCTACATGCATTCACTAATTTCATATCCATTTGGCAGCAGAAAGATTGTATCACATTTAAGGTCGTAAGAACTAAACAAATGGCGACAGTGTCGTTTATCTCCACTAGATGGCAGCAAGAAAGCTTCACCTGGAAGGAAGTGAACTTCTCACACAGCACATCAACTATACAACGGCACTTTTCATTTTTCATTTCCAAGAGCAAACAAGCCAACACACACACACAGTGCTGTTTATTCAGGAGAGTGTCTAACATCATGCCAGTTAGGAGAGACATGCAAACACATTGTCTACTGGGGGGCGGAGATCTTAATTTCTATAAAGGCGTTTTATTTCTCCGGACCTCTAAGTGAAGGGTCTGACATTAGAGACCAGTACTACTGGAACCAAAGGAGGTGTGCGGCTCCTCCCTGTGATTCATTTACGACAGTCTCTTAAACGTGTGAATGAGTGTTGTATAAACAAACATCCTAATTTTTCCCAATTCACACATCAATTGATTTCTTTTCTGGAAGCATGAGGGATGTCCTACCTTTCTACGTCAAATGGGAAACAGAACTTAGGCACTGTCTGCAGGGCCTCCTGAAAAGAAACAAAAAGAGACATTATGGGTCATTCAAATCATGGATAAGCCTTAATTATTGACTTAACGATAATGACATGACAAGATATGATAAAGAGGATTATGTGACAAACAGAGATCTTGCAAGGGTGTTGCTATGAGGTTGCTAATGTGTTCTGAGTGTTTTAGTGCAATGGTAAAAGGTTGCATATTGCCAACTTCATGTCTCTATGATATTCTGGTGCTCAGATAGGGCTCTAATGTATGTCTAAAGAATTTTTCGCCAGTTTTTCGTCTGCAAGGCGAAAATCATGTGCAATTCATTAGAAAAGTAAAAACATGTTTTCTCAACAAACTGCATGGTTTGGAGTGCACACTGTGTTAATCAAATGAAACGGCTTAATTTGAAATATAGAATTCTTTAAGCAGATCATTAACTGGCAAACAAACAAGCAAACAAATGTATTTACGTTTTTAGTGCATTAAATGGTGGCTTGGTGGCTGCGTATTGTCTCAAGTCAAAAGAGCCCAACTCCACGTTTCTGTGATATTCTGCTCCCTAGATACGGTTCTAATGCAAGTCTAGGGGACTTTTCTCCTGTTTTATTTCTTTTGTCTGCCAGATGAAAATCATGAGTTCAATTGATTCGAAAAGTGAAATCACATCACTTTTCTCAAACATGATGCTATAGGTGTAAATCAGTTTCAAATAACTATTCGTTAAGCAGAACAGTAGCTGGCAAACAAATGAGCAAACGAATGGATTTAAAGGGAAACGACACCAAGCTGACGTAAAGGGGAGGGCGTTCAGAGGCTAAAATAATTAGCGGCTATTAGCTCATTGATCGCTTCGCTTGAGGTGTGGGGACGACGGAGGTGACGGCAGATTGTTGGAACAATGGCTGAGCAGCACTAGGGGTTCAGAGGAGGTGCGGAAAGGATAGGAGGGGGGGCAAAAGTAGGCCCAGCCTTTGGGGCTTTACCTTCCCGCACAGCCCCAGAGGGAGAGTCCTAGCACCAGCAGCATATGGATTTCCATAGCCATATGGGTTAGCCACGTCTGGCCAGTCCTGCACTGTAGACTAGCCATGGGGAACTGCCAGTGATCCCCTGCTCAAAGTATAACAAGCTGCGACCATTCAGATGAATGGTGGCGATGTTTTTTGGGGCAGCTGGGTAGCTCAAAAGCGGCTTCCATACCCGTACCTGCACTTTTAAACAAAATTAATCATTCAGCGTGCATGTGTGTGCGCCAGCCTGCGAGGGTGTCTGTTTTTATTTGCGTATATATGCATATGCGGCGCGGATGATGACTGGTTGCTGTTCTCGGTGGGAGGCGGTGGTGCTGATGGGGGAAGACAGAGTGAGAGAGTTAGTATGTGATACAGAGAGCGGCGAGGAGATTGAAGGCTCTGGCAGGCGAGAGAGGAACGTTGGCAGCGGCAGAAACATCCTCGCCGTGTCGTGGCGCGGCGGATGACTGTACGGCACTAAAGCTGTCACGCGAACGCAAGCCTGATGCTGCCGTATGTGACTGCTACTATCATTAACTCCTATAGGCGCTTCCCCCGAGTGTTTATGCCAAGCTGCGCCACGCATTTGCAGAAGTGTATGCAAACGGATGCAACACAAATAAAATTGTCTCCTTCGCAGATGCAGAAGTTGTCGCCGGTCCCACACTGGCCTGCTTGACGCCAGTCAATGCTGGTCCCTGCTGTCAATCTGAGTTGCTAGACAGGATCTAGCAACGGAATTCATTCTGGATATTATATTCAGACTAGACCAAAGACAATATTTTTGATGACATGCTGCTGAATGAATGCATTCATAATGCCATGTCAATCGAAACAATCTAAACAATTGACCCTTCGCTAAGCCCCGCCCTCCTTAGTTACTGTTGCTACGCCTGTCAAGCTTTCGTGCCTGGCACGTCTATTGCAGTGTGAATGCACCGGTGTCAGACATTCCCAAGGAGATAATTAGTCATTTTTGGCGAACAGGTGAAATATCTGAGAGAGCAAGACAAAAGGGACTGCAGTTTGCATTCAAGGGATATATCCACGACATAATATGCAACCGATTAGAGAATAATTTCATCAAAATTGAAGCTAAAGCCTATAACGTTAGGTCCCAGCGCAAGCAGCAGCCGCCTCCTTAGCAGACCATTCACATGGGAAACGCACAAATGGAGGAACAGCTATGTTCATGCACAGCAGGGTAAGTGAAATGTGAAAATAATCTAATAATTATAAATCAAACAGCTTATCCATCAATCTAACACCGGGAGAGCTGTGATCGGATTGGGGTAAAGTTCAGGGGTAGGCCGTCGATTAACAAAATGCTGAAATATATTTTAAAGTATGTCAGTGAGCCTCCGTCTTGCCATTAATCGTCTTATTTTACGTTCAAATATATGCATTATGAACAAAGAACCGCCATTATTTCCAAGCAATAGGTTTTTTTTTGTTGTTAATCCTGTCGACATTTAGTTGTGAATGGGTCTCCCACACTGCTTGATCCACGCCCGGCATTTCTCCCCTTTGGCTTTTAGGTTTCGGGAAGGGAAAAAATGCCACCCCACCGTCCAAACTTTTAGGATACCGGCCCGGGTATCAGATTTGCACAATCCATACGCACAACGCGTCGGCATGTTTCCCTCGCTCGAAAGCTTGACAGACCTCCCGCGCGACAAAATGTCAGTTTTTCGGTTGAATTGTCCCCTTTAAATGAAAGGTTGGTGATGTCAGACAAAAAAAAAGTTGTTTCAGGGTGTAACAGGTTGTGATGAAACATTACAAAGACATTTATTTAAACTCAAACTAGCAGAAAAGTGCATTAAAGTAAATTTTTATTGTATATTTACTTCAAGTGATTTTCGAACCCATTCATATCCATTAAACCTGAGCCACTTGGCTTGCGGCATCCGAGTGAAGAATTCTCACGATTCTCCTCAAGGTTTTAGTAGATCTAAATCTCTGTGCGCATGTGCATTACACACCTCTTTCTCTCAGAGTTTTATTACTATTCATCCAGGTGATCGGGGGACTACACCAAAGCGTGCTCTGGGAGGATAGTCAGCTCGTGTGAAGAGGTGGAACGTGAGTTGCTATCGTTCCTGTTGTTTGGTTGTACTGTTTTCCCCTTTCTCTGCCTCCCTCCCAACCATTTTCCCAAGACAAAAGAATATAAAACAGCTAATGCATTTACAACTCACTGGAGGAGGCAGGATGAACTCTGCAGGCTGCATTATTTATTTACTGTTGAGACAGGGATATCACTCAATGAGACAGCAGTCTCCATTCCCCCCCTGGTCCCACTGCGGAGGCCTACAATCACAGCTTCTCCTCTATCACTATCTCTCTCTCTCCTCCACCAGCAGCATTTATTACCGCCCCACGCTACCGGGAGACACTACCGCTCCCTCCCTGAACTCCCTGCAGAGGAAGGGAGCTTCTGCTGGGCTGGATGGAAGCAGATCCACCACTGGCATCAGCATCAGCAGATATCAGGGGGCTTCTGCATAATGACAGCGTTCACACCTCAAGACAAAACTGCCCGTTTCCGATGGAATGGGTGCTCGAAATAGTGGAACCACAACTCAGACGCAATCAGTGTCAAGTAGTTGAGGATAGGGAAACATTTGACTATAAGGGCGCTTTTAGCAGCAATTACTACGAACATGTTGTAGTTAGACTGATGTGTTAAAGTACAAAAAAAAAGTAATTTCAATTTATTTCTAAATATGTATTTGGCCTAGATTGGATTTAAAAAGCCAGATTCATTATGATTTTTGTGCATAACACTGTC
The DNA here is from genome assembly GCA_030578255.1 of Tiaroga cobitis. NCBI lineage: Eukaryota > Metazoa > Chordata > Actinopteri > Cypriniformes > Leuciscidae > Tiaroga > Tiaroga cobitis. The sequence goes on along the minus strand of CM060612.1, from coordinate 16,562,150 downwards.
ATTCAAAAAAATAAAAAACATAATTTGCGAAACTTAACTATTTTTGATAATTGCGACATTTCTCGTAACCGCAACTTTTTCTCATTATTGTAACTATTTCTTAATTGCTACAATTTTGACTATTTTGGACTACTGTGACTATTTTGCACAATTGCGACTAGTTTGAATGACAATTGCAACTTTCTTTTTATTGCCACTGCTACTTTTTTAATTATAACCATTTCTCATAATGCAAATTTTTCATAAATGCAACTATATTTCTCAGAATTGTAACATTTGCAACTATTTAAATTATTGCAAATGTATTTTGAACTGCAACTACTTTTCAACTTTATTTCTCGTAATTGCAATTTTTATGTACAATAAATGCCACTTTATCTAACAATTCCGACTATTTCTCATAACTGCAACTTAATGTCTGTCAATTGCAACTCTTTGACACAACTGCAAACTTTCTCTGACAATTCCTTTTTTTTAGTTTTTTTACTCAGAAATGGGCTTCTATAAAAAAACAGATCTGTGTCACATCTGTAAGGAGAAAAAAAATCTGATTCAGGCCACATTCAGCTGCAGCGTGAACATAGCCAATGTTACTAGGTGATGTGAACGTTAGAGTTGAATATTTAGATGGGAACAGTAAGACCAGAATGGGAGGGAGGGAGAAAAGAAAAGGGAGAGAGAGAAAGATGTTGTGAGTGGGAACTAAGCGGTGCACCGGATGAGCGAGTGAAAAGCATTTCTTCATTCTGTCAATACTAGGATGAAGGAGGGAGGGGGTGCGAGAGATTTGTGGCGAGAAATAGAGGGAGAAAGAAAAGGAGAGAAAGAGGCAGAAGGTAGGTAAGGGAGAGAAAGCATGAGAACTGAGATATATAGACAGGCAGGCAGACAGGCAGGCAGACAGACCGACAGACGAAGATAGGAGAGAAAAGAGAGATATGGTGGGAGACAGACAGGAATAGAGAGTGAGAGAGAGACAGCAAACTCCCCCTTTCTCTCTCCAAGCTGGTGGGATTCCTCCCCAGGGGTTTCTGTCTTTAAACCTCCATGCTCTTTAAAAATTCTGCCAGCCAGCAGGTCTACACGGCGCTATGGAACTGTCTCCAGCAGGGGAGAAGTGTGTGATTGTGTGTGATTGTAAGTATGTGTGTGTGTCTGAGGAAAGAGAGAGAGAGAGACAGAGACTGGCAGAGCCACCATGCTGACGGCACAGAGATCCCAGTGACAGGTTCAAACCCAATCTCCCCACAGGTCAGTGTTCACTGTACCCCCAAACCCCAATTAAGTCCTGCTTTTTCTTTCTCCATATCCCTCTCTCTCTCTGGGTGTCAGAGAATGAGCCATAACACATGCAGCGCCCCGTGGTTATGATGACGAAAATGCTACTGGGTCCAAAATCAAATGCGTCTACTACTACAATTACTACATTTTCTTAAGGAAACGTGAGCGCTGTGCAAAGCTCGCCATCACGATGCTAGAGTATTAGTGATGGTTGCTATGCTGTTGCTAAGGTGTGGTTTCATAGCGTTACATGGTGGTTAGGGTGTTCTGGGTGGTTGCTAGGCATTCGCTTACTGATATAAACCTTATGTAGCCACGCCCCTTTTTAACGCCGTGCTCGTTGTGTTCTGTCTTCCGGTTTGTATTCCCACAGCAAGATCTTACGGATTTATAAATTAACTGCTCGTTTTAAAATCTTCCCGGTTTATGACATTTGTTATGGCATCTGCTTCAAACAATACAATCTCTACAATAAGTAAATCCACTTCACCAGCTAATTACTCTTCAACAGCGATGCCAAAGAAATATACAGAGCTACAGCAAAAACTGAAGTTCAAAGACCAAATTTTAAAGATGGCTGCGCGCTTGTTTCTCTGGCGCATACGGTCTATTCTGGTCTAAATATGGCTCTGGTCCCTCCAACAATGCAAATTCTTCTGCAATATGAAAATAGTGTTCTCAATCACAACAGAAAAATAAGAAAAGTAATCATCATAATACTCTTATTGCCTGAAAAAATAAAGACAACTACTCAAAGTTGCAACTTTAGTTTGCACAATTGCAATGTTTTATCTCACAATCGCAACTTTACTTAACATAACTGCAAATGTTTCCCATAAATGCCATTTTATCTAATTACGACTATTTCTCAAATGCGACTTGGTTTCTCATGCATAATTGTAAATATTTTTCGCAATTGCGAATTAATTATTTAGTCTAGTCTTTAAAAAAACTACATGGCTAAGGAAAGATCAACTGTAACTACTTTTTATCAACGTTTTATCTCACAGCGCAACTTTACTTCTTGTAACTGCAACAGTTTCTCATGAATGCTACTTTTTCTAACAAATGCAACTTCATTTCTTGTAATTGTAACTGTTTCCTACAATTCCTTTGCAAATGTTTAGCAAAATTACGAATTCCAGAATGTCTTTAGGTTTGGCCTTTAAAAACATCATGGTTAAGCAATAACCATTCATTAAAATGTAAAGATTCAAATCAGATTAATTTTAAAATCAACTATTTATATTGCCAACATAATGATATTAAATAAAAATATTAAATGAATGATACCTGATATTAGATCGGCACATAAAGTCGTATCCATCCATGACATGGTCATGCCGGTTTGAAGTGCTGTAGCTTAAAGCGCATATTCTCTAATAGAACCGGCGCCTGATGCAACGGCACATCAATGGGGATAAAATAATCTTCTGCCTTCTCTGGACCCTCAAATCTCCAACCGAGATTCCTTTCATTACGTTTTAATCGTATGCTGCTGGCTTGCCGCTTTTGACCCTGCACTACGCGCCTTTAATAAGTGCCGACTTCGCCCCTGGATCGAGGCAAAGTGCTAAAGGGGTAGCTCTTCCAGAGTTTCAAATTGACACAGGGCATTACATTTTCACTTGAAACGAGCCAAACAGAGCGGGAGGTGGTTGATTTCTCTTCTTTAGCCCTCGTCTTCCTTTCTTTTTTGCGGCTTCTTGCGCTGACCCTTAGGTGGTAAGAAGCTAATATTCGGTGTGCTGGCACAGAGGTTATTTCTTTCCCGCGCAAACACGCCGTCTGTCTGAGACTGCTTAAGGAAATGTAGCAGGTGATGTATTGATCCTCTGCCCACTTCAAGAACTGACAAGTGCGTGACAGGACCGCTGGGAGGAGACACGGGGCAGTGTGGATACGCAACCTCCACGCTAACCACCCCAAGCCTTCCAACACCAGCTTCACTAGGCCTGTGGTCACTGGAAAAAGAGTTTTATAGTGCTACGCATGAGAAAGGGGTTTCTGAAAAACAAAAACTGGCCCTCGAGACAAAAAATTTGGAATGTAAATGAGGAAAAATGGTGTAAAATTGTTTTAATTCCCAATTTTCCAAATGACTATAAAGATTCAATCAAATTTAGCTCATTAACCAGTTTGCACGATCAATAAGCTACTACACGTTTGCTAGGTGGTTTCCAGGGTGTTCTGAAGTGGTTTTTAGGTGGTTCAAAGGGAAAAGAGCCCACCCACAAGTATATATTATATTCAGGCTGCTAATACGGTGTACAAACAACAAGGTTTCGCTTAATTTCAAAAGCAAACGCAGGCGGATAGATTTTCCAAAATACTCTGCAATGAATATATTAATGTGACGGGTAAGCGTTTTTTGTTCTTAAGAATACACAACTGATATTCTACTGGGCCAAGCTGAGATTCAGCTACATATGCCCGAGAACCGCAGAGCCAGAAACATCATTAATTGAGTGCCAAGTGGCCTGGGGGATTTTCTGCGTTTAAGCTGTCAACTCCCATTGGACCACGCGATCGCTCGCTCACTCACACTCGCTCTCTCTCTCTTTCTCTCAGCTGTGGCTAGAAGCTACATCAAGCGTGTGGAGTCTCTGAGAAACGCAACCACCACCCCCTCATGCTCTCTCTCTCTCCGTCTATCTCTTCCTCCACCAAACCAGGACATCCTGCACTTTGGGCCAACGACAAGTGTTTCCTTCCTCGATTGAGATTTGTCGCACTATGCAAATCTCAAGAGGTTTGAGAGAGCTAGAATACTTAAAGATAACATTTAAAATGGAAGGTCATCGTGCAGTTCTTAATTTCAGTTCACTATGTGGACTGAAACTGTGGCTGCGAAGGGAAGTAAAACCGGCGAATGACCAATCATCCCGTTCCACATTCAAAGAGGACGTGAGACCAGAGTTGAAAATATCCCTTTTATTAAATTTTTTTGCAAGATGTCACTTTCTTGATGAATAAGTCAATGTCTGAGACATCCGATGCTATGAAGACTGTTTCCTACAAGCACCCTCCAGCGTTTCTGGCACTGCTAACAGAAAAAACCATGAGGAGAACGCTTTTTTCCGTTCTCAAAGCCCTAAGGTCAGGGTAATCAGACGCCACGGGCAACAGCGTGGCCTCAGTGAGGATGTTTCGACTAGCCTGATGCAAAGGCCAGCTAACTGGGCCCGGCCTTCACATTACCCATTCTCTGGAGATCTGAACTGAGGAAAAATCTCCCAAACTAGACGAGTAAGGGATACCCCAAAAGCAAGGAATGGCCCCCCCTTTCCATTCCTCCAGCTCCGGCAGACGATGTTCTTCTCAATCACGGCTCATCTCGCACATGCCCTCCATGTTAAAGCGTTGAAACCACACCGACGCTCTTCGTGCTCCTTGATGATGCTCCGCTGGCTGGCCTTCCCCCAGGCTGCTGGTCCGTGTCCTGCAGAGGAGGGGGTGAAGCGAGGGGAAAGGCTACCAATCATGAAGTGTCAGGCTTGGGGCATATGATTGTACACTGTGTCAAAGCTAGACAAATATTTGCCCCACGAGGCTCTGGGGACGCAGTTTCTCGCTTTGTTACATGAGCTGTAGCTTCACTCAGCATGCCGGTTTACCGCCTAACTAAGGAGATGGAGGGCCGGGTGACATCTGGAGGCTCCGGTGAAACTCTCCAACATCCATCAGGTCAAACACACTCCGCTGGTGGCTTGGAATGTGATGTTAGCGCTGCGCTAATCCCTTTGGGATACAAAGCAATGCTGGAGAAACGTGCAAATCTCAAGGATGTGCATGATAAGGTCAAGGTTAAAGGTTAAATTTGAGATAGATAAACAACATGATTATCTCCTAAATGCAGGATAGCAGGCCTTGCTTAACCCTGAGTCTCGTTTAACACGACCTCTAATGGCCTACTGTTTATATAAAACGGCGATATGAAATATACAAATATTTAACAATTATATTCATTTAATGTTTAATGTTCGTTTCAGTTGAAATCTTAACACAGAATTTGATTGATTGAAATAGCCACAGGTTTGTGTAAATTGGCTATTTTGCAATGGTTTCGAAAATGACTATACATATAATAATAATAATGTATTGATACTGTGAGTCCGAGTCATTTTTTCTCCCGCCTTTTCTTTACATAATTTCCTGTCCTTAAAAAAAGAAAAAATATTTTATAACAAACATAATAATAAAAATAATAATACAAACAATTATGTAATGTAATGTAATGTACAATGTAAATAATAATATAGTATAAATATTTATATTAATATTATAATATTTTCACATCATTGTTTTTATTTATTTATTTAGAAAAGTATATCCTAATAATAAAATAATAATGCATAAAACACATTCATTTATCTTTTAAAATGTCACTTATTATATCACTAATTACATTATTTATTAGCTTTTGCCTTTTATTAGTATGGTGCAGAACTCACATCAATGTACATAGAGTGGAGGGGGAACAGGACTGGCACATGTTGGACAGTAAATCACTCTCATATTAGTCTAAATACATAAAAGACACAAATACTGTGCAAATCTTTCAAGCTTTCTGTAGGCACAGATTCCGTGTGGGCCTGCTAATAACCATAACTGCAGGTGTTAGTAAAAAAAAACATTAAAATATGCTGCACTGTGCTATAAAAGCACCAAGAAAAGAGATTTGTGATTTCTTGTGATAACTATATAATTACAGATGAAACTTCCTATTGAGATTATACATAGAGCACAAAGATAAGACGGTGCTTTAGGGTTCAAGGCACTGTGACACATTTACTGCACGCAACAGTAAAAGAGGAGAACAGCTAATCTCTCCAGATATTTACGAGCTGGTGCTCCTTAACCCGTCATCAATGAAAACATTAGGCTTTTCGTTGCAAATCCTTTCAAATAACTTCAAATAATGTCAGTTTCTATGGCAAGCGCAGAAATAATAACCCGCATATGCATATCTGTTTAATTTCTTTTATTTTTCCCTTTAAACTGACACCCGGAAAGAGATCTGAGAGAGACGGTGGCAATAAAGTCTCGCTTTTCCATCTGTCTGCTTCATTTGCAAAAAAATGGCCTCCTTGCGATTCAGATATATACGGCTCTCTAGCTGCTCCACGTGGCAGCTGTAGGTGACCGCGGCCACGGCGAGTCTCTGGGGCCGAGGGATCGCACTTCATATTTCTCCGCCCTCTGTGCCAGCTTCCAGTCTGTTCGCCCCTCATTTAGAGTCCCTATTCGAGCAGAGCGGGTAGTGGAAGAGAGGAGGATAAAAAAATCAATTCATATTTCCATAATCCAGTCCTGTCTGTCTCCGTCTCTTCCCTCGCCCTCTCTCTCTCTCTCGCTCCCCTGGGGTAAAGTAACCCCTCCACCCCGATCTACGGCCTACAACTGTCATTACGCGCCGCAACAATAAGAGGATAAACAAAGGAGGCCTGTAGAGATCGGAGCTGCTGCCGCCATATGCCGGCTAACTTGGGGGGAAAAAGGGATTTCAGCGGATAGAGAGGGAGCAGCCGTACAAAGACGCGAAAAGAGCCTAATCCTGGTAATGAGGCGACTCAATGAGAGCCTTTATGTCAATGTGGAAAAGGCCGATCCATCTGTACACATCTTAAACTAGAAACGATCTTGTCACCAAACAAGTTGAGCGAAGACTTTTCTGGAGGACTTTATGCTATCGCGTTTAAGTTTTCTTATAGTCTTTTAATTGGCCGACATTTAGATTACGCTTCTTGCAGGCCAGGCAAACATTTTCTGAAGCATCTCAGCAAAAGCCTGATGAAGACCAAAGTGCACACGAAAGCCAAAGATGCTCATGTCTCCTTTCTTTCATTCTCATTGTAGTTCATAATGAACCGTCCAACTTGCTTTGCCTGAGAGGAGAGGCTTGTACATGGAGACCTTGAGGCCGAGTGAGCAGAAATAAAGTGTGAAAACCACAGCGTTGCACTATGGCCCAGACCCAGACCCACTTCTGCTTGTGCAGAGAACACATATGACCTAAACTACACTGAAGCAACAACCAACAACACAAAAGCAATTCTTCTTTTACTGATCATAGTTTTAGAAGTTCTGCAATGCCTATTTGAAAGTTTAATTATTAAGAGAGCAATAAAATGATAAATGTGAAAGATTTTTAACTCAGTGCTCAACTGATACGAGTTTTTAACATCCAATGCCAATATCTAGAGAGCAGCATCACCAATGTAATGCAGATATATGATGCCAAATTTATATGTTTATTTAAAATATACATATAATTGTACATAATATTTAAAATGTGCATTTTAAAATATTTTTTTTATTATATATATATAAACATTAATATTTAAAACACACACACACACACACACATACATACACACACACACATATATATATATAAATAGCAAATAAGATATATTTAAAGTATAACATTTAATACTTGCACGTTTTAAATATGAATATTTTAAAATATGTCAAAAATAAAAATACTACAAAATTAATTATTTTATATTTTATATTTAAATACGTTTAAATAAAAAATATATTTTTAAAAAATCCAACAGTATTTATCTAAAAATATAAATATTATATAATATTAATAAATATATTTAAAAACACAACATAACAAAACAAAACATAAAACAACATAACAACATAACAAAACAAAACATAAAACAACATAAAGCATAAAACAAAACATTAGATAAAAAAACATAACAACATAAAACATAACATAAAAAAAACCATAACATAGAACATAAAATAATAAAACATAAAACATAAAACAAAACATAAGATACATTACAAAATATAACATAAAACATAACATATTTTGGAACTGACACAAGGTAGTATGTGATGTAATAATTACAAAATAGCCAAATATCAGCTGATTAAGCAGATATTTCAGTCTATTACTACTCTTGTTACACGCTTATTATGCGTTTCTAGTGTGATATAGTACCAACCCACGAGTGACACACAGCTGTAGTGGTGTGAGATACAGCGGTGGGCGTACGAAGAAGCTCCATCCGCACCCATTCACATCACAACCAGCTGATAATTACCAGAACAACGCTTATTGAAGACCTGCTCACCGCTTTTCATTATTAGCAACATCACACCGCATATGAGAGAGAGAGAGAGAGAGAGAGAGAGAGAGAGAGAGAGAGAGGGAGGTAGGCCTTTAGGAGCAGGAGGGGTCGTGGATGTGGTGCTGGTGGGGTAGGTGGAGGGGTGGGGAGGTGGGGGTACGAATAGAAAAAAAAAAGTTCCTCTGTCTCCAACCTGGTCTCCAAAGTCCTGAGGGAACTTCCACAGCACTGTCGGATCTGTAAGAAATTGACAGACAGCATTAATCAGCAACCACGCACCGTTCAGAACACATACATATTAATGAAGGGGGTGGGGGCAAGGGTGGTTTCTCCTATGTGTCGGCACACCGCGGCAACGAGCAGAGGCATGGAACGTTCTGCATATGCAAATGCCATCCGGTTAGATAGAGGCCTTTAGAAACAGACACAGAGACAATCCTCCACTACCTGCAGAAGCAGCAGATGTGTGGCGCTGCATTAATATTTCACACCTAAATTTGTTAAAGGAAAGCCTTTACTGCATCCGTTTAAAAATACAATGTTCACATTCAAAATATGAATTAATTTATTATTTATTTTTATAAATATTATATGTCATAGGCCAGGGGTGGACAACTCCGTCCCTCAAGAAATTTCAAATACGAATACATTAATAATAATAGTAATAATTATTATTATATATAAAACAAATAAAATAAATGATAATTTAAACAAATAAAAATGTCTAATATAAAATGAATGTAAATATATATATATGTAAAATTTTAAAGTATATTTTTATTAATTATTATTATTATTAATGTGTCAGAGCATGTGTTCTGCTGCTAACCAATGTTTTGGGAGTTAATAACTTAATATATGAACTCAGTACTATTACCTATTAAAGCAGTTTTTAATTTTTTTAACACATATTCATATTATTTTAGATTTTTGGTGAAATGCCATAATCTGACATAAATAAGTGTGTGCAGACTTGGAAACGCCTTGTGACACATAATAAGGCAGCACTCCAGACGCCTCTGCTATGAGTCACTCTAAAGAGATCAGCTTGGACCACAAAACAACAACTCAATGTCTGCTGAAGGTCAATGTGAGAACCCTGAAACAATGAGTTCGGTGCACACACACACACAGCGTGGCAAGGTACGTCTGATCTACAACCTCTATATTATGACTTATGACAAATGGGCCGAGAATTTTTTGGCGCAATTCGATATTGCAGACAAAAAAGTCCAATGTCTATTGTCAATAGTGTAGTGATGCATGAAGCCCAGCACACAGAAGACAATTTCAAATCAAGCAGGTTTCTGTTGGTCCACACGGCGAATCTGTGACCTACTTGAACCTATCTTAAACCATATGCGAAATTCCAGATTTTGTGGATTCCTATTGAAATAACTGGACTTGTTTCCTATGCAAACAGCTACAACTCTTCATCTAAGGTAGTATTCAGAGTATGACTGACCTTGCATCAAACACCGGGTTTGTTACAGGAAGTTCAAATATCCAGTCATAAAAAAGATAAATATGTTCTCAGAAGAGAACAGATTATCACACAGAACTTGTACAACCATGACACAGAACTAAAGGTTTGTTTCCATAATAAATTTAATGGGAGAAATCCAGTCATTTCAATAGGAATCTGCACGATTGGGAATTTTGTGTGAGGGTGAGACAGATTTCACTTGTGTTAAAGTTGCTCACATGAATTCATTGCTTTGACCAGCAGAAAGCTACTTGGTTTGAAAGTGACTTCTGTGTGAACAGTGCTTCATGCCTCACTACACTATATTGACAATAGACAACGGACCTTTTGTCGCAAATTTCACCAAAACTTCGCTGTTGTGACCTTTGGACTAAGCAGACTTAGAGCTAAGAAAGTTCACACTTTTCAGGTTTGGTTCGATTAAAATAAACTCTGGTTCGAGAGAGATTGCTGACTGCATCATCACATACCCTTCACCACACATAGAGATTGGCATGGGGTACTTTCCATAAGATCATCTCTCAATGCAAATCAAACCAGCTATTAGGCTAACTGAAATAAAACCATGCCAATCTCTAGGTATGGTGAAGGGTATGTGATGATGTGGGGCTATTTTAGTTCCAAAGGCCAAGGGAACTTTATCAGGATACATAGTATCCTGGATACATGCAATAACTGGCCTTTAAAAATAAAAATCTGCCTGCCTCTATGGGAATTTAACATAGGGGTGTCCTGACTTATGCCCCCTGTATTTTAAGGAAGAACATGTATTTATTTACGATACATTATTCATGCACAAAGAAAATTGGTGTCCTTAAAGGTTGGATTTTTCCTCATTCTTTTAATTAAGGCATTGAGATCAATTTCCAAAAGATGATTGTTTATTCCTCTTTTATGTCAACTTTAGCATTGGTGTGTTCACTTATGCTAAGCACTGTATGTGCGCATATACAACAAGCACATTTAGTCCAGCACACAGCACACAAATATCGTGCCGCCTCCGGCTGTCGACAAAACTATCGACTACACCTTTTCCACGACACGGTTCTGTTCTGGATTCCCGGCCTGTGTCCCTTCTCTAAGTGTTCGATAGCGATGCGCGGATCGCGGTTATATCCGCAGATGCTGCAGATAATCAGCGGCTCAGACGAGCCAAGTGATAAAGAAAATTACAAATTAATTGCGGGTGGGTCACGGGTCGATGAGATATAAATCATTAAAAGACTCGGAACTCGTAATTTCACGGTAAAGCTCAGCGAATGTATTTCTCTTCAGGGAAAAGCAATCAAGGAAACCATGCCTAGAGAACCTTCTAGTGGTCATTATATAAAACACAAAGGAAAACCCCTACATGAGATTGCTTTATAACTTAATAGCTTTAACTAAAGATACACACAAGCTTAACAAGCTTAGTAAGAGTGTTTCCAACAATGATGTAATGAAACGGTGATAATTTAAGTTTGAAAGGAGTAATGCCTGTGTTTAGGCTATTAAAGAAATGTAATTTTGCCAAAGAAGAAATTTTATTTTAAATAAATGTTCATTTAAAAGCAGCCTACTTCAGTGTGATATGTTACCATATCATCATGCTTAACACTGACAATTTGAATAATTGTAATGTGATGATCAGGTGCAGCTATCTAAATCAGAGAATATCATAGGTTTGAGCAGTCGGGTGGATGACTTATTCTTAGCAGCAAACTCAGGTGACATTAGAGCTGATCCGCACATCTCCAGCGCACGAGCCCTAAAGCCCCCTTTAAAGTTCAGGTATAAGTCAATGCACATACTTTTTCTTTGTTCAATTTGCACACTGAACATGGGTTGGAGCTCTTAATTTTGAACTCTCAAAGTGCACCAGATTAATACATTTATCTGTAAAATGTAATTAATAATAATAATTACCTTATTAGTAAAACACCTAATATATGTGCTTGTAAAAAGTGTCATCTTCAGCCATGATCAGGATTTTACCACCTCCATCTCGTTTTGAGCCAAGAAAAACCCTGTTTTGTATCTATAGGGTCCGTAAAAGAAGCAGTGAACCGAATTACCGAATTAAGTGTGACCACACTAGAGCCCTGCGCGGGACTGTTTTCTTCATCCCGCTCCCGCCCGCCCGCGCCCGCCGAATTTCTGACCATTACCGCCCGCTACTGCAACGTATGTCTTACACTCCCGCCCGCTCCTGCAATATGTATGTCCACTCCTGCCCGCACAACTCTGAGGATTTATTCCCGCACAATAATAGAGATGCATTGATTTTGTGTCTTCTCCCGTCCCGCAAGGAAAAAACACCTATTTGTATTGCTATTATTAAAGAGATTCATGGGGTTGTTTGTTTCGTTTCCCTGGCCTGCATGTATTCTGACGCACTGATCAGGAAGATGAATAGTAGCCTGGCTAGGCTATCGGGGACATCTAAAACGCTTAGGCTACCGCGAATTTTTTTTAGCCGCCCATTCCCGCCCGCAGCAAAGTTCAAACCGCCCGCTCCCGCGAGATTTGCGTTGGGTCCCGTGGGAGCCGGCGGGAATCAATCCCAATGCAGCCCTCTAGACCACACCCTGAAAGTAAAAGTATGTTTAAAGCAAAACTACAAAGCATGATAATAATAATAAAAAACTGCAGAACCACCAAGCAACCAACTAACACCTTATGAACAGCATAACAACACCCTAATAGTGTAGGTTTTTAGACAAACGGCAGCTAAAACACAATCACATAATAAATGACATCAATGAGTCAAGTTAAATATGGAGTATTAGCACGTTAGCCATTTCCTCTTTCTTGTCAGCATCAATTTAGAGAGTAACAATCTGAACTTCCCATCATATTTGAACCGAAACTCTTGCTTCTTCATTCTGATCAAATCCAGAGCAAAAGTGCTGATAATTCAGTTCTGCTGTGCTGGAAGTGATGTCAGATGAAGCATCTAGCAGAATGAACACTGTGATGATTTAGCATGTCGGGCATGTACCTAACTTCAAACCTGCTTTATCGAATGGATCTCTCCATTTTTCATAGCCGAACCCCTTCCTTTTTGTATCTCCAACCCTCTGTACGAATCCACCATAGTGGTTTCACTTCTCTCTGCAAAGGTAAATATGCCCGCATATTCTCCACCGGCGCTGACCAGAGTTCAGGGGGGGGGGGGGGGGGGGGGGCGGGCTGGGGGGGGGGGTGAAAATACTGACAAAGGTGCATTACATAATCCCATTGTGAGATTTCACGGACCTTGTCTTATAATATTTTTACAAAGACTGAATTTCCTTCTCCCCAGGGATCTGAAGCCCAACTCCTCCATCTGATCTGGCAGAGTCAGGTCAATTTTATGCTGATTTTATGGGTGAGAGGATGGGAACCACTGCCAGGGAGAGAAAGAGGAACACAAGTGAGAGGAGAGAGAGAGGGAGAAGGAAAGAGACAAGAATGAAGAGATGCGTCAGAGGGACAGAGAGAAAATGATGGGTAGCTGACAATAACATGTTTAAGATTTTAGGTTAAAATTTCAATGAATCTGAAAGTGTATATTTTTAAATGCACCTTTTTCTAAATATTTTCAAATTCTAATTTTTTTTTTTTTTCAATTTCCAACTATTGTCATAATTCAATATAAGTTTAATGACATCACAATATCTTACCTAGTTTGGGGTTGGAACTCTTCTTTTTTTAAAGAAATGAATATCTTTATTTAGAAAGGATGCATCAAAAGTGGCAATAAAGATATTATGTTACAAAAAAATGTACAAAAAGTTATTTTAAACTTTTTATTCTAAGAATCCGGAAAAAAAATTCCACAAAAATATTAAGCAGCACTGTTTTTAACATTGATAATAAATATTTCTTGAGCAGCAAATCAGTATATTAGAATGACATTTTAATTTCTATTCAAACAGAAAAAGGTTATTTGAAATAGCAACTTTATTTCAAAATATTACTGTTTTTACTGTATTTTTATCAAATGCCTTGGCGAGCATAAGAGTCTTCTTTCCAAAAAACTTTTAAAAATCTTACCAACCCCCTTTGAAAGGTAGAAAAGAATGCCATGTTGTCATAAAATGCATGTGCAAGAAAATTACGTTGAAACAATTTTAGATGTCACAGTGCAGGACACTGCTGTCAATGCGCTCACATCAACTACTTTGATATAGAGAGGGAAAAGACAATAAAAAGGGTAATAAACAAGAAAAGATTGAACAACAAAAATGGAGGCAAGAGAAAGCGATAGGTGAGAGGGAGGGGTAACAGAGGGGGCATTGCCCTCCAACCACGCACCTTCTGTGCTGCATATCCTGGAGGCTCCCGTGTTCTAACGCATTCAAAAATACCTTGAGACACATGCTTATTCATACACAGAGGCAAAAGGACTTGCAAATCTCTATCCCTGTGGGATTTTCGCACGACGGGGGGGGGGGGCTCACATGAAAAGCCCCAAAAATTCAGATGAGCTCTTTTATTATTAACGCCCGCTCTGTCCCTTCAACAAGCCAGATCCGGCTTCAAATCTGAGCAATGCAATCAAATATTTGCCCAAACACTTATCTAGTAAGAGTATTCAAAGCGGAGATCTAAACGTTTTGTCATTTTTTAAAGAAAGACAAAAGTATCTGACGTGCTCAGGTAACGCTAATTCCCATTGGCGCTGAAAAAAAAGATGCGTTTTCTGTTCAAACATGAGCATGTTCAACAATTAACCTCCCAAATGCACTTCGGCAAAGGTGCCGCTTTCATTTATTTGAGTCTTTAAATGTGCCACAGTCAGATAAAAATCTGTGTATGGAGGAAAAATGCAAGCAAAAATGACTAATAAAAATGGCAAAAAAACTAAAAACGTTAAATATAAAAAATTAAGGCTACTTAAAAATATTAATAAATACTATAATAGTATATAATGGGTTGGTATCTTTTTACTCAACTTATATGTTTGTATATAAGAATATTTTGCAATAAATTTGAATAACAATCTTTACATTGAAAGTTCTGTATTGAGCCATCGTATTGAAAATATTGCAGTAATGCTGAAAAAAGATGGCATCATCTGTTCAAATATGAGCTTGTTTAACAATAAACCTCCCAAACGCACTTTGGCGAAAGTGCCGCCACCATGCATGTAAAAATGACCGATTGGGTGACCAACTGTCTGTTTTTTTAGGGGGGGGGGGGGGGGGACGGTACACTGGGGAATGTAGAGAGATGAAGGCCCCTGTCTGTGGGTGAAAAGCTGTCAAAGGGAGCCCGGCTCCTTGCCTCCGCAGCCTCCTGCTGCCATATTGTGAGTGTGTTTGCGCGGGGCGGGCAGACACAAAGGGATTAATGGGTTAAGGCTGAAAGTTGAAGGTTAGGAGGGTAAACCCAACCCCTGCTGCTGAGGCAGGGAGAGAAATGTCACCGTGACAGACCTGGGGCTGCTTAATCCCCCTCTCGCCCCTCTCGCTCCCCAACGGCCTCCCCTCCTGGGCTTGACACACTGAGGCCGCTCCTGTTCCCAGCAGGTCTGCGAACCGCCCCGAGCCAGTGGGCACACAGAGACACGGAAACAGACAGACACCCACCCACGCACAGGAAGAGGAGTAGACCAACTTGACTTTCAACTAGGGATGGGTAGTGTATAATGTACAGTAGGAGAACAGTGTTAGTCGGTAGAGATATTTGCATGTGAGAGAAGTGAAGAAACAAGTGGTAATGTGAAAACGCAGAGCCGGATGTGTCCGAAATAAGTCAAGATGAGCATATATAGTCAAATATAATTCAACTGATGTGCGGCCACAGGTGTGTGTATGCAGAGTGCAACAGTCAGGTTCTGAAAGTAAATATCCCATTCACTTTTTCCATAGAGAAATTGATTTCTAATGATTCTCGATAAACCCTTCAAGAATTCCAGGTGATGAACCACACTACCCATAATCCCAAGAAGATCCACCAATCAGGGGATCATAGCAAACCTACTCCCATGAAGATTTGTGAATGACGTAATCCAATGTTAACTGAAACTATTAAAAATTGGCTTTGGTAATTGAAATAAAGCTGATTTAAAATAAAATATAAATATTAGATAAAAAATTATATTTAAAAAATGAGTAAATATAAATAAAAAATCAGTTTAATTTTTGTTAAATAAAACTGCTAAAGCTAAATAGAAAAAGAACAAAAGCACTAAAACTTAAAAAAAAATTATGTTGTCACACCACAGAATATGCGATGTGAAGTATATGGATCGTAGTTGATCTGTGATCCGTACAGTCCATCTTACCCCAGGTCAGAACGAATGTGATTCGCGGAATTATTGCAAAGTTTAACCATCATAGAATGAAAGTTTATCAATTGCATGCGCTTTTAAGTCCTGTCAGTTTAAACATCAAGCGCAAAAGAACTCGCAAGCTGTTTTCTGTGCGGCCACACAGTTCTCTTTCTCTTCTTTTTGAGCTTGGACACGTGCAAGCAAAATTAAGTCAAAATGCCCGTCTCGGCGAGTATCCTCTTGAGAAAGAAAACGGATGTGTATCATTATATTGGATCCGTACATTCATCTTAAAGTGACAGCAGCCTAATATACCCGCAGATGTTTGTGTCTCCAATGTTAATGTAGCTTTGTAAGCTTTAACAAAGATAAATTGTATTAATTAATTATATTAATTATATTTAATTTATACAGTGAAGAATATGCAGTGTTATTTTGTTATTTAATTATTCAACTTCTGTACCTGAATAATGTTAGATTTAGGCCTACCTGAAAAACAAAGCACTGCTTATTTCATTTGTATCTTTGTTCTATTGTATTTTTGTATTTATCTATGCTTGTAATTTATTTTCTATGCATATGCACTCTCCTATAAAATCACCCCAATCATTCTAGAATGATTAATTTGTTACAAGCAGAGCTATTCAAATCATCTGGTGAAATTGTTTTCATATCGCAATATTTATCGCAGGAAAACTAAATATTGCAACGCCGGGTTGTTTTCCAATATCGCACAGCCCTATTTAAAATAAAAATAACGTTAGAGGTGAAAATTTCTTGAGATTGTGGTCATAAAATCCTAGCCAGGTTTCAACCTAGGAGTTACATCTCAAAGCTGTCCAGACAGACATTTAAATAAATCGAATACATATGTAACTCTAATGAGGCTTTTAAACAAAAGCTTCAACAGTTGTCCAGGTTAATTTGCGATTTATCAACCTGAAATAAACTTGTAACGATTGGGGAAATCCATCATTACGCTTAGCCTCAGCATTTCCAATCTGACGTAACATGCCAAGGTGGTGGCAGCTCAATGTATTGCCATCACTGTTTTCATCTCACCACCA
This sequence comes from Tiaroga cobitis, assembly GCA_030578255.1. Lineage (NCBI taxonomy): Eukaryota > Metazoa > Chordata > Actinopteri > Cypriniformes > Leuciscidae > Tiaroga > Tiaroga cobitis. Next base: position 16,544,981 of record CM060612.1, on the reverse strand, counting down.
CTGAAAACACCTTAAAAAAAATCTAAAAACCCATCGGCTAGGAAAACATCTCGCCCGCTCGCATCAGACCTGGCAAGTAATTTGACTGCGGAGCGAACGCCGGCTAATGGGTGAGAATTGAATTGAAATCACCTCGGAGGAGCGAGCTATTTTTCTTTTTTTGCTTTCGCACCCAATGTGAAGCCGGCCGTGGGTGATGGCAGGCTTGGGAGGGCCCTTCCAGAGATTCCCCTTGGGCTTCGTACACGTCTAACCTTCGACAGGACCGCCGCTGCGTGGCAACACGCCGCCGCCCCGAGCGCAGACAGTGCGGGTCAGTCGCAAATCAATGTTTTGACGTCCCGGGAATGCTTGTCTTTAAAAGTCGATACACGCCGCTTTGATAGAGCCGAGGCCGGGGGGAAGAAGGTTAATAGGTGAGTGGTGGAAAGAGCTCACAGCTGACACCACTTTTTACCACCTCTGTCTATCTATCTGCGAACGAGATGGGTGTAAAGCCAATAGGCCGGAATACATGCCGAGCTGATTGAGTTGCCAAGCTGTCTTCGTACCCTGATGGAAAACCTCAATGTACCTTAATGGCTCATTGGGATCGACTTGTGTTTAATACACTGTGTCAACAAGTTCTGTGAATATGTGAGGTGTCATTATCATAGTACTAAGTATTATCAAAGTAGAGACCAAACTGTGGAGCCCGCAGGGCAAAGGAGGCTGTCTGTCGAATTTCTAAATATAACGCTATGTCCTAGCCAGTGAGCGTCAGTGGCGTCCAAAACACTCCATATAACTGATTATCACATCAAATATGGCTCTTATTGTGGCACATATTTGTGCTTGAAGTGTGGACAGAAAAATTACTTATCGTTGGAAGACGCCTAGTTAGGACAGAACAATCAGATGACATAATTTCAGCACCCTGGCAAAGTAGACAAAAGCTACAAGACAAGCTACAGGACATTTTGTCCGCATGACTGAATATTAAACATCTGATTGGCAGTGAATGTGTTGGACATCAAAACATTTGTGTTTTCAGTGTGGAGAGGCAAATTGCTTGTTAATGTGATGATCATATGACGTCAATATGAGCACTCTGGCAATGTAAACCAAGGCTGTAAATCTTTATTACATATCATTGTCCACTTATGTTTTTATACGTATTTATAGTCTTAAAGGGGAAATGAAGCAGTCAATCAAGTTTATATGATTTACAAGATGGATTTCCATTATAATCAACAATTATATAAGAAACATGACAAATGTAAACATATAAAAGAAAAAAGAAACACCGTTATATCTTTCACGGCAAGGGCGCCACCATTGTGCAGTATTATAACCGGTGACGTCACGGGGTTGGTTGGCTTTAAAGGCTCTGGGCTGAGTTCAGTAAAACGCAGTGAAAGACATAAAGCTTAACATTAAACTACGCATAAAAAGCGTTCATCTGCTATCGTACTATCATTTCAAACCTCTCATACATGTTTGCATCACACTGGCTCGTTAACAAAATGCATGTTATTATTTTTGATAGTGTTACACATTTCTTACAGATAATCACGATGATCATTGCGTTTGTCTTACCGAATGTGGTATCTTCCTGTAAGCAATTACATTTCTTCTATAAGCTTTTTTTTATTATTAATGCCAACAGTAAAATGTTGCCAGATACTACTACGAAAAACAAGCAAAAGTTAAATATAAAAAAATAATCCGAAATAAGCTCAAAGCTTGTGTTTTGGTAATAAGATTAATATATCACAAACCCTAACATGCAACTTTCCACTTAAATAACTTCCTATAGTGTGACATTAAATCAGAAAAACAAGTCCAGAAGACTAACTTACTGCACTGACACCTTTCCATAAGGTAAATCAGGCAACACGGAGGCTGCATCCGCGCCATCACAACGCACTCTCAAGATCCGTTCACTGCGCTAGCTTCTCGCAGCAAAATGAATTGCAAACACTCATATGAGGTGGTTTAAACCTTTATTTTACCGTCTATGGTTAAAACGGCTAATTAATCATTCAGAGAGCTTGAAATTTTATTTTTGAATGTAAAAAAATGACAGAGGTCCGGACCTCGGTGACCTCATAGCTGGCTACAGCCATGTCCACCACCGGCTGTTCGACATAGCGAAGTACCACTGCTCGGTTCCCACGCCGTATCGACTCAAATGCATAAGCAATGGGACACGACTCAACAGGTCTTTCATGTTCGTCTTCCACCATTTAAAATCAAGTGCGTATTGAGTCCGGTTGTCTCTGGTCCGGTCCAGTAACGCTTCACTCTCTTCACTCACCAACGGAACCAACTAACCCCGTTACGTAAGCTGTGACGTCACTCCAAAATGGCGACTCGTAAGCTAGATAGCTAGCTAGAAATTACGAAATTATTTTGGTCATATTGTGCAGTACAATATTGGTTTTAACAACTTTTTAAAATATTTTTTTTTGACAAGGTGATTTTTCTAATATATGTACGGTAGCTACTACCAGTGCCAAAACATGGACGTTTCATTTCCCTTTTAACCCTTTATGACCTGCCATAGAACAATTCCACCAGAGTATATCTTTGTATTTTTACATGCTGTGCTGTCATTCTTTGGAGCATTTTCATATGCCATACATCAAAATAATCCTTACTCTCCCAATTTGAAGGCTATGTTTGTAATAAATCAATAGTAACTAGATAAATATCTCAAAAGTGCAATAAACAAAAAGAAAAACCATTTTTTAAAAAAAATTCTACATATTTTATTCGATACAAAAAATGGATAAATGTCAACCTCAAACTTGTCAATGTGAATAACGTGCATAAAACAATTTAAAACTATACAGAATTGATTTGAACTGTTTACATAAATTAGTTTTTAAGATACACTCATTTTTACACTCATTCAAAGGGGGGGGGGGGGGGGGGGGGGGGAATGCCATGTAAAATATTCAATTACATTTGTGGTCAAACAGATAACATTTTGCTTTTGAATATTGATTGAACATTGAATTGGTTAAAATATAAAATAAATAGACCCTGTCAGAACAATTCATAATAAAATAAATATAAAATAAATAAATAAACTGTACTTTATCAGCCCTTCTTAATGATAAGAAGGAACATATAGCAAATGGGAGTCAAACGGGAGTCAAACGCATGGTCAAATGACGCGGCTTGTGACGTCACAACATGCGACACACCCTGGGGTCATAGTGCACAGAACGTGATACGTGAATGAGCCATCGGAAGACGTAACTATTAATCGCAGATCTACAGAACATGTGTTCAAAGACGTGCAATGCATTTTTGTGTTTTTTTTTTGTAAACGCAAATTACGCAATTTGTACAGACTCAGATTAGAGGGTGAAAACAACGCAACATGAGCATGGAGGCTTGATCTGAACATGTTACATGTTACATCTCTGGTTTTGTATGCAAAAAGAATGATTGAGCTAGCCATTTGGTTTCAGTTTCTGTAGGCTCTTAAACAGACACACGCAAACGGGAGCGCCGGCGCTCCCGTCGGTCTTAGAGGGTTAAAGGGATAGTCCATCCAGGAATTAATATTCTGTCATCATTTACTTACCCTCGTGTCATTCCAAACCCGTATGACTTTCTTTCTTCTGCACAAAACAAAGTATTGTGAAGAACGTTTAGACTGTTTTTGGCCATTCAATGCAAACCAATGGGGTCCAAAACAACAACATTGGACAGACTAAATGTCTACAAGTTTGGTACACCATGAGGTTGAGTAAATGACAATTTTATTTTTGGGTGAGCTGTCCCCTTTAACACAATGGATTAACTCACAGCAACAGCTGCATGTTGTAAAAAGGTTCCAATATATTTACAGTTAATTCTCTTCTGAACCAGACCAATGCGTGCAAACCCATTGAAAAACCAGCGGTTTCTGTTTTCATCCAGAGATGAAGGACTACGTGTTGCCTGTCTGCCTTTCCTCTTTGTACCCTTCCTCCATGCCTCCTCCTCCTCATGTCTTATTCTTGGCCAAAGGTTAAAATGCTGAACTCGCAACCTCCTTGGCAAAACCTTTTCTTCTTCCGTTCCTTTTTTCGCTCATCTATAAAAGATTTATTTCACAGTATGTAGAGGTCTGGATTAACCCACTCCATGCCCCAGAACAAAGCCATTGTCTTTGTGCCCGAACAGGTCTGTGTAAAGAGGAAGCACCAGCTCCTCGACGTCCACAATAATACCATTGTGCCTGGCATGCTGGAAGGGTCCTGGTTGTCTTTGGAGGCTCGTCTAGACTTTGAGCCAGCTACTCAAGGAACTGGTAGAAAATCCCATCAAGCAGTGGAGTGAACGTTAACTAAGGTAACCCGCTGTGAACCTGATGAAGATGTCAACCGAACATATGGCAAAAAAAAATTCTTTTGTTGGTACAAGGAGCTTTTTTCTTCCCCTCCAGAATGAAGGGGAGTGGAAAGGGGAGGGAGGGCAGTGTTTGGAAGCCAAAAGCAAGGAATAACTGTGGTCATCAGTTTACTTCTGGATCAGTAACTTTATTCTAGCTTCGAGCAGCTCTGCCCCCAGATCTCACAATTAAAAGGGTAAGCAGATTAGCAGGCATCTTTCAAGCTTGAATAGAAAGAAAACACTCAGTCGTTTTAAAATGTTTTTTTCCCCCTCACTCTTTTTTTTGCAAGCCACAAATAGCATTACATTTCATGCCACTTTAGCTGGCAAGAGCCTTAAAAAAGGATATACTTTACTGCAATGATATGCTTCTTAAAGTATCACACTGATCATTGACTGAATGTGAAAAGAGAAACCCAATAGTTCACATGTACCCTGGAAGTTCATGGCGTGCATCTGTCAAGATTACAGATTATTGAATTTGCAGCGATATGCTAACAAGGTAGACATATTCACTTTTAACTAGTTGCATATTACTAGCATATTGGCTGTTTATCAGTACTTACAAAACACATATTAATGCCTTATTCTGCATGACCAAATTCTACATCCCTAAACCCTACCCCATTCATAAGCATATCCACTACAACAACTAGACCTACCTTACTCATTGTCAAATAAGCAGTATTATACATATGGTGAGATATGTATATATAAAATATATATAAATCAGCCTGTATTTCTGTCCCAATTTCTTATGACATTTTAAGATGGTTCGGTTAAACCCTCGAGCATTGCGTCTTTTTGTTGCTAACAACATTTTGCTCATTTTTCACCAAATGCTCCTCCAAATTTGGAGAAATGCCATTATCTCCTCCTCTGTGTCATAGTGTGTCATTAGCTTTTAATAATCACCTGTGACACCCAAAAATGCAATCACGCTAATGTCAAAGTGAACCTGAAGCAAGTTGCATTTGTAAGTCATATATGAAACCAGTGATTTTGTGGCATTTGTGCAGCATAAAATTTGAATGGGCATATGTTTGGGTTTAATTAATCTTAAATAATAGTGACAGGCCTTGTAAAAGATAACGATACTAATCAACAACTACAAAATAAAGGTGAATTTGATACATTTCAGTAACTGGCATGGTGTAATACACTAATCCAGGCAACAATATGGGAATGGGCTTTCCAACAAACATCAAACGCTGATTATTCCCGTGTTTTATCTCAATGTGTGACAATTTGTCAAACGTCTGTGTGGATTCATTTGCATATTTTACATACACTTATAGATTTCAGAAAACAGCTAGGAAACAGCAGAGAGAAGGAGAGGGAGGAAGAAAAAAATCTTGAAGCTAGTTGGGGTGCAACCCAATTTCACAGCTTCATGATTGAGTGGAGCAGCATATGGATGTCGGCTATGTGACAGTCCCGGCATATCACTGTATATTAGCGCAGTCTGTCACAATACATGTCCAATTGCGAGAATGTTTATCAACTGTCTTCATGTGAACGATTTTTTTTTTTTTTGCATACCATTTGGTTGGGCTCATAGCTAGCATGCATCGTCGGGAAAGAAAGCCAGCGTACCACAAAGAGAATAAACAACATTCAAACAATCTGCCTCGCAAATCACACCTTAACTCCTGACTCAAGGGTAATTTATATGCACAGTACAGACAACGGGAGGGAGGCTGTTATGGAGGTATTGCCAAGCTCGCTAATCACATCAGTCATCAAACTGCCTTATCTCAAGCTAGGCTACATCTCATGGACATTAAAATGTCTTTACCTCTTAAAGGGGGGCAGCCGCGACTCCGGTTTGGGTGCGCGAGAAGAAAAGCTGGAAAGGGGCTGCAGCAGGTAATCACAAGTTGCAAACCATATGCTCGCACCATCTGCCTCACACATAACACATACACGCATCTAAAAATGGGCTAGCTTGCAGGAAAAACTCAATTATCTATTAAAAGCATATGACAATTAGGCATTGGACAGAGAAGGTGCTTTTATACGCATCATACACTTTTATATCACCTATGCCTTCAGGCCACCTCTGGGATCAAGACTCTTCTAAAAACACAGAAACATGACAGTTTTTCTAAACTCTGATCTATCATTGAAATCATGATGTGATTCATCTTGGGGAAATAACTATTTTACCCAATTAAAATATTGTGAGCATTACTGAATTGAACGTGATGAGACCAAAAAAAGACAGGGTACCAAGAAAAGGCAAGCCAACAATTCTCAATTTGTCAGATTCATAAGCAAATGACTCTTATGATCGATTCTTTTAATGAATCATTCTAAGTTACCAGTCATTCAGTCAGTCAGTGATGATGAATACTTCGCTGAATTAATGGATTCCTGACACATCTGACTCACTCACTAAACTTACTTACAGTGGTGTTGAAATTGAATAAAATTTCGTGTATTTACAGTAAGATTCATGGAACTTAAATCTGGATTATTACTGACTGTTCATATGACAACATGTAGTAAAAGACATATTCACCTGTGCAGGAGAATCAACATGTGTCTTTGCATGTAAAGGAGGGTATAGACTTAAATATATAAAAGAAAAAACAATTCAGACACAATTCAGCATGCAAATGTGAGTAAGTGTGGTAAGATTTTGAATGCCAAGTGAGATTTTTACACGTAAATGTTTTGAAAATGTATGAAATTTAAAAAAAAAAAATCTGTGAGTTCCACTTACAACATTAGCCACAAATTGGTGTGATATACACAAAAGTTTAAGGTCAGTCATTTTCTTTTTTTAAGGAAATTAATACTTTTATTTACCAAAGATGCAAAAACTGATCCACAGTGACAGTCAAAACATGTATAATATTACAAAAGATTAGCACTTTTTTTACTTAATTTATGATAATAATAAAAAAATGTTTCTTGTGACACTGAAGACTGGAGTAATGACTGCTGTAATAAATGACATTTTAACATATATATATATACAAATATATAACAGAAAACAGTTACTTAAACAGTAAATGTAATAATGTTTAACAATATTAATGTTTTGCTGTATTTTTGATTCAATAAATGCATCTTTAATGAGCATAAGATACTTCTTCTAAAAACATTTTTTTTAAATCGTACCGACCCCAAACTTTTGAACGGTAGTGTAGGATTTAAAAGCATTTCTCACAGGAAAAAATGAATGGTTTGAGAGTGTTATGACTTGGAGTGGGGTAGACGAGAGAGGCGTGCTCACATACTTAACTAAATACTGTATGCTAATTCCATATGACACTTTCTGATGCAGAGAAGGAGACGAGGACCAATCGAGTGAGAGAACACGGTTCCATGTGTGACAACAAAGACCTCATGGATGAGTCACATGATATTCAATGACAAATAGCACAGCAAAGCCCTCACAAAGACAAGCGAGGGGACTGACCTACATTCAGTGGTGAAAAGTGGGCTGGAGCCCAAAAAGAGGCCAGCACTGTGACACAAAACTCAAAAAATTGCCACAAGTCACTCTGCACATGAACATTTTTAGCCGAGATAGGCCTATATTGTAATGTATGAAAAATGAGATTCGAGCTAATGTAGCAAGTCTAGCCTGCTCTTAAGGTTACTGGGAAACTTTTCGATATCTTTGAGGATAATCATTAAACTGTTCACCGACAAAAGTAAGAGTTTTTAGTGGGGGAAAAATTCCAATCTTTATTTAAAAAAAAAAAAAAAAAAAAAAAAATTGAAGTAAATGTTTAAAGCGGCCATGGCATGAGAACTCAAATTTACCTTGATCTTTTGAAATATGATGTCTGTACCATACACATGCTCCACGTGCTGGAGTCTGACGACAAGAGAAAAGAACGTTTGCTTTGACACGTCCAGTTTAAACAGCTCATTGGCATCTCTGTAGTCTGTACAGACTTCAGAAGAATCCCAGCGGCGGAAACAAGTGGAGAGTTTATTTTAATGGCGTCCCGGATTGCATCGGAGGAATATGTTTGATTGGAGCATTTGTTTTTGTAAACGAGGCACTGTGTAATAGTAGTTCGCATAGAGACTTTGGTTGAAAGATTAAGCTGTTTTGTAAATGTTTTCATAATACTTTGTCTGTAAATGACGGTTTTATATGGATAACATTTTCAAATCACGTGCAATAGCGATCACGTGCATAGCAATAGCGTATGATTATAAAGACATTTGGTTCAAAGCTACACAAGAGAAGCCTACAGAAGAACCTGTGCAACTTTTTAATGTGTCTTTGTTCAGAGCTGGCCTTATAAGCATTTGTTGAAGTGAAGGCAAGCTTTCTCTCTAAGTTCAGGCTCAAGTATTGAAATGACACAACGCAATAATCTAAATCAGTGGGATTAATTATTTACCACATCCTCACTTTCGATGTCATTACACAACTCCAAAATAGATCTGCCAAGAAGTCTTTCCATGTTCTTGCAGACTGATTTGCGACGGTGCACTTAAACGAGGAAGTCTGGAGAGCCGTGACGAGCCCTGCGGTAACTGCCTCTCAGATTACACCGATCAGCAGATTCGTCCTGCTGCCGTGCACACGCAAAAACATCGGTCCTCACACAGCAGAACACGTCCCGTGTAGCCTAAGAGGGAGGGTGTGTGTGGGGTCAAACCACCTGAGAAAAAACAGGCCGACTCCTGCAGGGCCTGACTGTTCCCGTCACATCTGCTGATCTTCACTCGCCAGCACCGGACACTACATTACCGGCCTTGCCATCCAACTATAGTAAAGAAGCTAAAGCAAAACAAAAACTACTTGCCATCCACCTATAGTAAAGAAGCTAAAGCAAAACCAAACCTACTTGGGTGTCAATCAAAATCATTTGAAATAAAAAAAAAGTATTTGAGAAGGTTCTCGAAGTGTGCGCCACTTTTGCGGCAACACGTAGGAGTTTAGGAACAGGTGACTGCAGAACAATCCAGCGCTGGTGAATTTGGCAAAACTTCCATCGTAATCATAAATTCATATATTCACAGCCCCAGTGGAACGGCTTCAGACTGTTCACAACTAACGAGACTCTTCAGCACGGCAAGGAAAAAAAAAGCACAGAGAGTTTCATGAAGTGAAAATCCATAACTTGCAGAACTGGAGGTCAATCTGAATTCAGTTCTAAGCAGGGGTGTGTGGGATAACTTATTCCGTGGCTTCAAACTAAAGCTTTTTTCCATCATTAAGCTGTATTTTTCGGGTGATGCTGGCAAAGGGGATCCGGGGAGACTTGATGAAGTTGCACAAGTATAATGAGGGCAGATCAAACCGAATTGAATCTGCATGACTATAAAGGAAAAGAAAATCATGCGCAAACTACCCCTGTAGCCGTTATGAGTAATGACCAATCAACACCATCTTAGGCACAGCAGCATTGTTAGTCTGACAGCGGAGCCCCACCAAAGTGTTAGCTGGCGCTAAACCCTAGACACAGCTGAGCCCCAATCAGGTTATTTAACTAGGTGAGGGTCAAATGGCAAAAAAAGACCCTTGGCTCACAGACCTGTCAAAAGCTGCTGTGTGAAATTTGAGGCAGGAGAATAATAGTGCTAGGACACATTTAAAAAGGTAAAGGTACATCTGCAGGTACATTTTAAAAATATTTATTTAGATGACTCAAACTTCACGTGGAAAAGTCAAACTGGTTAATCTTGTAGCCTGCAAATGTAACTTGATCTCTAAAGAAAAAGTCAAAATTGCTGAAGTTTCTGTAGAGGGTAGCCCATGTGCAAAATTTTAGATCACATATATTCCTATTAAAATGACTGGATTTCGCCCACAAAAATATGCTGAACAACAGTAAATGTGACCGTACCATAACTTTTTGTAGCTAAGTGATCTAACATAAATTTAAGAATCCCATATTTACATACCAGAATATCCAAGAGACTTAAAGGGTTAGTTCACCCAAAAATGAAAATTAAGTAATTAATTACTCACCCCCATGCTGTACCAACCCCGTAAGGCCTTCGTTCGTCTTCGGAACACAAATGAAGATGTTTATGATTAAATCTGAGGTTGATCACTCCTCCATAGGCTCCCTAAGGGATTGAATCCTGAGAAACATTTTCTTCATTGACTTTCTGGGCCGTCAAGTTTCAATCCCTTATGTAGCCTATGGAGGAGTGATCCAGCTGTCACATTTAATCAAAAATATCTTCATTTGTGTTCCGAAGACGAACGAAGGTCTTACGGGGTTGGTACAGCATGGGGGTGAGTAATTAATGACTTAATTTTCATTTTTGGGTGAACTAACCCTTTAAAGGTGGACTCTTTATATTTGGCCACCCACCCCGCATCATCTAGGTGACTTCTCCACAAGCAAGCACCACTCACATTTTCTACAGAAAAAATAAATAACTTTACAGCACTATGTCTACCACCTAGTCAAACTGGTCCTTAACACCATTGAAAAAGTGGCCTGTGCGAAAGAGAAATAAAGCTGTTGGTCATCGCTGGAAAATCACTTTGCTAATTGCAGCACAAGTGTAGTTGTAAATTTCAGGTCTATTGTTTTTATTGCTTTATTATTGGGTGCAATCTGGAAGAAAAGAAGAGGCAAGACAGGTAGCATCTGTCTCCACCTACTGCCTTGGCACAGTCAGCATCATCTGCTGGCTTTGGCACAGGGCATGAAAAACATCAATGCGGCTCACTAGTGCCAAGCACAAGCATGGCAGTCATGCTTAATCCAATCTGGCAAAGTATTCATCTTCTAATGTTAGCTAAAATAAGTCACCTACTCTGCAGTCTCTGGGCCTGTCAACCCCAGACCCATGCTGGAGAAGAAAACAATGGCATTGCCTTTAAAACCATTTGTTTCTGAATGTAAACTATTTTATTTATCTTGATGAGCAAAGCAACATATTTTCAAATTCGTCTTTGGTGAGTTGACTCACAGGGCAAGCTCACACTACAGGACTGTATGACTACCTGAATTGCTGTGGTGTTTACACTACACAACAGAGGTTTCTTGTCATCTGTCTTCGTCTTGTCATAGTTAACGACGACGAGTTGACGAGATTAAGCTACAATACATCTGTGACCTACAGTGAAAAAATGTTCTCTCACATAAATTTCATTTATACCATCTGCACTGTGATTGGCTGGATTAGTCCCACCTTGTCATTGTACAAACTACAAGATCATGTGGCGGTAATATCAAACAGGTTTTTTAGATATTGCAGAGCCTGTGACTGCTTGAGACAGGCTCAGATCACGTCCCTGGCCTGCTCATACTTTAACAAGCATTGGCGACCGCAACGAGCACCGATTTGGCCACGATCCAGGGGTTTTGTCGCAGACCTTGGACAGCAAAATCCAGCCAAAAGTTGTGTTGTGTGAGCTTAAAGAAGCTCTGCATAATTAGGCTGTTCTGAGTGTCTAATGCCAAATTCAGACTACACAATATCTTTTGTCAGTTATGATAGTCACTGTGTCAGATTATGCGGTTAACTTAAATTCGTGTCATGCCGTGGACAAGAAACACGTCAGACTACACGTTGCTTTCCAACCAATCATCGCTTGCCGTCTTTAATGCCATGTGTGATGTCATCGAGAAGGCGGGTACTAGCAACTGACTTCCAGAAACAAGAGCGTAAACAAACAATGGCTACCGAAGCAACGTGTTAGATTAATGCTAATTCCAGTAAGCGCCATCGTTCGCCAGCATTTATATTTTTTCACTCTGTCGTGGTCGTTCCTCAAAAAAACATCATAAACTTTGCCATACCTCCATTGCATAATTCCACCAAACAGCACCAATAAAATCATCTCTCTTTCGTTTTGGCATGTTTGAAAGCTGTGTACGGAAGAGCTTCTGTGCTCCTATTGTTCAACATCGTAGATGTGGCGGAACCAGTCGTGAAGTAACAAACAAAAATTAAACATGCTAGTTTTTCTGGGATGTCATGAAGCATTGCAGAAGCAGCGTTGGTTGTGATTCACTATGACACAGTATACGAGATAAAATGATAGATTCTTTGTCCTGACACCCATTTACGAATTCACCCTTATTCACCCTATGTCAAACGAATTATGCCAAAATCAGGCTGATATTGTGTAGTCTGACCTCGGCATTAGTGGTTTTCACATACACTACCTTTCATAAGTTTGGGGGCAGTGAGATTAATTGACAATGTTTTAGTTATTATTCAGCAAGGATGCATTAAATTGATCAAAAGTAATAGTAAAAGACATTTACAATGTTATAAAAATATTATATTTCAAATAAATGCTGTTCTGGTAAACTTTCTATTCATCAAAAATCCTGAAATACAACAACAATGCTTCTACAAAAATATGAAGTTGCACAACTGTTGATAACTCAACATTGATAATAATAAGAAATATTTTTAAGCAGCAAATCAGAATGATTTCTGAAGGACCATGTGACACTGAAGACTGGAGTAATGATACTGAACATTCAGGTTTGCCATCACATGCATTACATTTACATTTTTAAATTGTAATAATATTTCACAATATTACTGTTTTTACTGTATTTTGATCAAATAAAGTGTGAGCATTAGAGACTTCTTTCAAAAACAAAAAAATCTTACCACCGCCAAACTTGAGTAAGATACTTTTTCTTTTAAAAAACAACTGTTAGACAATGTGCAAAAGACGAACAGAATTAGAAACACATTTCAAAGTATATTTAAACTTCACACATCATCTTCAGACACACCGGTCAAGACAAGACGCAATGCAGAGGTTCAGCGTACTGTTGTAGTAGCGGTGCTTAAAAGGAAATTGAACTTTAAAAGGCGAAGGTTTCAATGTACACACGTGTGAAGCTATTAAAACACCACCAACAAAAATCATATGGCTGACTAATTATTTTCAAGCATTTGAAAAAAACTAGCAGGATAACGTGACATGTTCTGAAACTAAGATGCATCACTACTAGAAAATGCACTCAAGAGTAAACTTGTGTGGACAAAGAGGGAAACGAAAGATGACAGAAAAGCAAAGGGTGGTTTCCTCTAATCTGGTATCTAGTAATAAACTCAACAACACAAACTGAACACAAACAAACATCTCGCCAGTGGTTCCTGTAACTCAAAGTAAAGCAAGACCACAAGATCATTGGTTGGATTCCCAAGAAATGCACACCGTAAATGCAATGTATCTCACTTTGGATAAAAATTAAATGCAATGTACTTGTAGGTTCGCTTGATTTTGTCTGACTTCATTTTTCCTCAAGAGAAACTGACCTGTATTTGGGCCGATCGAATATCAAACTAGACTAGATGACACATGAGGTGAGTAGAGAGGCAGAATGTCTGATGAGATTCAATGAATCCCCTTGAACGCCTCATATTACCACAAATGCTCTAGAATCACCCCATTTGGCAACAGAAATATGTTTCAGGCGCTATCCCGCAGGTCCACCGTGTTTGAACAGAACGAAAAGCATGAAACTCAAGAACTGAGCAGTCAATCACATGCTTTAACTGGAAATGGGAAAAGATTTGTTATTTTGTAAACCACAACATTAAATTTGCGACAAGATATCGTATGCGGCTGACGCCGTGTGTATGTTATCCCAGGCTTGAATTGTTTCCTGTCCTTGATGAACTTGCTTGAACTTAAAGCCTCTTAGAATGAAGCTGCAGTTCTGACAGTCGGGGTCAGGAAATGAGACGAACACCGACATATAATGACGAGCGAAGTGGGTTATACGGTAGCTTATTTCAATTTTCATTTGGACCGGGAATATTTTCCTTTTTCGGTCAGAGCAACAGCTGCCTCTGTGAAACACCTGCTCCTCACCCCTTCAATGTCAAGCAAAAAGAGTTATGATAGTTTCAGGAATGAGGATAGGAACAAAAATTTGTGGTATAAGATATGCCGCACATATAACAAGCAATTTTTCATATCCGTTTACCTCACATTAAAATGTTTCTTTCTGTTACTATAAAGGTTCATAATGGTCTCACTTCACAGCACGAGCACAGCAGTCGTGACCTGGTCCGTTAAAGATGTGTGGTTTCTATTCAACCTTGCAGAGCTCAAAGCATACAGACAGATTCAGAAAACCAAGATCGATATCACAGCACATTAACCTAATTCTTCTTACACCAAAATGTATCTGCAGGTTTTTCTAAATAGCTCAAAGCTCAAGTGAGTGCTGCTCTAAAATGGAAATGCACACAAGCCAGCCCATCAGGAGCGAATCTGACCACCCTACGAATCTACAGCAATAACTTCCTTCCCGTGAATCCCCAGAAACAAAACACGTCATTTAGTCATCCATTTCAAGCATGGAAACCAGCTAAGCACATCAGCTAAAAACAAGTCACACTTTTAAAGCTGTCAAAGTTTTACAATAAAGGCTTTAAGATGGTACAAAGTTAGATATATTTATCATGATTGATGATAACCTTAGTAAAACTTTGGTTAAATTTGGATATTAGCCTTTTTTGTTCAATTTTCCATTTTGTTTTTACAAATTTTCAGAAAATGAAGTAAAATAGCTGGTTTTAAATAACTTTTATTTTTGTCTCATTTGTCACATTTACAAAATGCACGAAAAATACACACATTTTTTTTGTTGCATTTTTCGTGTACAGATGACAACATTGTCAAAACGTTCCCCATTCACATGGATCTGCGAAAATGATGAGAATGGTATTCCTGCACAACCGGAGGCTGCAGTTTCAGGACCCCAGTTCTAGGACCGCCGTTTCAGGACCCTAGTTTTCTGTTACAGCGCCACCTACCGAACTGGATCACCAAAAACACTCATTTAACCCCTTTCGTGGCAAAGATCAAAGACGGCCACAGATTATTGTTGTTCAACAGTCATTATTTGTTAAGACATCACAATGTTACTTATTTGACCTGGATGAACTGAGCATCATTAGAAAGATTTAAGACTCCAGCTTCGATAGTTGACCACTGTTTATGATAAAACTGGTTTGCAGTGACATTCATTTCTTAATTTATGACAGGAGTGCAAAATTATTAATCTGTAACGTTTTGAATAGTTAGAGAATAGTTGAATAGAAATCATCACTCATAAAGCAGTCATTCACGTCTTCTCCGGTTTATTTGTGTTCACATACATGCAATATACAGCATCCGCCAGGGCTCTTAGTCCACTGGTGCGAATATTTGGAGAAATAATGATTTATCATCACATGTTTGTAAAATATTTTGTCATACAGAATAACATTTCTATTCATTTTCCACTAAATTATGCAATCTGGGGCTCAAACAGCGAAATCTGTGTCTCCTCTTCCTGATTTGCGTCAGTTATGATCTCAGTGCTGTCAATCATCTCACGTAGTTGAACGTGACAATTAATCCTGCCCTTCTGCACGACGCGCTCCTGTGTATGCTGTGTACACTTCCTCATTCTGACCTCCGTGATAACAAAGCTAAGACACAGCTCTTCACCTGAAACAAGAAGCTAATAAATGCACGATTTCGTGTATATGTGGTTTGTGTGATTTTCGTGTGATTTTGGATATTATCATATGAATAAAGAATGTTTACAGTATTGCTAAGCAAGGTGTAGCAATTAGCTGCATATAAAACGCTAAAACTTAAAACCGTGACCGGAATATGATACAAATACTCGATGGTGGTTTAAAGTGAGCTTTAAGTCAAAGTGTAATATTAATCTTTTAAATTGTGTCATGTAGCTTGATGCTACTTGCTGCAGAACTCAAAAGGTCCTACCTTCTTTCCTCCAACGCTGGCCCTGACTCCACCCATTCGAAGAACATGAACGCAAAACTCAGATGCGCGAGATTGCACTTACTCTCTCTAACTCTATACTAGGGCGACCGTTTGATTGACACACTGACTGTCCAATGAATTCTAGGTGGTCTTGGAAATGATTGGTTGGAGTTTTTCGAGTCCTGCCCATTCCACAGATGATTAAATTGCATAATTTTCATTTCAGTGCTTCTAACTCAGTGGCAGTAAGTGGGTTAGGAATAGGATTTCAAGTGATTTTGAAAAAAATGGTCAAAAAAGAAAATCACCTACCCCACCTTTAAGATAATAGGTGGATCTTGATACTATGTACAAACTAAACCACCTGGATCCTAGAACTGCGGTCCTGAAACCGCAGCTGCCGCTATATCATCCAGTTCGATAGGTGGCACTGTCACAAAAAACTAGGGTCCTGGAACTGCGGTCCTAGAACTGGGGTCCTGAAACTGCAGCCTCCGGTTTTGCAGGAACATACCACTGAAAACGACTAAAAACGCTGTAGTATTCATGCCAGGCCAGTAGTTAGCGATATCACTTTGTAAAGTAACACTATGCGCCGACCGAATACGTAATACGCATGATGTCACGGTTTTCACAAATTTGCGCTTTTGTAATTTCACAGAGGCAATAACGGTATCGTTTTTAAAAACTTGCACCTGTATCTCGTTTCGTTTTCAGTCCCTCAAAACACCATTGTCGTGTGAAAGATTGGCCAAAACGCATAAAATGTTTTCCATTTTTAGTTGAAAACGGTGTCCTGTAAACAGCCTCTCAGTTGTCACATTTTCCGATGTACAAAAACAGAAAAGATTGTGTATGTCATCACTAACACAAAAACTACAACTAAGACAAAATTATAAACAAACTTCATTTGGACAAACTATCATGATGCCAAACATTATCACTTAAAAGCCATGAATTATGAGCAGTGCTACATTATAAGCCAGAGTAAACATGGATGCCTTTCATGCCATTTCAAGTATGCTGACAGCAAGGAAAATACCCAAAAGTAATTTAAAATAGAGGTTCAACAAAGTCTTTCTAGTGTAAATACTTGTGTGTTTTGGAGACAAAAAAGGCACAGGTCTGTTTAAAACACACTTGCATATGCAAAACATAAAAAATTAGAAATGAAGGCTCACCTTCATTTTCAGACGCTGGACATGCAACCTGAAGTGCCAAATCAAATGTTCTCGCAGGATTCTCGCTGAAAGAGGAAAAACAAGCCGAATTCACTAACTTAAAGGTGCATTGCGCAACTTTTCATGTTAAAAATACCTGTTTTTCTTCCTATACATGCTTAAAGAACTGCCTGATGGGCTGATTGAGCCCTTCTCTGCTCACTGAGATTGCCTCTATAATCCTGTACAGTAAAATATATAAGAGGGATTCGGGCTCGAATTTGAGACTGGGGGTGACGTCATGCGCGTTCACGCTCATCAGGCTGTCTCGCAAGTTTGTGTATTCGCCGGCGCCGCCATTCTCCGCATCAGCGGACAACTCGTGCGTCAAAAATAGAAGATGGATTCAAAGAGACCGGCTTGTTGTCCATTCCAAACCCCAACGCAAACTCCACGTAAAGTTAAAAAAAGAAAAATTTTGTCTAGTGCCACCAAAAGGGCCAAATTGGAGTCAGACAAGCGTCGGAGTAAGACGAGAGTCAACCTCGGGAAGGCATTCAACAAATGGAGAGATCTCCGGTCTGCTCTTGGTCTCAAACGGGATCCTCAGTTGGCTTTTTTCTTGATAAAACGGTAAGATATAGCCCAGTCTCTAATGTTTGATACGGCCAATCTATGTATGACAACAAATGATGATGCGTAAAATGTGTAATGCTTTAGCGTAAGCTAGATACATGTACAATCAGAATTGATTTTACTACCATTGTTAGTGAACAGTTTCATAAACTAGGAATTGTGTTCGGAAGAATAGTACAACATGAAACATAAAACATATCCAATAAAAGATGCTAACGCATTACAATTCTGAGACGGTAATATTTATGAATTACTTTTAAATAACAGTAACAAGTAATATATAATGTATTACAGTTTGGAAGTAACTTGCACAACACTGATTGTTATTGGAATATTCTACTTAGCAGATCAATACAACAGGCTGAACCCCGCAAGTCTTCGGCGGATTAGCCTGTTTGGCTTTTATGAAAACGTCATGGTGACATTTGATTGTTTATTACCTTGAGACATTTGAGTGAACGTTGTTGACCAACCGTGTACGGTATGATTATTATTTTGAACTATTGCGAAGTAATCAATTATATTGTTCATGAACGTGTTTTCATAACAATCATAGGTGGATACAGTAAACACATAAACAAAGTTTTCTACTACCCCCGTTTTCCCCTCACACATAAGAGTAATTTACTCAAATGTCTTTCCTTCCATATATTTGAAATGACTTGCAGATTTATAACTTTATTACCTCTGAAGACATTTTGGCTGTACACCAAAGATCTGTGCGGCAGATGCTCCTTTAGTTATGAACAGCTCATGCTCGTGCATGCGTGCGTGTGCGTGTGGTCTATGAGCGTGCACAACTCGCGTTGCAGTTTCGCTTGTCGCCAGAGGGGGCGTAGTTCTGCAAAAACTCAGAAACCTGCGTTTTGCACCTTTAACAACTTAACTTAACAACTCTTTGAGACTGTTAAAGGAACAGTTCACTAATAAACTAACATTTTGATATTATTTACTCTTTCCAAACCAATGTAACTTTCATTATTCTGTCGATGACAGGAAAATGATAGTCTCAGTCTCCATTCACTATTATTGCATATTTTCCAACATCCTAACATCTGCTTGTGTTCCACTGAAAAAAAAGTTATAGGCTAACGTTACACGATTTAATGTTAAATTTGAGTTAACTAACGTTAACTTAACTTATCCCTTTAATTAAAAGCTCGACATGTCATTAAAGACTAAAGTATGTAGTCAGTTTTCTCTTGAGAAATCGAAATATACTCATAATAATTACAGTACAAATACATAATGTTAATAGAACGAGATGTTAACGGCGTCTCATTCGAGCTAAATTAAATTTGTGCAGCTGTCAAGTTTAAATGTCTGTAGAGGAATGCGGCTAGGCTAGTTAGCATGTCTGAGGTAAACAGCTAACCGGTCAGCTGGACCTGTCATCTCCTCTCATTAGCCAAATTAGCTAACTAACGGATTTACAATATCCGTTATCTTCATTTTGACCGTATGAGAGACTTTTATTTACGGAGACTGATAACGCGTACCGCGACAAACCAGAGGAATGTGTAAGGTAAATAAATGTGCACTTACTTTATCCTGCTGTCCATGGCTAAAGCATCGCGTCAGCAACAGCTCGAGCCGACGGCGGGAAAATAAAACACCGTCGCGCACTCCGAGTCACGCGCGCTGCCCGCGAACCTTCTGAATCCGCGGCTACCTGACGGACGGTCGCGGAAACTGCTGCATTCCTCTATCTGTCGGCGCGCGTGCTCGCCGCTGACGCCTCCTAGACGCGCTGCTGACCGTTTCGGTTCCCCAGGCTGTGATCCTGCAGTGAAGCACCAGGAAGCACCTGGGTCACGCTAGTCTGCGCGCTTGCGCGTGTGTGTATTTCAGTGGGATTGTGATTCCAAGAAATTAACACTTCGTCATTATTTACTCGCCTTCTTGTTGTTTCAAACCTGCATGAGTTTATTTTTGCTGTGGAATATAAACTGAGATGACAGCCGGAATGACAGCACCAGTCTCCATTCACTTTCATTGATGAAGGGAATGGTGACAGCCTGTCAGTCCTTAATACTTTAGTTAGCATACCTTACTTAATATACCTGATCTGTTTTTGTGTTCCACAGAAGAAAGAAAGTCATTAAAGTTTGGAACAACATGAGGATGAGTAAATGTCCTTTTTTTGTGAACTGTCCCTTTAATTGCATCCTTCAGCGCATTTATTTTTATTTTTATATTGCATGTCTGCTCTAATGATGATAGCTTGCATACTATGCATGTAGCCTATGCATGGTTTGCAAATACCTTCTTTATATTATTACATCCTTAAATGTTTCTGAAGAGGAATGTGAACATCTATAAGGTTTAAAAATAGGCCTGTACAAAACAGGACCTGTTTATAAGTTAAACACTCAATTTCTGGTTGGCTAAAGCAAAGGAAGTATAAATTCACACCACCCACTTGTTTAAAAAAATAGCTTGTGTTTCTTATGGGTCAACGCCTAGTCATTTAAACCTGTTGCAATTCTATTTCCTGCGGGGGAAATTGTGGTGGTTAATGAAGGGGACTCTGCTACTATACATGTCACTGGCTTGTCATTTCAAAGGGAACTGCTGTTATCTCTGCTGATCTGTTTGTGACTCCTTTTTTAACTCTTTTCCATTGTCTATCCTTCTGCCCCAGTAAGATGAATAAGCGCACTTTACTATATTCTATTCTAAGGAATTGAATGTGCAAGCCTGTAATAGTAGGTTAAATATGTAATATGCAGTTAAACAGGCAAAAGTCAACTATTTAATTCTGGCTGATGAACTATATTCATGAACTGTTCTTAGAACAAGGAAGTTCTTCATAAATGTCAAGTCAGTGAAATGTATCACATTTTTATTGGGGCAAGCCATCATGTGTTTTAAATGTCACAAATATATCATTTATATATAATGTCATGCATTTAATTGTAATATTTATAATTAATTTATATAATAATAATATATAATATTCTATGTAATCATTTAAATAATCAATTTTAATTTATAAAATTGCTAATAAAAAATGTTTTGGCAAAAACAACTGTATGGAGACCAGATTTTGTAGGCTATGCCACTTTTTAAAGAATTGTTTTCAATTTCATGATTGTTTAACCTAATCAGCATTGAATTTAGTTGAAAGAAACTAAACTATAATATGCCGATTTCATTGAGAAAACTTATAAAGGGGCATGTTGTGTCGTCGTGAACTGACTTTTTTCACCTCGATAAGCGCGGAAATTTTCGACAGTCTTTAATGTAGCTCAGCTGCCTTCACATAAATGTACTTCATAATAAAAAAAATTTTTACAACACACACTTTTCCCTGCTGTAGTTCTACTGTCGAACAGAGGGGGCGCTTAAACGCATCTTGTGACTGCCACTGTTTCAGAACATGAAAAGCACAATGAGGAAGAACACAGCGGTGTTTTGTTTGGTGGTTTTTAACATTTATTGACAGCAGAGAAGAGTGTGAATATAGTTCTTTGAACAATACCATTTTGTTCTGTAGGCATTGGTTGTTCAGAAGTGTGCATTTGTCTGCAAGCGACTTCGTAACAGGATATTTTAGTTGTCCTTGTTATCACGAGTTATGCGGCATCTCGGTTCATGTATACTTTTAAGATTAACAAGTTTTAAACGCAGTCGAACGAATATAATAATATTAAATGAGGTGTACAATAAGAGAACGCCGCGTTCATATTGCAGTGCACGCGAGAGCGAATCAAATTCGAATTCTCACGATAAAAACACAACCGCGTCACATGAAACAAGCACGCTTTCAGATGACAACAGATTAATTTATAAACTCCATCTGGACGCATGCAAGGTAAGAGCAAAATCAAACGCTTATAAAACTGAACTTCTAGCAGCTGGTGTCACATTTAAAGAAACTCGTGTAGATACACACAAACCTGAGTCAGTGACCTATGTGAGGGAACCTAACCAACACAGATGGTTTAATATTAGCAACTAGGCATTCCTACCATTGAAGATTCTACATTTTGCAATTCTAAAGATATTTTTACATTCTTAGGTAACTAAAAAGAACACACTAGACCTCTAACTTACAGACTAGTAAGGTTACTTAAGTGTGTGGAAGACTGGGTCATTTTTGAATGTTCCTTTTGGCTGTCAGGAACTATGTAGTTTGATGGCCGAGAGAAAGTTATGGAAGACCCGTAGAGTTGGAGGATGCACAGACAGTGTCAGCTTCACTATGGAGCCAAAGGATGGCATCTGAAATGGCATGCCACAAAAAGCGCCTAGGGCCCTTTTGGCGTTGAAGGCTGTCATAGATGAAGCCAACGCTCTCTGAGGAAGAGTCATAAATGATGCTTAAGAAACACATTTGCATTGTGTTTATGGTGTATTTTCATTAATGAATTGTTAAATTTCTAGTGAGTAAAGTTATTATATTAAAATTATTAGAATAAAGTTGATTTATTATAATCATTTAGTAGCTTAATATTTTACCCTGAAATATGTTATTTACGGAACACTGATCCTTATAAAAAAAATATCAAATTTGAGCATTTACAAACACATGGTCATCTGCAAATTGCATCTGTTCACAGAATCAGAAAAGAACATATATTGACCCTATAACCGGCTACAGTGTGTTCACTGAGTTTGCCCATAGGAAAAGAGGAAGATGCTGTGGGACTGCCTGTAGACATGTAAGCTTCATATTTTACTCGTGTATCTTTACAAGAGGACTGAAAGAAAATGTCAGTTAGTATTGTATTAATTTTATAGTAAGTATTTTTTATTTAGAGTGAAATTTAGTTGATTCTTTATGGATTACATGTTGCTGAGACAGGAGAAATCCATTCTGTCAGTAACCCACAATACATAATAAAAAGCAAACTGTCCACATTATATTAATTCTTTTTTAACTTTACAGTACCATTTGTTAACTCTAAACTTCTTGTTTTTTCCGACAGTGTCCATACGGGCAAATTAATGTGGAGGATCCTGCTAAGAAGAAAACCTTCAACTCTTTGTTTTATGTATAGCAGTAAATGTTAAGATGGGCTGAACAGCTCATTTTGTGTGCTCCTGTATTGAATTTGGACTTCCTTTAATGCACATTCGTCTTACACTGTTTAAAATGATGAAATACGCTACACCAGATGTGCAACCCACACTGCAGGAAATGGTTTGAATCACATCTATCCACTGTGATTTGACTTACAGGAGTTGGTGTGCTCCTCTTTCAGATGAATTTCACAAGCGGGATTTTTTTGCGGTCATGAATATTCATATGGTTACAGACGATCATAATTTTGACATCTGTCAATTCTGACTACGTACTTCCCCGCAAATGTTCGACCAAGACAACACAATGGAGAATAAAGTCCTCTTATAAATGTGTGTTGATGTTCAATACAATCAAAGACTTAATTTCTCATAAAAAATATATAGGAAATTATAAAGAAATTATACACAAGAGTTCACAGACGTTTGAGTTGTTATATGTAATTTAAACTAATTAAAATTACTTCTCCTTTAGTTCTCTTTTAGTTGTTCCATGTTTTATGCAACAAATAATTTAGCTTCAACAGATCTCTCTTTTTTTTTTTTGGTATAGCATGTACAATTTATATACACTATATACACAGGGTTGCTGTCAAGGCCCTGTGAGTGCCCACTAAAGGTCCTTTATTTTCCCATAGACCCTATGGTTTGTGTGTGTATTTCACCATAAAGTATTGTTTAATTGGATATAATAATTAAGTTATTATTCATATAGATAAAAAAACTAGCAAAATCATTTTTTATTTGTATTTTAGTTGTTAGTGTGGTACCTCCTGGTCATTATGCATCTTCATATCTCCCTGTCCGAATCATATGTCCCTGTGGCTAACTGAGATTGATACTCTGGTCTTTTTACGATACTAAAACTGTGATTTCGGCACAAACACTGTAAGTACACAGATCACACAATTATTATTAGATATTTCTTCATTTATAATCATGTGCAGTCATTGTGTTGACATGATACTTTGTCTGTAGATATGCAAAACCGAGTAAGATTTTGCCCCAGGCACTGGCCATCCAACCTGTCACACAGCATCGCAGGGCAGGAACAAGGAAATGGTCTCTGAATGCGGGAATGTGTGTGTGGCAGAGCTCTGTCCCAGCTTTGCCGACTGGCGCAGAGCACGATATCAGGCGGCGGGAGGGTCCCAAGGCGGGTGCACATTTATCAGGAGCAAGGCCCTGTGAACGTCGACAAGGAGATTCATGATCTCAACAGTTCCAGGGAGGACAGGCAGGCGAGGGGCTTGTGGCATCGTCAGTCCGGATGAGAGGCAAATTTATTTGGGTAAAACCTAAGATGAGGCAGCGGAGCGTACGGCAACAACATTTCCAGTGGAATGGCAAAGGTGTCACACTCATCAAGTACCTGGGCCTGCCTGCCATGGGTCTGCTTGTTTTGCCTAGGGACTTGTCTGTCACATTAAAGTAGATGCATTGCCATTCAAGACCCTTCCCAGTCCTAGTGCCTGACCATGAAATAGGCCAACTTTCAAGTCTGCCTTATTCTTCTGCATCATATGACTTCAGAGATCGCATAGTGTTGTCGTTCTCTTTTTCCCTTTCTGTCCCTTCTTTCTCTGTTTCTCAGTATTTGGTGACTGAGATGCAAACGCTACACAATGCTCAGTCCCTCAGAGCACAGACAGATTTCAAGAAAACTTGCTTTAGCAAACAACTCACAAGCCATGCACTCGCTAGTCTTGTCATGTGCTGGGATCAGGTGTGGGAATCATAACAACTGAACAAGAAAACATGAGAGTAAGGAAAGGGAAAATGAGTCTAAAACCTCAAGGGACTTCCTTGGAAATAGAGGAAACTGGTTATGCTTGAGTAGCATCTCTATCCAGGAGATTCCTTTGGTATCGAACCTGAGCATCTGGTGAGATCTGTTTATTTCCTCTGTCAGTTAATTGTGCATGTACAAGTCGGCCGAAGGTTAGAGACTTAACGTAAAATCAGTGGTTTATTGCAAGAATCTTTCAGCCTGTTTTAACCATCATATTTTTCATATTGTCATTCTCAACATCTCAAATTGACCATTGTTTCATCTGCAGGTCGTTAAGGTCAGACAAACCTGGGTTCTGGCTTCAATCACACTAAGCTCTCTCACCAATAATTCCCTCTGAATTGAAACCCACCCAAGCTGCTGTGGGGGCTACAATTCCTGCATCTGCAGAGCTTTGGAGTCCGTCACCTGACCTTCAGCCACAGCATATGCTACAGCAGAGTCCATGCACTGCCACTTTTCTAGAGGCAAAGGGACAGTCTGACTGGTCCAGCATCCAAATGTATCACTAGTCCAGGTCCATCCTTTCCAGCTCATGGGGACTGGGGGCAAACCCTTGCACCCTCAGCCACACCACGGACCGCTGCCGCTCCCGCCATTCAAGCGTCCAGGCCAGGTAGAGGATGACACGCGTTGGCTGAGAGGAACGGATGTCAGCCGAGTGATGGCTGGAAAATCAGTTTCAGCATCTGGGCTGCCCCTCTCAGTGCGCGTGGGTGTGTGGTCCATAGCGCCGTTGTTGGCAGTGTTTGTGTGTGTGTTGAATCAAGCTGTAGCCGAGCTGCCCGTCTGGTCATGCAACAGAGACAATGTCATTCAGCCTTGGGGCTGAAGCCTTACCAAAGTGGTCAGATGGACAACTGGCTTCCCTGTGGTTGGACCAGTGCTCCTGAAAAATCTCACCACATCTGACTGACAGTCACTGGGCCAGATTCCTTTGGACAGGGCTGTAAATAGCCACACAAAACAGTAGAGCATCTCCCCAAGACCTCTCCCAGTGTTCCAGCCAGACCGTCTGGCCATATCATGCCATATGTGGCACCGTTCAGGCTGGATCAGGTGGTCAACTCATTCAGTGAGAAACCTTAACTTTGCCTAGCTTGCAAATCCAGTTGTCCTGATTGCCCGATGTAATTAAAACCACAAAAAAATACCAAAATGTAGTGTGATGATGGTGCTAAATGACTTGTGCCAATAGGTAAGGGCAACTCTTTAAAGAACTCCTCTTTGCCAACATAATGGTATCAGAAGTTTACTCCACAACAAAGTAAAATGTATTTTGTTGATATGAGTTGTACACATCTCTTGCTACAACTTAATGACATTTGTTGTTGTAGACCAGTGGCTGATCTTGGAGTCTCTTCTAATGAGCTGATGACCTGAATCAGATGTTTTATTAGGGAGACATTCAAAATGTGCAATGTTGGCGGGGCTTCAGGAACAGGGTTCAGAACCACTGTTACAGACTATTACATGATTTAGGGTATGTTTACACGGCAACAATATACTAAAAACAGATGACAACATTAGCTATGTTTCCATCCACACGTTTTTATCCGAATTAAGTGATATCGAATGAAAAATGCCCTATGGAAACAGTAAAATTGGATTGAATTTCATGAATATCGACTCAAATGAAATATGTTCGGTCTCATCGGATTTTATCTTGATCGATATACGGCTTATGCGATAAACGCTGATGGAAACGTTATTTGCCGAATAAATAAAGAATTGCAATTAAGTTTTAGGTCATTTTATGGTTGCAACACGCCACAAAACATAGAAGAAGAAGTTTTAGCTCATTTCCGCCCAGTTTTTCCGCTCTGTTTGCGCACACATGGCGGGTGTCAACAAAGACAGATGTAAGTGGCCAAAGCAAAAAAATGCTTCAACCAAAGGGTTTCCGTGATGTGGCCCTAACCACGATCTCCCAGAACTGTTAGGAGCGCTGTCGTTCCCACACCACAGGCCGCCTCCATTGTCGTCGAGCATTTACGTGCATCTGCATCATCATAGCAATGTGTTGATAGCGTCGTTGTTTTCTTATTATAGCTTGTTATTACATGGCTTGGTTGAATTCTAATGTAGAATGCGGTCTGTTATTTCTTGATAACAGACCGCTGCTAACACACCGTTGCCATGAAAAACAGAGCGTTGCCATGGACGCAGTTCAGAGTCGAAACGGACTATTTTCTTTAGCGGAAGCAATACAATCGTTTTTAAATCAATAAACTCCTTTTTAAATCAATATTTTGTGTCAAATTATTGATTTACTTGGTAGGTAGCCATGTAATAAGCGGGATAATGTATAGCGAGGCGGTTGTTATAGCGAATACAACCCCTTCAGGCTAACAACCGCCTCGCTATACATTATCCCTTACATATGTCGCTATCAGCTGGCACATAAGCACTATTAGGCTAAAACTTGTGCAACATTGATCATTTGTTGGTAGATGGTGCTATCCATTTTGTCTAGCAAAACTTTGTTCGCAAATGTTTGATTGAATGCAGTGCGAAAATGAACGGAAACACCTTAAAATGTCTCAAATCAATTCGATATACCAATTTGATCGGAAAACAGCATGTGACGTCATTACGCACAGGTTTTTATTCGCTTTAAAGCCGTTGGATGAAAACACACTTTCACCAGCTTTATTCGCATGAGTTTTTTTTACCGAACTTCAGATAATTTGATTGACAAGTGGATGGAAACTTGGCTATTGTCAAAACTATCCCTGTTCAGATGGATCTGCAAAAATGACTAAAAAGGCTGTATTTTGCATGCCAGGCCAGTAGTTAGAGATGTCACTTTGTCAAGAAACACCCCCCAAACATGTAATACACATGCGTGAACATGTAATAAACGTGTTGTTTTTGTTGTTAAATGCAAAGGGGAAAGTAATTTTTCAAAACCTTGCACTTTGAAACCCTTTTTTCAAAAGCTTGCATTTTCAGGCCCCCAAAACGCCATTGTCATGTAAATGAACGGCCAAACGCATAAAAAGTTTTCAGTTGAAAATGGTGTCGTGTAAATATACCCTAAGATCAGTGTTTCTCAAATCCTGTCCTGGGGACCCACCTACCAGACCATTTTAGAGGTCTCCTTTTTTAAAACACCTGATTCAACTCAGTGTTGAGACTAGGGAGACATTTAAAACATCCTTGGAGATGAGTACTGATGACTGGAGTTGAGAAACACTGATTTAGATCGCTGTTTCCCAAACTTGTTCTTGGAGTACCCCAATGGTACACACTTTGGATGTCTCCTTATACAGACACAATTTATGTGGACCTTTACTAATGAACTGGTGAGTTGTAGAATCAGGTGTTATAATAGGGAGACATGCAAAATATGAATTGCTGGGAAGCATAGTTCCCTGTCATGAACCAGTATATTGTGAAAATGAATTTTGGCAATAGCTCTGAACATTGGGACACTAGTGAATCAATTGCCTGCAAACAATTCTATTGACATGCTTTAAAATTAGTTTATTTATTTACAACATCGCTGTATATCCTTCTGATATTATTTATGTTCATTTTGCATCTACAGTGACATCATAAAATATGTACTCGCCCTCCATTTTTGTCTGATTGAGAGTCCGTAGAAAACATGTCAACAATACTGGTAAGTGAACATAATGAGCACCCAGTGCGCTCTCTCCTTTTTTTCTTTTCTTTTTTTACAGTGCTTTGTGGCGTTTTATACAGCGCAACCATTTCGGTACACTGGAGAGATTTTGACAATGGAACATGTACATGCCTGACTCCCTGGCCAGTGCAGTGACTACTGAACTAGGTAGCTAATTGAAACACACCCTTAGATGGTAATGTAAAATTATACATTTACATAATTGAAATAATAATTGATAAATCTTGAAGCAAGTTCTTGCAAGACCGCAAAAGAACAGTCTAGAGTAAAGGGGTTGGTTTAATACTTAGGTTGGAATTTAGATCAGACCCTAACCAGAATGTTTGATGAATATCAATATAGTACTGCCTGCAAACACTGTAATGGAGGAAAACTTAAATGGGTCAAGTCAATTCAGGATAATGGTGCTTGAATAATGCAGCTTTAAAAAACAAGAAAAGGAAAAAAGGTGGAGAAGCGAAAAAAAAACTGTTGGTTAGGCAGCAGTTGGACTGTTGGGACGGGCTATGTGCTATGGAGCCATCCTCCATCTGTCAACACGGGGAGTTGTGATTCTTGCATCAGCAGAGCAGGGCTCAGCATCAAGAGAAATGGGGTGAGGAGGGAGGGAAAGTGAGAGAGAGAAAGAGAGATTTTTAACAGCAGCTAAATTCTCATCAGGCACGCTAGACTGAACGTCCCTTCTTCGAAGCAAAGCACGACACACCGGTGAAGAGCATCTGCTCTGTGGCTTTGTTGCTTCTTAAAAAAGTGGAATGCGACGACTCTGGAGAAATCGTTGTCCATCTTCAGTTTGTAAATATTAGTTTCGTGATTCAGCCGTCACATATGGTTCATAAATGGACATGGTTCTTGTGTAACAGTCAGTATCCTGCCATTTTTTTTAGACATTATCAATGAGACATGCTAAAGTATTAGGATTATTCAAGATGATAATGGCTAGGGTATTTTTACATTTGATAGATGTTGTAACTTAATGGATTTGTATGACTTGGTCAGCAGCAACTGAGCCTGAGAAAAGTAGTAGTGCGTTTTTAGTAACGATACTGCAGTTTTTCATTTTAAGGTCTTTTTGTGTGATGCCTAAGTCTCCTCCCCTTTGACTTGCATGGCATGAAATGTTGCTTGTAAGTCAAGCTCTCAAGATGAGATGGCTTTCTCCTTACTCCAAAAGCTTATTTAAAAGTATCAAAAACACTTTCCATTCTTCAGTCAGCCATGTTTCTGTATCAGTTGACTCAGATTTTCAGTATTTAGGATGGTATTGCATTGTATGTTATGGCTCTGTGTGTTTCAAAGATTTGGAGAGCAGATTTGTGATGTTTTTGTCTTGGACAATTCACACTTTTTAAAGTTTAAGTATGTTTCCCCACAATAGAGCAAACAACTCCCTCTAAAAGCTTTAGTGTACTAACTCCACAAAATAAAGAACAGAGGACCTGGAGCACATATAGGTTGTATTATTGCCTTTTTTTATAACAGCAGATTTCCCAGAGTCAACAGCCCAACGATTATCTTAAGGTAAATCCATGTTTTTTTCAGCTATTAAGTTAAATTAATCTGAAGTGTTGTCACTAAGATGTGCATTATATTACATTTGTTTTGTTGTCTTTAGTTGAAGGATGCCTTCCCAGTCCGTGCAATTTAAAATTATTTTGCAATTTAATTACAACTGACTAAATATTTAAGCCATCCCCCATTAAATACTAAACATTTTAATTCAAAACAGCAAATACATTAGAATGTGTTACAACTCTTTCTGTCGACTTGGCTAGATATTTTCTTTTTTTTTCTTTTTTTTTTGATGAAAAGCTTGGATCTTGCATATCAAACTAATCAAGACCCTGCTGATTCAGATGATATCAGTTCTGTCAAAACTGTGTGGAAAATATAAAAGAATTATGGGGAAAACAGTCTAACAACTTCTAATGTCACTTCAAAGGTTGCCAATCATGTATGATATTAATTTCACCTCATAGCTTCTATCTATCTATCTATCTATCTATCTATCTATCTATCTATCTATCTATCTATCTATCTATCTATCTATCTAGGCCTGAAGAAGCCTCGTCATGCATGATCTCAAGGTGAGAAAACTGCTTAATGAAGTTAATGTTTTAACATTAAGAAAATACACAGAGAAAATCTCTATCTATCCTTTACCAACACATCCCGAAAGGGGCCTTGTGCGTAATACAATTGATGTACTCAGTGCTCGCGCAGGATTTGTCGTAATTGACACTCACGCGAGAAACAAGGAACAGCCCCCATCTGCTGGTAGGATCGCTCGTGTCTCACCCTCATCCTCATCCCTCTCTCACCGCAGCACTGCTGGGGCTTCAGGACGGCGCTCAGCGGCTCACGGTAAAACAACACGTTTCTATTGCTTAGATATATACGTGAATATGCTGTTTATCGGTGTAAAGGATAATTTACGTTGCTTTGCAGATTTGCCACTATAACTCGAAAAGTATTTATACATAGTGGGCGAGGAGAGACCTTCAATTTGCACACACACACACACACACACATATATATATAGGCTATATACTGTATATAGGGCAGGTGAGACAGGTAAAAGTTAATGCAGGCGAAAACTCAATGTAGATTGAAAATTTAATTAAAGATTAGCCTACTTTGCATATTGAAGTCTGATCTGGTATGAGCACCATTTAGACGTTTCGCTATTCAATTAAAATATTGACATCTCGATTTGTGAAATTAGTAGCTACAAATAAACCTAAATATAACAGTAATTTAACTTTGATTTATATTTTTCGTTTGCAAAAATCTAATTTGATGGTCTTTGAGAAGGGTAGAGAGCAAAGTTTTTTTTTTTTTTTTGACAAATTGACTACAAATTGATTTGTTTTTGCTTGTAATAAAATTTGCTCGTGCATGAGCTTAAGGACTTTGAGAAAAATAATTAGATGGTTAAAAATCTAACGATTGAAAAAAAAACAAATTTTTTTTCGATAAAAAATATTTATTTCTGAAGCAGACATAAACGTTTTTAAAGAGCAATTGCAAGCCAGTATACAAACTCAAGACTGCAATTTGCTTCGTATTCCTGTAAATGCAAAAGTTGCAGCTATATTGCATTTTAGATTATCAGATTTTGACATGATTTCAGTTGGACCAATTAACTCGCATAAAGCTCATTTGGTCGCTGACAGACACGTTATTTACACGTGAGATAAATCTTTTCCGTCGATTTTATGAAGTTGATGGAAAAATAACCGCACGATTGAAAGCTGTTGTATTTGTGAGCTGTATAGCCTACTAGCCTACCTCAAGATCAGGACGAATTTATTCATTTCTTCTAATGGGCGAAATAATTCATGAATTTTTTTTTTTTTGAGTGGAGGCCATGGAAAAAGATGAATATATTGCTAGAATAATTAAAACTATTGGCCTAAACAAATTGGACTGAATAGAAAGAAAAAATGACACAAGGAAGCGACTAGACTTAAGAAAAAGAAATTCTAAATAAAAAGATAATTACGATGCTTACCCAAATCCTTGTTTAAAATATATAAATGTATTAAATTGCGTGTGTAAATTTAAGAAGGCAATGCTCGTGCAATACTTAATAAATAAATTTGCGAAACGAGTGTTACAGTTTAAACGCTGCATCATAAAGAGATGCAAAATATCGTCTACATAAACCATTATCATAACTATCACGACTAATTGGATTCAGTTTGCTATCAGTGAGGTATTATCATTCTCAAATATAATTCTAGACCATTTCTCGTATGTATTCGTACAGAAAATAAACTGTGGCAATGAGATTCATTTGACGTTTGACATCTGAAAATCAAAGAATGTAAACAACTGCTTATTCCTCCCCAACAGCATCGCTCCCTCTTCCCTCTCTCTCCTTTCTCTCTCTTTCTCCCGCAAACACACAAGAAGAGAAAGAGACCAACACACACACACACACACACTTTGATAAAGCAGTCTGACAACTTTTTAAATTATGCCACCACTTTAGTCCACTTTCATTTTACAGATGTCACACACTTTATCCTCAAACATATGTTTTACTTTTTTTTTTACATTTACAAGCATAAAATACATTATAGCTGAATTTATGCAGTTGGGATCAATTTCAAATCAATTTAAAGAAAGCAAATTATATATATATATATGGGTGCTTCATAATACACTTGCTTCAAATATATGCATGCAAGGATATAAACGAGAATATACTGTACTTTTTTTTAGGAATTTAAATTAATTAAAAATGACACATACAGGCTTTCAGTTGCATCATTTGCGATAAGAAACTAAACAGCCAACTCCATAAGATAATTTCTCAATCGCAATTTTCCAACAAGACACAAAACTAAAGACAGCTCAGATGACTAACAATGTCAACACTTAATTATGTTACACTTTTGAACCATTCAGATACACGCATTTATAGAAGCATAGAAAAAAAACTACAAGAGAAAAAGAAAGCCTCACAAAAAAAGTGGCAAAGTGGCAAACTGCAGCTAAAAAGAAGTAAAAGGTCTGTACCAAGTGCTTTCCAAGCTCGTGTTGCCCATCACCATCGGTTTGAAGAGAGAGTGACAGGTCTTTGTTGGTGAATAGAAATCAGTGGCATTGGAGAGAGGGAGGACTCCTCCTACCCAATTACCCGAGCTGGGCAGGCGTTTGCTCTCTTCACAAATAGGACACAGGATCTCTAACACACACAGTCCCAAACCTGACTTTCAAGCATTCGGATCCCCAGTAGGAGATTGGAACTATCTGAAAAACCAGGTTTAAAACATCATTCAAACTTCAGCTTTGCCTTATATCGTCCGGACTATACTTTTTTTTCCCTCCTGCACGAGACATTGGAGAAGTGGACTTGTTCTCCTGACTGTTCCAGCGCCATCCATCAAACTCCACCGGCTACATTTTTTAAAATATTGATTGCATTTGTGTGAATTTGTTGGTGTAGATCCACTCGGATGTTTTAAGGATCCGGAAAGCTGTATATGGAAGTTGTGGGGTGCAAGGCGAAAGAAAGCAGTTGCACATTGCGTCCAGCAGCCATGCTTTTCCACGGCATCTCTGGGGATCATATTCAAGGGATCATGGAGGAGATGGAGAGGAGATCTAAAACCGAGTCTCGTCTGGCTAAAACAGTCCAGATGAACGGACGAGAAACGGTAAGATTTTGAATTATTCGCGTGTGTTTTCCGTTTGAGCAAATCTCAGCACTCCTAAACTCTTTATAGTCGCAGACTTCACAGTTTGTAACC
Organism: Tiaroga cobitis; assembly: GCA_030578255.1. Classification (NCBI taxonomy): domain Eukaryota; kingdom Metazoa; phylum Chordata; class Actinopteri; order Cypriniformes; family Leuciscidae; genus Tiaroga; species Tiaroga cobitis. Next base: position 16,511,377 of record CM060612.1, on the reverse strand, counting down.
CACTTAAAAACAGCGAAATGTAGTTTAATGTACGATCCTCGTTTTGCAAGATTAGGAGGCCCCAAGAAACATGCAAAAAAAGAGTCATATTCTGGAAGATTTTTAAAGTATTGTTTAAATGGCGAGGCTAATTTGTAAGTAAAACGTATTTAGGCTAATTAAAATAAAAAGGAGGGATATTTATAAATAGAAATGTACAGATTTTACATTTTTAACTATATTCTTACAAATATTATATAGGCTTAATTTTAGCAGTTGTCACAACACAATAGAATAACTTCTTATAAGACCACGAAATGAATAACTTATAAGACCACGAAATAAATAAAACGCTACAAAAAAGAAGTATACTTTAGGCTATATGCATATGCCAATGTGCCAAACATGCAAGAAAGCTAATAATAATAATTTTAGTTATTAGTAGTAGCCTATCATTAGGCCTATATGCATACTTTTGTAAATTGGATTTATTTTTAGAATAGGCTACACTGTTATAAGCATCGTAGTAAAAACAAAACATAGGCCTGCGTTATAGAACTATGCAAGCCTATGTCTCATTTTGCCTTAATAAATCGGTATATCCATCTCGCACTCTGATAACAATTACATTTAATATATATATATATATATATATATATATATATATATATATATATATATATATATATACATAGGCTAATTTGTTTTATCATTCAGGCTTTATTTTTATTTAGTTCTAGTTCTAAATATATTGTGGCAAACTCAATTAGTGTGATAGGCTTATATTTTAATGAACGCATACAATTTCACTCACTCACTCCATCTCTTTATGTTGTGTTTTCTGAAGACTATGCCCTCCATGAGCCCAGAGAAGCCCGCGCTGTGCGCCGGCTGCGGTGGGAAAATCTCCGACAGATACTACTTACTCGCCGTTGATAAACAGTGGCATTTAAGGTGTCTCAAGTGTTGTGAATGTAAACTGGCCCTTGAATCCGAGCTGACGTGTTTCGCGAAGGATGGCAGCATTTACTGCAAAGAGGATTACTACAGGTAAGTTTAACTTTGAGGCTTAACCCGTGCATTAGGCCTGTTTATTGGGCCCTGGTTAGTAACTTTTTTAAACACACATAAAGAACTGGTGACATCGAAGCCAGTGTAAGCCATTGACCCTTTTAGTGATTTTCTGACACGCTTAAATGAATCTAATAAGGCGAATTAATTCATGCTGCATGCACGATGGGGGTTTTCCTAAACTCAAATTCTAATCGTTTAGGCTATTTCTGCTGCCACCTAAAACTTGTAGCCTAATTATTAAATTGAAAGGAACCCCAAAATAATTGTGTTCCTTAAATAGCATCACTACGATGACCTGTAGGCTATTAAAATAATTCGAAACATTTAAAAAAGATTTTTGATAAATCAAAAATGTTTGCACGTGCATGCGCTTTTGATCTGCAAGCGTTATGTTATGTTTGTTAAAGACCTGATGAACGTTACTACCAATCTGAGTGATTATTTTGATTATAAATGACTTGTGCTGTTCCAGAAGGTTCTCCGTGCAGAGATGTGCCCGCTGCCACCTCGGCATCTCCGCCTCGGAAATGGTGATGCGCGCCAGGGACTCCGTGTACCATCTGAGCTGCTTCACCTGCACCACATGCAACAAAACACTGACCACGGGTGACCATTTCGGCATGAAAGACAACTTGGTTTACTGCCGGGTTCACTTTGAGACCCTTGTTCAGGGAGAGTATCACCCTCAATTAAACTACGCTGAATTAGCGGCCAAAGGCGGAGGGCTCGCGCTACCTTACTTCAATGGCACCGGCACGGTGCAGAAAGGAAGGCCGAGGAAGAGGAAGAGTCCAGCGATGGGGATAGATATCGGCTCTTACAACTCAGGTGAGATGTGCATTAAATGGACTTACTCAGTGGACGGATAACATTGATTGTGGTTGCACTTTATATCCTTCATTGTTCGTGTACGGTGTAATCGCCACATAAGATGTGAATAATTGTGCTTTCGATAAACATTGATTTTATTTTTTTACTATTAGGGGGAAGCGAAAAAAATCGTTTAATTAAGTTGCCGTTTAAAAATCAGCAGACAATCAAATGCAAACGTCTATAATAATTATTACAAGCCTCCCATACGCTATGCATTTCTCTAATGTAGCCTGTTTTAGTGCAGTGTAAAAAAAATATCAATAAGTTATGACAACATATGCTTTTACATTGCTTTAGCTTATCAAAATAAGTTAAAGCATTTTCAACTTTTTGTATTGGTTACACAAGATTCAACACCTTTTTTAGGTCAGTTTAATGTAATTTAAGTTGAACTGACTTAAACATCCAAGTTGATTGTTTTTAAAAATTTAAGGCAGCAAATTTTATATTCAATTCAGCAAATGAAATTTTTTTTATTGCACTATATGCAAAATTGCATTACAGTAGGCCTATTTGTAAGGGTCTGTTTGAAGTGCACTATGTGTAGATAAGGTGGGACAGGTTCTTTCAGGGAAAGTGGGACGCTTAAAACTTGTTCTGGGATTGTGATCATTAATCCCCATACTGTTACATTGGTAAAAATTAAATGATCAATAAGTTATGACAACATATGTTATTTACATTGCTTTAACTCATCAAAATAAGTTAAACAATTAAAAAATATAACTTACACAAGATTTAGTTTAATGTAATTTTAGCTGAAATGACTTAAACATCCAAGTTGATTGTACTTAATAAATAGGGAGCAACTTTTTTTTACAGTGATATATGAGCTAACATGACATAAACCATGTCATCCAAGGAATAGACCCTGTATAAATATTCTAATAGACGTGAGATTATATATTAGTTGTTGGTTGTTTGATGGTTTCAGGCTGGACCATGCTGGTCACTTATGGTTATTAGTTGGCCCAAGCTGGTCTACATAATGGATCAGATGGATTATCAGGTAGTAGGGCCACGGTCGGACCAGTAACAAACCAGCCACGATGTTCCAATAATAACCATCTTGATCATAAGAATAATTTTTTTTTTATTTAGCTTCTAGTTCTTAATGCCTGCAAACAATAGGCTAAGTGTCCCACTTTCGGTTCAAGTGAAAATCAGTGCTTTAAGTGTGTTCAAATGTCTATCATTATTAGCCTACATAGAAATTACATTAAAAACTGTTTTACATTTAAAATGTTTGTAGCATCACAAAAAATTGCGCTTACAACTATATAGTTCACCCTCCATTAAAACTGTATCATCCTATGCCTAGAATATTACAGAATATAGCCTACAAAAATAATGGGATATGTATAACAATTACACTGTATTTTCCCCTCTTTTAGTCCTATATTTATTTATTTTCTTTGGTTTTTATTTATGCGACAACAGTAAAATGCTGGCTATATCGCGCTTGTGTCTTGATGATTGGATCTGATTAATTATAGGCCTCGCTCATTAGTGCGTCATCAAACATCTAATTTGATATTCTCAAAGGAGTGAACCCCGTGACCCAGCCCCATGCACGTGCAGGGATCATAGCAATGAAGATCCATCGCCCACAGGCCTGTATCTTCCCTCGTATTACCAGTCACTATTTTCCTCACTTTTTCTACCTTTTCGAATTCAGCCCGTCATAATGCACCCCCGCTGCGCCTGTTTTGTTTTGGCTGTTACAATTACTGTCTGCTTGGAAAAAATGTGGCTTTGTGTGCCAAGTTTCTGCCGTTCTTCATGAATGGAGAGAAATAAGGGTAATCTGCCTGTTAATTGTTCTCCGTTAATTGAATGTGACGTCGGAATCTCTGGCTTTCAACCAGCTCCGATTTAGCCACTTGAAGGTCATGGCTGTTCTCAGCACACAAGGGCGAGCGCACATCAGTCCGACTTTAAACTCCTTCGCTTTTTTATCCTGACTCTAACGTGCTGTGAAGTTTGCAATATTTTATCATAGCTGTAGTTTGTCTTACAAAATTAAATGGTTGTCAGTTGTAATAATTCTCAAGTTAATACGACTTCCGCGATATTATTGATGATTGGTGACAGTTTTATTTATTTAGGCCTATTAGCTATTGTCGTTTTCGTTGTTGTTGTTTTTTTATTTTATCATTGAAGCATTTTGTTTGTTTGTTTCTACTTACATCATTTTTGGCAACTTTACAATGTTAATATTTTGTTTTTCACCTTTTCTTCAATCTTTTGTTTTTTCAGCTTGTATGTTTAACATATAAGTTAATAAATGTTTTCTTTTCCCATATAATTATTATTATTTTTAAATTGTTTTGCTTTTCAAAATTATATATAATTTTGCATAGTATTGTATATTTTTATATTCGTTAAAAACCCAATGCACCAGTCGACTTGTTGCATAGATATTTTTAGATAGAGACCTCTGGTGGCAAAAAAGGAGCCTGGATCGTGAAAACAACACTCGTGAGAACATTTTGTTCTCCTCATAGCTATAATTTTTTGTTAATTCTAAGAGTTAATTCTTGCTGTGCATTTTAAAAAAAAATTACATTTACTAATGTAAACACAAACGTAAACGGTGGGGTTAAATGAGCATCGATCGAATTAATTACCAAATGAATTAAACGGAGCAGCGATTTAACATGAAGGCTACAACTGACAGTTTTGATTACAAAAGGTTGGCAAGCAGTTGTTTTGAATTTAGTTATATTTAAATTAATTTCGTCTGGTGTCATGTGATTCTAATGACTTTTTCAATCTTAATTTTTTTTTTTTTTTGGCATCTATGGTTCCACGAAGAACCTTTAACATCAATGGAACCTACAAATGGTTCTTTATAGTGGAAAACAGTTCTTTAGATTTTTAACATGCTTTTCACACTAAGAAATGGAACTGTTCACTGGTTCCTTTGTGAACTCAAATGGTTCTTCTTTGGCCTCACTGAGAAAACCCACTTTCGGAACCTTTGTTTTTAAGAGTTTAATAAGTTAAATATGGCATGTTTATGATCCAATAAGTAATTTACAGCTGTATAGTTTTCGATACTGTATTTGAATCCTCAATGTAGAGTTTGAAATCGAATATTTATCTGACAAACATTGTCGAGTGATTCTATATCGAATCTCATTGCTTTATTTTCACCTTGTTCCGGTACTTCAGGTTGTAACGAGAACGAAGCGGACCATTTGGATCGGGATCAGCAGTCCTACCCTCCTTCTCAGAAGACCAAGCGCATGCGTACGTCGTTCAAACACCATCAGCTTCGCACCATGAAGTCCTACTTTGCCATAAACCACAACCCAGATGCCAAGGACTTAAAACAGCTTGCCCAAAAGACAGGATTGACCAAGAGAGTTCTTCAGGTAAGCGTCGCCACACAGTAGACTCCATTTCACATCCACACCAACACCTTCTCATCCCCTTCTTGAGTTTTTTGCTTTCCGTTTTATCCCATCAGTCATTTTTCTGTTGTTATGTCATGTTGTTAGACATTTTGCGAGGCAATATACTAAGTAGAGGCTTAATTCAAGGGGCAATACTTGTGCACCAAAAAAGAAAAAAAAATCCAAATTGATGGTCCATGTTTTCCAGTAGAATCCCTTTCAAAAGTTGAGGCCTGTTACTTTGTACAGCCTTTCGATTCACTTTGGCATTGTTTAGTAGTGATTAACTTTGTGATGTGAAATGATATGACTTTTAAGTAGGCACAAATATGACAATAATTCGCAGCAAAACACAAAAAGAGTAAAGACACTGGGATTGGTTTGCAGGTTTGGTTCCAAAACGCACGGGCCAAATTCAGAAGGAACGTTTTGCGGCAGGAGAATGGGGGTGTTGATAAGGCTGACGGCACGTCACTTCCGCCGCCCTCTTCCGACAGCGGTGCTATGACCCCACCCAGCACGGCCACCACACTAACTGACCTGACCAATCCCTCTATCACCGTAGTAACATCAGTGACCTCTAGTTTGGACAGCCACGAATCTGGGAGCCCCCCACAAACTACCTTGACAAACCTTTTCTAACACGGATTTGCTGGTTTTTTGTCTTTATCCCACTTTATTTTCAGATTCTATTTTTATTTTCCACAACAAAAAACAAAAACCCTTTGGCGACCACAGAAAGACCTTTGGAAATGTAAGACGAGACCTACTAAAAAAATGTGTAGCATTTGCAACCGTGTGGCAGCTGAGTTTGTAGTCCTTGTCATTGATTTGTTTTTGTGATCATTATAGATCAATAAGTTATGACAACATATGTTTTTACAATGCTTTAACTCATCAAAATAAGTTAAGCGATTTTCAACTTTTTTTTATAAGTTATACAAGATTCAACTTGTTTGTTTTTTTAAACGCCAGTTTAATGTAATTTAAGTTGCAATGACTTAAAATTTGTAAGTACAATTAACTTGGATGTTTAAGGCAGCAACTTTTCTTTATAATTTCAGACATTAAATGCCCGCCACAGAAAGAAAAAATTATGTCCGCATACAGTACGTTTCCAGTTTTATTTCCAACATTATTTGAGTATATTCCGCAGGAAAAAATACACTGGGAATGTTTCCCATGAGCTCAAACGCCAAGTGGATGCTGCGACCTCAATTTAGGTCTGTTTTGTCACTGACGCCGGACTGTAATGCCAAATAACGGCGGTAATTGTTTAAAACGTTACCACCTAATTTGCCACAATGTGTGCGAATCAGATCACAAGGTGGCCTGGATCGTTTGCCGGGCCTCAACTAGGGGAACAACTGTTTTGAATGAAGATATCCAACGCTCAGTGACAATATGGTGCCCAGTAGGAAGCGTTATGAGTGATTTGTGAATGCGAAGCAGGAAGTTAATTGGGAAAGACACGCATCACCCTGTTTTGTTCTGGTTCCCCCCCCTTCCTTCTTTTTTTAATGTTCTGCCACCGAACAGACCAAAAAACAACAACATTTACGGCTCAAGTTGGAGATCGGTCGGGGCTCCTCGCTAGGGTGAAACATTTCCTTGTGTGATGACAAATTTGTTCTGTTGTAGAACAAAGTGGTACATTAGATCTGCTTCATGAAGTAGATGCTTAACTCAGTTCTACTATGTGCCTTATGCGACTTGGAAGAGAGTTTGTGAAAATTCAGGAGATACATGTTTGTTTGTTAAATGATTTCCATCCTTGGAACGCCTCACTAGTTTTGTACTGTTCTGTTTTTCATCTGATTTTTCTGAAGATCTTTTTAATGGTGTATTCTGTTACAAGGGGGCGGAGATGTCATAGAAGGCAGTTGTGCACTCTTTCAGAACTAGTTGGTAAATCCGAGAATCATATATATTGATCTTCGTGTTAATAGTACAGTACGTGTTCTATCAAGATTGTCCATGTTTCCTTGTTTCTTGAAAAAAGATGGTGTATAGAAACTATTTCCCCTTAAATATTTATGGACCAAACAGTTGTTATATCTTATTAAATTTGTGTGAATAAAACTACTTTGCTTTACAAGCGTTTTATTTTTCATTACACAAACCATTTTTGTGTTGCTTTCAGATTTAAACTTCTGCTCACACCCAAAAAAACAAACAAACACACACACACACACACACACACACACACGACATGACAGATCGAACCTTGTCTTGCTTTCATTCTGACATGGATTTCTGACTTTATTCTGTTTCTGTTGTTAAAGTAATGCCCCATGGATTTGAACCAAAGCCCTGTAGTAAAAAAAAAAATGCTTTTTAATGCATGAACATGGCTACTTTATACAGAAATACAAAGCACAGGAATGCTAGAAAGCCTTTTTTGAAAAACTAGTACATAAACCTCTCAAAGCAAGGTTGCTCTGTAGTTTAATATATTGTTACTTTATGATTTTTTTTCAGGGAGAACAAATCTTGGGGCATTACAGCCATACTTCACGACGTTTGAAAATTCCCTAAAGTATTAAAAGAAGCTTTGATCGGAATTCTTCACCATTGAAGACAAAGACAATGTTAGGATCAGATTTTAGAGTGATTTAAACAAAAAATGTACCAAAATGTACCAAAAATGTACTCCAAATTTTTTTTTTTTTTTGGTCCTGAATGTTTAAAAACATCTTCGTAAGAGAGTCCACAACAAATGGGATATTTTTCTTACGACTGAAATGAGGCAGGAAGGCAAAGAAAGATAAGTTGTACAGTACTGTAGATACATAACAGAGCAACCTTGCTCCAAGAGGCGACTGCAGGAGACGGGATCTACGCACGCATGCATGTCTACACACACACCTACACACACAAAACTCTACCTTGTAATTCTGCTTGCTGTAAAACATTCCTGTGCAACAAATGTCACTTATCATGAACACACAGCCTTCCTAAAACTTGGCAGCAAAATGTCCGACCAAGAGAAGCTGGAAAGGAACACCATATGGCTGTATTTAAACTGAAAACAAGTTGTTTTTAAAAAAAAAAGAAAGAAAAAAGTTTCAGATTTTTGCATGCACTTCATGTTGTTGACGCCAATTTCAAGTGGATATTATTTTATATTGATGTTTCATTTGTTGTCTGTTGTATACTATAACCTTAAAAGCACATTTCTTCTTGTAAATCCAAAATCTTAATACAAAACAACAGTAAGACAAAAGTCCGTAAAAGCATGTTTGATTTGACAATAAAAACTGGTTATCTTAGAAAATATATATATATATATATTGGGTGCCCTGATTTTCTTAGTAGCACATTCTTGTGGTGTTAGTAAAAATTAAATCAATAAAATAATAAAGGGAAATATTCCCTAATTTTTTTTTTTTTTGTAATTTTGTTGTAGTGGTAAATGTTTTAAAATAATATGCTGAATTTTTCTTATTGTAACAATATCTAGAAAGCCAGCTTTATTAAACAATGCTTGTGTTATACTCTGTTAAGTGTGTGTGGGGAAAGCATTGGGCCACATGGGGGCCTAGTAAACAGTAAAGTGTTGAATTCCTGCTATGCCAGGCTTGTCAAGCTTAGAGCTGCATCACTGATCTGCACATGCTGGATGACCGCAAAACGTAATTCTTTTCAGTCTGTGGACAATTTCTGTGCTGCCTTCATAAAAATGTTTAGTCAGAAAACACAATGTGCTTCATGTGGTAACATATAAGTCACTTAAAGGTATGGTTCGCCCAAAATAAAAATTCTGTCATTTACTGGGTGCACACTGTGAAGCACATTGTGTTGTGTAAAGATACAATATGTTACTTTTGGCGCTCTAGCGGTTAATAAACAAAACTGCAGGCGTCTGGCGGAAGAACATTATAGCCGGAGTTACTTCTCTCTGTTGATGTATATGACGATTCACGCAGGTACTGTGCTCCTCCGCAGCGGTTGGCGTCCTGCTCGGTCTAATCAGAATTTAAACTCTTATTATAAGCCTACCGTTGTGATTCGGGAATCAGGATAACAAAACACAGTTTTTTAATAAATTTTTAACAAAAAAAAGTTACATTGTGTAGCCTACCTTCAATGTGACTACCTGGATAAAATAGGCAACACAAACGGAGGTCATTTCAAGTGCCAAAACAGGTAGAAATTAAAATTTTCAGGGTTTATAACTGCGTATATAGCTATGTAATTATATATGTGCATTGTAATAATAAAAATATCAGTTCATCACTTAGCTGCCTTTTGGCTAAGATTAAGTTTAAACAAAATTAATTAGAAATATAAATTCCTCACGTTTATACGTCACATTCAGTAGTCCGTTAGTCCTTTGGGCTAAAGTCAACAGACAAGAGGCTCTTAACACTCGTGACCGCAGGGAATTCTTAGGAAAACAAGGGACCTTGAGAGTTCAAAAGGAGGCGATGATGGATTTATTTTTACACACTTGGAGGAGTGGACGGTCGGTCACCATAACCAGAAGCAAACAGGAAGATGGATGCTGTCCTCCCCTGCAGACAGCGATTATATGGAAATCTTTCTCTCACACACAAGGAGACAAACTGCATGATGAATCAGGAAGGTTTGTGATTGTTTACATGAGCATGTTCTATTACGACACGCTTATTTTATGTCAGAAATATATATATCTAGGCTTTCTTTTTCTTTCTTTTTTATACACTAGGCCTACAAAACAACAACAACAACAACAAGAACCAAAAAAAACTATTAAAGTCAACAGTGATCTACGTTAAAGTATCTAATATATATATATATATATATATATATATATATATATATATATATATATATATACACACACACACACATACATATATAGCCTGTATATATATATATAGTGTGTTTCATATTTGACACTTATGCCCACAGATGCACAACAATGATAGAAATCAACCTAGAGACAAATTAAGACCTCTTAACATTCAATTCTCTCTCCTAGATGGCAATTAGAGTAAGTTGAAAACAAATGTTTCTCAAATATCAATAAAGACATTGATATTTGTGCTCAGATTTATTAAAGTGTGCTATTTAAAGTCAGAAATCTCAATATTAACTAAAATATTCATCGAATTCTTCCACGACTGCAAGCTAAAGCTACGGTAATGTGATGCTATCCCTTGTGAAAAAGTAGGCCTACACTTTTAAAAAGATAATTTATTACGGAAATAATATAATGTAGGCCTAAGGTTTTAGGACACTTCATTGCATGTTTAATTTAGTTTCAATTTAAATTTATTTTAAATGCAATTAGATGAAAATTATTTATTTTTTACCCACGTCAGTACATCTTACGCATATAATGTGTAATTTAAAAAATTACTTCTATTGTCTTTGAAATATAGTTAAAGTGTGCTGCAGAATGTGCTGACAAGCATTTATAGTAAACAAAAATTAAATTAAATTTCTATTGAAAAACATGTCATGTGTTTAAACATATTTCTAATGACATATTTTTATATTGATGAAGTTCCAATTCGTTTAAAATGTAATATTAAATAACACACTTTGGTTAAAATTATAATCACGTACTTTACAAGTGCTTTAGTACCAGTATGTTAGTCCTTAAAACATGACAAAATATTATAAAAAAAAATTTTTTTAAATGTAGCCTACTTTTTACTAAAACTTTCAATTTTACATTACATTACAAAGTGCACTTTTTAAAACTGTACTTAAATGTGTTAAGAAACATGTATAACATGTGTACTCTCTTCAAGTAGTACACTAATTTCATTAGCCTTAATTTCATTAATATATTATTTGCAAGTACGTTTAAAAAAAAAAGTACTGTTAAAATTTGAAGTACACATTCAATACAATTAAGCACACTTCTTTTTCACAAGCAATGCTATTCACATTGGCTTTATAGCTCTATTTTACTGTATGTCTCATTTGTGTTTCTTCTAAGTAGTTTTAGGCAAAACATCGGAGTCAAAGTTGATGCTTAAGTGAAACATGACTCCATTAAGTCTCCTGAGCCATGAAAGAGAAACCTCTGAGCAATAAAATGTTCCTCTGGGGATTCTCAATGTTGTCTCTCTAGTGAATATCTGTGGTTCAGAACACAGGACGGTGTGTAAACAGCTGATGTGTGTGATGTGGACTCAGGTGCTCCTGTGACTGACACGGTAGAGTGAGCCTGAGAGGGACACACACACACACACACACACACACACACACACACCGACAGGTACATTGCATATACTGCTGAGACGAGAAAGCAAGAAGCCCGGTGTCAGATGATGTGTACAGTCAGCCTGGCACCTGTGTGTGTGTGTGTGTGTGTGTTACCATACAGTGGCAGTTCCACACCAGCACCTTTTATCCCAGGAAAGTATGCATATCACTGCTTCCTACTCTGTCAAAAGATATGCTCATGTAGCAGTCTGCACTAAACATGCATGTGCACACAGAGAGAGAGGAGAGAGAGAGAGAGAGAGAGAGAGAGATAGAGAGAGAGAGAGAGAGAGAGAGAGAGAGAGAGAGAGAGAGAGAAAGAGAGCGAGAGAGAGACTCTGTGGCCCTTAGCAGATGCATAACACATCTGAAATTTTGTGAACATTACGTTCAGAGGTCAATGACTAACATGCAGATCAGGCAAGTGTACAAATGTACATTGAGACAGGTGCACACACCCATATAATGAAGTCTATATCTATCTATCTATCTATCTATCTATCTATCTATCTATCTATCTATCTATCTATCTATCTATCTATCTATCTATCTATCTATCTATAGCTGTCTGTCTGCTTGTCTGTCTATCTATCTAGCTATCTCGATCTATCTGTCTGTCTGCTTGTCTGTCTGTCTATCGATCTCTATCTATCTATCTAAGTAATTTTTAAATATCAAATTCGAACCTTAAGGTAACATTTTAACTTTTTACAGTGCTTGAACATTACCACAAACAAGCTTTAAAAAACAACAACCGACTGAAGCTGAAAAGTTTAATAAAATAATAATGCTTTGCTTTGTTTAGTCTTTCAATAGACTTTTTGTTGTTGTTTATGTCTACTTACATTTTTCTAAATTTAACCATACATGTAGACTCATAAAATCACCCAAAATGCTATAATTCTTAGATCACAGTTAATTAGTAAAACTGGTGTTTAAATTATTCACACAAAAAATTAAAAATCATACACAATTTTTTATTATATCCATACAGAAATGAATCAATCCATAATTGATAATAGTCATATTAATCTATTCAAATGACATTATTAAATGTTATTCACAGTATTAGTGCTTTATTTTAATTGATTGCACTGTAAAAAAAAAAACGTTAAATTTACAGGAAAACCCTGGCAGCTGTGGTTACCAGAGTTTTCCTGTTAAAAATACGGTAGCAACGTTTTAGGTTTTACAACTTTTAACCGTATATTATTTTACAGCGATAAACAGTATTTCATTATCTGATATAATGTTAATATACTGACTTTTTGAAGTATTAATATCTGTTTTTTCCCATTGTAATACTCTGACAGCCAACAATCACAGCAGTGATGAGAGTCAAATGGTCAACCAAAGCTCATCTTAAGCAGCTCATCCACAAGAGAGTTAATAATAATTTACAGAAGCTGCACAGTGTCATTCACACAAACATTAAACACCATCATGGTAACATGTTGAAATTTAAAAAATGAAATAAGCATTAATTTAACAACATTAAATGTAACATAAAACCCTAATGTACATAACTGATTAGAAAAAACTAAGAAAATTATGAAGAAACAGTGATTTAAAAACAAAATACATCAAACGTGAAGTGTCACGCAGGGAATTGTGGGAATGTCAATTTACATTTTTTCACTGTAAATTATACATTGACTTGTTCTTTTTCACTTCCAAAAACTGTAAATTTAACGGTATTTTACAGTAAAATTTAATTAAATGTACCATTATATACATCACAGTTATTTACCGTATATAATAAGGAAACTTTCTGTTAACCAATTAACAGTTTTTCACTGTAGCATTTTTACAGTGTTTTACCGTTAAAATCACGATCATTTTTTACAGTGTGCATACTGTAAATTTACATTTATTTTATTACACAAGTTTTAGTCAATGCTGAAATAATGCATTCTGACTAATTAAATGAAGGAAGAGGAAATATAAAGACTGAGATTGACGTATATGGAAATACAATTCCTTTAAAAAACATACGCTTAAAAGATGGCCCTCAAGAGACAATAACAAAAACAGATGTATATGTGTACATTCATGAAAACATAGAAAACAAAACTGCCGAATTCCATGACTACAGACACACAAGCAAACAGAAACAGACACAAGTCACACGTGTGTTTGCATAAATGCACGTAGACATGAATATTTGAATCGTGTTGCTTTCTTATCGACAGCTGCAATAATAAATCAAATCAAGCTGGCTGTTTTTTTATGTGCTGCATCGCGACCCTTTCGTGCACTACCAAAAAAGTTCATTGTCTGAGGGGTAAAGACAAACAAGACCCGAAAAAAGACACGAGGAGGCTCATCTACATTCCAAAAAAATATGAAATCAAACAAGGATTTTGGCAAAACAAATATCTAAAAAAAAAAAGAGTTAACATTATGGAGCTGCCGTCGTTCTACTTTTAGAACAATCGACACAATCTGATTATTACACAGATTTCAAGACAACAGACGGCAGTGTTGAACCAGAGCTCCTGTGTGCAGTCACAAGAGCTGCCTCTTATCCATCTATCTAATTATTCCCTCAGAAACCAGAAATTTGAAGATACTAAAGACAGTCCCTATCTGTCATGAAGCAGCATTGATCTCATTGAGAGCAAAATGTGGGTGTTGAGGGAGCCCAATATAACTCATGCCATTAAATTCCAGCTTGCCGTTATTCGCCAACAGAATTGACAGATTTTCCGCAGACATTTCTTTTAATCTTCAACGCTTGTTCAAGAAGAGGGGAAAACACACAGTGTGTGCTTTACCTTTCTTATATGGTATTTGTGAGGAGGTTAGCAGAACTGCTATTGAAGTGTCAAGACAGGAAAAAAATGAAAGAAAAGCAGCGCACAACACTTGTTGATTATCAGCTGTCAAAATGTTGGAGAAAACATTGTTACCGTACTTTCCTTATATGGAACAGAAAATGCTCCCCTCAAATGCTCTGATTGAATGTTATCCTCTCAGCTTATTGCAGCAATTTTATTGCTGACAACACATAATATTGTTTATGTTGATGGAGTTTGAGTGTTAATGTTGTGAGGTGTAAACAAAAAATAGCCTTCCTTTTGATTTTATTTTGACACTAGCAAGATTACTGGAAAAGAGTTGCTGCCTTAAATTTTTAAGTACATTTAACTTGGATGTTTAAGTCATTTCAACTTAAATTACATTAAACTGACTCTTAAAAAAAAATAGTTGAATCTTGTATAACATAAAAAAGTTTTGTTTATGTTATACAAGAAAATTGCTTCACTTATTTTGATGAGTTAAAGCAATGTAAAAACAGATGTTGTCATAACTTATTGATCATATGATTTTTACAGTGTAGATACGCTGATGTGGTTATCGTTTTGTAACTAAATAAGAGTCTTAGTTTCTTATATTGCATGCTTTGCTAACAATCTAGTAATCACAGGTAATACAGGCCTATCCAGAACAAAATCAGAAATTAGTGGATAAATAATGGTGAATTTTGGCGTAACATGTGAATCACAACAAATTATGATGTTTCTGTTGTTTGTTCTGTAGTTTTTCTAAATATTATATGATCATTATATGATCATTCAATGGTAAAACTAGTTATTTTAGAGCCAGACATTTATAAAATAAAATAAAATTAGAAAGGAATGTCATTTGCTCTTCAAATATATATATAAATATATACTCAATGAGCAAATGACATTATCACTAATCTCATTCATATTTCACTTTTATTTAGGTTCCTTTCTAATTTTATTTTATTTTATTTTATAAATGTCTGGCTCGAAAACAACTACAGTTTTACCATTGGATGATCATATAATGATCATATAATGTTTAGAAAAACTAAAGAACAAACAACATAATCATCATAATTTGTTGTTTATATATATTTATATGTTGAGGAGAGTTACTTTTAAAATTAACGCGTTACAATTTCGCGTTACTCCCTAAAAAAAGTAACTAATTGTGTTAGTTACTTTTCATGGAGAGTATGTGTTACGTTACTTTTACGTTACTTTTTTTCACCTGGGCTGGTTTGTTTTTTAATAACAAAAAAATATATATATATTTGGCAAATGTAAAGGCCTTTTCATACCAAAAGTGAAATGAATAAGGCTCAAACTGAAGGAAATACAAATTCATACCTGTACAGTAGAGGGCGCAGCTTGTAGCTTTGTGTTATTTAACATATTTAATTATTGCACGTTTGCATAATATTCTGAGTTTGCATTTCACTGTTTGTTTGTTTGTTTGTTTGTTTGTTTGTTTGTTTGTTTTTTCATTGAGGAATGCTGAATCTGTTTTATAGCATAATTTAATTCAACAGGTAAAGTTAATGGTACAAGACATTTCAGTGGTGGCCAAAATGACAATTTAAAATCAGTCAGAGATAGAAACGTATCTTCACATTTACTGGTAAATCGTCATATTATGGGTAGACTACTTTCTTTGGTCATGTTTCTGCAGTGTCAGTATTCAAGATTTGAATTCTAATAAATGTTTCTGTTTGAATTTAACCTCACTTATATTCCAACACAAAACTTAAATAGTAACAGACTACAATAGAACAGATCTAAATTTAATAGAATAAAATTTAATTAAATTAAATGAAGTGTGGAGATTAAAACGAATGTGTAGGTCAACTGAAACAAATAGAAAGTGAAGTGAAACTTGAATAGAAGTGAGTTGAAACAGAAAAAAAAAACAGAGTGAAGTGAAACATACAGAATAGAACAGGACAGAACAGGCATCAAATGAAACTTACAAAAATGAAATAAGAATAGAATATTATTAAATTACAGAATAAAAGAGCAGTGAAGCATAATTTACAGAATACACCAAAGTCAGTTAGAAATGTGGTGACATGAAAGTGTCATGAAACAGAACACTGAAGTGAAACTTGCTAAATGAAATAACACTGAAGAATAGAACTGAAGTGAAACAGAACATAAGGTTTTGAACTGAAGCAGAACAGAATAAAATAGAAGTGCGGTGAAATTTACACAAGAGACTAGGTTAGAATAGAAGTTAGGTAATGCAAAACTGAATAGTACAACTTAAAAATATATAATAGATCAGTGGTAAAGTGCAACAATAAAATAGAAGTGGGGTCAACATTTCTCGGAGAATAGAGCACAATAGCATAGAATTGAGGTAAAACTTGTAACATTGAATAACACTGAAGATAGAAGTGTGGTGAAATGCAGAGAAACAGAATAGAATATTAATGAACTGAAAAAAAACAAGAAAATATAAGTTTGGTGAAATGTACATACAAGAGAAGACATTATAATAGAAGTGAGGTGAAACTTGCACTATAGAATAAAATTGAAGTGAAACTTACAGAATAGAACTAAACCGAAACAATTGAATATTAGTGAACTGAATAAATAGAAGTGTGGTGAAATACAAGAGAATACATTACAATAGAAGTGAGTTGAAAATTGCAATATAGAATAAAATTGAAGTGGAATACAGGATAGAACTTAAGTGAAACAGAACAGAATATTAGTGAACTGAAACAAATCAGATTAAGTGTAGAGGAGTGTAGAACTCTTGTGAAGTACAACAGAACAAAATAGAAGTGATGTAAATCTTCATTGAAGAATAGACTTGCAGACTAACTTGGAGAATTAAATAAATTAGCGTTGAAAAACACAAGTGATATGAGATGTGCATTAGAATATAACTGAAACGCATCTTTCTGCATAGCCTTACTTTACTCTTGTCTCTGTGAATATTAAAGTTATTGGCCTGTGTGAAGTTCCCCGCCCTCTCTTTCGAGCATGCTGGGATGTGTGTGTAACTTTCACAGGTCTGGAATGGCGTGTTAAGGAGCGCGCACACGCACACACTGACGCGAACAGAACACACACATCACTCTCTATAGTCGCGCGCGAACAGCTCGCGTTGGTGTTGCGGCGTCGCGCAAGAACTCAACAGGAGATCGTCCTTGACAGTCTGGGACACCATCCTCATCCTCATCCTCATCATCAGCGCGTGAAACTCAGCTGGCACTTCCTGGTAAGAGTTTAACATCATTCCCTCCTGTCAACTTCAAAAACTGATAGTCACTTTTCCATGTTTATTGTCACTCAACAATGACATTTTGAGTCGGTGAGGCAATGTGTATGCGCTAAATGTTATACGAGGTTATAACAGAAAAGGCTGAGGAAAAGTTGCCCGAACTTTGGGCTAGTTTGAGTTAGCGCGCTAGGCTAACGCTGCTGTGGCAGTAATTTAGCCGAGACAAACTTTCAGATGATTTGATTTAACACTAAAACGTCTTTTATCCACACAGGCATTCACTTACGCTGTTTTGAAAGTTAGTTTGGAGCTGTTTCTACGAGTGTTGGTTGTGTTTCTACTGCAGTGACATGGCACGGTTAGGTAGAGCATCGTGGCTAAGCTAACGTATATCAGCGTGACACATGCAGTAGAAATGTTGAGGGAAATTCACTCCTAATTTATCTGACATTGGCCAAATAACCTTAAAATCAAATAGCAAAGGTATTTAATGCTTTGTTCCTCTAGAGAAGTCATAACTAATCTTTTTTATGTGAGTGTGACTGTGAGGGATTTCTTACTTTGGCAACACTTTCCAGCTGTTGACACAGCAACGCGTTGTTACTTGTTTTGGGTTCATGATGAACCTCCTTCATAATGTTCACAATGATATGAGTGAATCAGGGGACACGTTTATTATCACATCTTTCGGTCACTCATATTTGTATAGGCCCATGTTAGAAGTTTATGCAGTGGTATTACCTTATAAATCCATTGAAATTACTGTGGAGTCAGGGTTTGTCAGAATGACGCTGAACAATGAATCAGCACAACATTTTAAATACATTTGACATGCAAACTTTGGTTTTTGGCGTGTTATAGCAAATATTTCACCCCAAAATTGTTCATTCACTTACCCTCATGTCTTTCCAAACCCATGTTATATTTCTGTGGAAAACAAATTCTGATATTAGAATGACAGATTGAGGCACCTTTCAATGATAGATGATGCAATGAAAGTGAGTTTCACAGAAGAAAGGAAACTCATACTGGATGTAGCTAGCTAAACATGAATGTAAATATTGACAATTTTAAGGTTTGCAAAATATGAAGTGAACATTAAATAATTTTAACCTGTTAACTGTCAGTGTCCCTCTAATTTTTTTCCTATCAAATATTAATATATAAATAATCGTCATATATTAGGTATTTGATCTGTCGAAGGCTAAAACACTCAAAAGTCATCCTGTGAAAACAGTTTAGAAAGAAATGGTACTTAATAACTTTTTAGCAGGTTCCTCCCCGAAGTGGGCGGTGTCATGTTTCAAATTTGTACAAAATTTACTACACTATTTTATAATCGCATCTTTTTCTAATATTGACAAAACTAATATTGTTGCAAAGGTCTGAGACTCAAGGTTCCATATTTGGCATCTAGATAGAAGTGATATTTCTATTTTGTGATAGAAGTGAAATTTTGAGAAAAATGTATTATTTAATATGATGGGGGAAATAAGGCGAATAGAATTGTTGTATAAATTTAATTAACTGAAATGTGGAGTGTGTAAATGAGGCCATTGTGACAAGTGACAGGATGATTGACAGGCCAGTTTATGGTGACAGGAATTATCCAACAATGGAGTTTGTTAAAGACGCAGTCATGACATTGTAGTATGTCCCAAAACTTGCCTAATCTTCTGCTACACACTCAAAAGTGTACTTTTTCTTCAGGAAAAGAGTACATACTTTTAGGGCATAACCTAGTATAAGTAGGGGAATTGTTATATGCCAGGCAGTAAATCGTATGATATTTGACTGATATTAGCATCAACCTCAAACCTCAAAGTGGGCCGATTAAAGGGGTCATGACATGAGAAACCAAATTTGCCTTGATATTTTGGTATATAAGAGATCTATGTACTATTAAAACTTCCTGCAAGTTTCATAGCTTAAGACATCCTCCCCATTATAAACGAAGCATTTATTTAATCGAGCTCTAAATACAGCTCGTTCTAGATCCTTTGTTCTTAGTGACGTCACGGTACGAAGTGACGTACCAGTCGTTTGCATATGACCGCCTCCAGCGCAGGACAACTACGCCACATTTCGCATAATCGCATGCGCTGACGTGCAGTGAGTGGGTCTGTTTACAGGATGACTGCGATGCCACGCAGATGTGCTGTTCCTGCTGTGGACAAACAACAGGTTTGAATGCTGCCGAACGATCCAGACGTCAGGGAAAGCAGTTGGATGCAGTTTATTTGCAGCATATGCAGCCCGCCAAAGCTTCATTTTATCGGTGAGTGATGTAGATGAGTGTGACAGGGCAGGTTACTGAAAGAGCGAGCAGAGAGAGCCACGGCCGCGTGCGCGCCTTCAAACTGTCCTTCTCTCTCTCTCTCCCCCTCCCTCGCGCATATGAATCAAAATCAATTGAGATTGACACGATGGTAAAAGATCGAAGACTGAAGTTTCATGTGATGGAGCATTGTGTAGCCTACATGTGATACAAAATGATTAACGTTAATAATTTATGCATAAGCAGCACTGACGTTAGCCAATCATAACAGTGGGCGTTAACACTGAACTCTTAAAGGGGAAACACCTCCAAAACAGACTGTTTGAATCAGAGGTTGAGAAATCACTACATTTAAAAAAAAAAATTTGTACAAAAAACTATAGTAATACTATAATTGCACCTAAGGGAACATAAAACAAAACAAAAAACCATGTCATGACCCCTTTAACAGAAATGTGACCTATTTCTTTTCAGTTTTGCATTGTTACACAATTGGTCTTAAAGGGTTAGTTCACCCAAAAATGAAAATTAAGTCATTAATTACTCACCCCCATGCTGTACCAACCCCGTAAGACCTTCGTTCGTCTTCGGAACACAAATGAAGATATTTATGATTAAATCTGAGAGGTTGATCACTGCTACATAGGCTCCCTAAGGGAATGACACCGGACGGCCCAGAAAGTCATTAAAGAAAATGTTTAAATATTCCATGTCACAACAGTGGCTCAACTATAAGTTTATCAAGCGACAAGAATACTTTTTGTGCGAAAAAACAAACAAAAATAACGACTTTATTCGACTATTCCTTTTCTTCCTTGAAGGCCTGAAACGAGACTTCAAGAGATTTCCACGACGCGCATGCGAGAGAACTTAACTGAAGTAGTTGAAGGAGATCGCAATTCTCGCGCATGCGTCGTGGAAATCTCTTGAAGTCTCGTTTCAGGCCTTCAAGGAAGAAAAGGAATAGTCGAATAAAGTCGTTATTTTTGTTTGTTTTTTCGCACAAAAAGTATTCTCGTCGCTTGATAAACTTATAGTTGAGCCACTGTTGTGACATGGAATATTTAAACATTTTCTTCATTGACTTTCTGGGCCGTCCGGTGTCATTCCCTTAGGGAGCCTATGGAGGAGTGATCCAGCTGTCACATTTAATCAAAAATATCTTCATTTGTGTTCCGAAGACGAACGAAGGTCTTACGGGGTTGGTACAGCATGGGGGTGAGTAATTAATTACTTAATTTTCATTTTTGGGTGAACTAACCCTTTAACTTCCTCTAAAAATGTGTATTAAAAACATTTAATTTCTGTATTAAAAAAAAATGGTGTAATTGTCTTAAATATTTATTCATTTAATTCAATATGATCAATTTTATGTCTGTCTCATTTGACATCTTTAAGTTCAATTATTTAAAATATATCATTAAATCATATCATTAAATCATTATATCATTAAATCAAATCACTCAAGATATCGTATTGGCTGCTGTCTGCTGAAAAAACTAATTTTGGTCATATGCTAAATGGGACATTTACAGACTTTTTTAAAAGTATTTTAAAATTTTAATCACCATTTAAGTTGAGGAGATTTGAATATATCCATTTGATTTTTAGAGTACATCATTTAGTTGACCCTCATATATGTCCTTGTGTACATTTTTTTTATTTTATTGTCATCAGCAAGTAATCATGACTTGTATTTTAGGCTGATCTGGCACAACTTGAGTTCTTTTCGCAAGACAGAAATGTTTGTGAAATTTGTCATTCTTTTTTCGCCTCTCTCGCTGCTTTAGATTTCCTCAGGAAATGAACTCTTTCATAGCATAATTACACTATGCATATGCCACTGTAAACACAGTAATGGAGACGCTGACAGCCTGCGTTTGTCACAAAATACGAGAAAAAAACGTAATAAATATGCACTGTGATCCAAAAGAACATCCTCGGTCTTTTCGTACGGGTCGCTATCGGCATTTCTTACGTCCTCACTGCAAACGACACTTAATGTTTCACACAGGATGACTTGGAGAGAAGGCAAGAGGCCATGTGTTTTGAAAGCCTGTCTCTCTTAATACGCAATGCCGGGCACGCCAGCCTGGCATACTAACACTCATCAGCTTTCCGCTGAGTTTCTTCGGCCCAAGGGCTGTGGAGGTCTGTGGCTGGAGTGAGACGTAACACCTCCTCGTTCTGGGATCTTCCGCGACAGGACCCTGCTCTCTGCATTCAATCAGTCAGGGAAACAAACAGCCGGCTCGAGAGCTGCAGGAGGAAGCTGTGGCGCTTTTTTGTTTTTCAGAAGTCATGCCAAGTTGGAACTCGGAATCCTTTGGCGGTGCCTTTGCAGGGCATTGAATAACAAAAAAACTTTACACGTGCCTGAAGCCAAGCCTGGAAGCTCGTGGGGCGTTTGAACTGCTCTGGAAGGTCTCGAGAAGTGGGCCGGTTCCCGGGCCTCTACGCGAGCAGACATTGGTGGGGGGCCGAGGGGGCGTAAACTGAGGGCGAGTGCCACCATACTGTGAAGTCCGGGCGAGTGGCCAGCATCGTTGACAGTTTAACTGTGAATATTTTACAGCACAGCATACTGCATGCTGTAAACAGGGGTGAGCTACATAAAGGCTGTTTATCGTACTTGGGAAGCCTTGAAAAAACCAGCATCTTTAAGCCCCGTATTAGAATAAAGCAGATGGCTTGGGCCAGTGTGGCTCGGGAAAAAGCCGGAGATGAAAGCAGGCCAGTTTCTTTGAACAAGGAGTCTGTCACGTTACTATCTCCAGGTCTTTGGGTCAAACCGTGCGCTGAGCCATGCTTTTTTTTACTCTGGCTTCGGCCAAAAATATCCCAGGGAATCTCATTGATATTGATGTTTTGATGTTGCAAGCATTTTGTCTGGTTGTTAACAGGCCAGGCGTGTTTTTAAATGCACGGTTATGATAATCAAAGTGTTTTTTTTAACTGTTATTTGTCGTGAGCATTCATCGACCATTAAAAGTACAACAGCAGTAGGAACACAAGACTATTACTGGTGGATTTGGGTAGACCTTAATGATGAGAGTAACTGAAGTAATAATTTTTTTTCTAAAACATGAACATTATTGATCCAAGATCAGCTTTAAGGACTGGTATTTTGGCAGAACTGTAGCTCCTTTTAAGCAGCCTTGGATTGTGATTTATTTCGCTTTGCTGAGAGCGCGTTTTCTCACACACGGAAAGAGAGAGAGCCTACATATAAACAACATTCTTTGTTGTATTTTCCTGTCAAAATAAAGTTCAGTTGGAATTATTCAGCTTTTAAGAACAAGCAGAAGACATGCCGGTTTCTCCTGTTGTGGGCAGAACTAATGCGCAAACGTCAATCTCTCTCATCTTTTACCTTCCCTGTTTTGATTTCAGTAAATCAGTTCGAGCGATTGTTGATAATGTGATTTAATATTCATCAACCTATCTGGTCATCAATCCTTAGTGTGTTAGTATATTGTGATTAGTAGTAGTATTATTATCTTTTTATAATAATAACTATAATCTATTACTATGATCTATTTTCATCACCAGTCCTACATGGTCCTACATCATACATGGTTACCAAGTTTTAATTGTAATTAAAGGTCTATCATTAAATAGTGGTGTTACAGTGAGGAAAATAAGTATTTGAACACCCTTGCTATTTTGCAAGTTCTCCCACTTAGAAATCATGGAGGGGTCTGAAATTGTCATCGTAGGTGCATGTCCACTGTGAGAGACATAATCTAAAAAAAAAAAAAATCCAGAAATCACAATGTATGATTTTTTAACTAGAGATGCACCGATTGATCGGCTGGTGACCGGAATCGGCCGGTTTTCACGTGATCGGCCATGATCGGCGACCGGCCGGTCAGTCTGACATAATCCGATTTTATGCCGGTCAAATGCACTCTGGCGCCGCATGATTAACATCGCGCAACATCAGCATCACACGTGCACACGGAACGCACATACGAGTTAATCAATGAGTGCATTCACACCGGGAGCCGGAGAAGCGCGTGAGCGTCGAGCAGGAGAGTCGCGTGAGCAACAGTGAAGCACGCGTTTCGGCGCAGAGTCTATTTGCTGCACTCAATTAAAGTGAAAGCACACTTTTGATGGACAAAATAAATATTGTTTTAACAAGAACTGAAGTAGCCTAGGCTATGTCAGAAAAGAAAATTAAGACTCAAAAATATTTATAGAAAATGTACCTATTCAAACCTGTTTTATTATTTCACAATTCTTTCCCTGCAGATGCTCCACTTGTCCTGTTTAGCCTGGCTGGACATGTGTCAGATGAGAGAAGAACTGCTTGAGAAATATAACTTGCCATTGATGTACAAGTGATTGCAATAGGCCTGTGTGTGTGTGTGTGTGTGTGTGTGTGTGTGTGTGTGTGTGTTGAGAAATATCTTGTACTGCAAGGGTATATTTATTTTATTTTTATTTGTTATTTATATATTATTTTATTGCCATTACCTCTTTTCATACAGAAGTTTAGTTTGCTAAATATATATATTAAAAAAAATTTGTTAGGTATTGGATGTGAAAAGAAAGAAATGGTTCTTCCATAACACTGCAGTTTAGATGTGTGTGAATTTCCCACACCAGGAGTCATTTATATAGGCTAGTTCTATTTTATAGCGATTATCTGTTTAAAAAATGTTCTATGCAAAATGTTCTATTAAAGAGAAGGTAGAAAATAAATATTTGTGTGTGCTGTAAAGTGGTTTAAAAAAAGGAAATCGGAATCGGCTAAAATCGGTATCGGCAGGTCAAACTCAAGAAAAATCGGAAACCGGAATCGGCCTAGAAAATTGTAATCGGTGCATCTCTATTTTTAACTATTTATTTGTATGATACAGCTGCAAATAGGTATTTGAACACCTGAGAAAATCAATGTTAATATTTGGTACAGTAGCCTTTGTTTGCAATTACAGAGGTCAAACGTTTCCTGTAGTTTTTCACCAGGTTTGCACACACTGCAGGAGGGATTTTGGCCCACTCCTCCACACAGATCTTCTCTAGATCAGTCAGGTTTCTGGGCTGTCGCTGAGAAACACAGAGTTTGAGCTCCCTCCAAAGATTCTCTATTGGGTTTAGGTCTGGAGACTGGCTAGGCCACGCCAGAACCTTGATATGCTTCTTACAGAGCCACTCCTTGGTTATCCTGGCTGTGTGCTTTGGGTCATTGTCATGTTGGAAAACCCAGCCTCGACCCATCTTCAATGCTCTAACTGAGGGAAGGAGGTTGTTCCCCAAAATCTCGCAATACATGGCCCCGGTCATCCTTAATCTCCTTAATACAGTGCAGTCGCCCTGTCCCATGTGCAGAAAAACACCCCCAAAGCATGATGCTACCGCCCCCATGCTTCACAGTAGGGATGGTGTTCTTGGGATGGTACTAGGGATGCACCGATCCAAATTTTTTCACTTCCGATGAAAATCCGATCCCGATACCTGAATTTGGATATCGGCCGATACCGATACTTTTGTTCTGATACCAGAGCTGTGTTTGCTTTAATATTATTATTATCATTATTGTTGATTTTATATGATGCTGAAATAAACTCTTCTCTACAGGCAAGTATGATATGTACGTATGTATGCATGTATGTCTATATATATATATATATATATATATTAAACAATAGATAAACAAAAGATAGACAATTAAACAAAGATACACATTACACAGGCCTACACAGTGCTTTAATTTCAGGAAGGTCTACTAACATTATTCAGGTATGGTCTAAAAAGAATTATAATAAAGTTATCAAAAGTAAAATAGCACTGCAAAGTTTATCATAGATAGATTTATGCTTATTAAAGCTAAAGTTATTCATTCAAGAGCTGTGAGTGATTTTCTCTTTGTTTATTATTCTGCTTCCCCTTTAAAGTGTAAATTGCAGGTAAAACTTTTCACGAAGATAATGCAATGTGCTTACTAAACATAAAGATAACCGCCCACCATTGTTTTTTATACCAAAATGCTGAATATAATATGAAAAGTAGGGATGCACGATATAGGATTTTGGCCGATATTCGATATGCCGATATTTTCAAACTAATTTTGCCCGATGCCGATACCGATATATTTGTATTTTTTTTTAAAGTGCAAAAAAAGCTTATTAAAGCTTCTATTAAAGTTCTCAGTCAAGAGCAGTGAGTGATTTCCTCTGTGTTTTGTTGTTTTATTAACATTAACGGGATAGTTCTCCCAAAAATTTCAATTGTCATCATTTACTCTCAAGTTTCTTTCTTCTGTTGAAATTATATAAGTTATTTGGAAGAATGTGGCTAACCAAACAGTTGCTGTACTCCAGTGACTTCCATAGTATATTTAAGCACAAGAAAGAGATGAATACAGGTTTGGAACAACATTAGAGTGAGAAAATAATGACAGAATTTTTATTTCTGGGTGCAGTATCTCTTTATGGACAAGCGGCAGTATATTATTACTGTCTCTTTAAGAACTGCACGCGACGCGTCTAATATACACGCATTTGACAAGCAGATTTTCTCTGTTTGCTTTCACTTTAGACATAACCAACTTTATGTAAACCTTGTGTGTATTTGACAGTATCAGCGCAATAAGACTCAAAAGATTAGTCCAGTATGCAGGCGCTGTGACAGGCTTTTAGTTCCTGTGAGCGTCGGGTGTAACGCGCTCAGAAAAGCGGATGTTAGAACAGCGCATCAGCACGTGAATGATATGTTTACCTAGCAAGACTTTGACGCACATGCAAATAATTAACTTTTGTGAATTGCGGTGTCCGTGAGTGTAACTCTACCTCTGCGTTTACATGTGATGTGATGTGAATGTATGTCGCATTGTACAGTATGTTGAGATGAAGGCGCCAGAATTGAACTGATAGAATGCACGATACTATGATTTTTCTTCAAAAGCAGATCGTGGAGACATTTTAATCGTCCACGATCAAAAACCGTGAGACGCACACCCCTAGTTGGAAGTTTAAGTTGCTGGCGCTCATGCTTCGTTCGCGGTCGTCACGTGCGCATAGGAAACACGCCACTCTATCGGCAAGGCTCATCGGCAGAAATATTCATATCGGCCGATGCCGATGATGGTCATTTTAAGCTTTTATCGGCCGATACCGATGTTGTCCCGATATCATCGTGCATCCCTAATGAAAAGTTGGTGCGTTTTACAGTGGTTTTAAGCATGCCCCCTCCCTTCCACTAGGCTGGGCGTGACGTCATAAAAGGTACTCGAAGCTTTTACTGTCTATGCTCCAGGCCTGGAGTTACGTTATATTGGAGACTTAGCTAGCAAAAATGGTTAACTATTGTGATTGTGCGGGATGTACGAATACATCAAAAATGGGGGAGAGGCTCCACAAGTTCCCCAAGGACAAACGGCTGATTAGTGCCTGTAAGTGTTAGCATAACTTACCCTAGGTAGAGCTTAGATCGGGCCCAAAAAAATCAAGCAAGACCCTACCTGAGCCCGCTGTGTCCGAGCCCGGTCCGGCCCTGCCTGACACATTACAACTGTAATTATGAGCCTGGTTTAAACCCGTCAATTTTTCAATACGTGGGTCGTTATAACTGACGTTCTCAACTACTTTCTATTAGGGCTGTCAGTTAAACGCGTTATTAACGGCGTTAACGCAAACCCATTTTAACGGCGTCAATTTTTTTATCGCGCGATTAACGCCCTTTTTGTCCTAGCAAACTTTGTAGTTTTTCACATGCTGTTACAACAGGACGCGGCATGCGCGGCGCTGCGCTATGAAACCCATTCATTTCAATGGCTTGCGACGCGTGAGGATGTTTTGTTGCTTCGTCGACCAAAGCGCAAGCGGATCTAGCTATAGACCGGAAACAAAACAACAGGCGTGCCGCACACACTTGTTTGGGCTTGCGAGCCGGCCAAATAGTTGGTCAACGTTACGCTTTGAGTAGATGGCGAGCGCGAGACGCCGAAATGGATGCCAATAAGATTCTGAATGGAAAGTTTACTTTTCAAAAGTTGCCAAATGGTTCCATTGACAAGACCAAAGTGATCTGTGTGTTTTGTCGTTGTGAACTGAGCTATCATCATCGCAGCACGTCCAGTCTGAAATACCACTTGATGGCCAGGCACACACACACACACACACACACACACAGCTGATGCGAATTCTCCGCCCCCTCGTCAATATCAGGACCTCGTCAGTTTTTTTTCACCCTTTTATTAATGGACAGTGTTACATTGAGAGATTATTTGCTCCAAGTGAGAATGTTAGTGTGAAATTGAACACAGTATATGTCAACGTTGTTTTCAATAAAAAACATTTGCACAAAGCAAGCCGATCCACTTTTCCATGTTGATAAGAGCATTAAAATGAGAAAAAATAATGGGACAAAAAGAAAATCAAGAGACCTTTATAATTGATAAAAATAATTGCGATTAATCACGAGTTAACTATGACATTAATGCGATTAATCGTGATTAAATATTTTAATCGTTTGACAGCCCTACTTTCTATATTACTTTCTCTTAAATAAAAATGCTTTCAGATGAATAAAAATGTATTCGTTTTTATGTTTTATTCATAGATATTTCTAGTTTGCGGGAGTCCCGCGAATGGTTTTATTCTCCCTCAACTGGCACACACAGAGTGAGTGCCTTACCGCCCGCGCTCCCTCTTATGATGTCATCACCCAGTTACAGTAAAAAACATGCTACCTTTGAAGAAACCCAATAAATGTTATTTTAACGCATTTTAAGACAGAAATTTTTACATATATACACATTGAGCGCTTTAATGTACACATTAATTGGTTGTGGTGGTTAACCTGCAATTTACACTTTAAGAACGAGTGCAGATCTAATAGTCTACTGATGCACCATATTTTCTCCCAACTATTTCCATAACTACGTCCATTTTAGACGTAAACTGTTTAAGTGAATCTCCAAGCCAGTCATTTTGACATTTTTGTGTAGGCTACATTTGATCGTTTAGATGCGCATATGAAGCCCAAAGTATATAATGTGCCTGTCTGTTTCGGAGCGCGCGCCGTTGGGAACAGCATCTCTTGCGCAGATTTCTGTGCTTTTAATAGCTCTTTTTATTATTAAAAGCGTCCCGCAACTTTAGAGACTGCATTTTACAACAATCACCGATCATGCTGATGTCGATCAGGCTGTCGTGTTGTGGGCGCTGTGGCACCGCGTGAGAGATCTCTCTCTTTCTCTTCTGGACTGCGAATAGCAAACATGCATCACAGACAAATGGTTTAATTAATACGGCTTTGCAAACATTGCATTTTGCTGTCTTGCTCTGCTGTGGTGTTTCCAGTGTGAAGTATTTCCACCATAGGATTTCCACACAGCGAACATGTTGGCAGCTCAATGTTATCCTGCTAGCTGGCTGCAAACTGCAGAATGGATCTTCTGAGGGGGGGTCTCTGTGTCTCGTTGAGCCGCGCCTCCGTTCAGGATATCCATTCCACAGTTTGCAGCCAGCTAGCAGACTAGCCGGCGGGCCGCGGGAATCACTTTTGGAGTCGTTTCAGCAGACAACGTTAAAGCGCAGACATGGCTCATCGATTATGGATATCTTCGCAGGTTGGATCGGGAAAATCCGATACGTGAATAACGCTGGTATTGGTCCCGATACCGATATCGGATCGGCCCCATCCCTAGATGGTACTCATCATTTTTCTTCCTCCAAACACGGCGAGTGGAATTATGACCAAAAAGTTCTATTTTGGTCTCATCTGACCACATGACTTTCTCCCATGACTCCTCTGGATCATCCAAATGGTCATTGGCAAACTTAAGACGGGACTTGACATGTGCTGGTTTAAGCAGGGGAACCTTTCCGTGCCATGCATGATTTCAAACCATGACGTCTTAGTGTGTTACCAACAGTAACCTTGAAAACGGTGGTCCCAGCTCTTTTCAGGTCATTGACCAGCTCCTCCCGTGTAGTTCTGGGCTGATTTCTCACCTTTCTTAGGATCATTGAGACCCCACGAGGTGAGATCTTGCATGGAGCCCCAGTCCGAGGGAGATTGACAGTCATGTTTAGCTTCTTCCATTTTCTAATGATTGCTCCAACAGTGGACCTTTTTTCACCAAGCTGCTTGGCAATTTCCCCGTAGTCCTTTCCAGCCTTGTGGAGGTGTACAATTTTGTCTCTAGTGTCTTTGGACAGCTCTTTGGTCTTGGCCATGTTAGTAGTTGGATTCTTACTGATTGTATGGGGTGGACAGGTGTCTTTATGGAGCTAACGACCTCAAACAGGTGTATCTAATTTAGGATAATAAATGGAGTGGAGGTGGACATTTTAAAGGCAGACTAACAGGTCTTTGAGGGTCAGAATTCTAGTTGATAGACAGGTGTTCAAATACCTATTTGCAGCTGTATCATACAAATAAATAGTTAAAAAATCATATATTGTGATTTCTGGATTTTTTTTTTTAGATTATGTCTCTCACAGTGGACATGCACCTACGATGACAATTTCAGACCCCTCCATGATTTATAAGTGGGAGAACTTGCAAAATAGCAGGGTGTTCAAATACTTATTTTCCTCACTGTAAGTGTACGTTCAGATATTTAAAAGCTGTTCCATTTTATAGGGCTGGGCGATATGGAGCAAAAAATATATCTCGATATATTTAGCTATATCTCGATATACGATATATAGATCTCGATATCTTTACAGGAAAAATAACCCCCCAATAACTACTGCAAAAACAAATATGCCAAATACCACAGTCTTTTTTTTATTGAAGTGCAAAGAGGTAGGCAGTTCATGTAGGAACAAAGTGCTTCTGCGATATTTAAAAAAAAAAAAATCCCTGTATACAAAAATAATAATTTAACTGTAAAATAAAGGAAGAAATTATACATATTGCCTTCTTTTCATTCAAAAATGAAACAACTCAACTCAAGGTAGGCGGTGCATATAGGAACAAAGTGCTTCAGCGACATTTAAGATAAAAAGAAATTCCTGATTACATAAATAATAATAATTTAACTGTAAAATAAAAGAAATAATACATATTGCCTAATTTTCATTAAAAAATAAAACAACTCAACTCAAGTTCATCTTTGCATTAACTCTGTTGTAGCCATCAGAGGTTCGTGATGGTTCATGGTGCTAGAAGCTTTGGTTGGCACCAACTTTCGGCATTCACGGCAGTAGACATCTGTCTGCTGTTCGTCCGACGCCTTAAAACCGAAGTATCTCCATATAATGGAGCCAGTTGTCCTTTGTTTTTGAGACGAGTTCTGTAGCCTCCAGGCTGGTTGCCGGCGCCGCCATGTTGAATGAGACAACACGCGAGGGGAGGGGGAACAAAAGCAAGGAGGCGGGGGCGGGGGCGAGCACAGCACAGAGAAGGCAAACAAGCAAAGTGGCGAAATCAGAATTAAATATAAACAATATATCTATATATACGATATGTCAAAATCCATATCGTGTTTAAAAAATATCTCGATATATTTTAAATATCGAGATATCGCCCACCCCTACCATTTTACCAAGATAAGCTGATTCGCCAGACTGATATACTATTAAATATAGTGGAATCATATATTATATTATATTTTTTATATATATATATATATATATATATATATATATATATATATATATACACACACACAGTGTGTATGTATATATAGATACAGTATATATGATTCCACCATATATAATAGTATATCAGTCTGGTGGGTAAACAAAAAATGTACTAGCCAATGGCAATTCTGTGCGCCAAGGTGTGCCTAGAGGGTTGGTAAAATCGCTGAGAATGGGGCATAAGACTTCAGTACTGAGCAATGCAAGCCCTACAATCTTTGTACAACTACATCGTTTTTCCCCAGCACCCTTATTTCTCATGAAAAGGGCAGATCCTTTGCGCCCCATTAAAGATTCACCAAAGACATTCTCTTTAAGTTCTGCTCTGTGTTCTGAGGAAGAAGCACTGCTAGTAGATAGTGGTATGAGATGGTTTGAGTTTTACAGATGTATTTTCATGAAAGAGGTGAAGGGCAATTGATGAATAAGCATACTAGGGGTTCATAGAAAGGGAAGTCCCTAATGATAGATGGGGCGGTGAATAGACCTCTCAGGGTTTCTGTTAGCTCCTCACTGCATGAACGGCCAGCATCAATAAACGGCCCCACTGAGCGCCCCTTGGTAACTTCCGTTCAACCTTTCTGCACTATGGCTGAACCTTGGTTTTTTTCTCTCCGTTTGCCGCTTTTAATTGCCACCAGTTGATTAGTAACGTTGACTTTTTTTTAATCTATATTATTTGCCATCTATTGTAACATGACTTCCTTAAAACAAATTAGTAGACTAGTTGTTCAATCAACCTACCAAGCAGTTGATTTTGAAATCAATCAGTCATTTATCTAATTCCTTGTGTTGAACAGTACATTTTTATGTGGACTGAACTTTTTAATTGATACTTTGTTGTATTGAATGAAATGTTGCCCAAATATTGTTAAACAGTTCAATTTTCATGTATATATATATATATATATATATATATATGAACTATTACACCAGAATATTTGGTTAAATAGTTCCTTTTTCCAAAAATATGTGATTAAATGTTTATTTTGCACATCCCTAATTTTGACATGGTTTTTATAATACATTTTAGATATCACATCTCTTTGCATGACCAATGTGTTGAAGTAGTTAATTGGCTTGTATATCATTACGGTTTGCAGAAAAACACAAAATGTTTCTTTCCTCGACTGAATTGTGATGTTGACGAACTGTCAAAGGCCGCAGAAGAAATCGTGTTATGATATGCGTCCGATTATTGCATCATGAATATTCCAGAGAAATGAAGCATGATCAACATCTGTTGTTTTGGTTTTGCGTGATACAGAGCATAACGGTAATAATGTATCGTGGGTTCAGTGATTGCTGGGACGCCACTGAAATCGTTGTCAAACTTTTAGCTGAGAAGAAAGGGCCCAGGAGCTAGAGATGGAGGGATGTTCACTGTAGGCTTCTATTAACGTGATTGCAGCTGGTGGCCTTGACCTCTGGCTGCGGCAAATAAAAGGAATTTAGGCCCGAAGTGGAAGTTGTCACATCCCGTCGCGGTCAGAGGTTAGCTGGAGAACTTTGTGGTCAGTGACATGGCTTAGTCCTCATTAGACCACGTGACATGGGGTCCGCCGCACGTACAGCCAGGGGTCTTCAGGCCACATATAACAAGCAGTTGTATCATGCAAGAAAACATTTGTTGGCAGTGAAATATTAGCCTTGATGTCTTCTGAATACACAGCCACATCCTAACTCAAATAAATCCTGATAACAGTAACATATTTTTATTTAGACTAAGCTTTTTTTAATTGATACTTTTATCAGTATTGATTAAAATATAGCAAGTATTGGGAAAATGGTTAGTTTTTATCTAGATTTAACTTTTTTTATTTTATTGATATCATTCAGCATTGAATCATGTATTTCACACAGTTTCTTGGGTAAAATAGTAAATTATTATTTGGATTGAATTTGATACTTTTTCATGTTTAATGAGAAATCGTTAGTCTTAGTTAAAATAGTTATTTTGTATAGACTTAACTCAATTTAAATCAATCCTTTTTATTAAATGAAATATGACACACACACACATGAAATATTCAATGAAATATTGCACACAAATATTAGATAAAACAGTACATATTTATTGAACATTTTGTTTTGCACTCATTTTGGGTAAAATAATTAATTCTTGTTAGATTTAAACTGATAATTTGAAATTGTAATATCAATTGTAATTGTTATTTTGTAGTACTTAATGAATATCGCAAAAATATTGTGTGAAATAGTAATTTCTTATTTACTGATTTTTCATTGATACTTGGTGTTTAAATAAAATATAAGTATGCTTACCAGCATTTGTTTTCCACTGAACTTATTTCCACTGAGGTGCAGTGTATTATGGGAAGAGTACATGCAGTGCTTCCTTAGAACTGGGGCTAAATGAGGCATCTCATTTGGTATCACCTTTTAGATCACAGCTTTTGTTTTTCTTTGAAAATAGTCCCCCCCCCCCCCAACCCAAATCTGTTTTACACGACACTTTAAAAAAACAACAACAGCAAGGGCCTGAAGGTGCATGCGATCTAGCTGAGATCTATCAGATTAATGTCTCTTATGCTCTGCTTTCTTTAGAACTCAATCAGGAAGTGACATTGATTTACTTCACAACTCATTGAATCTTTATAGAAAGACCTATCAAATGATTTCCTTGTAATGTGAGTTTGAAGAGTTTGTCTATGGGCTGTGCACATTCAAATCAACCTGTTTGACCAGATATAAGGTTGTCATGTAAAATACATAATCATTGTTTATTGTAGAGTGAAACGTCTTGGTGTTAAAAAGTGCTGTATATCATCTATTAATTGTTTCTCAGTCGAGTGACTATTAATGTTTGTGTCTCTGAATGGTCATCTGGTATGTTCATTCATAATTTACTTTCATTTTAGGCATATGTTTTTAAGAGCTCATTGAATATGCTATGAAAACTTGTATCAAATCAAAGTGTAAAGCACTTTGGTCAGTCAGTGGCTGTTGTAAAATGTGCTATATAAATAAAATGAACTTGAACTTGGTATCAGCATTTAAAAAATAAATAAATAAATAAATAAATAAAGAATTTCTGTGGTTCCAATTGTGCCAGTTTTTTTTTAAACTCAGATTCAATAAAATCATTGAATTTAATTAAGTCTAATATTAATACAATTAATTATTAATTATATTAATACAATAAAAAAAAGAGGAAATTAGTAATTATCGTTTTCGTTTTTCGGCCAAGTACAGCCCAAATTTTCGGTTTTGACCCAGAATTTTCATTTCGGCACATCCCTAATATATAACCGTTTACCTGTTTTAAATTTACATGTAAATGAAAATGTTGCCCTAAAATCATTGTAGACAACAGATATTTAAAAAAAATAAACATTGCAATAAATGTTAAAATCCTCTCATTAACTATAAGAGGTCTGAATGTTTTTAGTGCATTTGGATAAAATGTTTATTCCTCATCCTGTGTTATTCAAATCGGTCATCTTTGCGCAGACAACAGGCTTGTCAAGTTACCTCTAATGGATTATTTGCATCACTTTAGGACTCCCTTCAGCACGCTCAAGCTCTGCACATCAAACAGCGTTTGGGGAGCTGCGCGCCCCTGCAGGGTAATTAACTGTTCCCTCTCAGACCCTCCACTATAAAACACCTGCAGGCTTGACGGCACACTCACAAAAGCCCAAGCCCAGAACTGATTCATCAAACTGGCCCTCGAAGACGCACACAAAAGGCAGCAGGCTTAGGTGGCCAGGGTCTATTGCTGTCCTGCCAGCTCCTCCGAGCCACGTCCTTTTGACTCAAGTGTACGTGAAGTGGATCATTACACCTGCGCGCACTCCAGCCTCCTACGCCGCATCCAATGTTTGTGTGTGTGATGATTGAAGGAGGCCGACTTGGAAGAGATACAAACGCTCGCACGGCGTTACTGTAGTGGGTTTCTGACCCCAAAGCAGAGTGGTAGTGCTCTCAAAAGTGTGCTCCTCTGAGACTTGCCGTAAAAGAGTCAGGTATTAAAGGCAAAGGCCTGCGCACTACTTTGTGTGTGGGTATAAATCAAAGCCGGCCCTCACATGCACAGGCCATTTGTGCTGTGCTATTTACTTCCGCTGAGAAATAATCATTACCCTATAAAATGTGAAAGTGAAAAATGTAAAGGAGGCCTATAAATAGGCGGCGAGCAGGAATATGGATGGGCGGGCCAGACTCCCTCAAGACCAAAGACTTGGTTCCTTATGGAAATGCAATCGTTGTTGGGTACAAGAAAACAGCCATTTACATGAACTAGTGGGGTGCGACATTTGTATATTTGCAGGATATTATACAGTTAGGCTGCATTTGTTGCTTTATTTACATAAAGCTTCTTGAACGTTTATTGAGTAATTAAATTCTGTGTAATATTTGAACATTAATACAGCAGTTTATTGAGCATATAGTGCAACATATGCATTTGTTTAAGGGGGTCATATAATGTTACATGCACTTTTTCAAGTTGATTGGACTGAAATGTGTGTTGGCAGTGCCTGTACACTATGGAAGCATATGGGTAGCAATATTCAATTTGAAATGTAATATGCAAAATGACAATGCAATATGTAAAATGGCATTGCATTCTGTATTTAAATTTACATTTTACATTTTAAATTTACATCTGCCTCCGGATCGAAGTGGTGGGACACGGGGTAAGTTGGCAGAAAGAGAAGAGACAAGGGGTCGGTAGTGTGACCGCAGCCGCAGGTAAAGCCGGGTGTCACCCCGTTTTTTTTTTGGCCAAAACGAGCACTTTTCGTACATGCGCTCTATGGTCACGTAAGAGTGTGATCGTCAAATACACTCCACAGTCTTAAGCTGGACGATGGCCTTTCTGAAGGGGCAGCATTTGCACTTTGTTGCTCTATTGCTTGTGCAGCTTCTCGGAGAAGCTGTGGAACTGACTTGTCCATGTTGCCTCACTTGAACCTTCTTGACCCTCTGCGTAATACCCCCGACCAGTTCCATAGAGAGAAACTAACAACACAACTTAAGCCCCGCCCTTGATGCAGTGATTGACAGGGCAGGAGGGGGCGTGATCGGCTTGGAATGCATTTTCAATGTGCACATTGAATTTTGCTACATTCATTGCGGGACATTTCATGAAAGTGCAATCGCAAGTGTCTTGACTGTGAGTGTAAATGCAATTAAGAAAAATAACATTTGAATGATCATTTTGCCAGTTTTTGCTTGAACATGCTACACATATCTAATCATTTTTTATAATGCATTTTCATTTTCATTTTGCAACTTATAAAGCGTTTCAATAATGCATATTAAAACTAGTGAATGAAATGGCAAATGTAAATTATGTAATTTCATTTTCATTTTGCACCAAGCTTTGCTAGAATGGTAATGTAAAATGTAAATTTAAATACAGAATGCAATGCCATTTTACATATTGCATTGTCCTTTTGCATATTACATTTCAAATAGAATATTGCTACCCATATGCTTCCATAGTACACAACCATCATATAATGCTAAAAATATGTCCAGTTTTTTTGTTTTATTCTGCTTATGTTATTCCTCTGTCTCAAATCGAGCCGTTCGTTTTTGTGACGTCAATATAACGGACGCCCCTCCCACGATTGTTGATTGACAGCAGCGTTTCAAAGCGAATGTGGTGTTCTGTTCTTAGGTGTAATAACGAACACAGTCATTTTGATGTTCCTAAATCCGAAACTCTGAAGACACAGTGGCTGAGTTTTGTTTTCGAAGGGAATATACCCCATGAGCAATGTCAATGCTCTCATGTTTGAATCATTTCTCACCAGACTGCTTAAACAAGGGTCAGTATAAAGCTGGTTCTCAATAGAATTCATAATCCCACGTTTATAATGAACAACGCGTTATGGTTATTGTGTTATTAATTAATAATTTCACAGTTAATCTCCAAATTAATATAGAGACAACTTAGACAGAATATTTTAAATACTTGTTTAATGGCATCTTTTATGAATGAAGGCCAGTATCACCGATACTAATACAGCTACTGATGTCTTATGAAAATGATTCCCCCCCCCCCCCCCAATTTTAAACACTAATTATAGCCAAAGCTATCAATTTTTTTTACATTTATTTGGCTTAAAAAATATAACAACTTTTTATTTATCGTAAGTGAACTTCAAACAATCCTCACATAAACCCATAATAAGTGTCATATTTACCTGTGCCCTTCCTACCCGTCTAACAGTCTGCACTCCATAAATTATGAATTAAATATAGATTAATCCTTATGAAAGATACAAAAGTTCTTTAGTCAATAGCAGTGTATATATGTGTGTGTGCTTGTGTATCATTAACATTATTCTTTAATTGAACAGTGTTAAATATCTTAATTGTCCAGTTAGTCAGATAGTAGATCAAAAGTGCTCTTTGACAAGTTAAAATTCATAAATGGCATCGTTAAATAGCTGCATAATCACCAGGACCATATCCTGAAACTTCAAACATGTCTTGAGCTTCTCCATGGCGACTTGTACTTCTATGCTCATGTTTCTTTTCGGCACTGATTAAAATAAATGTGCAAATGTCGGTCCTTTTTAATTTCCAACTATTCCATCATTAATGATCAGCCTCACTGTCATAAGAAGGATTTTTATAATCATGGCCACTGCTTTTACTGTATTCACAGGCTCAAAGCTGCCTTTCATGTGCTGTTCATACCATGCTCTTCTACTGTTGGCTTTCCATTTCTTCATGCACTTTTGAATTCATCTGCGTATGATCTGGTCTGCGTGAACACCTGTGAGGAAAGGCTAATTTAGGTCCAGAACCAGTTATCATCCAGACTCCTTGATCCAACCCTTTCCTGTTACTTTCTTTTTCATGCATGGAAAAGTTGCCATGTTGTGCTTGCAATGCTACCAATGGGTTCAGTTATGTCCACTTTTATTATTCTGGACATGGGAACACTGGGTGAATCTATTCTTTGATTAACTTTACCTGCTTCAAAGAAAGTAGTAGTATGCAGTCCATGGACACTTATTGGAAATATAATATGAAATCACTGTAACTTCCAGGAGTTGATGCCTTGTATAATTGCCAATTACTCATAATTTCCACATAACTAAAGGCTGCATTGATTCATGATGGACACCCACACACAATAAAGACTTCTAGCTTGTTCTCTTTTAGCATTTATAGGGTTAGAAAAGTGAACTGATATTAAGTAACATATTTCACGTTGCTTGCTCATAAATATAAAAATGAATAATGTAAATGTGCAAAATTTATAGATAAAATCTATAATAATTTCTAGACTTACAATTGTTGCAATGCCAGCAAAATTCCTCATTTTATTTTTGACCTTTTTGTTGAATTTTTTTTGAAAAATTATGAAAGGCATTGGATTTTTATGTAAAATTGTAATATTTCTGTCAAAACTTCAGTTCAACTAAACTTTCTCGTGAGCCTTGTGCAGTAGACGAAAGTACGCTGCTCATTCACACAAAGACATGCAGGAACATCCAGACTGCATATTGAAATTTTATATTCACAGACACTTGTCCACATGATTAAGAGTACAACCGATTTATTCATGCAAAATTTGCCAAATTCAGTGACATTCTGCGTTATACTGTAAATGAATTTTTCTAAATTTAATGCAATTTATAATTGGATTTTGGTAATATTGCGAATAACTTTACCTCATGTAATTTATAATTGGATTTTGGTAATATTGCGAATAACTTTACCTCATGTAAACGCAGTACTTCGATTAAACTAAATTGCGTACGTCGATTTTAATCTCAATAAACAGGCATTTTAACGCCTTACTCACATTATTACCGCTCTGACCAAAGTGTGCATGTGCTCGGACGTTACACGGATGACGTGTGTTGTTCACACAACTTAATGAATGAACTCCGTGACATTATTCTGGAGTTTTCCCTCTACTCCAAATTGCTAAACTTTGTCAACACAACTCGCTACAGTCTCTACTCCGTATCTTCATCCAGAGATAGATACGCAAAGAAAGCAATGCAGTGTTGGCAAACCCAGTTACAACAGCATTGTGAATAACCTTCCAATACGTCCATAGAAATGGGTTTTGCATTTAATGTAAGTTGATTAAAACAGTGGCCGGCAACACGCCTACTGTATCTGACTTGTTCATTTGTATAATGGTGGTAAAAATAATTAGCCTGACTTCTTCATACTCATATTCTAGTCAGAATGTGAGTCTGATACTGCTCCATAGGGCTTTGATTATGAGGCTTGTCTTAACCGAACCAGGAAGAAAAAAAACTCCGCACTCAATTGGATAGACCTACAACCAATCAGAGCAACGCAGTAAGTGACGTATGTTGAGCTACGCATAGTTGTCAACAGAACTCAACTGCACGCACGCTGGAAGAAGTAGTAAAATAATAAGTGTTGCTTCTTTTACTTGGTCCTCCATGAGTGCGACCAAAGGAGAAACCACAACGACCACAGGGCTTTCATTGCGTCCCATCTTCTTAGCGACCATTGGAAATAAGCACATTATTGGTGCACATGTAAACGTAGGCAATGTTGGATTCAAACTTAAATTTCTAGCACCATGTCTCCATGTGTAGAACCTCTAACCACCAAGCCACCGCTCTAACTACTGTATCTTTTTTTATGTTAGATATAAGAAAGTTTTTGCATTCAATAATGAGTGAAGAAATGGATCAAAATGTGAAGTCTTTCTATGCAACTATGCAGCAAAACTGCCGCTTACGTTGTTAGTCAGCTCCCAGGCCTCTATTTCAAGTAGGTTGCTGTCATCATGGCACGTGATGTCCCTTTTTGTCATGCTAAGCTATGTATAGCTTCTTAGTTGTTGCCACGGCCTCTTTTCAGTATGTTAATTTTACAAGCAATGCAGCTGTAAACCACGTGGACACCATAAATAGCCAGTGGAAAAAGCGCAGATGAATGTTTCTTTAGACAGTTGGGTGTCGAAATGTGTTGCGTGCGTGTGTATATAGTCATCTCCAGAGCATGCGACTGCTGTAATCATTCTTGTTTAGGTGCTTTTGTGCTGATATCATGTGGCATTTTTAATTGATTCTGTTAATGAGGGTGTTGGTAAAGGGCTGCGGATGGAAACCGCTGATGCCCTGAAGTCATTTTGACACGGAATAGGTCAATCAGAGAAGCTATGCTGCCATCCTCAATCTGAACTGCTTGAAACTGAAGTAAAGCTAACCAACAATGAGAGCAACCCATCCCGTGCTGACACTGGCAAATGCCAGACAGACTCTGTACCAAAGGGGCAAAATTATATACACCTGCAGGGGGGATTATAGGCCATGTAACTTAAATCATCCATCCATCCATCCGTCCGTCCATCCTTCTATCCGAACTTCCATCCGATCTGTCACATTTACAAACAGCATTTCATGTTCACTTTAAAACTCACCTGTGCCTGTGTGATTGCATTTTGATTTGTCATTCTGATCAATGGAATTGTGTAAAATAGTAAAAAAAACAACAAAAAAAATCATAATAGGAAGATAATACATTGCCTACAGGAGTGTCCATTGACGACTGTCTCAAACTGCTAATTAGTGTCCAGAATTATTCACCTTAGTGTACATAAGTACCCTTTTTTGGAAGCTCGGGTGTGTTTCATCAATTTAAAAACGTACTCTTCCAATACTAATTACATACTCGTAGAGAGGCTGTTTAAATGTGTGGCTTTAACGACTAGTTTCTTCCCCAGAGAAAATGCGTCACGCAAGCAGTTTCTACAATCCTTAATGTGGAGACGCAGACAAATTTAACAGCAAAAATGGCTAACAGAAACAAATCTTCGGTGGCAACAAACCCTATCCTGCTCGCACTGCCACTCAAATCTCAGACGCGGGGTTAGTGCTTAATTAGTGTTATTAACCTTCAACAAACCGGGCTGATTTTATTTTGCCATGGTGACAGCTTCAGCTCCATTTCTCCGTTCACCGGGATGAGGTATTTTAATTGCCTCGAGCTCCTCGATCCACTCAGCCCTGACAACGCGCGGAGACGGACGTTCACCACGGTGAGCGACATGTAAATGGCCTTTCTATGAAAGGAGTGTTTCCTTTTTTTGTGTAACCCCTCGCTCATATTCCTTCAGTACAGTGAGGACACGGCGAGCTCACCCGAGCTGCACGCCGCAGTGAAGTGACAACCGAGCAATCATTAAAAATTTTGATGGCTGCTGCACGCACAGGCCCATCTCCCGGCTTGATGTAAAGAAAAGCGCGCAGCCATCTTTTGTATTTGCTTTCTGTCACCAACGAGAGCTCAGGCCTAATTTATTCCTTCTCATCGTCGGCTCTGCAAAGACAACTCGTCTTCACTGTTTCTTACTTGCACATACGCTTTATTGTGCCCACATTAATGTCTCTGTAGGCTTTCAAGGAGCAGTAGACTCAACAAGCAGATAGTAGGTTCTTTATGGGTGGTCGTTATTGAAGGTTTGGATTTTGTGTCTAAAAATAATGAAGAAATCTTTGGGTTGACATTTGTGGTTAACCTGTATGTTGTTGCTTTTTATAATGTCCTAAAACGGATATCTAGAGATCAGGATGACATCAGGATTTAATGATTCCAAATAATATGTACACGGTTTCTGAATTAAAATTTAATTTACCGTATATACCCTAATATAAGACGAGGTTTTTGTCCTAAAAATAGGCTGAAAAATGGGGGGTCTTATATTCAGGGTCATCTTATATTCGAGTGGAGGAATCGATTGATAGCCTTTTTCTCCCGCGCCGTCGACTGACGAGAGCGCCGAGGATCTCGATGCGGCGCGGATGCGCTTGGAAAAAACGAGCGCGTCGCTTTCATTATGAGCGCGCGCCTACATTTGAAATAACGAACTTGAGCGCGCAAAAGACGCGATATGTGAACAGGGGGGCGGGTCTCTGCTCGCTTGTCTCCGTCCGCTCTGGCATCCTCTGTGAACGGCGCTTTTTCTTGCGCGGCTCGAGCAGAGGGAGAGAGAGAGAGCGGGAGCCGGATCGCCGTCGAAAACGGCCAGACAACCCCGCAGGGTGGTTAAATCCATCCCGTCGCACTCAGGACAGCCGCAGTCATGGCCAATCAGGAAGCGCATATGTGCCGGTCTCCGCGGACGAGCGGGCCTCTACACGAGGCACAGGTGATGCGAGGCATTTGAAACCACGCCTCGGAAATTTGCTCTTAAAATTATTTTCTGTTGAAAACCAGATTTTTTCCCCAAAAATCTATTTTTCCCCCAAAATATGTCTGAAAAATTGGGGGGTCGTCTTATATTCAGGGTCGTCTTATATTCGGGTATATACGGTATTCAAAAATTTAAGTTACGCATTTTGTACTACTTGGCTAACTAACAGCAATTTGTTTTCAAATATTTTGGTTGTCTAACTTGGTTAAGTCACCTTTATTTATATAGCGCTTTACACAATACAGATTGTTGCAGCTTTACAGTGATAACAGGAAAATGTCTTCAACAAAGCGGGCTGGTTTTAACTACATGGAAACATGGAGTTATCGGTAAATGTCGATAATTAAGGTT
The DNA here is from genome assembly GCA_030578255.1 of Tiaroga cobitis. Lineage (NCBI taxonomy): Eukaryota > Metazoa > Chordata > Actinopteri > Cypriniformes > Leuciscidae > Tiaroga > Tiaroga cobitis. The sequence goes on along the minus strand of CM060612.1, from coordinate 16,468,417 downwards.
AAACAATTAATTTCTGAATGTGCATCAAGTGTGGGTCACGGTGTGGTCTGCTTGTAATGCGAGTTGAAAAAAGATAAGTGGACAAGGTTAACTACATTTTTACGCTTGCATTTCAAACATTTTATTGGACAGGGTTAAAACTGTTGCCAGCCTACCCACTGAATTTGAAGGTCTACCTTGAGTTTCCACACCAAAATAAAGACTTGGGGTTTTACCTCTAAACAAAATGTAAAAAAGAAGAATTTTAAACCAAATATATTTTGGTTTTGTAATGTAAAACCATTTTAAAAATGTCCCAACGATGGAATCCAATGGCATGGGCAAACGTATATTGTGTCTTACTTGCACTTCAGTAAAGTTGACTTAATTGGATAATTTAAATTTCAAATAATTACAACATTTAGTCTGTGATTAATAATTTTTAATTTCCCTGTGCAAAAACACCAAGCTCCACTTAATCTACTGGAAATGATGATTTCAAAGAATACAGAATAAGTCATATTATTATTTATCGGTATACTAATTGGAGATTTGGAGGTCATGCAACTGATAATAATATTGAGTTTCAGTGGTGGACCTGGTCCTGTACCTAGTACATATTCTCGTTTTAAACTGTAATTGTGGGTCTATAGTATTGTGACCACTGTATTTGATTACACCCATTCAAAGAAAATTTTTGCATCTTTTTTTTGCAATAATTTCCACTGGCACTCGACGAATGGGCTTCAAGTTTTAACATTTGATTTAACAATTGATATTTGCAAGTCAGTTTGAAGGGTCTCCAGTAGCTTGGCTCTTTGACATTTCTCATTAACACAATGGGTGTTGTGTTCTCATCGGATCGGGTTCCTCGTGCGAGGTGACGCAGGCCAGCCGTTCCCGCGCAAGCTCGTGATTATCAGGAGCGCTTCTCCGGATCCTAATTCTATTACCAGATTCGCACGTCAACCTTCACTGGAGATTATTACACGGAGGGCGGGTTTGTTCCTGTAGCCGTGCCGGAATGGTTGATGCATCTTATTTAGTTTGTGTGTTTCTTTCACAGGGGTGTAAGGGACTGCTGCTGTCACGATGGACGCCCAATCACAAGGCCAGCAGCCGCCAGAGCCAGTGTTTCAGCCACAGGTTTGTGTTCTCTCACACATAAACACAAACACGCATACAGTCTAGCCAAACTTTCTCTTGTAATCTCATTATATAGCGGTTCTACAAAGCCACTTGAGTTTTTTGGGGGGGTTTTTCTCGGCGTCTACCATCTTGACTCGACACCTGCTTGCTTAGCAGCATGTAGCACGAGCCTGTCGCCCTCTTCCACATCCACATCTGCCCCCTTCAAATCTCCCCGTGTCTGTCAATCCACCCGCGGAGAGACAGGCGGCGGTCTGCTCTGGCTGTCTCTCTGCTGTGCTGGGTGAGAGGTGATAATGAGATTCTGCTCTCTGCACAAGCAACGTTTCCTACACACAGGAGCTATCATGTGTTTCCAGTGCCAGAGACAGAGGTGTTGGAAATCTGCTGCTTTTAGCAGTCTTTTGCTCTCTCTCTCTCTCTCTCTCTCTCTCTCTCTCTCTCTCTCTCTCTCTCTCTCTCTCTCTCTCTCTCTCTCCTCGTTCTCTTCTCTTAATCTCTTTTTTGTCGTACTTCCTTTTCACCCACCCAGACTAATTTCCTCCAATCATCTGACACCATTATTGTTGTCTTAATGTTTGTTCGCTTATTAATGACTACCAAAACTTTTTTTTATCCTCACTAACTGGATATTTAGAAGATTAAGATTAGATAGAAGTTTTAAAAGTAAAATGTGCCTCGTCACAGACATTCCGTTTTTGGTCATTTGGTCAATGTAAAAACGTCTTCATCTTGTGAATTCTTACATCATTATTGTTTATGGATTAATATTTTTAGTTAGCCTGGATGCCAGCCGAACTTAGCCCCGCCCACAACATTTGAGGATGGGAAGTTCGGTCTGGACTTGATCCGTTGTAAAGCAAGTATGCCCGAACCAAAGCTGTTTGGACCAATCAAATTGTCAGGGGGGGCTTTATACGATGATGGACAGCTGATCAACAGTAACGTAATCATCCACGTCACCAAAGAGTAGGGGTGTCAATCGGAGCCTTAATGACGATTCGAGACCGATTTCTTAAGCCAACGATTCAATTATTTTCGATACTTCAGAATTTCCCATGATACGATTCGATTCGATAAGATTCAATACTAGATATTTTTACATGATATCTATTAAGTTTCAAATAAATCAACAAAAAAAAGAAAATAATTAGCCTTTTATTGAGAATACAGGAAAAGCATTTGTGGCGAGCAGGACGCGGCCGACGTGAGAGAATGGCGCGAGGCCGGTGGCGTGAGTGTTAATGAACGTCACCTGTGAGACGCACCGGTCTCTCGATCTTCAGCGTCGTCGCACCTCTTTTTATGCTTCCGCTCCTCCGTGAGAGATGCGAGACCAGTGCGTCTCACAGGTGACGTTCATTAACACTCACACCACCGGCCTCGCGCCGTTCTCTCACGTCGGCCGCGTCCTGCTCGCCACAGTATTCTATTCACATAATGTGTATGTTACACTATAGCCGTCTTCTTTGCAAACGGCAACATCTCTTACCACTGCCCCATCTGTTTTCCTGAAGCCAAAATACTTCCACACCCATGACTTGACGCCAACTGGAGTGTGTAACATTTCACTTTCATTGCCAGCTCGCTCTGACGGTTCCATCGCTCTTGAAAGTCAGACTCAACAATGTGTGTGAACATAGATAGACTGTGAAACGTAAGTAACGCGTGTGAAGTGGTGTGAAGTAGAAGACAATAATGAGGTCAGCGCCACCCGCAGCTTAGGAATAGGTTGTACGCATATGTCGGAGCTGATGCTGAAAATAGACAGGCAAACAGACAGGCGGCAAAATAAACACATTAATCGATACTCTTGTGGATGCATCGATGAATCGAATCGTCGGCTGTATAATCGATGAATCGATACGAATCGATTAATATTTACACCCCTACCAAAGAGCGATTGGGTTGAATTCGTTTACAACAAAGAACGGCTGCCGCTGGAGAATTTAGATGTGTAGATTCAGCCATCGCGTCTGTTATAGAAGATGTTGACAGCGCATTCATTTTAAAAGAGGAACAGAGAACCGTGATCAAGGCATTTGTCGATCAGAAAGATATTTTTGCCGTCCTTCCTACAGGATTCGGTCTATCCAATTGAGTGCAGAGGCATTTTTTTTTCTTGTTCGGTTGAAACACGCCCCATAATCACAGCCCAATGAAGCAGTATCAGACTCCTATTCTGACTAGAATCTGAGTATGACAACAGCAGGCTATTTTTTACTATTGCGTAATTATTAATATCAGAAGTTAATAAAGAAAAACAAAACAGTATTGAAATATTACTGTTGGTAAGTTACTGCTCATTCTTGTTTATACTGTAGTAAGTTGTAGATGATTGACAAAATATATTTTGGGTTTCCCTTATCTGGAGAGAATTTCAAAAAAGAAGTCCTCTGTGTTTTTCCAAGCTTGTTATTGTTAAAAGTCCCTCTTAATTAAAAAATTAAGACATTCTTCTTTTTAACCTTTCATTGAATAATAAATTGCTAGACTTACAATGAGAGTTCTGTTTAAACTAACATTAAATATCTTGTATACTTTGGTTTATATCTCTATAAGTCTGCAAGTCGACATTGAATTTTATGGATACCAATAGGTAAGGTAAGGGAAAAGCTGAATCCAAAAGGTTTAAAAATGTTGAATATGTATACATTTATTTTTTGGGATGGTTCAGCCCAGATATAGAGACTACAGGAGTCTGAAATGTATTAAATCAGTTTATAAAAACTGGTTCTTGGTTATTTTGGGGAATTTTGGTTGCAAGCTGCTTCTGGGATTTCATACCTTCTAGGCTCCTATACTCTCTCAAACATACTTATTTAAAAACGCGTTGGCCGATAAAAAGTGGAATTCAGCTTTTTTTTAACCATAGTTATTGCACAAAATCCAATATCGCTCAAACTTCCTTGACCGGTCATAGTGATTGGTCTTATTTTACAAAATATTGTCGAGTACAGCCGAGGGTGAAAACTGAAAGCCCGCTGTCATCAATAAACATATGAGACATTTGGCATTAATTTGAAGGCAACACTCAAGGTAAGTCTGGCTATGGATTACACCGTGACAGCTTAAGAGAATGACTTTTACAAGAATCGTAACAAGCATTCAAGTTCAGCTCGTATTCCCTTGGAGAAAATGCTGAATTGTGAATGCAATCACACATATTATATCATATCTTAAAGTCCCCAAGGTTTGATGGATATGCATAGGAGATGCCGGATGAGTCGGTAAGGCGTGCATATTTGATGGCGCATTTGCTCTCAGAGCGAGTGGGAGGGCGAGATCTTCAGATCCGATTTTAATCGTCACGGCGGATTTTTCGACGAAGCAAAATCCCCTTGTAAAGCAAGTGCTTTAAATACTGGAGCAGATTGAAGAGGAGCGGGGCGAAGGAGGTATAAATATTTCATGGGCCGGGCCTGGAGAGAGACATTGATGAAAAGGATGCGAACAGGATCTCCTGCCTTGTTCCCCCCACCACGAAGACCCCCCCCCCCCCCTCCCCCCCCCCAGCACCCACCAACTAACCAACACTACCACCACCACTGCTACTCCACCACATCTTCAGCGCTTCGGTTGTCCTTTCCTTGGCAGCCGCTGGCAGTGTTGTGCTGTCAGCTCACACCTAGTCTCCACGCTGCTGCCGCCCCATCCTCCGTCATTCTCCTCCTCCTATCTCACATCCCCTGTCATATGGCTGCATGTCTGCATTTCTCTTTTTACATTCATGTCACCAGTGGCCAACCCTCCATCGTTTGCTGTTGCTCCTATGATGGGTTGTCCCTTTGAGTCATTTACCCAGCATGCTTTGCTTGATCTTCCATCTCCTCTGACCTTTTTTATTTATTTAGCCGAAATGATGGATCTAAAGGCCCATTCACACCAAGAATAACTATTTTAGTATCCACACCAATGCACGATAGCATTATATGTATTATCAATGCTAGAGTTTTGTCGTTTTTAAATGCTTGAGCCCTTTAAAGCAGGATGAATTCTGTGCTACTGTTTTTATCGTTCATCATCTGGAAAAAATCATTCTGAAAGTCAAACCAACTATCATTTCTCTGTGCCGTTATCGTTACAGTTGTGGTATACACAACTATAGGACTTCCCTGATCTTCCCTATAGACCCCTTTTCAGTTAGTAAACATGGTGACGTTTTTTTGTGGGCGGAGCTTAGGTGGAGGCAGAACGATCCCTCTGGCCGCTTCCCTAACGCTAGTTTGCAAGTTTTGTTGGCTTATTTTTCAACAATGATTGGAGAAAATCTGATTTTATCTTAATGTGCAAGGTCAGTCACTGTCCAGGACCGCGATTGTTATTTGCAAAAGTTAATTTTAACGGTTGGAACCAGATTGGCTGACCCGTACTGTACACGCTGTCAATGGATGGGCGATCTGACAGGATTAACGTTAACGCTACCTCCGGTTGAGTGGCCTGACTTCTACACCTAACGTTACCTGATAGAGAAATAGAGCGGAAAAAGAAACTGAGGGCATATAAATCTTTAGATGCCTATAACGATGTGCTGAATGCTCATGTACAAGACTTGTGTGGTACGATCCGCAGTTCTACCTAGCCAGCGCCAATAAGACGACAATGTAAAGATGTAAAGGTGCAATTTTAATCCAGATACAGCATATTCATTTTTCATTGATTTTTGCACCCAACAACACAACAAGATGACATTTAATAATAGTAATAATAATTTAAGCTCCTTATGTAGTCGAATCTGTGCTGGTTTGTATTGGCCGCCTCCAGTTTTGCCTCCAGCTAGCGCCGTGACGTAACTGTGACGTCGGCTCGAAATCGGTCTATTCACATAGAATTCAAATTCTTTTGTCAGATAATTCTATTCTCATTAAATTAGAACGATTCGTTAAAACTTTATAGTTAGTTATCGGTGTAGTCATCATCCTTGAAGTGAAAGGTGTGATACTGTTTACTGTTGTTTAGCTAAATGTTGTGAGTGTAATCCAGTCATTTCAATAGGAATCAGCAGGAAATTTCGCTGACATTTCATTTCCATCTAATGTGACTATCCTAGTGGAAAGCGTTGCATAAAAGTTGTTCAGCATCCCAATTCAAGGCATCCTTGGCCCCTTTCCTCTCACCTCCGTGTGTTATTTTTGTTTTCTCCACTTCCTGCAGAGCGGCAACAAGCCCTTTGAGCTCTCGCCCCTCCTGCAAGCTGCAATCTGTACAAACCGCGTCACGCCGCTGTCGAGTGACCCCGGCGGTCGTGGAGATCCTCGGCTGCTGCGGTTCATCTCTTGTCAGCTCAGTGCTCTAAATTGTGTGACAGCGCAAAGCCACGGATGAGACAAGCTGTCAGTCAGGGCGCCCCTGCTGCCCTTTGAAGGCGAGGCCAGGGGGCAGAAAGGTGCCGCAAATGGCCTGTGAAGTTTACATACACTGCCCACTGCTAAACAGATTACCTCTAATGAAGTGTCTGGAGCTCAGGCCGCGTCAGGCCTAATCCTGGCTGGCAGTGCGTCCCTTCGGCTGCCAAAAAAGCCGCCACCCTCTGGCCTCCTCCCGCCGCTATGCCGGCCTCCTCGGCGCTGGGAGGTGCCCATCGTTAATCAGGCCGGACAGTGCGCGAGCTGACATGCAAATGTAGGTCATTGCATATGTAAATGTGTGATTAGCGAGCCGCATGCCAGAACACATTAGCTCGACTTTGCTCTCAGCATGCGCTTGTCATGCCGCTTTAGAGGCTCATGCTAACATTTGTCAAGCGACCATGTGGGGAGTGAAAGCAATGCCTTGCCCCTCTGTGGACCATCCGCTGCTGACCAAATCAACACGATATGTATGCATCATCTATGGGGCAATGACGTATAAGAGTGTCTAGAATAAAGAATTGGAAAATCTACATAAAAAAAAAAAAAAACGTGTCAAGTTGTGTGCTCTGTGTATTCATGTTGGATTAATATGGTTTTGAAAATTATACTACTTTCATGAAAGTTCATGTGGTGTAACTAAGTTAAAAAAAGTTTTTAATAAATAAGTTAAGGTAAACAATGTGTGTGTGTGTGTATATATATTATGTGTGTGTATGACGGGATTTTTTTACTTTTATTTATTTTTTAGAAATTGGCTTTTTCGTGAGTGGCACAACTTAAAATAACCTTGCCACATCATAATTCATCTGATATTTTAAGCGACTCGACTCTGTTACCGCCACACAGTCACGAGGGTCTGCAGGGGCTCTCTCTGATGTCATTCCCTGTTTTGTTTATTTATTTTTTGTTAATGCATTTTTCTGCACGTTCATTTGGACCCCACCTGATTGAACCACATGGTTTTTATTTGGCTGAAAAAGTTTTAAATAAAAACAGTCAAGCAGATATTAATATGTATGAATTAATTTATTTTAATTTAATTAAAAGAATTAACTAATCAGTGTTATTTTAGCATTGTTTATATAATATCGTATTTATTATTTTGAGTGACCATTTAATTTTTTCAGTTTGTTTATCATTTAGCTTTTTTTAATTTTTATAGTTTTTTTTTACATTTCTATTTAGCTTCAATTATTTCCATTTTATTTTTAGTACTGTAACTTATTTTATGTCAGTTAGATCACCCTGTTTTTTCCCTTCTATAAAAACATGAATTTTGCAACTTGCTATTGTTTAAATCTTTTTTTTTTATTTAATCTCTCAGGATTTGACACAAATTAACTAAATGTTGCCAAGAAACCTGGTGTTTTTTTATATTAGCTTGATATTGTTACATTTAGTTAGATCCAGCTTTCTCTCTTCGCTGTGGTGGCAGAAGAGCTGCACCAGATGTGTCCCTAGAATAAGGGGCTGAGAGCGTGTTGTCACATGGAAAAACAAGCTACCTCAGTGTGTTAATTGGATGGGGCAATTCTTTGGCTCACACCTCCCCCCCCCCCCCCCCCCCCCTTAAAGCTGTCAAGTTAGAAAACAATGAAATTCTTAAATTGGTCGCCCCTTGATCTACATCCACCCCTCCGGCATCTAGTCAAGTTGCAGTGCTTCCTCCAACTCATTTATTTCAGTTCAACCTGTTATATATATCAGACAGTTTTACACAATAATGTTGATGGATTTGACAGATCGTCCAAGTTTTCTTGTATTGTAAGAAAGACACTGATGCCGTTCACATTGAGCTGTCATTTGTTGGCATGACTGAATATCTTAATGGATGAACATTTCAGAGAGTCGTGTGAAGCTTAAGCTTAACTTGGAACCATAATATGAAAATGCATGCCAAGACTATAAATGAAAGAGATTTCATTTGTTTACAAGACTACAATTGTGTCATCCTTCCCCTACCGTTGCCATCTTCACAATATAATTTGCCTTCAAGGCCATCTTATGGCCAACTTTGGGTAGTTCGCCATGAGATGACATTGCGTTCCACTATCTGTCACCTCCAGTTGCCAGAACGTTTGCGGGATTAAAGTTTACACTCGAAAAGCCTCTAAAGGTCAGAGTGTTAATTAATTTATTTATTTATTTGCTCACGCCATCTCCGAGGGGCTAATTCTGGGTTTTGTTTAGATTTTTAATTTTAGAGCACAAGTGTCAAGGCGCCGCACGAATTCTTGGGAAGAGCACTCGGGGCGGTTTGTCACTAACTGGTCCAGCATAAGTCACTTCAGAAGTAGGGATGTCACCACTCGCCTGATTTGTCCAGACAGTATACGGCAAAAATTCATACGGCGTTTTGGATTCAACGTGGATGGTTAATGTTGATTCGTTCCCACACTCTCTTGCCCTGACATATCGCCCTGATGACACCTATCCCCGATGCCCTCGAGAGTTTTCTTACATCTCTTGGCATATAAACAAAAACAATCACGGAGTTTGGCTAGCAATGGCCGATCTGTGGGGACATGTTTGTTTTGTCAAGACGATTGGAAAAGCGCAAAACAAAAGCTGTCTGATGTTAATTTGATGTTCAGTTCTCTTTCTTGAAATGTACTTATTATCTTGTGCTTCATTTCCAGAAAATCCAACAGGATATGGGCTATAACAATTTAGCCAATTTTGCCATTATAAAGAAGATCGGAAGGGGACAGTTCAGCGAGGTATATCGAGCTACGTACACACAAGACCATACTCCAGTAGCTTTGAAAAAAGTGCAGGTAAGAACTTCCTTTTGTCATGTAATGTCTTTATGCCCTCAAAAAAAAAAAGAGTCCAATTCTCACTATTCTAGTTGCTTATTAACATGCATATTATTACTAGGATATTTCCTGTTTATCAGTAGTCATAAAGCACATATTAATGCCTTATTCTGCATGACCATATTCTACATCGCTTAATGTTAGCAATTAGGTTTTTAGTGTATGTTTTAAGTTGGTAAATTATAGGCTTGGGATTATAGCTAAATATATTTGGTATTTTTAGCAAAATGCATTTTTATGTTATATTTATTATACACGCGTTTCATCCATTTTTCTCTTAATATTGCTCTGATATGGCTTGAAATAACCTTAAAATGTCCCTTAAGACATTTAACATTGTGAAATGTTCTATTTTATTTAAGTTTACATTATTAAATATTAATATTGGGGTTAAATATTTACATTATATTGACTTGTTCCAATGTTGTTAATTACATACACATTACATTGTTAATATTACAAATGAATAATGATAAGTGTAAATAAGTCTTGCGAAAAACTATATTGTCAATATTCTGTTGCGACATTAACAATGTTGTTTAACCCTCCGGTACTATTCACATGTCGGTCAAAAATGACTGATTTATGCATTTTATTAAAAAAAAATCAAGCAAATTATTGTACTATATTTTAGCTCAATGTTTTTTTTTATGTTTTTTTATTTTTAGAATTCGTGGTACTAAATTATATTTATGTAGTAGTTATAATCCATTTATTCACTTTTTGAGCATAGACTTGAAAATAAAATTTCCTACTTTAGCGGTCACAAATCTTGAATGCTTTGCGAGCACAGACTTCAGTTTGGTCTCTTTTTAAAGATTATAATTGGCAGTTTATTGATGAAGTGACATTTTTAAAAACGATATACCATAACGAATACCATTTTTAACTTTTATAGGAAATATATATTTTCCAAAACACATTTTATTCTCTTGAGAAAATCAAAGCCATAAATCTAAACAAGCTGTGTTCCAAATTTGAGGTTGATATCTCAAAAAAATGTGCTTTCAATAAGAATTTGTTTGGGCGCAGTACCAAAGGTTTTCACTAGATGAAATTAATTTCCAATGCTGTCATTTTTGCCCGCCAACAGTACAAGTGTGAGTTTTTTTTTAGGAACGTTTAACCTTTTTGAATCAAGTCCATGATTTTTTTGTTTTGTTCACACAACAAGTTCCAAAACCTTTACCAAGTTTCATACCATCCCAAATATTTAGGTGAAAAATGACCGAACAGCACCTGAGGGTTAAGTGTATGCAACAAAATCATTGCAAATAAATCTATTAAAATAATAGGTATGCCGTCCAGTCATAGTAAATGATGAAGCCTGAATCTAAACCTTCCAGAGTTGATTGTAGTCCATGTATCTTGATGAACAAGATTTGTTCTTCTGAAGTGAAATACAAATACTTAAAATGTACTTTTTTACAATGCGTAATTCCAAATGAAACGACTTTAATCCAAAGCCATTGGCTTAGCGAATCAGTATTTTTTCACAACAGTCGTGAATTTTGCACAACAAAAACAAATGAGCTAAAAACAGTATTGGGTTGAACGATTGAAAAGCACCAAAACACCCCTTGCATAAAAACAGCCTTCAGTACATTTGCTCAAATTTCATTTGAACAGAAGCAGGCATCTGATTGGCTCTTACGCTGATAATCACGATTGAATGCGTTTCTTTTCTTGCCATAAACACATTCACAGACACAGCCAGCTCAAAACACAGTTTCCTGTGGATGTGCAAAGCAGACGTGCTGGAAGAAATAATTGGCAAGCTCTAGATTAAAAAGACCGGTGCCCGGATACCATCGCTTCTGCTTTCCTAACACACACACACACAGAGCACACTCTCCCTCACTACCACTGACTTTATTAATGCTAATGATGAGCTGAGAAAGAATTGGTATTTTTGTATATGCCATTATAAAATGACAGGTAGTAACACACTTAACTTGGCGAATATATCCCATAATGCAGTTCATCCATGCAATACTGCCACTTGTTGTGTTCTTATTGTAGATGTATATTGGCTTAAAAATTCAAACTTTCTTCAGAAACGTAATATTTCTTACATATTGCAATGCAAACTTCAATGAACTTCACAATGATTTTTGCATGTGGTTCAGGGTGGAAGTCCACTATGGGCAACATTTCCACGTTTTGTGATTAGGATAATGAATATACGTGATGTTTCCTGATGCAAATATTGTGCAACCCTGATTGCATGAATGAAGAATGTAATATTTGCTTCAGGACTAGTTTTTACTCTCTTTAAGCTTGAAAGTTTTGGTTTGATTTTAGACTTTTGGCCTTGATGTTAACATTTCTGTTTGCTGTTTACACTGTGTGCTTTATCATAATCAGGACAGACATGATCAAAACAGTGTTTTAACAGATACATCTAACATACTGTCAGGGTTATCAGCTTTTGATTTTGTAAAACAAGATTGTTTGTGCTGTTTTCGAAGAAGTTAGGGGCCGTTCACACAGAACGCATCTATGCGTCTAAAACGTTCTGGAATGGTTTAAAAAAAAAAAGAAAGCGCAGACCGAGATGTCTTTGAGACGTGATGCAATAACAGAAATAAAACGGTTACCATGCCAACTTGCTACTTTAAACAAACGCTTGCCCTTTCTCCGGTGTCTTCTGATTGGTCCACTGTTTTGGAATTGACATTGATGAGTGGCGCCTTAAAAACGCGGCACTCATGTGCGAGATGCTGAAAAGACGCGAGCCGTACGGTCACACTTTACAGAGAAAAACATTGGAAAAGTCGGGCATTGGAATGGAAAAATGCTTTCTGTGTGAACAGAAATAAGAGATAATGTACAGTCAGCAGGTATACAATCAATAAAAACTAAATATTTAATATATTAATTAATAGTAAATAAACAAAAGTTAATACTAATAAATGATTTAATACAAATATTTAAAGATAAATACATTAGTAGGTAATTAAATAAATATAAATTACGAGAACTAAATACGAATAAAAAGATATATTAATTAATACTAATAAATAAATGAGTTAATACTAGTGGTGCAACGGATCATCATTGATCCGTGATTCGTTCGGATTAATATCATACATGCAAACTAGTCGCTTTTCGGCGAAATTCGCCGCTTTGAATAAAAATATGTCATTTATGGGAATCGTGTAGATCCGATGAGGGTTTTTTTCGGGTGGTGGGGGGGTTAAACTTCACAATAATAATTGGGAATGTGCTAATTAGACTGGAGGGAGAGCATAGGCGTCTTTCGAGCTGTTGTGATCTTTTTGGCGCTCTGATGATGCAGTCACTCAGATCGCTGTGAATCGATCACCTGTTCCGCTTTACAGCACGACAAAAATCATGAATGAACTCGGGGCTCGACATTAACGCTTGCCCGGGACAAGTGAACGATAATTTTACTTGCCCGACCGGACAAGTTAGCCTACTTAATTTTAGTGACAAAAAATAACCAGGGAAGCATCGAAACGCAAGAATGAATGTGATTTTATTACATTCAATGTAAACAGCGATTGATAATGGGTTGTGTATTTCTGGTAACAACGTCGCGTTGAGGCTCTTTGTTAGAGATACATTCGTGGAGAAATCAAAACACCTGAGTGAAACAGCACACAGAAGAAATGTAAAAAATTTAAATAGTTGTGTTATGTTAAACTAAATCATATGTTATAAATAAAACAACTAAGGGAGCTGTTTTGCTGAATATTATTATCACGATTGAAAATGTTACATTGAATTTATAGTTCAATAAACAAGTAGCGTAGTTAATATTAGGGCTGTCACTTTTTATTCGATATTCGAATATGCATTCGAACATGACGTGAAATATCCGTAATCGAACTATAAATAAACTAACCGGTTTTTAAAGTGCCATGTTTAGCGCATTTTTTACAGTCTATGATTAGACTGTTTGTTTTTCATTTTATTGTTTGCCATCTCATCCAGTAGCGGCCACTCTAAACGTATTGTAGCGTAAACTCATGACCAAATCAAGCGAATAATAGCCAATAGCCACCCTGTTTTGAAAATGGAAGATAACGCACAGAACGGCCAGCCTGAGCGGACAATTTCTACCCCAACTCATCTAAAAAGTAGTGTCTGGAAATGGACAATCCGATTGATGAATCCGAACATGAACATGTTTACATGAACGATACATAAAGTAATGTGCGCGTTATATGTCACAAGATTCAAATCCGAATTGATTTTTTGACATGCGCACACTGCACGAATATGCCGCTGTTCGCGCATAACTATTCTCCTCTATTGGTTCTTTATTTGTTTTAAACAGCAGACTTGATATTTATCCGTCTCTGGTCATGATTTGGAGACGATGAGCATGATTTGCCGTGCTGCTTGCCTGCTTATATTGATCACGCAGTAAAACCCTGCGCCCAAAACCAGTCGTGCGTGGATGATAATCTGAAACAAGCGCTGGTGGGACGTTGTCCTGGTTCACTTCACAGACGCTGAGTGAAATAAGAATTTTTTAATAACGGAACACTCATTTATGACCATGTTTATGACACTATTCAACAGGAAGAACAGCTCGCTCCGTGCGTAATACGTCATTGCACATGCGCAGTCCTTTTAGTTTCGTAGATATTCGAATATATTCGAATACATTGCTTGATATTTGATATCCGTTCGAATTTGATTTTTCTCAAAAGTGACAGCCCTAGTTAATATTTATTATTAAGCTACTTACATTTTAGACAGAAACAATATCAACTGTTTTTGTTCTATTTCACAGACGAAATTAATAGTTCCACAGGAAAGCAACAGCAGCACGGTGTTTTGTTACTGAATGATTCAGCGTTTTGAACGAATCTTTTGTATGAATGACTCAATGACTCGCTAATTAAGACGGTCCCTTGCCGCCACCTATTGGCGGTTTCGTTTCATGTTTAAGTATTGCATTTTTTTTATTTGTATATTCAAACATTTATTTAAAACATCAATCTAATAACCTTATTTATTGCAGTTGTAATTTTGCGAATTATTTAATTTGATGGGTAACAAAATTACCCATCCCCATATGTCACCTTTTTCGGCACTGTTGAGTTTGCAGGCATGTAATATCTTCGGTTCAGCACACATGTGATCCGCGGATTGATTTATGAAAAAAAAAATAAAAATTTTTACGCATGTTCAGTCCACACACATCTCCACAGCGTGGTCATGGCGAGCAGAGGAACGGAGGAGCTTGAACGCCCCGCGTCATTTAAATCCCCTGCATGGGAGCATTTTGGCTTCCCTGTCAAATATAATGATGAAGGAAAGAGGTTAGTGGATAAAACCGTGACGGTGTGTGTAGTAGGGTGGCCATACGTCCGGAATTGCGCTGAATTGGCCTAAAAAAATTTACTTCTAAAAATCCCGCATATTGATAGCGGCTCCCTGATGCCCGCAAGTTAGTTCAAATCTCCCGGAATCTAGAGCGCGCATGCGAGACAGAACATACTGCGCTCCAAACCATGTAGCGCGCACACGGCAGAGAGGGAGAGAGCGAGAGACCTTGCGTGTGTGCGCATGTAAGACAGAGACCATTCTGATTGGCCTGTTTCGGTAAGTCAACCCCGCTAATATCTCTAAAAATAAGATATTATGCCTTGTGCACTAAGTTGATTTTATATATTTTAATTTAATCATTTAAAAGTGTTGTTCAACAAAAGGACAAAACTTATGTTTATTTGTCTTGTCTTTTTTGCTGATCCGAAAAATGATCCGATCCGTGACTCTGATCTGAGAAACAATCCGAACCGTGAGTTTTTTGATCCGTTGCACCCCTAGTTAATACAAATCAATAAATAAAATATAAATAGATGCATTATTTTAGTTGTAAGGAAAAATTTAAAGAAACATGAATATGGGTAAACGCATAAATCAACAAATATAGTAATTAATACTAAAGAATACATTTGCTTAAAAGATAAAAACATTCATTAATACTAATGAATTAAGAGTTAAATAAATCAATATTGATTATCTTTTATTTTGAGTTTCAATAAAGAAAATGTGAAGGTATATGACAGCCATGAAACAATCACAAATAAACTGTATAATGGTTATTATACAAAAACATTTGACTGCCAAGTGCTGTAACTGACCAGTATTTTAAAGAAACATGTAATAAAAATTGGATGAACTAAAAATGAACTCCCATCTTCTTAACAGTTCTCTAGACCATAAACACAGGTGAATATATGAAAACGGGGATGCTTGAGGCAGGAGGCGTGTAGATGTGGTGGGGCAGAAGTTTGGGGGTCCTGGGTTTCAGTGTGACGTACCCCCTCCTCCTTGCCCTACCACCCTGTACCAGTAAAAAAAAAAATTGTACTTGTTTTTTTTCTTTTTCCATCTTTATGCCATAACACTTTCTCCTTCCTCTTTCTCTCTACCGTTTGATCTTTTGATAGATATTCGACTTGATGGATGCCAAAGCTCGGCAAGATTGCATCAAAGAAATAGATCTCCTGAAGGTAAGAAACCAGAGAAAAAAGAGACCGACACCATGTGCCGCTATTAGGATCTCTAAAGGTGCCTCTGCCGAGACCCGATACCAGAGAAACACAGAGAGAGAGAGAGAGAGAGAGAGAGAGATTCAGACACAGAAAACAATTGATCTGGATTAGACCTTCAGCTCTTTCTATCCGTCTCTCCCTCTTCCTCGTTCTCCTCTCTCTTTCTGTTTAGGCAAGTGCAAAACACGGTCCTCTTTGTGTCGTTCCTTCAGGCCAAGATTGACACTTTTTCTTTTTTTTCTTTGCAGTGCCACAAAATACAGATTTTATCTTGTTCTGCAGGGCTTTTTTTTTCTGACTAGCAATTTTTTACTTTTATCTATTTTATTTATTTATTTAAGATATTTACATGCCCTGATAACATTTTGATTGGCCACAAAGCCATGGATATGATCAAATTAAATGGTATTTAATTTAAATTATTTTACATTATATTATTATTTTAATTACCAAAATATTTAAATAAAAAATGAAAAATTTATTTATCAATCACAAAAAAAGAAAAATTTATTTATCAATCACTAGTTACATTGAGGATGAGGGTAACACTGCAACATAAAGAAAATTTAGCACATTCTCCCATGAATCTTTTGATGTTTCTTAATCTCTTTTTTCTTTGTAAATCGTTTGTCGTTCATCAAACCACCTTAAACAGGCTACAGCTCACGGTAGCATAAGCACTAACGAAAGTTAATGACAGCACCAATAAGAGCTGATGTCTAGCTGATCTGAGGTGTCTGGCTTCTCTCTTCTCTGTTGTGTTTTTGTAGCAGTTGTCGGATAAGCCTTCCCTTAACACACACACACACACAATTCTCTGTGTTGTCATATTAATTGCTTCAGCTCCGATTGCCGTCCATTGCCAGTTCTTGCTCTATCTTCGTCTGTACGCATCTTCCTTGAGACAGCATAATAGCTTCCTTTTTCGCCCTGCTGCTTTTTTATATTCTTGCTCTTTTGTATAGTAATAATCAGACAAAAGGGCCGTTCGCACAAAGTGACCCAAAGTCATTACTTTTTTTACGAGAGTTGACAAATTGTGTTGACTGTGATGTGGGAGTCCAACTACAAAGTTGAAAGAATTGTATGCCTCAAATGAGCATAAAGGGTTTCTCTTTACCCACATACTTGGAATATAATTGATTTTTGAATGATTTTTGTGGCAACTGAAAGTACAGTGACCTGGCAACCTCCAGCGATAAAATCAATTTGAAAGAACAGGGTAGAAAGAAGCAAGTTGGCACTTTCAGGCCCCCTGAGATGCCTCCATTCCTACGGGAGGTGGCGGGTGAAGAGGTCATGTAGCTGGCGAAGGTGACAGAGGTCACCGTTATACTCCTTAGCAACACTTTGCCAACCGAATCCGCTGGGGTCAGAGGCTGCCGCAACACTGGCCTCGTTCCTGGTCTTCCTATCATGTTCCTCCTCCTCTTCCTGTCTATCATTCGCCCCTTTTTTTGTCTCCTTTACACAATCATTTCTACTCCACTGCTAATGAATTCAGTCGTTATAACCAGCTCACCTCAAGCCGCTAATAAGCCGTTTGCGTGGAACACAGACTCGTGCCTTCTACCTCAGTGGACAAAGCTGGGGGAAAATACGAAAGAGTCGCAAATCAAAATAATGAGGGAGACCGGCGTGAGCAGCCCCTCCCAGATGTATCTGTCTATTTGTTTTTCTGTCACTTTTTAGACCCTCCCGTTTCACATTGTAAACAAAATTACGCTGTTATGCGGAAATTGTTTTGCTTTCTACATCCCCCCCCGAAAGAAATTGCAAACGATTCTGACATACTTGTACCGTTTCCCATTTCATAACCACCCTCACTTGGTTTCCTGTAATGGGTCAATACAGTAATCAATTTGAAGCACAAACCCTCAATTATATTAACGTTCTCACTCATGAGGAATCACTGGGATTGCGAAACGGCTCGCAGAACCCACAAGTGTGAGTTGGCATAATATAATTGTCACTGTAATCTGCCTCGTCGTAAACAGAGGGTTGGCTTAATATTGTTCCCAATGGAAAACGAGAGGGAAATTACAGCGTTTAACCTGATTAAAGTCAACATCGTGCTGCGTTTCATGTCCGCCACATTGGATGTGCCAGCTAAGGGGAAGCAAGAATGGGGATGACACCGCCGGCTGCACTCGCTGCAGCTGTGTGATCCAAAAATACATCTAACGAAAGTCACATGATGGCGACAGAGGCGCACACGTCCTCCCCTATATCAGCGCGGGGCATGAACATTTCTTTAATAACCCCCTCTGCTGTGTCACAGCGTGTTGCGGGGGCCCGACACCCTCCCGTTTGCGAGGGCCTTTGCCTGTCTCGCTTCTCATTGATACACTTGTTTCCTTTTATTTTCCACCCCCAGTCATCTTCAGCGCTACGAACCGATCGCAACTTTTCTACTCATTGACCAACCAACAGGAAACAAGGAAAAGCTGAAGGCTTGGGCTGGGGGGGATCATGCCGTTCTGCCATGCAGTGCTGCTGTCTGGCCTCTAATGTTAACATCAGCCATAGGATTCGATACGTTTGTTTTCTTCTGTTTATTTGCCTTGTTTGCTAAGGCAAGCATCAGTTTTACTATAGCTCATACTTAAAGGATGTGAACAAACCCATCGCCCTTAGTATTAAACTTTGGAAGTGAATGATACCTTAAAGCATGTAGCTTGAGGTGTGCTATTATGTCTGATATATACATTTTCACCTGGTTGATGATAAAATGCTGGAATAATCCCTTACTCGCATTAAGGGAGGGACCCGAGGCATATGTAGAGACTTGAGGGTGGGCTTTTTTTACTTACTTTTTTACAAAGACTACCCAGAAGCAATAGTTAAGCAACCATTCAGAACTTAAGGCAACTCACAATATCTTCAGAAAATCTTAAAACGATGTAAATGTCTAGTTACAAAGTTTATGCATAGTAATAATGCAATCAATAATAATAATATTATGTATGGATGTACATGTAAAATATGTAATATAATATTACCTAAATAATTGTATTGTACTTTATTATACTTTTTAAAAAGTCTCTCTCTCTCAGTATATTTATATTAGTACTGTGTATTTTTATATACACACACACACATAATCTTAATAATATTGTGTATGTATAATTATATTAAACTTTACTATTCAACTTTAACCATTGCATACATTTTATGTACACATCTCACTCACACAAATATTTGTTTATAAATATTAGGGCTGGGTAAAAAATATCGATTTCTCGATATTAATCGATTCTCATTTTTACGAACCGATATCGATTCTTAAATCTCAAGAATTGATTAGTCATCCTGTTTTCATTTGATGATCGCGTAGAACATTGTATCGTGCATCCCATCCAATAAATCAAAATAATATTTGTGCTTTGTGACTATTATTATGAAATAAAGTCTCAAATTTCGAATTACGTCCATTTTCTTACGAAATTCAAAAACATAAATACCGTTTTGGCGCTGTGGCGTGAGATCGCTCTGGGTCAGCTCAAGGGAAGCAGCAGCACGGAGCGCACATGATCTCATTCTCTTCCGCCTTAATAATACCAGTTACTCCGCCTTAATAATACCAGTTACAGCGCCAAATAAACATCAATGAGCATCTGAAAGTGTGTTAAAAGATAGAGTACAACTTCGAAATCCGTATCATGTAATGTGGTATCGCTCAATCAGTGTTTCATCCGAGGAAAGACGTCAGTTAAACAGCAAGTAAACAATGGCATGTAACGTCACATTTACCTCAGAAAAAAATATTAAACTTAGTAACTTAGTCAGTTAGTCAGCTAGAAAAAATAACTCTAGAGAGGAGAATTTTGCTAAATATATGCACCATATTACATATTCATTATAATTCTTTATGTTCTTCAATATTTAATGCATGTTTGAATAAATCTGGCAAGTTTTTATGACAGCCACCATTTAAATGTTTATATTTCATATAACTTTCTTATTATAAAAATAAATAAGTGTAATTTAAGTGTTTGTATAGCTTCAAATCAGTTAATTTTTACCTTCAAAATTATAGTAGGCTAATGAAGCTAGTAGGCTACAACTGACTCCCATAGTTTACAGCATTAGTTAAGAGATTTGTTTTCCTTGAAAAAATTTGCCATGTATTGTAGCCTACCTGATATCCAAAATAATCAATATTGAATCGAATCGAATCGTAATCGAAATCGAATCGAATTACAAGCTTGTGAATCGAAATCGAATCGAATTGTGAAATTTGTGTCAATACCCAGCCCTAATAAATATACATGCACATGCACACATTATTGGACTGTCATATTTTTTTATATTTCTGGTTGTTCCACTGTTGTTATTTGTGTTCCATTCAAGTCGTTTGGTTTGGAAGACACTAGTGTACCTAAAACGCTAGACGATAATGTCACTTTTACCTTCATACAAGCATCTGCTGTGGTTTCTGCCGCCTTCATGTTTGCAGGCTTTCCTGACCCACAGAGTCTTGTTAATATTTAAACAGTCACTGACACATTGTCTTTTTCCTCTGTCCCTTCTCTCCACAGCAATTGAACCACCCCAATGTAATTAAATACCACGCGTCATTCATTGAAGAGAACGAGCTAAATATAGTACTGGAACTCGCAGACGCTGGGGACCTCTCACAAATGATAAAGGTAAGGACACATGCCGATTTGTCAGCAGTTTCTCTCCCCCCCCCCCCCAGAGTATTCCCACCACCCCGGCTGCTAGACGGCTGAAAGAAGGTAAAATGATCTGCACTACCACCACGTTTTTGGGATCCCTTTGGTTCTGTTACAAGAATCGTATTGTTTATTAGAATCATGTAGCTTCCGCTCGTTCAATACGCTCAGCCTTCTCGTTTCCTCCTGACAACCTCTGCAACTCACATCTACAACCTGATGCTCCACATTTAATGGTCTGCATGTAAAACCCTTCGCTGCCAAATCTCCACCCGCATAAATCATTCCCGGCGCAAACAAAGTGTTTGCAGAAGGATTGCGTCGGTAAATGAGGAACAGGACGGATTAGTATGAAGACGCCTTCGACATATGCATCATAACGCACGCTTGTGCAAATATCCTGACCGTCAGCTACTTCGGTCTGCTCCACTGCGCCGCTGGATTTCTCAGCCCGTCTGCTCAGCAGAGCTTTAATTAATTTTATTTTTTTATTGAACAATGTCACTCCAAAGGTGTATAGCAGGGATAATCCCCCCAGCATTGTACGACCGAACATTGAGCCATATGTAAAACAGAGGGTCCGAATGCATAATTTTTACTTGTTTTTTATTCTTTTTGATTTTTTTTTTTTTCATCTCAGCCCCCTCCTCAATGCTCTCTGTCCATCTCGGAATTCAAATGAAATCAAATGGCCCCTTCATTTGCATGCACTTACAGAATATTGCATGTGCCGTGTTTGCTTTTTAAAGGCACAGAGGGGGCTGCCGCTCTCCCTCATTGACATCAAACAGCCCTCTGATATGCAAATAGAAAGGCAGGGGAAGAATAGATCCACCGGCTTTGTTTGGATGTGGGCCAAGGTTTTCTGGGGCTCGAGCCCGCTCGCTCACCGCCTTTCTGATAATTTCTGTGAAGCGGTACAAGTGCGGACGAGGCTCAAAATAGGCGGAGTGAGCATTCGCACAATGAAGTAATATGTCACGCTAAAATAACCTCTGTTTTGTTTCGTTAATCAATTCCCGACCCCTTTTAACTGCCTCGACAAGCAGGTTTACTTCATTGCCGGTGTCTCAATTATTGAGACTGCATGTGAAAAGGTCATAATTACCGAGCCATTTTGGCTAAGCAAGCTTCATTCTGTCTTAATTAATAGCATAACGTCATATTGGTTTCTGCTTTGAAGCAAGGTCATGCACTCGCAGACCTCATCCAGACTAAACCGACCGCACTGGATGATCTTTGCAGAATTCTAAAGGCATATCATTTGATGCTGTATCACACTGTTTTGGGAGGATTAATAGCTATTGGTTTTATTAAGTACTATTCAGAATTGATGACGAGGCTTAAACTTTTTTTTTTATTAAAACAAACGTTGCACTTTGATGTAGAATTGGTCAAACCAATACCAAACACCCTTGAAATCTATGTTTAATATTCAGTTTGATTTCAAAAAGTCCAGAGTTGGAGTCGGATTGATTTAGGGCTGCACGATTATGACAAAAATCATAATTGTCGATTATTCCCTCGAAATTGTAATTGCGATTTATTAATAACGATTATCACAATTTGCATTGAATGATGTTTTGAATAGCTTTATACCATTGATGTAAGCAACTGCATGCCATATTTTTATATGGCCTGAGTCCACAGCGCTCCTATTCTCCATCTTCATTAGTTGATGATCTGTTTAACAGTCTTGTCTAATACGTTATTAGATAGAGCTGTTATACAAAGTAGACAGTATATGAGAAAACATCAGCCGTTGCCGTGTGGTTGATGCCCAATGTCGCTAGCTGAGCAGAAATACCATAATAATGTTTCGCTTGGTCCCTTCAAAGTGATGTTGGATTTTCTCCTTAGTGTAAATGTTGAGAGCTCCATCTATCACTGTTTTGCATGTTCGAAAAGTTAGTTTGTGGAGTAATTATATAGGCTCTAATCTTGTGTGTTTACACAGCTTTTTAAAATGGCGGTGGCTGGTGTTTCACATGTGTTCGACCAATCAGCGTACACTTACGTGCTGGTTTCTCTGAAGTATTCTTGATTCGCCTCTCACAACGTAACATGCTCTAAACACACCTCTTAAGCACGCAGAATAATGTATGTGGAATTTTTTTTGTTTGTAATCGCAGCTTTGAACCATTACGTAATTTTGGGATCCGTAATAGTAATTGCGATTAGAAATTCGATTAATTGTGCAGCCCTAGATTGATTCTTTTGTAAAATCTTATTTTGTTACTTTAAGCAGTCATTTAAAATCATCAGGGAATTACAGCATTTTAAAACCCTTGCATTGGATGTTGCATCCAATCTATGAGCAAATTGCTTGGTTGCTTCTGTTCACAAATTCATTAGAGTTGTTCTAAAAATATAAAACTAGATTGAAAATCAAGTCAAATTATCAGTGCTGAAACTAACACGTATATGGTTTCATATGCCTTTAGTGAATTTAACTACGCCATTGACACAATTTTCTAGCAATCCATGTTTTCACTTTTATACGGTAGGGGGCGCTATTACGCATTTACTAAAAGAGTACAGAATCTCTGGATCAAAACACAGGCAAAGAAGATGTAGAAACAAGTGATAGAAGCATTGCTTATGCACATGTAAGCTAATGTGATCATCAAACATTAAACGGAACATAAATCAAAATTGCCTTACATTACCGAATAAACTGTCGAACCCATGAATAGGTATAGGACTGTCCAAACTTTGGGGGTGTTGATGGACTCGATCTACTAAATCGACAAAAACATGGTTTTCTCAGCTTTTTGTTTAAAATGTTGCAGTTTAATTTATATTGCATGTTCATTTCATGATTCATTTGCAGTACGTATGCAAGACCGTATGCTGTGACAGTAGTGACTTGGTTACAAAAGATTTTTATATAAAATAAATGCTTTTCTTTTGAACTATTCTATTCATCAAAGAATCCTGAATAAAATGTATCACTGTTTCCACAAAAATATTAAGCAGCTCAACTGTTGATAAACTGTTGATAATAATAATAATAAATGTTTCTTGACCGTCAAAGCATCATATTAGTATGATTTCATGTGACAATGAAGACTGGAGTAATAATGCTGAAAATACAGCTTTGCCATCACAGAAATAAATGACATTTAAAAACAATATTAAAACAGTTATTTTAAATTGTAATAATATATATTTCACAATATTACTGTTTTTACTGTATTTTTGATCAAATAAATGCAGCCTTGGTGAGAGTAAAAGACTCCTTTCAAAACCCAGGCGTTTGAACTGTGCAGAAAGTTGAAGCTTGACAAAAGATGAATGATAGGTGGATAAATAACATGTTTACCATTTATTTCAAAGTAAAATCAATAGAGTGGCTTGCTCTTAAAGGGAAAATAGTGATACTTCAAGAAATAGTCCTCTTAAAGGCATATACCATAAACTTTTAAGTTTAACTACTGTCTCTTTAAGGTAGTGCTAGACTACAGCAAACTCGTCTTGAGCATCCTTAGTTAAACATACAATATGGACTAATTAATATTCAGTATCGACCGATAAAATCAGAAATATCAGCAAACAAATGTTCCAAATATATTGTGCATCCATAATGTAAAGATTATGCTGACATTATCTAATTGCCCTCTGTCAGATTCATTGAGATGTTTTTCAGTGCTTGTATGGCGTAATCATCCTAAGCATGTGTGCATCTTGAAAGTCTTCCCAAATGTTTGTTTCCCCATGAGCCTCCTGCTGTACTCACAAACTTCAGATGTTTTCCATTGCTGTTACTTCAAATGAAAAGGGAAGGAAAGTTTATTGAGGGGTTTCAATCTAGAGCCTGCATCAGATTATAGGCAAACCCAGAGCCCTTCACATCCATGGTCACTGCTTTAAACCTACCAGGAGTCCATGCTGAGCCTTTGGAACATTTTCATCTTAAGACCTCTTAATATCCTTAAAAACTGTATGTTCCAAATAGTCAGTTGAGCTGTTTGACTGCTAAAGATATAAAATGTAAAATGTTGATGTTCTGGGTTAACGAATATTGCATGCGTCTATGAAAAGTCTGTGCCGCCAACATATTTATTTATTTATTTGTTTATTGCCTGCAGCATTTCAAGAAACAAAAACGACTGATTCCCGAGAAGACAGTATGGAAGTACTTTGTTCAGCTGTGTAGTGCACTGGAGCACATGCACTCCCGCCGCGTCATGCACAGAGGTACACACACATCCAGTGACATGAACACAAAGAAACAGACTTTTAAGGGCACATATTCTACATTTCTGTGACATTTGATTGCATTCTGTACCTCTTTTTGTGTGTCATAATTTTAAAGACGTTTATGATATATCACCTACCAAAAAGATAGATTTTTCTATTGTCAATTGTGTAGCTACGGATGATGAAGCACACAAATTTGACTGACCAACTTGAACCCACTGCGAAATATGCATAGGAAAATCTTTGAGATCTCATGCAAAATTCTTGATTGCGTGGATGCCTATTAAAATTACTTTTTGATTTTTGCCCACAAAATTCTGATGAACAACAGTAAATGTGACCCCACCTTTAGAGTTAAAATAATTGCTTCTGTACCTTTAAGAACTATCTATGTAAATGAATGCGTTATAATTGGCTGACTGCCACAAACTCACACTGATGTTAATCAGGAAGGACTGATTTGATAAAATTGCTAAAAACTTGATAGATTTTGATACGTAAATATGTTAATGCGCTTGTGGAGAAGCAAAATTATGTTGACTAGTCGATGGGTTGTCTGAATAACTAGTTGACTTATCAAATTAAAGTCTGCATGAAACGGATGTTGCGATACTCTTGCCTCCCCTACTGTGACGTATATCCGAGTGAAATAGCTTTTCAAACAAGAAAAAATGTAGGACGGGACATGATTTTGTCCATCGGGAATTGAGTAGATGGCTGGATGGGTGTGATTTGCTATTGCTGTGATCTTGTGAGTGACCGGTTTCATGGTTACTTTAAGGAACTCTCTTTAATTAGACTTATTTTAGGTTCATCTGACCCCAATCATACTGATTTCTTAAGGTTGAATTCCCATAAGATGCATCCTTGTGTTGCTAGACAGAGTGACACTGAAAACTCCAGAAAATGCATATAAACTACTAATCAAATATTCAGTTGTTGGATGACTAGTCGAACATAATGATGTATCACTCATTGGGACATCATTGACACCACACTACATCATCCTTGTGTTTTATTGCATATTATGAAAAAAACCCTTCTCATCTGCTTCTCATCAGCTCTGAGACGAGACTCTAAGGTCTTTGCTATGCACAAGCTTGACCAGACACACTGCCGAGCGCATTGCATCATCCTTTTGCCATTTGAAAACAAGCAAGATGACGCAGCGGTCCATAGCGACCTGAGACCGTCTTCCCCAGTTCCCATGTATTTATGCAACACTTGTCGAAGTATTGTAACATATGAGACTCGTGTGAGTGTATGTTTTTGGTAAAGGTTACAGCAGGCCATGGGTTTACATTCAGATCCTTTCCCTTGTTGATTGTAAACTCCTGCGGCGGGATTTTTCACAGCGCTGGCAGTCAGTTCAGATCTTGTTCTTCTTAAGCACCTGGCCTGTATGTATATGTTACTGTTGGAAAAGTTCATGTCCAGAGGTGTCTGACATCAAACACGAGCACATGCTTCCTGCACCGTCGTGTCCCGTCTGGTCTCTTTGAAAGTCATTTGATCCAAGGTGATGCGTAATACCTCGCTAATGGTAACCTTTCTGTTAACCTTTCTTAAACTTTTCCTAACATTTATATAGGCCGTTTTTGTTTGCTTTGTGGATCTGAATGAAATGTTTCTTCTGTCCGACTGGTGTGATTCTGTTTAACATTAACAGGATCAACAGGTTCCTGCTGATGTTTTGCAGATTTTTAGCAGAATTTGAATGCTTGTCATTCACTAAGTTTTCATACTTGTAGTTTAGGACTCACAAATAAGGAGTTGGTGGAAAAAGTGCTGTTGCCACTGAAAGTTTTATTATTATTGATCATCCATTTTTATGCCTTGAAAACCTAAACGTTTGCTTATCTGTAATGTTCTACTTTGTCGTTGCACATTGATTTGCTGATTTGAAGTGATCACGTTATCTAGCTGTGAGATTATTGAAACCGTTAGAATGTAATCCAATTTTATTTATTGGTTTACTTTAAATTTGTATCACTTCTAGCTTGTTGCAAATTCTGGGGGAAAAAGAAATGTAATTGAACAAAAAATGGAAGAGAAAGAGAAAAATATATATTAGTAATAAGGTAATGTATTTTATATAAATATTAAAAAAATACAAATAATTAGATAATTTATTTATTATTGGTCAATGGATCCAGGGTCATTGTTATATTTTTATATATTATATTTATATAATATAAAAATAACGGTCCGACTTTATATTAAGTGGCTATAAATACTACGTACTTATTGTGTTCATGGTGTATTGTAAAACACTTTTGCTGCTATTGAGGTGTGATACGGGTACGGTTAGGGTCAGGTGTGTGTGGTATGGGTTGGTTTAAGGGTGGGTTAAGGTGTAAGGGAAAGGTCAACTGTGTAATTTTACATGTAATAATATAAATTAATTACAGCTGTAATTACATGCTGGTATTTTTAAAATATAAGTACACTGTAAAAACATGTATTTACACAAGTTCATTGTATCAAATGATTAATTTCAATGTAAGTACATAGTACTTAAAGCCACTTAATATAAAGTGGGACCAAAATAACAGTACAAATATAACTTTTCCTTGAAAATATGAAAATACATTGCAAAAATGAAAATAAGAAAAATGAAGGAAAAAAATTCCCCCATTTGAGCCCATTAAAAATGTGGCAGGTCACATAAGATCAGAGCTACTCACCCGACTGGACCAGCAGGAAAACATAATTTGAGCCAAATAGGGGAGTAACGGTACACAAACCTGACGGTTCGGTATGTACCTCGGTTTTGACGTCACGGTTCGGTTCGGTACAGCACAGCAGGGGGGAGCAAACTAAACATATTTTGTATTTTTTTTTTTCCAATCAGAGTACAGTGCTTCCGGGCTCAATTAACCTTAATTTGACCATATTTATATCTGCCCACCCCTTCAAAAAAAGTGCAGATATTGTGAAAAAGGCCACAGATTAATGATGGTCAGTCACTAAACCTCACATTTACTCCCTCCACAGACATTAAACCCGCTAATGTCTTCATCACAGCCACTGGGGTGGTGAAACTGGGCGATCTGGGCCTGGGACGCTTCTTCAGTTCCAAAACAACCGCAGCTCATTCTCTAGGTAAGTGCTCCTCCCTACAACCACCTTGTCTGTTTCAATATGTCCTTTGTGGAAAATGGAAAAACGAGGATGCATCTTTGAACCTTGAATGCATCGGAAAACACCTTTAATTACTCAGTAGGGCCCGGATGTGTTTCATTAGGGCTGGCTGCGAGCAGAACCATGTGTCTTATAAAAAAGCGCCTTTCCGACGGCCCCTGGGGCCAGTTGAGAGCAAAGCGTGCCAATGGCTGTATCCATTTAATTGAGCAGTTTGGCCTTTCCTGTTGCCTTGACCCCACGTCCGCGCTCCACACATATGATGTCTGGATGAGTTCAGGATCTTCAATCCCTAATGATGCTAGGCCAGGGCACCCTATGGTGACAGCAACTTTTGGCGAAGTTGCCCGAGGAGGTGCAGGTTTTAACTCGCCGTATATTTGAGATGACCTGTTGTTTAAAATCTCATTTCAAGAGTATACAAATTTGTTAACAGCTTGTCTTCTGCTTTATAGACAGTGGTATTGCTAAAAAAATACCTTTTTTCACCATCACTTTTTCTACATTTTAGTATAAAATATCTTAAATCAAATTTCTCTTGTCTGATTCACTTTGATTCACTTGGCTTTAGGATACACTAGTATTGAGAGTCAATTATTTATTCATTGATTTTAATGACACTGTTAAATAGGGGTGTAACGGTACACAAAACTAATGGTTTGGTACGTACCTCGGTTTTGACGGTTCGGTTCAGTACAGCAGGGCAGAGAAAACTAAACATAAAATTGCTTCTTTTTTTTAATTAAAAAGTGGTTTACTGAACAAACTCTGTCTTAAAATGAATTCAGTTATAATTAAAAGTTTCTTGTATGCAGTAAACTATATAGGGAGCCCTTACTTGCACATTACTATATTATTAAAGGTTAACAACAGAGCCCAAACTATTAGCCTAAATTCAGTTGTGGTTTATTTTCATTTTTTATAATAATCAACTCTCAAATAACGAATTTTATGCAAACATGTAGACCACATAAGGCGGTTTCTGCATTAACTTCTAAATTTAATTATTATATGTTTTTACTCCAATTCGTAGTTGAAATATAATAATTTACACACTGGCTGTCATTTTCATGACAGATATTTCAAACGCGTTAAATAATCAAGACATCACTAACAGGTTAAGTAAAATATAACTAATACAGGCTAATATAGTGCATATATTTAGCAAAAGAGAAAAAAACAAGCTGTGGATACTAAATGACTTGCCTGAGGTAAATGTAATGCTATGTGGGATATTGTTTACAAGCTGTTTTACTGATGTCTTTCCGCCATTGAAACACTGAGCGATTACACGAGATTTAATACGTTTCAGTAAGTTGTCTGCACTGTATCTTTCAACATACCTTCAGATGTTCATTCATGTTTATTAGGAAGAGATGATCGCGTTCACTCTGCGGATTAAACTGAGGTGCCTATACAGTGATCTGTCACACACCACGCTAAAGAGCGTCAAAACGGCATTAATTGTTTGAATTTCGTGATAAAATGGGCATAATTAAAAAAATTACACTTTGTTTCTTAAAAACACGGAGCTTATTGAGATTTGGTGGTTAAAGGTGGTGGTTAGGCTATAACTAGACACATAAGACATAAGTGAGGTCAACCACAACAATGGGCTAGGGATGGGCGGGGCAGAAGGGGTCGGGGTGTGTTCGGTACGCCATGAGAGTTTCCGCTGCGTACCGTGGGTGGTGTATCGTGGTTTTTCGTTTCGGTTTGAATATCGTTACACCCCTACTGTTAAATGTAATCTTTAAAAAAAATCTATTTTTTCATCTTGTATATTATAATGCTGTGATGCCTATATTCATTTGTAACACTTAAACAATTGGTTTTAATTCTTATTTTTTATTTTAGACAAAATATTATAAAATAATAAAGAACTCAAACCGTATTTAGGGGTCCAAATGTCATAGAATTGCTTTAGCATTATGGTATTAAGTTTTGGTCGGTCATGTCAAACTCATATTTTATTTATAAAATGTACAAATGTACTTAGTATTAATATTATCATAATTTTTATCTAATTAAGCTTATTGGACTACAATTATTAGGCTATTGCTGACAGGTTACAGTAAACAACACAATTAGCACACCAGAATAGATTTTAACTATTGTCTTGTATTCACAAACTACTATATGAAACAGAATATAAATGGCATATAAATGCATTATGTATTGGTAATCTATGCATCTGTGTGTAGGAGTAAAAAATGATGTTTTATGTCAGCGTGATGAGTATGATGTTGGTACAAACTAGAAAAAACACTGAAGATGTTTCGCAAGTGTCTAGAAATAACCTTAAGTTCGCAGCATGTCTTGCATTGCATACTTCCAGCATTCACCTTTACTGAAAACAACACTGTGAGTCAGGAAACACATGCATCTGAAAACCTGAACTCACAGCGCCCTCTACAGGATGCTTCTCTTCCTCATCTCAGAATGAGCTACAATCTCGGCAAGGGCTTAATCAGGGCTGTCCTTAATCATGTCTTAATGGTGCCTGCGTCACCTGGGAACCGACCACATCATCCATTCGCACCTGCTCCTGGGGCCGGTGCCACACCGTATCATTTACAGACTGCCATGTTAGGGATCCCTAACAAGGCTTTTTTAGGACCCCGACATGATTTATAACCGTTAATGCATTGGTGTATCATACCACCGCAGTTGTACTTGTCTTTTGTAGAGTTATCTACCTAGCTACTTCCCTACCTACTTATTTATTTATCCGAGCGCCTGAAATTCTTCTCTCGGGATGTTTTAGTATTGACAGTAGGAATGTACAAACGAGCATAGACACCCAGGTAGGTACAGCACACGTGTGTGTGCGAGAAAGAGAGAGAGAGACTCCTGCGGTTCTCTGTCACCTGTCCCCTAGGCTCAGGCTCTCCATACGAAGGCTGAAGGTTGAACCGTAGCAGGGTATGAAATTCATGAGTGTCTACATGGCAGGTTAAATTCACCCATGGGCAAAGAGACCTTCGATCTGTGTCTCCCTCAGGGGCGAGCAGACCAAAGCTTCCCGCTCCCACTCCCGTTCTCTCTCGCTCCTCGCAATATCGCTCCACCTCTCCCCCTCTTTCGCTTCTCTCCCTGCATGGGGGCGGTTTAGGGTGGAGGGTGCAGGGTTGCTTCGGTACGGTTTGGGGGTTGACAGTTCAGCCTGTAATGAGACAAACCACCACGGTAGAACTCTGGGATGCACGTTGGATGGAGGTCCGGGAAGTGCCGTTCCACGGCTGTCAATTCTTCTCTTAAGAAGCCGATCCCTAGCCTTTTAACTCCGTCTCCGAGTGGCTCTGCAGCCCACAGATACAAACAAAGCGGAAGACTGAAAGAAAGGAAGATAGCTCATCTATACTTTTCCTGCCAGAGGCTTCCTAGCCTTTAAATTAAGCAGGGTAATGAGCTTAAAGGGAGGCTTTTTACGAGGAAATCGGAACAAAAGAAAGTCGGGGAGAGAATTAACAATATAATGGATAATTAAAATAAGGAAGGGCAAGCTAATCCTGAACCCTCGTGTTCTGCAGGTAACGCAGAGAGCATGTTAATTACATGCTAGCGTCTCATCCGAGGGTTTTGAGGTGATGGGGAGATCTGTTCTGACTCATAGGTCTGAGGAGTTAACGGGACCGAGCAGATTTTTCTTTTAATCCCTTACTTCGCACCTTTTACACTTCTTTTTTTTTGTAATTATGGATGTTTGTGGATTTCTGTGTAACTAGCGTACCGTTGAGAGTCTGTGGTAATCTCTTCTCTCTCTGTTTTGCCGTACAAAAAAGGATCTTGGCCCATTTCTCATGCATTGTAATGTCATAATTCATAATAATGGGAATGAATCCCAATGCTACTTGATTTATTTGCATGACTAAGTAATGCACTCTTAATTTGACGTGTTTTCGGAGAAGTTGCTCTGTTGCTCTTGGCTATTATAAAACTATTAGCACGAAAGAAGATCCTTTTCAAGTCTCTAATGATGATGTTGATGCACTCCTTTGAAACCACAAATTTGATGACCAATAAAACATTTTTTGCTAGTTACGCATGTGATGAAGAGGTACATTTCTATGTTGTGTTTCAAGGTTATACTTTTTTTTTCCACACCTCAAAAATTAAGTAGTTTAATAGCTTTAATAACTTTTCAAATAGACCAATCCTAAGTTCATTCTCGCAAAAAGTGTCAACACGAGTTGATTTTTTTCCAAAATATTGCTCTGTTTTTTTTTTAGAATCCCGAGTAACCCAGTATAGCAACACTGGCTCGACCAATAGCGTGCGTTTGGGGGCTATCTGTTTGTTGTGGCAGATGGGTGGAGTGTTTGGAAACCGGTTTCAAAACATTTGTAATCTTTCTTTTTTTTTGCAATTCTATTTTTCTAAATTCACTTCAGCTTCACTGATATATTTAGGAATACACAACACAATATATTTCTACCATATTGGTTATCGAACAATATTAGAGGTTTGTTGGATTTTTCTTATTTAATTGTACATGCTCATTTAGCATATTTTTACACTTCGATTAGCTTGATATCATCTTACATTTACTTGGTTAATCTTTAAATACATAAATCATCGCTAGGTATAATTGCGAATTTATGACAATTGAAATCAATAATATTGAACAATCAGATCCCACCGATGCCATTTGTAATTTATCATAGGCCAACTCTCACCATCTGTTTGACTTTCCTCTACTTTTATAAAAGAAAATGCTTTTAACGTAGGTCCGTTCGACACTGGTTGCATCATGGGCGAGACAGTGGGAAGGAAGGGAAGGGCCACGTTTTCACTTGTTTTTCTCAGCAAGTGTTTCAACCTCGGCTACCCGCCCAAACATTCCGACGGTGTTCGGTGTCGAGACGTTTCGCTTTGGCTCTTGTTCTCACCACCTGAGACTTCTTAGCGCTTTGTCAGATCTGAGCTGTTTGTGCCCAGGCTAAACTTTCGTAAACTGCAAGCATTTGTCAGAATGTTTTTTTAACTATATTCTTTTTTTTCTTCTTTACCCCTCCCCCTCTTTCTATCATCAATCTTTCACGGTGGATGGCTGGTTGGCCACAGTCACTGAGCAGTAAAGAGCTTGTCACGGCTTCAGGGAGTACAGCGCAGGGAGTTTGACTGGCCTCTTGGGTCCCGCTCTTCTGCCTGATGGCTATTAGTCACTGCCAATTACCCACAATTCTTTGCAGGGCCACAGACTAAGCGACCTGACGCTCTGCTCAGTCTCACGTCTGTCACGGTGCAATTCTCAATGCCTTCCAACATGTTTGACATCATGGCACGTAATTTGTGTTTACCTCTGGCAGGTTTCCCAAACATTTCCACTGTCTTCCATTGGTTGAGCAAACAGATAGTTCCACCCCCTACTCACTCTATTGGTAATATAAAAATAAAAATACACAAATGACCAAGACCAATATTCAAACGGCAAGACCAAACCAGTATGCGTTGGTGGCTAGCCGTCATGCATGAGCCCCGCGCTACAGTGTGAAATCATCAGATAGGACCTCGATTTTCCTGTGGCAGAACTGGTAAAACCATCGAAGACTGTTTTGGTACAGTGGCTGTTTGGGGTTTATCGAATTTCAAAGACAATCCAACTTACAAGAGTGGAGAAAGAAAGAAACACGAGTGAATTGATTAAAGTTTCATTTGGCCGTGTTGAATGGCTTCTGTTGTAAATCATTGAGGTTCTTTTATAATGAGAGGTGAATGAGAGATTTTGAATCTGCTCGAATGTAAGCTGAGATTTTCATTCCCCAAAACACACTTGCAATCTAAAAGCAGCCACGAACATTTACAGCACTTGGCTCCATCTGTAAAAGTTGTTCTACTTCTAATATGAACATCAAGCTACTACTGTTCCCAAATTATACTGGTTTTGTTCATGTTAATGTAACATCATACATTGAATGCTGTTTTATTTCATTGCCATTTAGAACTGTATGTGCTGATTTACTGCTCAAGAAACATTTCTTATTATTATCAATGTTAAACAAACAGTTGTGCTGCTTAATTTGTTTCATGATTATTTGACAAATAATTGAATGTTCAAAAAAACAGCTTTTATTTTTATTTTGTAACATTATACATGTCTCATTGCCACATAAAAGTATTAATTTCTTTTAAAATTGACCCGTATGTAGTGTACAAACTGTTAAAATGTGTTTTCCTCCACACTGTACACACGCATCGCTGAGTTTGTTGTTAGTAACCTCTCTTTAGTCATCTAAAACTCCTCAGTCTGAAACCTTTGTCAATGATGCATCCATGGATGAACTCCTCGCATAGCAAACCAGACAGCCTAACTCTCTCTCTCTCTCTCTCTCTCTCTCTCTCTCTCTCTCTCTCTCTCTCTCTCTCTCTCTCTCTCTCTCTCTCTCTCTCTCTCTCTCTCTCTCTCTCTGTCTTTTTTTCTGTTCCAGTGGGCACCCCATATTACATGTCTCCCGAGCGAATACACGAAAACGGATATAACTTCAAATCTGACATCTGGTCGCTAGGCTGCCTGCTCTATGAGGTAAGGTATAGAAACCCATCCCATCACTCCCCCTTCCTCCGTTTATACACCCCGGCCCTCCCTAACTCCCCCTTTCTCTTCTCAAGCTTCTGCCAGCACCGTTCGTCTCCTTTTGTGAGACGCAATCCTACACCTCGCGGTCTGTCATGAAAATAACAATATGGTTTTGTACTCTGAGGTAACTGGCCTCTGCATAGGATACCTGGAGTATGTTCCCAAGCTGATGAGGAAATTTGAATGACATTTACATGTGTTTTAAATAACATGCAGCGATCTTGCTATGAAATGATACTGCCTGCTTTGATTATGCTTTAATAGCATACGCTTCTCGAAGACACAGCGGACCAGGATCCATTAGACTCGGAGCAGCAGTTTTCTCTTCAGCCCTTAGTCTAAATTGAAGATGAAGTTGCAAGGGGGTCAACAGTGTGTTTAAGTTATTGGTTAATAATCTTGGTCTCCAGTCAGATTTAGCAATGACTTGATCAATGATTCACAGTTGAAGTTGAGAACCAAATCAGCCTATTTATGAATGAATCATTCATGTATTTCGTGAATTGGACCAATGGATTGATAAAAAAAGATTTGACTCACAAGAATGATTCATTTGTGAATTAGACATAACTACTTCTTAAGGTAAATCTTTGATAATTTGATACCTTGATTCAGATTACAATTCATTTAGATCAACAATTAATTGATTTTTTTTTAAAAAAAATTATGCTTTGATAGCAGTGGTTCTCAAACGTTTTGACGAGACAATATTCCAAGGCCCTCCTGTCTAGGTTGATGTGTACCTCTGGTACTTCTTTAGTAATAAAAATATATACAACTATTTTATAGGATTCTTAAATTACTTGTCCTGTAATGTATCTTAGGCAAACTATTTCAGACTGTAACTGGTTTCATTATTTAGAAAAATGCGGCCTGTTTGTTCTTCAGAAATTCTCCTTTTGTGCTCAATGAAAGAAAGTATGTCTTTGAAATGACTTGAAGGTGAGTAAATAAGAAATAATTCATATTTTCTTGGGAACTATCCTTTTAAACATCAGATCTTGCGAAATTCCGATCCCTGTTCAAAAGTGGGCATTTTTTGTTTTTTTTTGGCTCTGGTTTCATTGTAACCAGGTGACTTGGCCACCTGGAATGGATAGCAGCAATCCATAAATGACACGATGCTCGATCCCGTGGGATGCACTGGCTACCAAAAACTGGTGTATAAACACGCAAGCAGGCGCAAATTCACACTCGCACGGTGTGGAAATAGATACATTGTTAGTCCGGTACCCGTTCTATCCCTTCAATCCCCTGAGTGTGTTTTTTCTCCACTTCGTCTTTTTGCCTCTTTTTTAGTGGGGTGGAAGGGGGGAGCTAACCAGTAGCTACACCTCCCAAAGTGCCTGGGGCTGAAAAACAACCATCTGAGTTCACCGCTGCTTGGAGACAGTGTTTCTTGGCACTAATTAGTCTCCCATAATGCACCAGGCCCATCAGTGTGATCAGTCCGTCCTGCTTCGCAGTGGCCATGGGTCAGCCAAGTGCAGGGAGAAGGCAAACGGGTAACAGTTGTGATCTCTTAAGCTTCTGTTAAAGCCAGGTCCAGGCTCAGCCTCGAACAGATCGGGGCTGTTGCTCCATGGTATACGAAGACTTTCATCTTTTCCCACTTCCAGCAGGTCACGTGACCTGGAGGGGGCGGAGAGCTGGGAGGTGATGAATTGACATCTGTTTGAGTGACAGATCTGATGATCGGCAAACCCGTCGGCAGTTGCTGTGATGTTACTTTAAAGCAGTTTTTTTTAGAACAATGACTTTGGAGTCTTTTTTCGTTATCATGAAGTTTTCATTTGATTTTTAATCTTTTTACTATTCACTAATTGGAGACAATTTTTATTTACTTTTATATTTTCCTAAATTGTATATATTGCATTTTATATACATTGCATTTTAATAATAAAATAAAGAACAATTTAAGAAATATTTTATAATCAAATTTATAATACATTTTTTCATTTTCTACTGATGTTTTATTTATTTAAAAAAAAAATTACAACACTTACATTTTTGTAATTGATTATTCAAATTTTTGAGGAGTTGAATCACAACATTTTACAACCTGAACTAATAACAAGTTTGTTAAATCTTAAGCTATGAAGCAGGTTTTTAAAAAACAAACCACTGCTGTATAGTGGTTTAACACAGTAACATTTCATAAGGTTGTTTTCGATTTGAATCGACTTTCGATAGACATATTTGTAATGTCTGTGAGGCAAGTATACACTAAGTTTCGGTTCATTTTTTTGACTTACTCCAGAAAGCAGTTCATGGAGTCTGAGATGGCAGAAAGCGCATCAGTTTTTTCTTTAATTTTCAACCGCACAACTTCTGTTGTTATTGTGAGTTTACTCAAATAAAAGTAGACTCTTTACAGTTTGGAATTTGGAATATTACTCTCATCTGTATGACCAGAAATGATTTTAAGCATTTTAAGTTATTTTTGCTATTATCAGGATTTTCATGATCAGCTATTATTGAGGTTGATGAATGATAGGCGAACATTTGGATTTCCTGCCCGACATACCACATGGACCAGCCTTGTTAATGATCTGTCCGTTACAGACTGCGTGACTTCGCCACTTCCTGTGGAGTTTTTTTTCCCTGCAGCTGACTAATTAAAATTTGTCCGACTAAGCCTCTTCTTGTCGACTAATGTTTAGTGGACTATTAGAGGGTAAGCCTAGTAGTTTTTAAATAATTTCATAGATGGGACAAAAAGATATTGCATCATATCAGTGACCCAGGTATTGTACATATACGCCCATATATTGTGTGTCCAGTTGTATAATTTATTTTGGTGTGTGTGTGTAAACATTGTCTTAGTAGACAATTGAAAGCTATCTGCAGTGCTCCATTGCGGTGCTGAATTGTTAATTTGCAGACTTGTGCCATCTTCCATTGATCCTCATTGATTTATTTTGTGTGAAAGGTCTTTGTGTGCATGTAATTCCTTTTATTCTGAGAGCATGAATCTTTTAGTCGATCTGTTATGGTGGATTCGAGGGGGGTGAGGGGTGGTGGAAGCCGTTGAGGTTGCGAGACCTCTATTGAAAATCATCAATATCTGTGCATTGTATTCCTCCATATGCATCTCCTATTCCGTTTGATGCCAACACACTTGGTTGGAGCTCATTTGGTCAGCTGACGGGGCTTGCCGGCCATCCTGTGATGAATAGGAGGGCTTCAGGACAAGGCCAGAGTTGGGGTTGACTCCCAAATGGCCTTCACGGCAGACGGGACACGTGCTCCCCATGGCGCATCGGTCAATAGCACTGCACTGTACACCACGGTCCATCTGCATTATTGACAGCTCTCTGCAATATGGAGAAAATGTGTGCTTTTGTGGTAGGTGGAAGAATTGAGTCATTTGATCTGTTTGGGTGTTAGTTGGGTAATATTTTGGCTATTCAACAAAGTAGCCAATAAAAGTTTTTAGTAGACTGGACGCTAACTACTATTAAACTTTATACCAAGTTTTTGCAGTCCTTCTCTTCAATTACTTCCTGAATAGGTCAACAGTGAGCTGGCTCTGTTGCTGATGATTTTTAGCATCATGTTTTGCAATTAATAGCATTTACAATACAAATATATACATATGCAAACAGGTAACGCAGTTAAACAGGTTATTAAAGCTGCTGTTCGTAACTTTTTAATAAACAGAACAGCATGCGTCTTGCGGAAGAACATTGTAGCCGGAGCTACTTCTCTCTGTTTGTGACGATGACGAGACACGCAGGTACTGTGCTCCTCCGCAGCGGTGCAGACTCGAACCAGTCTAAAATAGTCTGAATATAAACACCTATTATAGGTGGACCGTAGTGATTCAGGATAAGACAAAAACACAGTTTGCAAAATGGATTCATGATGTACTCGCTTATATAATTTTTGCAAATTTTGAACACAAAAAATTTACAGACTGCAGCTTTAAGCTAAGATACCATTTTGCAACAGTTTGGTGAAAATTCTTGAATGAATCATTGTTTTTGAATAATTTTTTTAAGTGAACAAATTGTTTTCATTCCCTTAAATATTTAATATTTATGGATATTTTGTGAATTAGCTTTAATCTTATAATTTTCCAGTTTTCTCTTTAATTTTAGTTTTACCTTAACTTTTTCTGGCATCCCTTCCTAGATTTGTATATGGAAATTGTAATAAAATAAGACTTGTTTATTTTAATGAAGCATTTGGATGAATCAATCAGTGACCAAATCTTTCGGTGAAAAGATTCAAATGATTTTATTAGCTGAGATTAATCATAATCTTCACCACTTCAGTGATTTCACCTTTTAGTTGACTCCAATTTAACCTTGAATCAGACCACACATTTTCTATATTTTCCTTCCCCCAACCACCAAGACCATTTCCGGTGGCTATATTAGCCTATGATCTCCTAACCCGTCCTTGGAGCACTCGTACAATTGGTTTTGGTGTTGGGTTTTATGATGCTGAAAATGAAAGGATCGTCTCAAGCTACCCCGATGGCCCTTTCTGTGTCCTTGCCGTTTCCGCCCTGCGCCATCTCCACTCTCTATTAAAGACAGACCGAGTTCATATTGGTAGATCTCTGCACTTACGGTCTGGCTCGGCCTTTTGAAGTCCTCTTAAAACTTTTCTTAATAGCCGTTCTCGAAGGTGTTTCGGATTTATGTTGGCATAAATAAGAGGCAGAGACCGTTGCATCTCCATTTCATCGCAAAAGCACGAGGCCAGTTTTCCTGCTCCAGGTTTTACAATTAAAACTGTGAAGTCACATCTTCATTTACGACCATGTGTTTTGAGTAGAACATCGGAGATGAGAACCGAATCTGCTAAGTGACGTCGAGCGTTAAAAGTAAGCAGATTAGCATGCGCACGGTCCAAGAGGACTGTTGAATTTTTGATTCATGTAATGCTAATGATATTCTTTCATTAAATAAGAATGCTTAGTCTGTAGTTGGCGGGATGCAGCATAGCACTTAGTTTTCAGAGCTCAGGAAGTTTATATATTCAAGTATTTTTGCAGATTGTTTTGGGGAGTGTTATCCCACACCTGAATAGTAAACATCCATCAAGACGTTTGAGCTAATTAAACCCTCCCCGAATCCTATTCAAATATAGATTACCCAGTATACCTTGGTGTCTTCTCACCACAGATCTCAGATTTTAATTTGATAGCTTAGTGAATTAAT
Source organism: Tiaroga cobitis (assembly GCA_030578255.1). Taxonomy (NCBI): domain Eukaryota; kingdom Metazoa; phylum Chordata; class Actinopteri; order Cypriniformes; family Leuciscidae; genus Tiaroga; species Tiaroga cobitis. Next base: position 16,428,800 of record CM060612.1, on the reverse strand, counting down.
TTGCCCCAACCGTGTACAGCTGCAGAATACTCATGTTCTTTTAAGGCGCTTTGAGAGAGCGGCGTACGTGAACGCCAGTATCTCAGAAGAACTCTTAACATTCTGATGAGCAGCCGCACCCATGTTTTGCTAATGATGCATAAAACCAAGAAGCGTTGCACACTCATTCAGCAAATTTACAAACAACATGTGTCAAACTTTTCTTCTTGGAGTGATCGCGGTGCTAAAAGGAGAGGTGATTTTTCACTTCTCATTTGTTCAAGAGGAAAACCCAGAGAGCTTAAACCTCAATGTGTGTGTAGGTTAGGCATTTGTACAAGTCAGTTTGTGGCGTCAGACAGGGACTTTTCAAGTCGCAGAATATGGATTCATATTTAATTGTGTTCCTTCCTTATGCCTGCACTTCCATTTGATTAATATATCATTAAAAAGAGTGCGAGAAGGATGAGCAACATGAAATAATGATGGTTTTCTCACAGTTGAACATGACTCTTTTCATATGCTACGCCCTCCTCCATGGTTCCTGAGAGCCAGGACTTTCTCTAGGACTTTAATTGGCATGCAAAGAATTCAACAAAGTACAGAGATCAATAATAAAACAATGGTCTCCTTGACTGAGACATTCTCTCTGAATTCTGATACGATAAGCTAGTATTTATTTTCATGTTATGGCTGATATGCGATCAAAGGCTGACATTAAAATTGGATACTATTTTGTCAAAATAAATATAAAAAATAAAAACGTACAAACTGAAATCGATCATTTGAAATGATCAAGTGAATTTAGGCATCATGACATGATGTATGTTTTGAAAAATGGATATTTACTTTGATTTGCTAAAGAATACATTTACTAACACTTCACTTTCACTTAATCTGAATATAAATGAAAAAAGTGTCAAATGAGCAAACACAATTAAAAATCCATTTTTGACCAAAATTATTAAAAAAAAACTCTAATATCGATCAACATTCCAAGCCAATAAAAAAGTATATAGAAATAATTTACGCAATGACAGTAGACCTAAATGCAATGCTGTAATCAACACTTGTTGAAATGGTAGCAGCCGTAATCAGAGTTGTTTATGTTTTGATTGATTGCATTTGCTTTGTCAACTTGATTTGATGCACCATTGGAAATTTCGGAATGGAAATTCTTAACGCAAGTTCACTTTGCAGTCTCCACGCTACACCAATGGGTGAGATATTTGAGGTTAACTATGTAGTGTATTGAGTTTCACTAAATAAAGGACCTATCGTAGCAAGCCAGGGTGGTCAGGTTGTATTAAGGTAGGAATTAGAAAAGAGTCTGTTTTTGTCTTCCTGTCTGGGTGGCCATGTGGTTATGTCTGTCTTAGTTGTTTTTTGGTTCCTGTTGTTGTGATATTGTGAGCATCTATCTGTGCGTGTGTTTCTGAGCAGGCGTGGCTCTTTTTTTTTTGTGTCGTCTGTGTATTTGTGTCAGCGCAACCACCATGTTGGTGGTTGAGATTCTGTTTTAGTATGTTCCTCTAAGCTTTGGTGTCTGTGTGTGCAAGTTTTTTCCCCCTCTTTTGTGTGTGCATGTGAGTGTGTAAACGTGTGTGTCTTTCGCCACCGTGCACCGGTAGCCGAAGCCCCGTAGACAGACAGCAGGCCAGCGTGGTGCGGGGTGGACTCCTCTGGAATACCAATGAGGGGAGCTGCTGGGCTCCGGGGGTCAGGGAGCAAGTCAATCATCTTGCCCATCGCCTGGGCGCCCCGAATCAAATTAGCCTGAAAAATTCAGGGGCCGGGAGCACGGGGCGAGCAGCTGTCAGGGCCAAGAGCGCCCAGGCACTAATGAACCAGATGAATAGTGCAAAAACTCCAAAATAAAAACAGGACAGTTGACATTTTTCATCTGTCAGAAGCGGAAGATGCATGAAAATATGGTGGTCCTTGTTTAACCCATTGCTGGCTACAGCTGCTACTTGCCCCTGACCCCCCTTTGCGGCCACACTTCCACAGGTAGGCACATCACATGTAAAAGTCCAAGCCGCGGCTGCGTTTTCATCTCGCTAAATGCCGTTCTACGGTCCTGCACATCGCAATTATCTTAAGGAACTCTTTGCAAGAGTGACGGCACACAGGCAAAACAGATGTTGCAATGAAATTACAATAAAGGTACATCATCTTGAGTTTGTATAAGAAAAAAAAACACCTATCCTTTTGCTGTGAAGATTTTTTTTCACTGGAAAAACACACCAAATGCAGTCTGGTCAAAACACACTCATTCACAGAGCCCATTACTGTCACACTCACACATACACATTTCCATCCCCATAACTGCTGGAGGAACAAGAAGGACATGCATTTTTTCTTGTGTACATTTTGTACAAAAAAAAGAGGATACAAAATATTACAGACTGTTTTTAACAAGCCTCTATGAGCTTTCATGTTTATGGTTGCCATATTGCAAAGATTAAGTAAAACACCGGGCAGAAAATGCTTCTTTTTAAGAGAAAAGCTCTGATTGGGGATTTAAAACCTTGACAAATGGCAACCGCAAACATGAAAACTCGTAATATTTTGTATCCACTTGCAACCAAAAATTGATGCACCTCTTGATGGAAATAACATCGCATTTATTTCCGATAAGAGGTGCATACATTTTTGGTCAAGTCAGTGCAAGAGTCCAGCACTAGGGCTGCACGATTTGGGGAAAATGTCATATTGCGATTATTGAGGTCAATATTGCGATTTCGATATAATAAACAAATGGTTTCATGAGTCAACTTGCTTGGTTCTAAAGCAAAATGCACACACAGATTAGTGATAATTCTGAAATGTGTATTTCTCAACTCAAACTATCAACAACAACTAAATGATTGATAACACCTATAATGATTAATAAGCCATTGATGTCTGGATAAAAATTAATTTAATTTTAATTTAAGTGAACTTCAAACAATCCTCACATAAACCCATAATAAATGTCATATTTACCTGTGCTCTTCCTGTCTAACAGGTAGGACATACAGAAATTGAATAAAATTATTAAACAGTCTACGCTGCATAAATTATAAATTATACGGACTAAAATCCTATTTAAAGCTACACAAGTTCTTTGGTCAAGAGCAGTGAGTGTTTTTCTCTGTTTCCTTTGTTCTTTGATTAACTTTACTGACAGAAAGCATTATTGGATGCTGGCCCTTTAAGAGTTGCTGACAGAGACGCGGATCTCACACGCGCCTTATTCTCTCACAACTCTTTACGTCGACGACCATCATAAGACTGCTCTTATGTTATGATGAACAGCGCCGCCGCTCCCACCACGCGCATCACGCGCTGTGCGTAGGGCACCAAGTGCTGAGGGGGCACCAAAAATAGCCTAATGAAAAATCAATCATCAAACTTCTTGTTATAATCAGATTCAGCGCGTTCTTCATCTTTCATCTTTAATCCGCAGCGGCGCCGAGCAGAGAGCACGTCAGAAACAGAGGACAGGGTGTGTGTGTGTGTGTGTGTTCTGAGCCTCATTGGTCTGTCACTGCTCGTCAATGTCAGAATATTTGAGATGACCAATCAAATCAAAGTAGGCGGGCTTTATGTTCACAGACGCTGAGCGCGAATTTTAACAGTGCAACTCAACGCTTCAGTGTACGGTCAAGTGCGAGATAAGATGTAAGTAGCTAAACTTAACTTTATATATTTGACAGGTTTTTCTTAGGTCATAAATGTTAAACGAATGACAAAAAATAATTAGGCAAACTAATATAGTTTTGTCTAATTTCGCCAAAATAGGCCTATGTAACATGTAGCCTAGTGTAATAGTTTAGGCTACTGTCATTGTGAGGGGACAAGAAACATGAACAAAGCCGCACAGGATTAATAATGAATGTGTACATATTGAGAATAAAATACAAATTGTAGTCTTTAGTAAATTAAAAAAGCCAACTTTAGGAGGGGAAGAGACAGGGCAAGATAAAAACAAAGAGAAAAAGAGTGTGATGCTGATGAGGAGAGAAAAATAATCAGTTGCCCACTGACATGGTTTTAAAGCTGTTGCTATCGAATTTTTTTTTTTTTTTTTTTTGCCTTCACAACATCTTAAAATGCACATCTGTAGTTCAGAGAAATTCAAAATTTACTCGGGGAAACCCCGAACCCGCTAGCTAACCTGCCTCAAATTCGGGACCATAGTGATTATAAAACCATGCCATTGCATAGTAATGAAACTAGATAATAGTAAGCATAAGTCCCTAAACTAAAGTGTTACTTTTTAATTTGTAAAAAATAAAATTTTATCATACCCCCTAAATAAAAATCCTAAATGAAAATGTTTTTTTTTTTTTAGGGGGAGGGAGGGGGGGGGGGGGGCGGCATCATAAAGGAATTATGCTTAGGGCACCAAAATGGCTAGCAGCGGCACTGATGATGAAGACACTCGACAAATGATATTTTGGCATAATTGTGTGTGTTATTGTTCGTTCACTTCAAGCGGAAAGAGAACTGTATTCTGTCGCGCGGTCTGTGCATGCGCATGATGATACTGGCGCGCGTCTTTCAGTCAGGACATTCACAGGCAGCGCGCTCTCTTTTGACTGGCTGAATGGTTTAAACTAAAGCATTCGCGTGAATAAGAGCGGGATCATGTAACACTAGCCAAAGGATGACAAAAAATAACAGATGCTGCGTTAACAGCCCTAATTTGTTTATTTCATATAAAATCGCAGTATTTTGCGTCATATAATCGCATAGGCTTGACATCGCGATTACGATTGCGATACGATTAATCGTGCAGCACTATCCAGCACTCTGTAAAGTCTCCTCCAGCACAATCCCAAAGACTTTCAATGAGTTTAAGATCTGGACTCAGAGCTGCCAGTTCATGTGTGAAAATGATGATTCATGCTCCTCACAACCATTCCTTCACAATTTGAGCTGATGAATCTTGACATTGTCATCCTGTAATATGGTCATGATGTTTCTTCCTACATGGTTGTTTAAGAAATTAAGAAATGAAAAGCCACACACTCCATCAATTAGGGTTAGAAGAACTGTTGGCAAACATTCTAGAAACACAATAATCACTGCAATGATTATCCAATCATAGACTCTTAAGCATTTGCCAATTTAAATCCAAACAGTGTCTTTTTTTTCCAGACAGTGAATACACACACACAAACGCGTCCATTTACAAATAAATAAATAAAATAGAAGTTCATCTGTCAATTCTTGATGTAAGACAGTGACTGGATATAAAACTTTAAGATGACATGAGATTTTTGTTTGTTCATTTCTTTCTGCTTTAGCAAAGTCGTGCATATTCATTATTATTTTATTTTTTTTGTATCATAATGCTTTCTTGGGACATGACATCCATTTTTTACTTCACGTTGTTTGAGTTACTGGAACCCCACATGAAAAAAAAAATGCAACAACTCACAGGTCAACCAAACTCACTCTTGAATAGAAGTGTGAATCCTAAAAATGTAAGAGTCACTTTAGTTATAGAATTCAATTGTCACCGTTGTTTATATGTCAATTTAGCACAATAATATTTGCTATTTAACAATAGCACAATTTTGCTGCTGTGTAAATGCAGGTATGGAGACTTGGGTGTGGTCTCTTTTGGATTTGTTCAAACAACACCTGAGCATTTTTTTGGTGACTTTTGCTCTGACACATTTAGTTCGAAGTACTGTATGAACTACTGGTTGTGTAAGAATGGTACATGTTAAAGAAACATCCCAGTTCTTCCAGTTCCTGCACTGCCTGTGATTAGAGAGGGACTCCCCCTTCCTCTGGCCCTCCCTTTCCCGGTTTGTATGGAGCGGTGATGAAACCGGCTCTGCTCCATGAGTTCTGCCACTCCGCGCTCCTCTCCTCCGCTCCTCCTCTGACAGCCCAAACCGTCGTTTCGCCTCGCTCGATCACACCCCCCAACACCCCCACCTCCGTTAACTCGCTCGCCGTTTCCTCTCTGTCCTTCTATGTCAATTTAATTGAGTTCTCGTCCAGTGTGCTTTGCGGTGTAGTGGTTTCGTGCGAGTACTGTGTGGCTTGCATGCTTGGCACCTGGAAAGCTTTTCTTTTTTTTTTTCTTTTTTTTTTTGTTGTTTTGCATGGGGCTGTTTTTGTCAGTCTGCTTTCGCAGTATCATAATCTCATAACGTCATCAAAGCATCACCTTCCTGGCTGAGCGGGATTGCACAGCTCCAGGCTAACAGAATGCACTGCATCCATCTCTTGCGTACCACTAGGATTTATGTCCCAAAAACTGTGACATCATCAACATTGTTTTTCATCTTCTACATTTATTTCACAAAACATCTAGTGAAATGCTATCATCCTTTTTAAAAGCGTTGTTGTTGCATTTTATTTTTATTATTATTATGGTTTCTTGGAACAGGACATCCATCATTTCCCTTGCTAAGTGTATCAGGCCAGATACAGAAAGCTAATTAGCCATGAGTTGGCGAGCGTGGTTTAGAAGTGTTGAGTAAATGGATGCATTGAGTTTGATCTGTTTCGGTTTTCAGTCTTTAAAAAAAACTTTTATTTTACTGAGCAAAAATCGCAAGTTAAAGGAGCCAGTAAAATGCTCAGAATAAGCACATTTGTCTCCACACACATCAGTTGAATTCGATATTAATGTAGCAATAAGCTCCATCCTACAGCTTAAAGGGATAGTTCACTTTGAAATTAATTTTTGATATGTTTTAGCTTACCTCCAGTGCATCCAAGATGTAGGTGTCTTTGTTTCCACAGTATCTTCAATTTTGATAATTTTAGGTAAAACCGTTGTTGTCTGTCAGTCATACAATGGAGGTGAAGGGGGTCCAACTCAAAGAGCAGTCAAAATTAAACATTATTTAATGACTCGTAAATGTAAGTACACATTGATGCCCTAAGACACGAAACGAGTGGTTTTTGTGAGAAAACGAACAGTATTTATATATTTTTTAGCTCGTGTAAGCATATCCATGTCCAAATGATCTGAGAGCAGGGCGCTTCGGTCTGCGCATGCGTACAGCGTTCGCCGGAATGCCCCGGAAGGGCTCCCTCGCGCGTGTTTACGTCACTCATTGTTTATGCAGAGATTTCGGAAGTTTTACCTTACACTGTGAAGATCTAAACATATTTAGATATACAGGATCGCAATGGAAGACGATTTCTATATACCAACAGACAACGTTGATTTTTTTTCACAACCTTATTTATTTGAACACAACCGGGGCATTCCGGCGAACGCTGTACGCATGCGCAGACCGAAGCGCCCTGCTCTCAGATCAGTTGGACATGGATATGCTTACACGAGCTAAAAAATATATAAATACTGTTCGTTTTCTCACAAAAACCACTCGTTTCGTGTCTTAGGGCATCAATGTGTACTTACATTTACGAGTCATTAAATAATGTTTAATTTTGACTGCTCTTTGAGTTGGACCCCCTTCACCTCCATTGTATGACTGACAGACAACAACGGTTTTACCTAAAATTATCAAAATTGAAGATACTGTGGAAACAAAGACACCTACATCTTGGATGCACTAGAGGTAAGCTAAAACATATCAAAAATTAATTTCAAAGTGAACTATCCCTTTAACTATATTATTCTATAGCTATATTAAAGTTATGAACTATATTGTTCTAAGTGCACTCTTAAAAATAAAGTTTCCAAAAGGATGTTTTTGCAGTGATGGAACAAAGAACCATTTTGGTTCCTCGAAGAACCTTTCAGTGAACAGTTCTTTAAAGAACCATGTTTTTAATGATCTTAAGAACCTATTCGGCAATGGAAAGGTTCCACACTCTTAAAAATAAAGATTTTCAGCGATGACATATAAGAACCATATTTTGAAGAACATTTTATTAATCTTAAAGAAACTTTTTCCACAATAAAGAACCTCTTGTGCAGTGGAAAGGATCTATGGATGTTAAATGTTCCTCATGGAATCATCAATGCCCATAAATAACCTTTATTTTTAACAGTGTAAGAATGTTTAATGTGCTTAATCTCGTTAATGCAACGCACAGCATCCCGAGAGTCACATGATGCATGCTCTATAGACTTGACTCTTAGCTTTTTGACGTCTTGAGCAAACAGATGGCAGTTGTCTGCTGCCATCTGTGACGTGGGACACCATAGTCTCTTCCACAGACAGTCAGCCCCTGCTTGATGAAGATTTAGTGTGCGATGCAGGCATGAGAGATATGGGTACCGGCATTGGAGTAAATGAATTACTCAACCTCCAGGTGTGAACTGAAGTCTTTTAAGAGAACAACCATGAAAATGACAGTAAAATATAAGTAAATGTTTGTTTTTTTATTCATAGGAATGCATTTTCACTACTTTGTTTTAATTAATTGAATTAAAATGATCATGATATGAACCTTGTCACCCATTTTTTAAGCTAACAAGATGTCTGAAACGTTCTCTCTAAAAGTCACATTTCTTTTCTTCTCACATAGATGGCTGCCTTGCAGAGTCCATTCTACGGGGACAAAATGAACCTGTACTCGCTGTGTAAAAAGATCGAGCAGTGTGACTACCCCCCACTACCGGCTGACCATTACTCTGAAGAGGTATGTTTCAAGCTCAATGAATTGCACATGCAGATTTCGCCACATTGACCAAGCTACTTTGTCTGAAAGTGACTTCCGTGTGAGCTGTGCTTCATACATCGCTACACTATTGACAATAGGCAATGACCTTTTTGGCCTAGAAAATGTTGTCGAAATTTTGCTAATGTGGCCGAACCTTAATAGTTGTGTCAATCTCACTAATGGCCCCGATATACTTGAAGCGAAATCGAAGAATGAACTGCTGTGACGTCATTTCGGACAAAATCAGGCCAAAACGAACTTCGTTTGGAATTCGTTTTGGTAGTTCAGAAAAGCTTGCCAAAGCAAATTTCCCTGAAAAGTTTGCTACGGCTGGTAAACACCTTTGTACTACCATTGGTTCATGGCGATAATGTAATAGGTAGTTGTGCGCTGAGGCTCCGCCTTTCACGCGAAATTTTTTTTGGGATTAATTTGGTCTTATTAGTCAGTCAAGGTTAGACGTCTGTGAAGGAGAACATGAACACTCTGGAGAGCTACCTATAGTAGAAAATTATGTACTTCTTATGAAACGAGACACTGACTCTGTTTTTCATGTTTAATACAATAAAGCATCTTGATTTTAAGCAATCTATTGTATAAAGTGCTATATAAAAACATGACGTGACTTTACTGGAGTGCCGAATTGCAGAGCTCGTGCAAACAAATCCATTTTGCTATAATCGGATGCTTTTCTTATGCTTTATTAAAAAAATGCTTGCCTATTTTTGGATGTTTATTTTGTTATTGAAAGGAAAGCATGCAGCACACATTTACATGTTCATCTAAACGTCGCTCTCAGCAGTGTGGGCGTGGTCGGATATTCGCTACCAGTATAGCGCTGACCACATTTTCCGAACTTCGTTTTACTCCTAAAGAAAGAACGAAAAATTACATTGTCGTGAGTATATCAGGGCAGTATATCAGAGTGTTTCAACTGTTTTTGTCCCTACATTAAAAGACCGTGGGGTCCAATGTTGTGGACCACACATTGGACCCCATTGACTTTCATTGCATGTACAAAAGACATTTTTCAAAAGTCAAACGGGTTTGGAACAACATTAGGGTGAGTAAATGATGACCAAATAATCAGAACGATCTCTTTTAGTTACTCCCCATACTTGTGAACAGCATGTTCAGTACTGGTCCATCAAGCAGTCCATCACCAAAACAGCATGTGAATTTCCAGCATGGTCTTTCCACGTAACATGCCGGCACTCTCTGATGTCAACCATTGGAAAACCCACGAAATCCTTCGATAGATCCGGCACGTCCGACCAAAGCTGCCATTATTATTATTTACAAGCCTGGCACGACTCATCTTCCATTCAGCACTTCCTTCAGCTTTCCAGTGCTGCAGGAAGGTCTGCCTCCCTCCCTGTCTACATGTAAACAATGCTCCTGAAGGCGAAAGGCAAAAAAGTGTCAGCCGCTCATCTTTGGTGTGTCATTTACCATCTCTTATATCTCACCTGACAGACAGCCCCCCTTAAAACGGGGGGAAACCGCGACCATCGAACCCCCCGCGTTTCTCTCGTGCAAAAGCATGAATATTTTACATATCTGCATCCTTAGTTTCCCCCACTGCCGCCGCCTCCTATTTCTTCTCCACTAATTCTCAGACTGTCTGCATTTGCATTCCACATGCCGGGCTGATTAGGAGACGCCGCGCCATGCAACAGCAGCCAGGCCCCGGCAAGAGAGGCGGTTGCCATGGCGATCTGACACAGGGGCATCTTCTTTCCTTCCGCTTTTTTTTTTTTTCCCCTTTCCCCCACTTTTAATGATGCTGCTGCTGCTTGCCTGGGCTCAGTTTACTTCTTAGTGCAGCATCACGACTATCATTCCCGTACCTCACTTGCGGGGACTGTATGTTTGTGTACTACTTTTATGTGTAGAATGTTTGTAGCAGAGAATTAACAAACATTCGCAGGGCCAGAGGGCTTCTTGCTGGAAGTTACATTGCTTGGAGCCTTTCCCTCGGCTCTTCTGTTCTCTGTAACACTTGCCATTTTTGTCAATCATCTTGTTTGTCTTAAACCAATGACTAATACAGGGATCCAGATTCCAACTAAAACTGTTGCAAATATATGTATTATTATTATTATTATTATTATTATTATTATTATTATTATTATTATTATTATTATTAAAGATTTATGAGTATGTGTATTTTTTTCATAGAATTTAAAAATATAAATAAATGTATAAAAAAATATATACACTCACCTGAAGGATTATTAGGAACACCATACTAATACTGTGTTTGACCCCCTTTCGCCTTCAGAACTGCCTTAATCCTATGTGGCATTGATTCAACAAGGTGCTGAAAGCATTCTTTAGAAATGTTGGCCCATATTGATAGGATAGCATCTTGCAGTTGATGGAGATTTGTGGGATGCACATCCAGGGCACGAAGCTCCCGTTCCACCACATCCCAAAGATGCTCTATTGGGTTGAGATCTGGTGACTGTGGGGGCCATTTTAGTACAGTGAACTAATTGTCATGTTCAAGAAACCAATTTGAAATGATTCGAGCTTTGTGACATGGTGCATTATCCTGCTGGAAGTAGCCATCAGAGGATGGGTACATGGTGGCCATAAAGGGATGGACATGGCCAGAAACAATGCTCAGGTAGGCCGTGGCATTTAAACGATGCCCAATTGGCATTAAGGGGCCTAAAGTGTGCCAAGAAAACATCCCATTAATGCAATTATCTAGTCAACCAATCACATGGCAGTTGCTTCAATGCATTTAGGGGTGTGGTCCTGGTCAAGACAATCTCCTGAACTCCAAACTGAATGTCAGAATGGGAAAGAAAGGTGATTTTAAGCAATTTTGAGCGTGGCATGGTTGTTGGTGCCAGACGGGCCGGTCTGAGTATTTCACAATCTAAAATAATTGTAGCCTCTTTTTTCCTATTTGTAGTGGAGATGAGTGGTACCCGGTGGGGTCTTCTGCTGTTGTAGCCCATCCGCCTCAAGGTTGTGCGTGTTGTGGCTCCACAAATGCTTTGCTGCATACCTCGGTTGTAACGAGTGGTTATTTCAGTCAAAGTTGCTCTTCTATCAGCTTGAATCAGTCGGCCCGTTCTCCTCTGACCTCTAGCATCAACAAGGCATTTTCGCCCACAGGACTGCCGCATACTGGATGTTTTTCCCTTTTCACACCATTCTTTGTAAACCCTAGAAATGGTTGTGCGTGAAAATCCCAGTAACTGAGCAGATTGTGAAATACTCAGACCGGCCCATCTGGCACCAACAACCATGCCACGCTCACAATTGCTTAAATCACCTTTCTTTCCCATTCTGACATTCAGTTTGGAGTTCAGGAGATTGTCTTGACCAGGACCACACCCCTAAATGCATTGAAGCAACTGCCATGTGATTGGTTGATTAGATAATTGCATTAATGAGAAATTAAACAGGTGATCCTAATAATCCTTTAGGTGAGTGTATATATGTACACAGTATATATATTTATTTATTTATTTATTTATTTATTTCAAAAGTTTGTGGTCTAAGTGGGGTTTGTCTGGAGCATTGTATTATTGATCTGTATTATGAATTAACATCTTATATTTTCATCTTCCCCCCCCCACAAGCTGAGAAAACTGGTAGACATGTGCATCAACCCTGACCCAGAGAAAAGACCTGACATCACCTACGTATACAGCATCGCCAAGCACATGCAAGCCTTGACGATCGCAAAATGAGTTTGCTTACCGGATTCCTTTTGCTTCTACTTTGAAGACCTTCGTCTGGCCCACCAATGTCATTTAAAGCTTGTTTTGCTCCATCGTAATGAAACCTGGCATCTTTCAGTACAAAACATACAATGTAAGGCACAAAGCAAGGCCTTTGTTATACCAGAACAACATAGAAAAGACAAAAAATGACCTTGACCTTTTAATATAGCTCTCCAAAGAAGAAAATGGAAAATTAAGCAGTGTTCTAAAAACTGGTTTGACTTGATTTTTGCTCATTTCGATGCTGGTACAGTGCGATGATTGCGTATATACCTCCATTTTTGTCTGCCACCGCATTGGCACGAAATCTAATATCCTTTTTACAATCCCATAACACCCCTTCCAAGAACTTTTTTTTTTTAATTAAAGAAAAACATCCCTATAAAAAGAGAATGAAAATTCCCCTTAAAAAGCAACTTTCTTGCATTAAAACATTTTGGAGGTTTGTCGTTCTATTAAAAGAGCGTGATATCATAGTGGTATTTGTCTCAATTTTTATGGCCTAAATTACTAGTCTATATCTAAACCTCAGCAGTTTGTACTTGCATCTTGCTGCGATGACAGAAAAACATGCACTCGGTCCCAAGTCATTTTTTATTTCCTCGCCGTCCATACCGCACCTAAACATGTTTATTGCGATTCTTCTTGGGATTTTAGCTCTTGGACCGGTTTTAAAATGCATAAAATAAATCATTGATCATGACAGTACGGTGCATTTGCGTTATCGTATAACGCATTCAGCATGAGGTCCGTTTTAAAAAGCAAATTCCTCCCAGTATCCGCACCTTTACGGCTGATACTTGAACTTTAATAAATGTTTAATGCAAAGGCCTCACTTGCAGTGCAGTAACTTATAAATATTCACACATTCTCTATGCCTTCATAGTGCCTCGCTCTGAAAAAAAAAGCGAAAACAGTGCCTTTTTTCCTGTAAACCAAAAGGTTTTTTTAAGAGATTGGCTCTAATTGCATCATTCAATTGGTTTACATGCAACACATCCTGAAAGAGGTACGTTTACAAATGACTTTTTACAATGAGTCCGTTTGGCCTTGTACATATCCGCTATGTTCACGCAAACTTTTGACCTCTTCCAGACTGTAATCTATGTGCTCCTGTGCTGCTTTCCAGAATGTGGCTTGTGATCTTTGCAAACTGAGTTCCCCACGCGTATGAAGTTCTACTACACAGACAGTAGCTATTATGCAGCACCTTTTGCAGACAGTATGATTTGCTGTGATAGTACCAAGTTTAAAATGGTATATTTTTTGTAACTTTAATCGAGAGCATTTTTAGTGTTTACCCTTTTCTTTTTCTTTTCTTTTTTTATGTATTTTGCAATAATCACCTTTTTCTTTCGCCTTATGTTAACACGATAACGGATTATGCTTGTTGCCTTATAGATAATAGTATGTATTTATCTCGACAAGGCACTCAAAGCCTTCTCCAGCGAGATCTGGATCCTTTACCACGGTAAAGCACACATGAATCGGACGCTCGCGGTCTGTACTCTACTTTCACCCAAATCATTTGGGAGCGACAGGCAACTTTTTATTTATTTGTCTTTTTTTGACTGTTTATTTGAACGTTTCACATTCAAGATGCACATTAATTCTTTGTATGCTAATTGAAATGGAAAAAATAAATAAAATGAAATGACTTAAACCATTTACTTGCTGCTGATTATTTATTAAATTTGGATATCCGTTTAGCATTCTCAAAATTAGCATAACATTGAAACTGTTTCACTTTTTACCTATAAAACTCTATTTGTGCAGCTTTTCAGAGTGTTTTTAATTGCACATGCCAATCAATCCCCCAAAGCATCGCCCACTCGTATTTGCTTGTGTTTATCTGTATTGTTTTTAGCGACTGTCTCCACTTAGCCCCGAGCTTTATTAGTTGGCAGCGTGACGCGCTCGTGCCTCAGGGTCCACGTCCGGCTTATTCCCTCCGGGAAAGACATCGACAAGGGGACTATTTCCTCTCATTGTAATGAATTCCTCAAGGAGAGCGGTTCAATTTCATCACTGAAAATTGCTCCCTTGAAACTGCCAGAACAACGAAAACAAACTTCAGTAAACATCACAATTGATATCTGGATTGTTGTTTCCAACCTCTTGTAAGCTGCTACCTTTACCCAGACTGGTCCGGTGTCGATATTAGTTATTAAAAAAAGGCTTTTTTTATTTGTTGTCTGTGCACTTAGTGTACATTTTGATATTGGAAAACAGATTCAGGTATCCATCTAGTGGTGATACAGTCTAACTGCATTACACAGGCTGACACTAACCTGCATCGAACCTTCTGTTGTACAGCTCACATATTGTTAGATGAGAGGCATGTTTATACCGCTTCTAGCTCAATATGAGTGGAATTACACCGCAAACATGATTATGATTGTACACTGCTGAACAAAAGTTTAGGGTCCAATTTTCTGTATTTAATAGAAATTAATAGTTTTATTCAGCAAGGATTCATTTAAATTGTGCGAGTAGTGAAAGTAAAGACATTTTATTTTCAACATTGATAATCAGAAATGTTTCTTGAGCATCAAATCAGCATATTATAGACCGATTTCTGAAGGATCATGTGACACTGAAGACTGGAGTAATGATGCTGAAAATACAGCTTTGCCATCACAGGAATAAATTACGTTTTTACTATATATTCACATAGACAACAGCTATTTAAAATTGTAATAATATTTCAGAATATTATTGTATTTTTGATTAAATAAATGCAGCTTTTTTGAGCATTAGAGACTTCTTTCATAAACAGTAAAATCTTACCAACCCCAAACTTTTAAATTGTACTGTACATTTTTTTAGTAACACTCTATTTAATATTTAACCATATTTAAATGGCTAAATATTAGTCTTTTTTTAGTTTAACTTGCTCGGAAGCCAATTTATGACTGAATCATTGATGAATCATTCAAATTTATTTGTATAGCGCTTTTCACAATACATATTGTTTCAGCTGGAAAGATCATTAAAACGTTTGGCTAATTTAGTGGTAGCATGATGCATTTCATAACGTCCAACAATTGCATCAGTCAGTCTGATTTTTTGTTTTTGTTTTTTTTCTTTTTTGTTCGCTGGTCGCAAAACATGTTCCAAAGTAGTGTAGACCTGTTATTGAACAGTATGCTAGTTGTTACCCACTGATCCGTTTTACACTTTGTCGGCAGACTGCACAGACACTGAGAGATGTCACTACAGAAGCCGAACTGACTCAGATGTTTTTTACCTTTTGCACCAAGGCCAAATATATTCTCTTTCCTTAAGATCCAGGTGCTTGGTTCAGCTCTCTATATCTGTCTGTTGCCAGAGGGACCAGCACTTGTAACGTGTCCCTTCTGCATTGGCAGCAGATTCAGCTGCTGGCAGCATTTTCATAGATTTTTTTTTTTTCTTTCGGTATTTCGGCGAGAGAAACGTGCCGTTTCTCTTTAGGTCTGGTTCTTGAGGCGAGTTTCGCCTTGTTCCCGCCGTTTGAAGTGGCCGGGAAGCTGACGCTTTATTGGCCGATTGTGTGGTCAGCAGAGAGTGTCAGCTTTTGAGCCAAACTTTGTCGAAGTTTGGAGCTGTGAGTGCAGCAGGGACAACAAACAAGTCCTAATCGGGGCAAAAGAAAACCAAGTAGACAATGTTCGTTTCCCCCAGTGGACACGTATGGAGGAAAATAGCTTGCGCATCGCAGGATTTTTTTTTCTTTTCTTTTCTTTTTTTTCTTTATTGAAAGGATTTGTGCTTTGAAACATGAAATATCAATAGCACACAGGTTTGAAATAGCTTGTGGCGCATGCTTGGCAACTTTAAACCAATTAGTTTGTGAGGGGAAGAGAATTATCAAGGGATGATCTCCAAACATCCACCATTCAAACCGTTGCTGTTTTTTTTTTTAAATTTTTATTATTATTATTTGAAAAGTTTTCTCAAATGCTATATCTGGCAATATCTTAGAACTGTGTTTTCTAAGGAAGAAAAGAACAACAGCGAGTAAACTCTGCCTTATGTATTGTTAATGATTCTGTTTTTACTTTCCTTTTGTTCTTTATTGGGTCATTCTACAAAACGCGTTCCCTCATACATGCGTGGTAAAATGACTTTAACAATGAAAATCTGATTCCAGCTTTTATTGTGTTATACCATGTTTTCAACATGCATTAACAAAAATATATTTTTCCTTTTTTTCCCCCATTTTT
Source organism: Tiaroga cobitis (assembly GCA_030578255.1). Lineage (NCBI taxonomy): Eukaryota > Metazoa > Chordata > Actinopteri > Cypriniformes > Leuciscidae > Tiaroga > Tiaroga cobitis. The sequence goes on along the minus strand of CM060612.1, from coordinate 16,412,272 downwards.
TTCTTTTTTTTTTTTGGTCTCTTCTCACCCCTTTGTTTTTAACTTCACTTTGCTATTTTGGCAAATATGCACATCTTTATGAAAAATAAAGATGTTTATAAAAGCTAACATTTTTGTCTTTTTTATTACATAATTTTAACATTTTGATTGACAATGTATTATTAAAAGGAAGTTATTCGTCGACCCTGTTAACATTTTATTTTTTAATTATTATTCATAATGAAATCGTCGTCCTTGAAAACTTAAGTTACTGAAACGTATGTTTCTGCTGTTTTGTTTTTCTATTGATCTTAACGTCAAGTAGGGGTGGGAATCGCTCTTCAATACGATATTATTATAATACGATATTATTATGATACTTAAGCCTCGATACAATAGACCTTATTCAGAGCAGTGCCATGACAGGTATGAAAGCGAGTCTGTGAGAGATAGATTTGACGTGTTTTCAGTGGCATTTGCTGTAAATAGCTGTATAAAGCTCCCAGATCACTTATAATTTTTTTGTCTGGAGTTTTTTTGTCTACTGAAACTTCTTGGAAAGATATTTTTGCAGTGTTTCGTCAGCAGGACAATCCAAAAACGCACTTAATTACAGTATAAAGAGATGCATGTCTATCCCTGATAGCCTCGCTTTTATTCCCGTTAAAAATCAAAGATGGCGCCGCTGTAAATAAGGTCTATATTATTGCAATTTTAAACATTTGCGATATGCTGAGTATTGTGATAGATTGCGATTTATTACCTTTTTTTCAACTGCAAATGTCCCTGAAGGAAAACATATATATTTACCTAATAAGATAGTTCTCAGTCTGTTCATTTCACATCTTTATATCCATCTCCTCCTTCCCTTTCTTGTTCAATATTTTGTAATAGAAATTAAAGTTGTCAAAAAAATGTTTTTGTGCATGTCAATGTTTTCACACTCAATTCAGTGTATTTGTTTTTACAATTAATGTTGTTTTAAGCAGTTTTACAAAAAACACCCTGACAAGTCAAAGGTGACAGTGTTCAGTTATGAAATGTAATTATGTGCTGAATCATATTTATACTGTTGTCATATGAAAATACATCAATTTGCCATTAACAGCATATAACTTGGGCGCAAGATGGTGCTATGTAGTTATTTTCGTTGTGAAATAGCCTACACAAAGACAGTTTGATTTCAGAAGAGTATATAACCAGTAGGTTAACGTATTTGATTGAAGATTACGAGTGCATATACTTTTTTTTTTTTTTTTTTATTATGTCTATAAATGGGTAAATCACACCAACATTCTGTAAAAAACATAAGAATTGTCCATTTTGATTTCATGGTGACTTTAACAAGACGCAATGTGTTAACTTAATTTTTAAAATCATACCAAAATTTACAATAAAAATCATGTTAAAACAAATAGGCCTGTTGTTTTCATTACTTTCATTTACAGATGACAGTAATCTGACAATGAACTGGCTGTTTTATGCATACTATGCACACATACGCACATACAATACTGTTGTCCGTGTACTCCATGTATTATGTTTGTTTGTTTTTTCAGAGGAAGCATGGGGAAATGCATGGTCATCTGTGGTGAACCTTAAAGTTAAAAAAGGCTACCCTCTGAGCGGGACCTATAAACATTTGAATAGCATCTCCTGGTATTTTTAGATCTTGTTGCCCGGCCAAGGAAGCATCTCTAGAAATGTTTGGGGTTTTTCACAAGCTAACTATTGGAAACAAATGCTAGGTTGAGGTTTCAAAAGAAATCTGATCCAGAGAGTGGCTTTACAGGTGGTTTTTACCCACAGCTGCTTTGAATTCTGAAGCCTTTCCAACCAAAATGTCACATCCCATCCTGTTGCCTCCCTCCATCAAGCTGCGAATGAGAAAAAAAACAGAGTAAATAGTCTTGCTTGAGTAAGCATGAAAAGAGAGAATGTTTGCCATTATTTTCTTTTGGACTCCAATCTGGAGTGTAAAGTAATTAAAATCATTCGGAGTCTAAAAAAATAATCAACTAGAGATACAGGGTTCATCCTGTAAGCTGTACGTAAACCGTAATGGTGCATTATTGATGTGTTTTTTATTTATTTATGCAAACTAAGTCTGCAATACATATAACTGATCATACATGTTATTTGGTTATTTGGATTTTATCTGTTTCATTTCAGGCTTATATTGTTTAAATCACTGTAGTCATTCTCGCAGTTTTATCAGACTGTGCTTATGCACTCGTTGGAAAATACAAGAAAATGTGAAATTAACCAATTAATGTTCATTTTGTTTTAGTTATTGTCTTGATGAAGATATCCTCTAAATTTAATTCAACCTGGGTCAAAAACATTGTTTGTATTTGTATTTGTCTACCTCCTTAAGGAACTGAAATAATTTTTTTCCCTCATTGTTTTGTTTGATTTTTTTTTAAGGGTTTTAAATCATTTGCATTTATTTGCATTTATGTTAATGTTGAATTAAGGCCAATCTTGTCTGGATAGGTTCAAACTTTATGATAAATGAGCTTGGTGTAACAAATAAGATGTTATCCAGAATGATTATGGAAAACTTATTGTGCTGCCATGTCATAAACATGTCAGATGTGATATTCTCTTTCAAGTGTTATTTTACCCTAACTGCTATGACATGAGTTCTGCTCCCTTTGAAAGGTTCTCGCAGATTCGTACAGAAAAAAAGTAATTTAAGCCAGCGCATTTGCTCGTTGCCTCATATCCTGTGGAATGGCAGAGCGCTCCTGGATGCCAACCACCACGACCGAATCCTTTAGACTGCGTTCGCCTACACATTAGAGCCCTTTGGACTCGGGCTCCCACCGTTTTCCAGTGCTGTAATGTTGTGCAGGTCCCTAGTAAATCAAAAACGCTACCAGATGCAGGCGTCCTCTGAGCTTTTGCCTCCCCAACCTCACTGAATGAAATGCTCTGTTTTGGAGCCTTGATTTACACGGCGAGCGAGCGACCACAGGCATTCCTGCATAAACCTGTGGCCTCGCTGCACGCTGAAGCAAAAGCCAGCGTCTGCCTGTGCGTTCCCACGCTTTCCTCTGTACTGCATGCCAGCGGAGGCTGTACCGCTGGTCTCCGGTCATTATGAGAAGAAAGACAGGCTGCAACGCAGGGAAGGCTGAAATTGTCAGCAGAGTCGCTGCCGAGATGCTTTTCATTGCCTGATGACCTTGTGTGTCCTTCAGTTAGAAGAAAACCGCTTTGAAATCGCATCTACATCACGTTCTAAGTGGTTTAGAGTTGACGTCAATGCAGCTGGAGATAGCTGAAGTTTGTACAACAACGTTTTCCAGAAGAAAATTGCTTTGTGTGTACGCCATCACAAGCAACAGCAATAGACTATATGTATTTAGAGGTGAAACATCTGTTTTGGACAAATTCCTTTGCCCGGAGAGAATAGAGCGAGCTGTTGTCGGCTCTATTTGTTGACAGCTTTTAACGCAAGAGAAGACATCTTGTGTTTTAAAAAGTGGTTTGCTCTGACAGCAACAAAGTGGCATGACCTGCCGCATCTGTGAAAACACCCAATTTCTCCTTTCTAAATGACAAGTATTGCATATCTATCATGAAGGTGGGGGGCATCCTGTCGGATTACTCTTGACATGGGCTTCTATCAGGATGAGGCTTAGCCCTACCTCCATGTGGCAGGGCCAAAAAAAGTGTGAGGATGCCAGCCTGGAGTTCTCTCGGCGATAAACAAGTAGACAGCATTCATTTTGAGAGAAAACGGCAAGGGAAACGGTTGCGTGAGGATGAAGCTGCCTTTTCCTGACAAACGGCTCGGTGTGTTCTTTCATACTCTCGCAGAGTTTTTTTTTTTTCTTTATTTTTTTTTTTCAAACAACACCTGTCACGCTGTTACTGTAAAGTCCAATTAACACAGTCGTCCTAGCCGCCCTCCTTCCCTCCCCTGCTTCTTCTCTACCTGTTCTTGTCAGCCAGAGCTCAGGCTTTGTCTTAAGACCAGCCCACCTGGAATAAGGATAACAACAATGTGTTGGATCTTTAATGCAGGTGGTGATTAGTGAAGGATATTTGTCGGGTAAAATGTCATTGAAAATCTGTCGACAGATTTTTTTTTTTGCATCAATCGTTTGTTGCGGTTGTAGTTGCTTGTAGGATCACTTTATTTGCTAAAATGATGTTCTGGTGGCCTTCTGTTACGACCAATATGAGTGTCCAAAAAGCTTTTATAAACATCTTGATTAAAACATAATGAACCATGTTGATTTCAAATGGTTAAAAAACATTTATACTGTATTATCAAGAATATATTAAATTACTGTGTAAAATTATAGTGTATAGTGATCAGTTCCTGTTTTATTTGGTTATTTCTTTTTGATTTTTTGTTTTATATTTATGTTAATGTAGATAATTGTTTTATCCTGCATGTTGGTTTCAACACATGATTTTGATTTGACAAACAATATACTATAAACTACTTCAGAATTTTGTTTTTTAATTAGGAGGAATACGATGTAAGGGCAGTTTAATCACCCTGGTATTTTTTTTACTTTATTGTATTGTAAATGTAATATAATTGTAAATGTATTTTTATTAAATTTTTAGTTTTCTAAGGAAGAATAGGACTGATACCTGTAGTGTATAAAGATAAATATCAAGTCTTTTTTGTGTTCTGTGAAATTCTCAAGGTCCTTTCTGTAACCTGTATGAGGTACTGCAAGTTTATAGATTAGATATCAACTTAAAATGTTATCACTCTTTATGACATTTTGAGGTGTTGAGTGTGAAATGCATGTAATATGCATTTATGCAAATACATGAACATGGAAATTATTCCTTGAATTCATTTAAAGGCCAACATTTGCATACAGAGTCATAATTAACTATTTACAACTTCGGTCCCAACGAGCATACTGAATGTGAATATTTCTCACAATGGTCCACCAAGCCCCCTTCCAATTAAGTATGCTGCATGAAATCTCTTCCACTGCAACAGAGCCTCGGACTCTCCGTGTTTGTTTGAAATGATCCAGAGAGTGCAAAGTTTGGAGGCGAGGCACCAGAATTGACTCTCAGCACCTAACCTTTCTGACAATTTCCCCTGTGTGTATGCGAGAACGGCAAAAAGTTGCCCTGATTAGCTTACAGTTTGCTCAAAAAGCAGCATAATAAAGCATTTGAATAGGATGAAGAGATCTAACATCCTCTGCTTGTTTACGATTGCTCGGCGGAGATGCCACGTCGCCTCCTCTCTGACCCTGAGGCACGGAGTCACTTAATGCACTGCGTTTCCATTCTGCGCTCCCGTTTCGGCGGCAACCAGCAGCGAGGGAGTTCCCGATGGAGGCCGGATAGAGCGTAGCCCCTCCAGGCAGTCCTGGGGTGCAGTTACCCCCGGTATGCATCTCTGCATGGTAATGAAGTTGAGATGCACCACCATGAAGTAGACGAAGGAGCAAGGCTACTCACCAAGGACTGACCCGTGGTTCAGAGGACAGGAGACTGGCGCAGTGGGAGAGCCCCTTCGCACAATGATCAGAGGAACTGCGCCTTCGATGCGACTCTGAAGGCAGCGCTGAAAAAAACCCCCAACTGATTAGATGTTGCTGTCGCCCATGCAGCTAGCTGGAAAGCCTTTTTCGTATTCTTGGGCTTGTTTGTTTCTTGCCCCCTCTAAGCCTTTTGTCATCCTCAGACAGCGACGGATGCAAGTTCTCTGTGGTGTGGGGCTTTGCTCGTAATTAGCTGAAAGTTCTCAGAGACTTGACAGGAAGAAAGTGTGGCAGAAGCTCAGAATGTGCACTTGTTTATTGTTTCTTTGCTTTTTTTATTCGCCCCAAAATCTTTCTCAGAATAAATCAAAAACTCTTTTGCTCCCAGACTTTAAGACTGATTTTGAACTCTTTATTTCATCAGGAGCGTAGAGTTTTATAGTAAGTTACAGTATCAAAAAGTGCGTAAACTGAACAGTCCCTTTTCGGTCCAGAAAACACAAACTTTCCTCACAAGAAGTTAACTCGAAAAACGTTTTGATTGTGACAGTATTTCCTGCACTACGCTGGATCGCATTTCACACAGTTTACACGCAAAACAAGGTTGATAGGATTGCATAGGGCTATAATTTATAGATTCTGAAGTGCCTACATCTCTTTTTTTTATCTGCTTCTTCGGTTATACAAAGGTAAACATCCTGAGCTGTCAGATGTGTTCATCTTATCTCAAGCTTGTTCTGAATTAACGAGTAAAATAAACTGACCTTTTATTATAATTTCTCTTTGGCTACTTACAACTGATGCAATATGCTGGTCTTCATGAGTCTATGCTTAAGCCCCAGTGAGGGATAAACTTCTCTTCCCTGAATCCAGATTTTGACAGCAAAAGGGCTTCTATATTTATAGTCAAGTAGGTTTTAACTCTTCTAAGGCCACCCTAAGCAGCTTTGTCAAAATAACAACATTCATCCAGTCTTGTTCCAACTAACGCAAAGGAATGTCTACATGCACTACTTATACAAGAATTCTGACACTTCCAAAACTGAGGGTGCTTATACTTCTTAAATAGGCACTTGTGTTAAACTTCCTGACACTTTTGGTGTTACAAAATGGACTACCCAGGGTCTAGAAGGTGCTCCAGGCATGTACATCAAGAGAAGAAGGGATATACCTCACTGTGAATGTCTGATATTATGGCCAGGCTCGGCCACCAATAGAGGCCAGTCCGTACCCCGACAGTGCAACCTCCCGGCACAAAGGCTGGTCCTGCCGAAGCTTTCCGGCCCCATTAGCACCCGAGCGTCAAGGCAAAGCTCCAGAACCTCATTCATTATTCATCGGTGCGCAGGCAGAGGCCCTGATAAATTCTCACTTTAAGTGACAATGAGTGACAGAGCCTGGGGTTTTTTATGGCCATCCCCTCCCTGCCGCCAGTGGCGCGCTGGCCAAAGGTCCAGCCTGATCCTCCGCTAATGACCGGCATGATGTATGTGCAGCGAAGCGGAGGCTGACACCAGTGCTCTACCGTCCCGCTCCCCCAGTCCCACACCGGGGGTAAGCTCCATCCCATCCCGGGAGCTCAGCAGGCCACGGAAACTCCTCATTAGCTGGGACACAGAGTTAACCTCAAGGGAAGGTGGTAAAGGTAAGAGAATGGAGAGTGAATGGGAGGGGTTTTGGTCATGGTGGTGGGACCAGTCATCTTATTTATACACTACCTTGGCCTGGGATTGCAATGCAACACCCTTGCATGGACCACCTACCCTTACTTTCGCTGAATATTAAGTCCTTGATAAGCCCCACCAAATGTTTAAAATACCATTTATTGTTCAGAAATGCATGACCTCGTACAAGCAGACAATAATTAACATCTCAATATGAATATTTAGATAGAACTGTCATTGTTTTTCTGTGGATTTCTGTAGAAAATGTCTGGGTATCTGTAACAATATGGTGAATATTGACTTGCTCAGGGTTTGGTATTGAAACTTCAAAGGCATTTCAACATTTTATTCTATTTTAACTTTCAGCTGGTGATGGGAGGGGTCCTTAGCCTCTGTTTGTATCTGTACGTCTCCAGTGATATCGATTGAATTGGATTTTAACCCCTCTTCTTTGCGCTGCACTGAAGACAAATGCTTTCAGTGGAACAAAGGCTGCATACTGTGTGTGGCTAGCTTTTGAGAGCCAAGTCTCTGGGGTGCAGCCAATGTATCTTTCCAAAAAAAAGGTATTTCTCTGGGGAATGCTTTGCCATTCCAAGTTCCTGGTGTAGGCCTTGCTCCTTATTATTGTTCTTATTGTAATGATGTTACTAAATAAGTGTTTTAATAAGTTAACTTATTTCCTAGTGTATCAAATTGGGATATAATATTTGGGAAATACACAAGGCCAGACAATAAACACTGCATACAGTGATTTTTCATGTTCTTATTTTAAGATTTGAAAGTTAAATTCAATGTAATGCAGTTTACATTTTCTGAGTAAAAACATAAGAATTCAGAATGTTTCACATGCGAATCAAGGTGATACCATAAGCTGATGTTCTATTAGCTTTAGACATGATAAAGAACAAACACATTCATTTACACTACTCATTAGCAATAGCTCATTAGATCGGTGTCTCTGTTTCATCTCTGATAGGTCATCCACCAGGAGCTTTTTATTACCAATTCCTTTGGGCAGCCAGGGGATGGTGCCCCAGTACCTCACTTATTTTGTTGCCACTAATGTCTTGTTCTACCGATTAATATGCAAAAAAATGTATGATTAAATTGAATGGACTTGGAAATGTTGCCACCAAGTGTTTTTGAAGTGTTTTCATCAATGGCCCTTTTTACAGCTGGTATTGATGCATTTTGTTTGATCGGATCACAAGTAGACGAGGGAAACACATACTCGTTAAATGTATGGACTTTCAGATCTTTCAATATAATGAACGAAATTTACATATGAATGTGACCGGAGATGACGGAGAACATGCAGAGAGCAGCAACTTTTGTTTCTGCTCTGAAAACTGCAAGAATGCTGTGAGTGCATGTTAGAAAACCAAACTGGAGTCTTCAGTCAAGTTTAAATCTCGTCTTGCTATCGCGCTTCCAATAATGTTTAGGCATTAGGTCAGCAAAGACCCCGGTTACACCTGTATTTAGCATTATGCACTTGTGATCCGATCAACGAATAGACTTCTTAATACCAGGTGTAAACAGGGCTGTAGTATTGCAGTTCTTTTGTGGAAAAGTAAATACATTAATTAGCAGTAATACGCTATGATCGGATTCTTGATTCTGAATGGTTGTTGAAAATGTCAAGGTTCATGACCAGTTCTTCTGAATTGTAGCAATATCAATATTCACATCCATATCTGACACATGGAATTTCTAATGATAAATAGAAAGTGTATAAATTACTTGCAATAGCTAAGAAAGAGTACCGTAATGTCTGTATGTTGTACTGTATGCTATCTTTTGACAGACAGATTCCACCTTTACTAGAGAGAGAAATGGGGAAGAACTGAATGAGTAGAGCTGCCTTGTCAGAAGATATAGAAGATGAATACCTCTGGAGAGTCCGCTAGCCTACCTGCTGTTTGGTCAGGAATATTATAGTGCAGCCCAGGAGAGCGCAATAGTATGTATATATTTAAAAATAGATGTATACATCAAAGTGCATTCAAGATGTTTGGAATCCCTTGTGGTGTATTCTTTTGCCTCTCATTCTTTCTTTCACATTCAATTGCTCTTTCTCCATTTCTTTGGTCCTAGAAGATCTAGAAGTTGATGTTTGAATGCTTTGTTGGATTGCACATCTTGATTAGCGCCACACATGAATAAGGTTTGTCGTTGTGCAGGGAATGATGGAGCTGACATGAATGTATCCTTTGATCTGGAATTTTAATGACTGCCTCGAGTTTTTGTTGAATGGTTTATCAAGGTATGCCGACAATGAGGTACTCTTGGTTTCCATGTCAAACTGGTCAGGTATGTTCGTCCTATTTATCTGTGGTGCCTGTTGCTTGTCTCAATGCACTACAGCTGTGGTAATGCTGGACCGAGGAACTCTCCAGCTGATTGGACATTTCTTGGCCCTCGAAACTGTGCCTTGGCTACCTGTGCCTGTGCCTTGGCTACCTCCTTTGAAAATTCAACTCATTTTGGAGATACACGAGCCTCGACAGTCTGCTGATGAGATTCCAATTGCCTTGGGAACCAGTATTTACACAATGTGAGTGTGTTGAGTATTGCAGTAATCATGATTTAGCTTTTTTTGTAATGAATTTATTTTTGTGTGTGGTAACGGGTATATGCTACAAATGCTGTTGATAAAGCTTAGGTTATTGTAACATGTCTTTAAGGAAGCTCTTGTGTTTATATCAGATCTATTTTCTCTATTTGATCATTAAATATAACTTTTGATGCAAATATGAATAGCATGCAATACACAATATTAGAGGTTAGAGTGTTTTCGCCGTCTTGTCAACATATTTTCCTTCTGTTGTCATTTAACACCTGAATATGAAGTGAAATGTACCCATGTTAAAATGTCCAAGCAGGTATAGAGACAGTACATAATGACACTTTGACAGGTCTGTAGTTTTTTCTTTTCTTTTTTTCTTGTCCGTTTCATAGCATGTAGCCATTCAGAGGACAGAGGAAGGTGTTTTAATGGCTCTTCATCATCATATCCACCCTGATGAGAAACGGTGAAAGTTCATATATGTAATGTCACATTTATACCGCTCTGGCTGTGTGTGCAGGTGGAACAAGATAAAGACAAACACATCACACACAGCCCTCTGCCCTCTGGTGCATCATGGGAGAGGAGAGGGGCTTCAGGGCGCACCTCCGTCGCTTTAGGCTGTCCTTGTTAGGAAGCTGTCAATCAAAAAGAAGACCCGGCGAACTTGCCTCAGCATGTTGTAACCTTCTGGAAGAGAGAGAGATTGAGGAGCGTATTTAATATATATTTCCTGAGGAAGCCGATTTAAGAACAATCCTACTTAATAAGCACAGGCCTCAAGACGGGGAAACGTGACCCTTTAAAGGCCGAATGACGCGGTTCATGCCGACATGTAAAAAGCACAGGTCACCTTTTTCACCTTAGTGGCAAACAGGCAAAATTAGTCAAGGTAAGTGAACACAGTCATGGATGCACACTGCCATCCAGTGGTGGATGAAGGAGCTTCATTAAATCATTTAGGCCCTTTTATATCTGGTATCAAGATTTTAAGTGAAGGGTCTAATATTTAGTTTGTTTTGTTGTAGTTTATGAAAGGCAAATAGAACTGAAGACTTTTTGTGCATGTATATGTATGAACTTTTGCAATTTTATATTGGACTATACATTTCTTTTAAAGATGCTTGTAAGTCAATGGTTGGTTGATTGACAAGTTACGTTGCATGGGACGTATCGGGACAAATTAAGGTCTGCATTAATCCAAAGTAGTCACCTGCATTTTTTAATGCATCAAAGGCCTATATATTATTAATATTTCATAAAATGCTCCTAGAGGCATGAAATTGATTTTTTGTGTGCCTTTGATAGGATATGAGATGGTTGATGTTTATTTTTAACCTTTTTTTTTCTATCAAAAGTGAATGATAACTGTGAGGTAGTGTCATCCATTAGCGGTCACATTAAAAATACGTGTTAAACAGCTGTATTATGGGATTTACATAACATGCTTGGATTGAAAATGTAAAAAACACTCTGAAAATGTCATTAGTAGCCTATAGTTAGAAACTTTTGTTCCTATCATGCATTTTATTGAGTGAGGAAGTGAAACAACTCACGTCACCGTTCAAGTTCTTGTAAATGAACGACACTTGAGCTCTTTTGGAAAAAAAAATAACCCTGCATGCAAATGGGCGTCCAGACATTTGTAACAGATAATGTGGTAGATCTATAAAACTAAAGAAATGTCACACATAGTACTATATATCACACTATCACATCCATTTCCTCATTTCTATGTACTTCTTGCATTCTTCTTGACAAGGCCCAGTTAATAACACATAATCTACCACAACAAGAATTTTTATTTTATTTTTACATGATATTCACAGTAAATTGATGCTTTCGGGTTAATCTGAATTGTGTTTTGAATATGGAGATGCTTTGTTGCTTTTAATATGAAAGGAAACATGAAATGTTCTGGATTTGATACAGCGATGGTCCAAATAGTGATATACTTGATAATATGGTAGGCTAAGGATAAAATGTCTATAAAACTGCTATTAGCAGTGTTTGATAAGAATAGCATCACTATTACTCTTGCTCATACTATTACTTTTGTTTTTATTATTGTTTGAAAAATTACTATATGCATACAAAAAGTGCGCCATTAAATGGTAAATGGACTGCATTTATATAGCGCTTTCACAGACCCAATGGCCACCAAAGCGCTTTACAATTTGCCTCACAATCACTCACTCATTCATACACCGACGGCGGTGTCAGCAATGCAAGGCGCCATCCAGCTCGTCGGGAGCAGCTGGGGAGCACCTAAGGTGTCTTGCTCATGGACACCTCGACACTTGGTCAGGTGGAACCGGGGATTGAACCACCAACCTTTCGGTTTGTAGACAACCTACATGAGCCACTGCCGCCCCACTGTTCACACATTCACCTCGACAGTTCGACCAATGCTAATTTAGGAAGCTAAAGTTCAGCTACTTGCTAAATGCATTGACCAGTGTTGGGAGTATCGCATTACAAGTTACGCAAGCTATTCATTTGGGTTACTTTGTTTCTCAAAATAAATATAAATATGGTTAGATGCTAACTCAGTATATTATACAAACTTTTAATAATTAAATGTTAACGTAAATATACTTTATGTATTTAATCTCACTTTATTAACCAATGTCTTTGCTGCTGACATTAACCATACCAATAAGCAAAAATTACTGTAGATAAACCACATTTGTGTTTCATTTTCGAACTTTCTTCTCCTGAATTCCTATTATCCTGCAATCCAGAACGGCAGCACAGCTGAAGGTTTGTGTGCGCTGCATATTTCTCCTACATTGAAATATGTTATTCAAAGCAAGTCAAAGTAAAATACATGACTACATTAATGACTATTTTATGGCTTTGCAATGTATAATATAGTATATTAATACATTAGATTAATGTCTTTATGCAACAGTCATTTTGCTCCGTTTCTCCATTAGTTTTCATATGATACAATCTTTTATATTTGATAAAAATAAATTATATATATTCCATGACTGCCATATTTCTTCTTTTGACAGAAGTAATCTGTATCGTTATTTGCTGTTATGTCTTTATGGCGCTCAGGTTTTGTGGGCGTCCCAGCATGCGTTTCACCCCTCGTCATGACCTCCATTCTCCACCTGACCTCATAAGAATGCCAGCTGCATTGCCAGGATCCTCCAGATGTAGGTAAGAAATGAAGTACAAAATACCCCCCCCCCCCCCCCCCCCATCTGACAACATAAAGATGTCCACATAAGGGGGTCATTGTCTGTGGGATCAAATAGCTTTTTATAACAACTTAACACTTTCACTTTCTACAGTGGAAATCCAGAGATTTCACCATGGAGAAGCAGAGCAAAGAGGAAGAGTGCATGGTTTGTGTAATTTTGTGGTGTGTTTCTCAGGCCTGCCCCTCACGCTCTTACTGCAGCTGGAGCACACTCAGGTCACACCTCTTTATTTTCACTTACTTAAATGCTTCGTAGTTTAAAAATAGCAGAATTCATCAGCTGCCGACACATCAGTGATCAGTGTGATTCTTTAAATAAGAATAACCAAGCTGACATAGATCATCAGCTGGACATACTGGAAATAGATATATCAGCTGGAAATAGATATATATTATATATTAAAATAGTGTTTTTTAATATAATTCAATTTATATTTTTATATTCATATGAATTAATTTCTTATATCTACACCACACACTAAGGCCCGGTTTCACAGACAGGGCTTTAGACTAAGCCAGAATTAGGCCTTAGTTCAATTAGGACTTTTAGTAGCTTTCATAAACGTGCCTTAGGGGGTGAAAAAAACATTACTGGTGTGAATCTTGAGACAAAACAATGGCACTGACATATTTTAAGATATTTCAGTTAAAACAGTTCAAGCATGCATTGTAGCTTAAGCATTGTCTGTGAAACCAGAATTGGGAGTCTGCCCACAACGCCATGCCCCTGAGATGTTTATGCAAGCAGGCGGTACACCATTGTGTGGACCAGTGCCAGACAGCCATGAAACATGATAAATATGGTTGCAAGTGCAGCAAAGATTTCTTTCAGGTCAGAGGGCTGGTTCTGTCCTGAAGCAGTCCCTCCAAAGGTTGAAAGGTCTGAGAAAAACAGGGAATGGCAATCCAGCAGAATTAATTGGTACATGTGTAATTATTTATCTGTCCACACAACAGCTTTCAGCCCAGGTTAGACCAATTTTGATCAAATCACACTTAGCTTAGCATGTGTGCTAAAAGTAGCCTAGAATTGCAGTGTTCTTCTCATGCATTTTACAGCTGAATATTAAGATTATTTCTGTCAGCAAGGCGCTCACACTGAAAGCTAAACGATCTAAAGAATAAAATATAGTTTGTTGTACAAAAAAAAGCTATACTAAAATGTCTTCTAATGCAATATCAGTATACAGATTACAGATTTGAACTAAACTTTGTTGTGTAACTCATCCCGCATTTTTTGAGCAACAGACATGAATGATACCTCAAATCACACAGCTTGTTGAGTAGAAATGCTAATACTTATCTTAGCGATCAGATTAGGAAATGATAAAATGCCTGAAAAATCCCATCGACTTGTACTTATTCATTGCCTGATTTAAAATCCCTCAAAATGTCTTTACGTCTGATATTCTAATTCGTCCAATAGTTTGTTAATCTGACTCTGAAATGAAACATTACCCGTTTTTATTTATTTAGATTGCTTCCGTTTGGCAAACTAACAGCACGTTGTACTAGCTTAGCATACCGCTAGCCTGCTAGTTTAACTTATACCCCACCCAAATAGCCTATTTTATAGCCTATTAATAGTCTATTAATTTGTGTAATGATGTTCAGTGTTTTGTTTTTATGCATATTAACACCTAACTCCTTGCTAACTCTCCTGGATGCTCGCGAGATTTGCTACTCACGTCTTCTTCAGAAATGTAAAAATACTTTTGGTGTATTGTTAAACACACAATCACAACCACAATCAACAACGTTGACCTTCCAGGTGCTAGAATATGTTGCTGTATGGTGTCACTATTACATTGTTTTTTTTACACTTATAGTGGGTCGATAGGTAAAGTTTTCTTGCTTCGCACCACAGTACAGAATTACTCATCAGCTATATCAGTTTTCATAAATGACGGTGTAGTTTACGTGTCTGATTCTGTATCTTCTTGTGCAAAATTGAAAACGTACTTTTGAGAGAGAGAAAATACAGACTTCCGGAAGTGGTTGATCACCCTTTGAGGCAACCAACTACCCACCGCCTACTATTTGATTGTAGACAATGTCTGTTTGAGGTTTTATTCCTTGTTTTACACTTTCATAGGATATATTTTCTTCCATTTGGCCAGTTAGTTTTTAAAAAGCTACTTTCAAGTGATGAAACTCTCCCTCATCAATGCAGATATATTTATCCCATGAACATTCACACTATACTTGGTATCAATGACACAAGTTTTAACAGGAAGTTGATTTTTCAGTCTCTGGCATGCATCTTCTGAGCATTTAAGTGATGTGAGCGACAAAAAAAGTGGAAGAAATGATTCATTTGCCTATGGTTTCTCTTAAAGTAGTATAGAGAAGTAATGAAAAGAGGAATTTACACACACACATGTAATTCTCGCTGTACTTTAGATGCATTGTATTAGATTTGGTCTAAAAAATCTTGAATCCTGATCTTGAATAATCAATCTCTTTGATAATCGGTCCATCATATATTTGAAGTCCATTACTGTTTTAATCTGGTATCTGTTCGTACAGTCAGTAGGTTGTCATTTTGAGTTTTTATCTTTGCACGTCTCTTTGTCTCTGTGCTACTTCCTCAAACAGGCGGGAAACCAAAAAAAAAGAGGAGAGAAAAAAAGAGCAGGCAAGGAAGTGGTATCTTGCAGCACTGCCTACATGCAGAGGGCTTGGAAAGTGAGAAATAGTCAAGAAGCAACGCTGCTTAAGTTGTGTAAGCCACGTGAGAATAAAATGTTTGAGTTGGATGTCACCATTGAGTCATTAAGGTTTACTGAGGATAATAAAATATAAATATCCCAATGTTTAATGAAACTTTTTTTGAGTAGGCTACATGAGGCATGTTTTTATCGAAAGTGTCACTTTTCACAAAACAATCAGATTAGTTTGGTATTTTAAGCATCCAGTCAGTGCATAAATTATGTTCGTCATACAAAGAGATCTTAAAATACAACATATGCATTGCATTTATGCTATCATACTTAAGTTATAGGGTACAAACGGCTAAAGGAACCACAGCGTTTGTACCGTATCGTTTAAAAAAAAAATAGTTACAGCGTGATAAACCTATTAAAGACTGAAAGTGACAGCAAAATGTTATTTAAGGAAACAAAAATATATAATACTTGGTATTATGAAACAAGGAGGCAAAGTCACATAACTGGGTTTGGAGTTTATTAAGTTACCTTTTCGAACCATAAGTCTGATTCTCAGTATACTGCAGTTATCATAAAGGTCACAGGCACATTAAAAAAGACCAGAGTGTTCACTAATTCCCGCCTTGCTCACAGATCATTAGTTTGTACCTATCTTATCTAATTTTGATCAACCCATTCAGGTTGATTTTCAGACTATTTGTGGACTTGATAGATCATGACTTATGTGTAAATATTTGCTTTTATTTCGTCGCCTTCACGTTCTCACTGTGTCATCTCACTGATCCCCAAATTTGTTATTTAATCACTACTTTATCCCATATTCTGTAATGTTCCTTGGTGTAATTTGTCTTCCAAAAATCCCCCAAAAATGTACAAGGCAATGCCCCTATAAGAAAATGACCTTTTTTTTGGTGTTCACACTAAGGTTATTAGTTGGCCTTAGTGTACATCCCAATATAACTATGATACGTTCACATGACGAAGTTGTATTAAAAATGGGGGGAAAAAATCCATTGTGGTTTTGAAAATTCTGCATACGAAAACGATCCTCATTTACATTTACGAGTTTACATGGAAATGAAAATGGTATCATTTAAAAAAACTAGCACTTTAAAAGTCATTTTCATGCCGTGAAACACTGTTGTCTTGTTGTCGCCAAACGGCCAAAACCCATAAAAAGTAATGGCTTATTTTCCATTTTTAGTTGAAAACATAGTGGTATAAACTATGGGTAACGGTTCTCTGTAAAAAAACGACCCATGGTTCGGCACACACTTGCACCGCGGTTTATCTCAAATCTGATGAAGCATCTATAATATGTTTTGTTGAAAATAACGTGTAAAACAGACAGTTTCTTTAATATTTCTGTCGATGGATGCACATGCTGCCTTCCCTACATTACAACAGCGATAATCAAAAAAACGTGAACAAAACTGTCACTCTTTGTAAACGTTGTTCAATGCGAGGGCCGTTTGCTCGAACGACCAGTCATCATTTGGGTGTTGATAGCGCGCGAGCACAGGTGAGACCTGAACTGCACACGTTTGTGTTTAAACTAAACTCATTTAAGCCTTTCCAATTTAAACATTCAAGAGCAAGACTTGAAAGAGACCTCGGTGAGTAAGGTGTGTGTGTACAAATGGCGTTCGTCAGCTCCAGTTTGTATCCAGCCTCTCACGGAGACTTCAGATGCCCCAATCACAAAGCCTGTGAAGAGACGACTCAACGCCGGCGATATGGACCCTCTATGGTGGACGGCACTGATCTTCAACAACTCGTCTCAATACCGGCGTGATTACTTGGACTTCCAAAAAGATGGAATTGGATAAATACTCTAAATGTTCCGATCCAAACTGACTTGTAATGCTGCCCGAATCATGCACTGTTCGTTTGTTGGCCAGAGGAGAACTGGCCCTCCGACTGAGTCTAGTTTCTCCCAAGGTTTTTTTCTCCATTCTGTCCCTGATGGAGTTTTGGTTCCTTGCCACTGTTGCCTTGGCTTTTGGCTTGCTTAGTTGGGGACATTTAACATTCAATAATATTATTGATCTGCCTTACTTAAGGTGGACGTTGACGCAATTTTCTTTTAGAAACAAACTTTGTTGTATTATTTTCATGTTATCACTGTGAAGCTGCTTTGATACAATCTGTATTGTAAAAAGCGCTATATAAATAAAGGTGACTTGACTTGTGTGTGTATGTACATTCGAAGCGTGCAAACCCGCGTCTCAGACAGTGCACAAATATCGAGTCCTCTTTCAAGTCTTAATTGTGCTTGAATGGACAAATTCACACAAAAATGGTCACTAGTATGTCCGTCTTGATGAGTATCCTAGCAGTCTGTTATCCCTTAAGTGAACTATACAGGCGAGAAAGACAACACATATGTAACAGTATCAGTATTTTGAATCCGTGCATTTGCCTAAAGTGACAGCAACCTAATATCCCTGCTGTCTGTGTTTTTTTAAGTTAATCAAACAACACAATACAAGGAAATCACTCACTGCTCTTGATTAAATGGCTTTTGTAACTTTAATAAGGATTAATCTTCATTGATCAATTATGCAATGCTATGCTATTTTAAATTTGCTTACTTTAACCAATTTCTGTACCTGAAAACTAATGTTAGACCTACCTGAAAAACTTGCAAAGGACTTTATTTTATTTGTATCTTTATCCTATTTTCTTTATTTGTGCTGTTGCTTGTAGTTAAATTGTTTGTTCTTATTATTTGACAGTAGTCCTTTTTTCCTGAACATTGCACATACCGAACAGTACTTAAAGCGTGAACCTAAAACCGTGGTACAAACCGAACCGTGAGCAGTTTGAACTGTTGCACCCCTAGTGTAAACGGCCCCACAGTGATGACCAATCAGAAGCCAGGACGTGTTTTTATTTATTTTCTTTTTATTTACATATTTCTTTTAAATTCTATTAAGTTTTTATCATTTAAAAATAATACCAAATATATTGCTGTATCTTGTATATTTTGGTGTAATTCTTGTACTTGTAATATACATGTTATTTATATATTATTATTATTATTTTCTCAAAATATTTTATATATTAAATAGTTAAAAGAAACCCTCCACACATTCCAACTTGCAATGGTCAATTTATTCAGCAACGTTTTGGCGTCATGACCTTCAAATGTCTGATGAAGGTCATGGAATCAAAACTTTGTTGAAATGTTGCTGATTTCTCTTTCCTTGCTTATGTTGGCCTTTAGTTATTGTCTTCGTCCTACATAAATGCGTATAGTAAAATAAAGTATTTATAAAAAGTCACTAATACTGTGTCTGACTCATTTAATTTATTATCTTTACTGACAAAACTTCTATGTAACAATTACTGCTTCTTTGATGACATTTACTTGAATTGTTCATACATTCAAGAGAAGGTGGTTTTAATTCAAAATCCACATCTTTTGAAGATGCTGCTCACTATGGATGCAGGTCGTCAAAAGCAAAAGCAAAAATGAGACCATTCTCTCATTTCCCATTTGAAGGACATGACACAGTACAAGGCGAGAGATGTGTGGCGTAGATGAAAATGCAACTTCCTGTTAAGAAAGGGCCTTAACGCAAAGCTGAAGGGGAGAGTGTCTCTGGCACTGCTCTGCTGTCTCAAGACCCAAAAAACAGCTTACGGATTTTTTTTTGAAGGTGAACACTCACCGGCAACAGGACCGACTGATTAGACGCATAATAACACGTAAGATTACATGAAAGCAGAGCAAGAGAGACCAGAAAGCCATTACGTATTCTAATGGTTAACCCAGATCTGTGTCTTTTTCAAATAGGACATATGGTGTCTTAGAAGAGGCGTTTGAACCCTTGGATATGGCGAGATATTTTGCACTAGGACCCTTGGTTTTGGTCCTATGCTTGGCCCTATGTAAGTACAAAATTGTATAGGTTTTTATATATAGACATTTATATTTTTTACTGGTAAATTTGTGTTTATATGGTGTGTGTGTACTATATGTATATATAACTGATATATATTTTTTAATACTTTATTATTTTTACTGCTGTATTTTATATTTGGCATTTTGTGACTGAATTTGTGAATTAATGGTGTAGATTCATTCATAGTTTGGTCCAGTTTCTGTGTTGTGTAATATCACATCTCTCTGGATGGTAAATATAGTTTACTGAATCTTATTTACTGTCACTAGTCATCAGTTTAAGTACTGAATTGGTGAATGAGTGTGTCCTCGAATCTTGACGGATGTCAATGATGATTTAAATCTTAGTGTGTACATGCAGGGCGAACAACTGTCTGAGCCCTCAATTTATTTGAAACATTTTTATCTGGAATTATTAGCAGTGTTATTTTTTGTACCGATAATCGCTGTCATCGTTGACCAAGAAGGGGAATTCTCTTTCTACTGCCAAAGTGAGAAGTTGTTGCTTTGTAAAGCGTCAGAGTGGAGGTGAAATATTGCAAAAGAGCTCTTTGCAAAATGTTTAACGTGAGATTTCAGAAGGGTCTGTGGCGGGACGCTTGCGAGGTGTGTTGGGTTCTAGTTTGTGTTACCTGGTAAAGGAGCTGTCAAAGATCAGGTCGCTTTGGGTGTGTCCCCTCGAGCTTGCTTGAGGTTCTGCTAGATGTGAACGATGCAGAGGCCGAGCTGTCAGTCAATCAGCCCTGCTTTCATAAGCCACATTTTGATGGGTGTTGTTGACAATCTATTTGTTGTTTTATTGAGTTCTGTTCTGCTGTCTTAAAAGTAAAGGCTCTTGGGTTGTTCTTGTGAAGAACCCTTTTTGTTTCCAACGGAGACTTGTATTTTTGGGTAACACTATTTTACAGTGACCTTGTTACATGTAGTTACTATTGTAATAACTATAAGTTATGCATAATTACGTACAACTAACCCTAAACCAAACCCTAATCCTTATCATAACCTTATAGTAAGTACATGTAGGTAATTAATATTACTCAGTACTTAAATGTATAATTACACTGTAACAATGACACCTTAAAATAAAGTGTAATCTATTTTTGTACATTTAGTAAAATAATATAATAATATATTACAATACAATATATGTACATTTTGTAATTGTAAATTATAGATATTTAATCATATTTTTATTAATGTAAATGAATAAGTAAATGCATAAGTAAATTCTTATGAAATTCCTATCCATATAATATAATAAGGTTTTCTTAGTAAATGACACTTTATTGAAAATATTAATAAAAAAAAATAATGTAAATTTTTATAATTTTATAATATAGCCTATTTGTTTATAATATTTTCATTAAAATGTAATTCACTAAGCAAATTCATATTTTTATGCAGTTCCTAGCCTATGATTATATATATATAATCTAGATTATAAGGATAAGAATGTTCCTTAGCAAATTACATTTTATTGAAAGTATTATTGTATTATATTTTTTAAGCGGACTCTCTTTTGGGTGTCACGTTGCGTGATGCTCTTGAACATGATGCGTTGCTGCACAGGCCTCTGACCACTTCCTTGTTCCATTTTGAGCCGGTTTCTATGCCTCGTAAATTTGCCGGCTAAAATGGTGCTCGCGAAACTTACTGAAGTCTTACCGTGCTGCATCTAAAATGTCTTTTGATAAAAGATTTGTGGGTTGAACCCGGATGAGAATCCTTGTGACTGCACTGTACATGCAAATCGCATAGAAAAGGAAGCCAGAGATCGAAAGATGGGCCTATATGTGAGATTGAGGCCTAAGAGTCAATGCTCAGGGGAATATTATTGAAATCAGTATTTGAAATTGCTTGAGACTTGTTTGGATGTCTTTATTTGTCTGTAGTTTTATTTAAAGGGTTAGCTCATCTGAAAATGAAAATTCTGTCATTTACTCATCCTCATGTCGTTCCAAACATGTATGACTTTCTTTCTTCTGTGGAACGCAAAAGAAGATATTAGCCTGAATGTTCATGCTGCACCTTTCCATACAGTGAAAGTTAATGGTGACCAAAGGCTGTTAAAGGGATAGTTCCCCCCTCAAAAAATAAATCCTGTCATCATTTACTAACTCTGATTCTGAGTAATTTCATGATGTTACAAACCTGTTTGAATTTCTTTCTTCTGCTGAACACAAAGGAAAATATTTTAAAGAATGTTGGTAACCAAACAGTTGATGGACAGAATATTTTTATTTTTGGGTGCACTATCGCTTTAAGCATCAAAATGACTAAATGCATCTTAAAAGTAGTTCATAGTGCTATATTAGTACATTAGTTTTTGTGTGAGGAACAGACCAAAATTTAAGTCTTAAAATAATTAAATCCACGTACAAATATCTCAAGACTTGGAATATACTATGTGTGTCCCATGTTAAATGGACTTTTAGTGTATGATGCTTTTTTTGTCATTTGCATCATACTGTAAACATCCAACATATCATATTTGTGGTCTGCTAACAAACAAATGAACAATACAGATTTAGAATGACATGCATGAGTAAATGATGACAGAATTATCTTTGTTTGTGTGCGAAATATGTCTTTAATCAATAGTAATATGAATTGATTTATGGAATTTTATTGTATACGGTCCAATTGTTTGTAAGACACCCTACAAATATGGAAGCATCTAATTGAACCTGTCTAATTGACTTGTCAGACATTATGTGCACTGTATCGTCGAAACCCAATGTTTTTACATTTGTTCGATTTTCTTGTCATTGAATTAGTGTTGACTTCATATCTGCATCTCATGAATGAGGCCATTAAAGGCTTCCATTTAAAGCCATAGACACATGCTTGAACTCTGCGGTAAATTTGTCACATTGGATTGACCAAAAGACCCACCTGCATTATTTTGGGTTGTGGCGACTGCTTGGCTTCATTTGTCAGAAGAATAAAAAAAAAAATGGGAGTTGTATTTATTTATTTATTTATTTATTTTTTAACAAAACAATTATTCAGAGTTCTTTCTTGAATGCAATTGTAAATATATTGTCATAGGTGAAAAGATGCAAGTTTTTTTTAACCATGTTTCTTTAACTTTAACTAATGGGAGATACATGTCGCAACTTTGTTGTTAAAGTTAAAATAGTTGGTTTTAACTAGCATACAACTTAAGTCTGGTATGTCTGGAGAAAACTAGTAAGGACTTTCATGGTATGTCCTGTAGCTTTATGGCCTTTAGTTTTTACCAATTCTACCAAATTATCAAAACACAAAAATGATAAACTTAAGTCAAATTAATAAAAATGCACTTGTTGCCTTATCATTTTTTTTTATTAAAAAATAATCATTTTTAACTAGTGGTGCCTGTATTGTTAAATACACACTTGAAATTGCATAATTTTTTTCTAACAATCCAAACCGATGAAACGTGTATATATAACTGAAAAACATCTTTTACAACGTGGTGAAAGAATTTGAAAGTTTTAAAAGGAATTATTTGAACGTTTATAGTCTAAACGTGTGGATTAATTTGGGCCTTTAATAATTGTTTTAAAAACCAATGCGTATCGCCATTATTACTGAATCTACTTGATATACATTGTTTTAAAAGTCCATGTTTGTGGATGTGCAGATTGGAGGTTTCCATAACTCTTTAAAAACAGGTCAAACATCATCTTGCAGGAGATTTAGGTTCATGCAGACTTCCCTACGATCACTGTTATCTGTTTGACAAGGCAGTCAAAATGAAAAGATAACGTTTTTAAAAGGAATTTTCTGAAAACGATATTATTCGTTCTATCTAAAGTCATTATTCTCTTGCTGTCATGTTCCATGTAATGGGTGGACCTGCTAAAACAGCCACTCTCAAAATGCACGCACCTCGAGTTGTGAACCAAGTCGAGCAAAACCACATCCGGCAAAGAAAGTAAGTGAAAATTACTGAAGCTCTGACGCTTCGAGTCTAAACGCCAGTTAAAAGTTAAGGAAAGATATTAGGAAGTTTTTCAGAATGCTAAAAGTGATATATCTTGCTTATCTTAGGGTTGCAAATCACCAAATCAATAGTAGCTTTATCTTGGCCTTGCATTAGAGGAATGCATTGATGATTGATGAATGGCACTACCTATTTAGACTTGCAATGATGTAGTCAAAGCTCTTGTGTAAAAGATAGCGAGTAAATAATTAGCATATCTATAGATTTATTATTATCTAAAGCACGAGTACATTTGAGCCTTCCCCCTTCCACATACGTTCTGTATATGAGTGACACGACTGTACATTGGCGAACAGAATCAAAAAGAAAGCAAAGTGCCTGAGCCTTGAGAAGGGGGAAGGGTTTTGTCAAGCTACAGGAAGCTGTGGTTGAGAAACTGAAATAGTTTGTGTGCGCTCTGCGTTTCCATGGCAACCAGGTCGCACCACGTACAGACCTTCCCTATGTTCTGACCAAAGCCAATGGTTTTACACGGTGCCAGTCTTCAACTCGGTTTCAAAGAATTCAACTGCTTGAATATAATGTGTGAGTGTTTCGGTGTGCGAAAGTTGACTTGTTTCTGAATTAAACAGCATTTTTTCAATTCTTTGTTTGGTTACACTTTATTTTGATGGTCCCCTTTAGACATTCTCTTGACTGTAAGTAACGTTGTACATGTCAACTATTAGTAGACTGTTAGGTGTTCATGTTAGTTGAATGAGTTGACATGTTGCAAACTTTCTTACAGTCAGTAGAATTGGGAGCATCACAATAAAGTGTAACCATTCATTTTGCAAAATGATTTGTACTAAGATTTACAGCCTGCCTTGGTAAATCATTGAAAATATTGTCATTGCTAGTTATACTGTCCAGTTTTAGAGGACAAATGTCTACAAATTCCCTATATCATCTAGGATTTTTTTCTAAAAGAAGTTTCAAATGTTGTGCTGGTGTAGTAAAAACTAAGATTGGCTTCTATACTTCTACCTTTTAACATATTGGTTTCATCAACAGAGGTCTAATTTGAAAGTGTACATCTTGCTAGAGAAAATTGCTTCATTGGTCTTTTGTATATGTTTGTAGTGTTTGGTTTATGTCCTATAGTTAACTAAAATAAAATAACCTTGCTTTTTCCTTTAGCCACAAACCCCTCACCCGCATACATGACTTATATACTGATATATATATATATATATAAAAAATTATGTAATTTCGCTTGTAGTGGTTAGTACTGAATTTGGTTTATTAAACTTTATGCATAAGGACGGTTTTGGATCCAGTTTAAACTATATGATTATGTCAAATAGGTCCTGCTGACCCAATCTCCACCCCCAAACCTGTCTCTCCAGGTAACCACCCAACACCCATCACCACCCACAGCAGACACACACTCCAGCTTTACCTCTCTCTATCAGTCCGTTTCACCTATGACCTCTGACCTCCATCCTTCTATCATTCTGCATTGCAATCTCACCACCACTATCTCTGTCATTCAAACTAACGTCATCATTGTGGTTTACAGTAACTGCAATTCATTGATTAGTATTAGGCTAATCTAAATAAATTGGATTTTATTTTATTTTATTTTACTTGAATTATCTGTAAATGTAATAGTACTGCCAACAGATGTTTTGTGTTTTGGTGAGGTAATGTGGGCAAGTAGCAGCACATCATGCAGTAGTTTCAGTGCAATCACCCTTTGATTCCTAGAAATAATTAAATTAAGTAATTAAAAGTTCAGTTGCATAATGCAATTCTGATTCTGTTAATTAATACATTTCATCTCACATTTTCCACAGGTACACCAGGAGGTATGTGTCACTTTTTATCCATGCTATTTCTGTTATGCCAGTGATGCTTCCTGTCGATTATATATATTGTGTGTGTGTGTGTCATGTGTGTGTGTGTCGTGTGTCATGTGTATGTGTCAGTTTTTCTTTTAAATGAGCTGTACTTTTGGGTCAGAAATGATGTGAGGACGTGATATGCTGAGATATATTTTCACGGTGTCACTCCATCATTACAGAGTCTAAGTTAATCTCCTCCACTCCCACCACGTCATCAGACACACCTGCACTTCCCTCAGAAGGTAAAGCTGACATCACCTCATCAAACTCACTCCTGCATTATTATTATTCTCTCACGCACAATCTCTCACACTCTGACCTCCATCTTCCTATCATGCCGTGCTACAAGCACACCATCACTGAGCAAGAGGTGTTACTTATCTATTTATTTATTATGCTCTCATTTATTTACTTATTTATCTTTTAATTTGTTTGTTTGACCCAAGCAAGCCCTTTTAGGCCACACCAGGCTTCACATTTACGATCACGTAGTATTGTTAATAATAATTTTTGTTTATCATAAAGATTTTGTGCTCAAACGACCCTAAAGCCATGAGATCTAGTTTAATGCACACGACAAGTTCTTAAAAAAGTATAATATTTGCGTTCTTTTTGTGTTCATACAACCATAAAAATACCAAATACTCAAAAAATTAAATAAAAATTGTAACTTAAAAAATGTCACAGTTCACAGTCTTTGTAATGTTTTAGCAATTCATTTCTAACATTTATAATGGGTTTAGATTTTTTTTTTTTAGAATTGCCTTTACAGGGACTTTAAGCATAATTACTCCTATATCTATACATTCCTCTGTAATAGTTTTTTTAAATGATGTCTGTTCTGACAGCAGAAAAAAATAAACATTGTTAAATGCAAAAGTCCAACAGTGCATAATGTAATTTTGGTGATGTTAATTAATAAGGGTTTATCTTGCTCTTTCAAAACCGGACAGTAACGGTAAGTTTTACTTTATGCTGATACTGATGCCTGATTTGAACTTATGGGTCAGAAATATATATGATATGCTTGTCAATCTATCATTACAGTCACTCCCACCACGTCATCAGACACGCCTGCATCTAGCCCAAAAGGTAACGCTGACATGCACCTCATCAAACTCACTCCTGCATTATTATTATTATTCTCTCACGCACAATCTCTCACACTCTGACTTCCCATCATGCTGTGCTACAAGCACACCATCACTGAGCAAGAGGTGCTATTTATTTATTTATATTTATTTATTATCGGAGACCCAAGCAAACCCATTTAGGCTATGCAGGCTTCACATTTAATATCCTGCAATACAGTAATATTAATCATTTAATTTTGTTAATCAAAAATTCAGTTCCTGTGCTTGAATAAGCCTTTGTTTCATTCATTCATTCATTCATTACCCTAATATAATATGTATTTGGTAATACCAAAATCTGTCCTGGGAACATTCCCGCACTCATCCCGCAGCAACACAGTCTGCATCTAAGTGACCTACAGGTTACATGAAGGTGAATGTAGGTGGTCTGGTCTTCCAGTAATCGTAGATCCCATACTGGATGACTTAAAATGATCTTGCTTTTCCCTTTAGCCACAGGCCCCTCACCCACACTCACGAATCAAGAAACCTCACATTCACACGTTGAAGGTAATGATTATCTTCTTTTTTGAATTACTCTCTTGCAGTAAGTGTTTTATAGTCATTTGCAAGTAAGAATTTTCAAGGTGATAAAAGCTGAAATCTTTTTAAAATCTTATTTGGAAGGTAAAAATACATATTGAAAAAATATATAAAAAAAACAATGATCACATATATCTATTATAGTACATTTTATTGTTGACATCCAACCAAGAAAGTTTTGGGTATTTTTGTGCAAATTCACATCATTTAATATTGCTAAGCCTTGTACAATATTGAATGTTAAATATCAATTCAATAAAATTCAGTTCTTAGTAATATTTTAATATTTCATTAATGTTTGCATTAAATTATTTCATATTTTATTTCATCTTTTTTATTCATATCTGTACATAAATGTAACATTTTGTTTGATCAAATGATCATAATCATGCAGGGACCAGTTCTTTCACATCAGCCTCACCCTCACGCACCTCCTCGCAACAACACAACAAAGGTAACATGCGTTTAACGTTGTATTTCATGTTTCTATTCATATCTGTAAAAAAGTATTTATAAGATTTAATTTGATCAAATTATCATAATCATGAAGTGACCGATGCTACACTGAACCCAACTCACACATCAACCTCACCCTCACGCAACCCCTCGCAACAAGACACAGGTAACACTGCGTTTAATGTTGTATTCCATATTTTTTATTCATATATCTGTAAAAAAGAAAAAAAAAGTATTTATAAGATTTAATTTGATTAAATTATCATAACCATGAAGTGACCGATGCTACACTGAACCCGACTCACACATCCACCTCACCCTCACGCAACCCCTCGCAACAACAAGACAAAGGTAACACTGCGTTTAATGTTGTATTTCATGTTTTTATTCATATCTGTATTCTGTTATTAACTGAAAATGTGTCGAAAAATATCTGTGGACGGCTTGTATTTATTGGTTGAATGAGGCATTTTGGATTTAGTGAATGAACAAATTCGAAGTTTTTAAAACACCGTTTATAGAACCTAAACATATGAATGCATCAGGTTGCATTGATTTGTAGATTTTTTCAACCATTCTTTTTATGCATTGTGATATTATTATTTAAATTTTTAGGACATATTTTTACAATAAAAATCTGGTCTAGGCCTACTATGTTGGGTCACCACATAATGTAGGGGTGTAACGATACACGTATTCGCATTGAACCGTTCGGTACGAGGCTTTCGGTACGCATTTTTGAACCGAACGGTTCGTCGGACCATTTTTCGTGCCAACCAAAATTTCGTTATTTCAAATGTAGGCGCGCCGCGTATGGCAAGCGCTCTCATAATGTAAGAGACGCTGGCGTGACCACAACATTGCCCAACATCAAATGGCAAATGTAATATAAGTGGAAAGAAACTGAGCCACTCGTTATTGTGTGGTTGACGGACCGTTTATCAGTTTGGACCATAGACCAATGCAGCGCGAGCCGATCTTAATCATCAGCACTGTTACTACACAGCGAAATCCAGTAAAGAAAGCATTTGAATTCGCCACTGAAGTAATAACATCGCTGCGAGATCTAGTGAGAAACATTCACATTCCTCCGTTATTAACGGATCAAACAGCGCTGACGTGGAAACCAGGAAGAAACATTGTGCCATGAATGAACTATTCAGTGTCCACAGATCAGCAACATTCACCATGGATTTACTGTAGTAACACTACTAACTGTAACCATTGAAGTTTGGCAGGAATAGTAGGCTATAATGCTTTCAAGTAACATTACATCGGTTTTATTTTGACATTATAAAATACAATTGCTGCCCTCAAATGTTAATCCGAACTAAAATAAACCTTTGTTTATAACTAGGCTACTACAATATTAGATTTCATTTTGTCCAAGGAGCTGTTTTGTTTTATAAGCACCTAAGAAAAGTCAAGTATAGCTCCATCATTGCTCAAAGTTAAAAAATATCATACTTTATGATGTTAGTTTTAATAGAAATATAATTAAAAAAATTAAATCAAGGAAATTTCTCTGGCATTTCTTTCTTTTTGCTGTATCGAAAACGTACTGAACCGAACCGTGACACAAGTGTATCGTACCGAACCGAACCGTGAATTTTGTGAACCGTTACACCCCTAGTGCAACATTCTTGCATCTCATACAGGACTGTGTAAAAATATTTAAATGATAAACATTTGATCTAATAACCATTATTATTTAGGGGATAATACTAAAGATACAAACCAGACAAGCACATCAATCTCACCCCCACTCACCTCCACGCAACAACAAAACACCAGTTCCACTGCAGGTAACACTGTATTTAACATTACATTTCATGTTTGTTTGTTTATTATTCGCAAATTTATCAGTTTTTCTCCAGCTTATTTTGCTTAAATACACTCACCTAAAGGATTATTAGGAACACCTGTTCAATTTCAAATTCCTGATGTGCAATTATCTAATCAACCAATCACATGGCAGTTGCTTCAATGCATTTAGGGGTGTGGTCCTGGTCAAGACAATCTCTTGAACTCCAAACTGAATGTCAGAATGGGAAAGAAAGGTGATTTAAGCAATTGTGAGCGTGGCATGGTTGTTGGTGCCAGACGGGCCGGTCTGAGTATTTCACAATCTGCTCAGTTACTGGGATTTTCACGCACAACCATTTCTAGGGTTTACAAAGAATGGTGTGAAAAGGGAAAAACATCCAGTATGCGGCAGTCCTGTGGGCGAAAATGCCTTGTTGATGCTAGAGGTCAGAGGAGAATGGGCCGACTGATTCAAGCTGATAGAAGAGCAACTTTGACTGAAATAACCACTCGTTACAACCGAGGTATGCAGCAAAGCATTTGTGAAGCCACAACACGCACAACCTTGAGGCGGATGGGCTACAACAGCAGAAGACCCCACCGGCTACCACTCATCTCCACTACAAATAGGAAAAAGAGGCTATAATTTGCAAGAGCTCACCAAAATTGGACAGTTGAAGACTGGAAAAATGTTGCCTGGTCTGATGAGTCTCGATTTCTGTTGAGACATTCAGATGGTAGAGTCAGAATTTGGCGTAAAAAGAATGAGAACATGGATCCATCATGCCTTGTTACCACTGTGCAGGCTGGTGGTGGTGGTGGTGTAATGGTGAGGGGGATGTTTTCTTGGCACACTTTAGGCCCCTTAGTGCCAATTGGGCATCGTTTAAATGCCACGGCCTACCTGAGCATTGTTTCTGACCATGTCCATCCCTTTATGGCCACCATGTACCCATCCTCTGATGGCTACTTCCAGCAGGATAATGCATCATGTCACAAAGCTCGAATCATTTCAAATTGGTTTCTTGAACATGACAATGAGTTCACTGTACTAAAATGGCCCCCACAGTCACCAGATCTCAACCCAATAGAGCATCTTTGGGATGTGGTGGAACGGGAGCTTCGTGCCCTGGATGTGCATCCCACAAATCTCCATCAACTGCAAGATG
Source organism: Tiaroga cobitis (assembly GCA_030578255.1). Taxonomy (NCBI): domain Eukaryota; kingdom Metazoa; phylum Chordata; class Actinopteri; order Cypriniformes; family Leuciscidae; genus Tiaroga; species Tiaroga cobitis. The sequence goes on along the minus strand of CM060612.1, from coordinate 16,381,863 downwards.
CTATCCTATCAATATGGGCCAACATTTCTAAAGAATGCTTTCAGCACCTTGTTGAATCAATGCCACATAGGATTAAGGCAGTTCTGAAGGCGAAAGGGGGTCAAACACAGTATTAGTATGACGTTCCTAATAATCCTTTAGGTGAGTGTATATTGCCAAGTTCATGCATTGTACATTTTGATTTAAGGACATTTAAAAATAAAGGAATCTGGTACTATGTTGGGTCGCCACATGATGTCCAACTTCCTTATATTCTATACTAGACTGTAAAAATATTTAAATGATAAACATTTGATCTAATAACCATTATTATTTAGGGGATAATACTAAAGATACAAACCAGAAAAGCACATCAATCTCACCCCCACTCACCTCCACGCAACAACAAAACACCAGTTCCACTGCAGGTAACACTGTAACATTACATTTCATGTTGTTTGTTTTTTATTGTTCACAAATTTATCAGTTTTTCTCCAGCTTATTTTGCTTAAATATATTGCCAAGTTCATGCAATTTACATTTTGATTTAAGGACATTTAAAAATAAAGGAATCTGGTACTATGTTGGGTCGCCGCATGATGTCCAACTTCCTTATATTCCATACTAGACTGTAAAAATATTTAAATGATAAACATTTGATCTAATAACCATTATTATTTAGGGGATAATACTAAAGTTACAAACCAGAAAAGTACATCAATCTCACCCCCACTCACCTCCACGCAACAACAAAACACCAGTTCCACTGCAGGTAACACTGTATTTAACATTACATTTCATTTTAGTTTTTTTATTATTCGCAAATTTTTCCGTTTTTCTCCAGCTTATTTTGCTTAAATATATTGCCAAGTTCATGCATTTTACATTTTGATTTAAGGACATTTAAAAATAAAGGAATCTGTTACTATGTTGGGTCGCCACATGATGTCCAACATTCTTGCATCTCATACAGGACTGTGTAAAAATATTTAAATGATAAACATTTGATCTAATAACCATTATTATTTAGGGGATAATACTAAAGTTACAAACCAGACAAGCACATCAATCTCACCCCCACTCACCTCCACGCAACAACAAAACACCAGTTCCACTGCAGGTAACACTGTATTTAACATTACATTTCATGTTTGTTTGTTTATTATTCGCAAATTTTTCCGTTTTTCTCCAGCTTATTTTGCTTAAATATATTGCCAAGTTCATGCAATTTACATTTTGATTTAAGGACATTTAAAAATAAAGGAGTCTGGTACTATGTTGGGTCGCCGCATGATGTCCAACTTCCTTATATTCCATACTAGACTAAAAATATTTAAATGATAAACATTTGATCTAATAACCATTATTATTTAGGAGATAATACTAAAGTTACAAACCAGACAAGCACATCAATCTCACCCCCACTCACCTCCACGCAACAACAAAACACCAGTTCCACTGCAGGTAACACTGTATTTAACATTACATTTCATGTTTGTTTTTTTTATTATTGGCAAATTTTTCCGTTTTTCTCCAGCTTATTTTGCTTAAATATATTGCCAAGTTCATGCATTTTACATTTTGATTTAAGGACATTTAAAAATAAAGGAATCTGTTACTATGTTGGGTCGCCACATGATGTCCAACATTCTTGCATCTCATACAGGACTGTGTAAAAATATTTAAATGATAAACATTTGATCTAATAACCATTATTATTTAGGAGATAATACTAAAGATACAAACCAGACAAGCACATCAATCTCACCCCCACTCACCTCCACGCAACAACAAAACACCAGTTCCACTGCAGGTAACACTGTATTTAACATTACATTTCATGTTGTTTGTTTTTATTGTTCACAAATTTATCAGTTTTTCTCCAGCTTATTTTGCTTAAATATATTGCCAAGTTCATGCAATTTACATTTTGATTTAAGGACATTTAAAAATAAAGGAATCTGGTACTATGTTGGGTCGCCGCATGATGTCCAACTTCCTTATATTCCATACTAGACTGTAAAAATATTTAAATGATAAACATTTGATCTAATAACCATTATTATTTAGGGGATAATACTAAAGTTACAAACCAGAAAAGTACATCAATCTCACCCCCACTCACCTCCACGCAACAACAAAACACCAGTTCCACTGCAGGTACCACTGTATTTAACATTACATTTCATGTTTGTTTTTTTTATTATTGGCAAATTTTTCCGTTTTTCTCCAGCTTATTTTGCTTAAATATATTGCCAAGTTCATGCATTTTACATTTTGATTTAAGGACATTTAAAAAAAAAGGAATCTGTTACTATGTTGGGTCGCCACATGATGTCCAACATTCTTGCATCTCATACAGGACTGTGTAAAAATATTTAAATGATAAACATTTGATCTAATAACCATTATTATTTAGGGGATAATACTAAAGATACAAACCAGACAAGCACATCAATCTCACCCCCACTCACCTCCACGCAACAACAAAACACCAGTTCCACTGCAGGTAACACTGTATTTAACATTACATTTCATTTTAGTTTTTTTATTATTCGCAAATTTTTCCGTTTTTCTCCAGCTTATTTTGCTAAAATATGTTGCCAAGTTCATGCATTTTACATTTTGATTTAAGGACATTTAAAAATAAAGGAGTCTGGTACTATGTTGGGTCGCCGCATGATGTCCAACTTCCTTATATTCCATACTAGACTGTAAAAATATTTAAATGATAAACATTTGATCTAATAACCATTATTATTTAGGGGATAATACTAAAGATACAAACCAGAAAAGCACATCAATCTCACCCCCACTCACCTCCACGCAACAACAAAACACCAGTTCCACTGCAGGTAACACTGTAACATTACATTTCATGTTGTTTGTTTTTATTGTTCACAAATTTATCAGTTTTTCTCCAGCTTATTTTGCTTAAATATATTGCCAAGTTCATGCAATTTACATTTTGATTTAAGGACATTTAAAAATAAAGGAGTCTGGTACTATGTTGGGTCGCCGCATGATGTCCAACTTCCTTATATTCCATACTAGACTGTAAAAATATTTAAATGATAAACATTTGATCTAATAACCATTATTATTTAGGGGATAATACTAAAGATACAAACCAGAAAAGCACATCAATCTCACCCCCACTCACCTCCACGCAACAACAAAACACCAGTTCCACTGCAGGTAACACTGTAACATTACATTTCATGTTGTTTGTTTTTATTGTTCACAAATTTATCAGTTTTTCTCCAGCTTATTTTGCTTAAATATATTGCCAAGTTCATGCAATTTACATTTTGATTTAAGGACATTTAAAAATAAAGGAATCTGGTACTATGTTGGGTCGCCGCATGATGTCCAACTTCCTTATATTCCATACTAGACTAAAAATATTTAAATGATAAACATTTGATCTAATAACCATTATTATTTAGGAGATAATACTAAAGATACAAACCAGACAAGCACATCAATCTCACCCCCACTCACCTCCACGCAACAACAAAACACCAGTTCCACTGCAGGTAACACTGTATTTAACATTACATTTCATGTTGTTTGTTTTTTATTGTTCACAAATTTATCAGTTTTTCTCCAGCTTATTTTGCTTAAATATATTGCCAAGTTCATGCAATTTACATTTTGATTTAAGGACATTTAAAAATAAAGGAATCTGGTACTATGTTGGGTCGCCGCATGATGTCCAACTTCCTTATATTCCATACTAGACTGTAAAAATATTTAAATGATAAACATTTGATCTAATAACCATTATTATTTAGGGGATAATACTAAAGTTACAAACCAGAAAAGTACATCAATCTCACCCCCACTCACCTCCACGCAACAACAAAACACCAGTTCCACTGCAGGTACCACTGTATTTAACATTACATTTCATGTTTGTTTTTTTTATTATTGGCAAATTTTTCCGTTTTTCTCCAGCTTATTTTGCTTAAATATATTGCCAAGTTCATGCATTTTACATTTTGATTTAAGGACATTTAAAAAAAAAGGAATCTGTTACTATGTTGGGTCGCCACATGATGTCCAACATTCTTGCATCTCATACAGGACTGTGTAAAAATATTTAAATGATAAACATTTGATCTAATAACCATTATTATTTAGGGGATAATACTAAAGATACAAACCAGACAAGCACATCAATCTCACCCCCACTCACCTCCACGCAACAACAAAACACCAGTTCCACTGCAGGTAACACTGTATTTAACATTACATTTCATTTTAGTTTTTTTATTATTCGCAAATTTTTCCGTTTTTCTCCAGCTTATTTTGCTAAAATATGTTGCCAAGTTCATGCATTTTACATTTTGATTTAAGGACATTTAAAAATAAAGGAGTCTGGTACTATGTTGGGTCGCCGCATGATGTCCAACTTCCTTATATTCCATACTAGACTGTAAAAATATTTAAATGATAAACATTTGATCTAATAACCATTATTATTTAGGGGATAATACTAAAGATACAAACCAGAAAAGCACATCAATCTCACCCCCACTCACCTCCACGCAACAACAAAACACCAGTTCCACTGCAGGTAACACTGTAACATTACATTTCATGTTGTTTGTTTTTATTGTTCACAAATTTATCAGTTTTTCTCCAGCTTATTTTGCTAAAATATGTTGCCAAGTTCATGCATTTTACATTTTGATTTAAGGACATTTAAAAATAAAGGAGTCTGGTACTATGTTGGGTCGCCGCATGATGTCCAACTTCCTTATATTCCATACTAGACTGTAAAAATATTTAAATGATAAACATTTGATCTAATAACCATTATTATTTAGGGGATAATACTAAAGATACAAACCAGAAAAGCACATCAATCTCACCCCCACTCACCTCCACGCAACAACAAAACACCAGTTCCACTGCAGGTAACACTGTAACATTACATTTCATGTTGTTTGTTTTTATTGTTCACAAATTTATCAGTTTTTCTCCAGCTTATTTTGCTTAAATATATTGCCAAGTTCATGCAATTTACATTTTGATTTAAGGACATTTAAAAATAAAGGAATCTGGTACTATGTTGGGTCGCCGCATGATGTCCAACTTCCTTATATTCCATACTAGACTGTAAAAATATTTAAATGATAAACATTTGATCTAATAACCATTATTATTTAGGGGATAATACTAAAGTTACAAACCAGACAAGCACATCAATCTCACCCCCACTCACCTCCACGCAACAACAAAACACCAGTTCCACTGCAGGTAACACTGTATTTAACATTACATTTCATTTTAGTTTTTTTATTATTCGCAAATTTTTCCGTTTTTCTCCAGCTTATTTTGCTAAAATATGTTGCCAAGTTCATGCATTTTACATTTTGATTTAAGGACATTTAAAAATAAAGGAGTCTGGTACTATGTTGGGTCGCCGCATGATGTCCAACTTCCTTATATTCCATACTAGACTGTAAAAATATTTAAATGATAAACATTTGATCTAATAACCATTATTATTTAGGGGATAATACTAAAGTTACAAACCAGACAAGCACATCAATCTCACCCCCACTCACCTCCACGCAACAACAAAACACCAGTTCCACTGCAGGTAACACTGTATTTAACATTACATTTCATGTTTGTTTTTTTTATCAGTTTTTCTTCAGGTTATTATGCTTAAATACAATGCCATATTGTTGAGTTGAGTGTGTGCATTTTTTAGTAATATTTTCAATTTAAGGATTTTCTTTTTTTATATATATATATTAAGGGTGCTCCGATTGATCGGTCGCCGATCACAATCGGCCGATAATTGCTTTGGGATGTGTGATCGGCGGTCTCTATAAAGGCCGACCCAGAAAAGCCGATCAGATGACGCAAAACTCGCGAGACAATTTTTTATGCCCTGGTAAAAATCGGTAAAAATGGCTTCAGCACTCTGGCAATTCTACAAGGTGTGTGAAAAAGCAATTCACTAGCAATCCATCTGCAATGTGTGTACCACGCCGCTGTCTGCTTGTCAAACAGTGCAGCCTCTCTGATCAATCCGTAAAATTACCGGAAAGAATAGAGTCCGTCCGCAACGGCGATAGATTGAAGCGCGCATCCGAGTAAAGACTGCGCGAGCTACAGAGAACACTGTATCCACTGATCGCCGCGGCAACGAGCGCTCAGGTTGAGTTCAAAAACTCATAATATATATGAAGCCATACTATAGTATAATGTAAGATAGAAATGAATATTTAAGTCATTAAATTCAAGTTCACGTAAACTTTTCCCTCCGCTGTCAGTCATTCTCCATTCAGCGTTCAAACAGCATAGCGCGTCGCGTTCGGCAACGATGCAATTCTCTCCAAGATGATTAAATGTTAATATTATTATACTTGATCTGTAGATAAAGCTCTATAGTTTCGCATAAATTGACTATCTTGCTATAGTACCTTAATCATGATTCATGTTCCTTTCTACCATGTCTAGATCACAACACTGGAGAGCACTGTCATTGTTGTTCACGCGTACAGTAACTGAAATTTAAAACTGTTAAAAGAAAAGGCTGAATAAACTATTGCATAGATAGATACTGAATAATACACTATGCATCGATATGTATTTCCTTTGTGCTTAGAACTTTTCAATGCGGACTCGAAGAGCAGCGTGCTGTGACTCATGTTGCCTCAAGCGCATCATTCAGCGCTCGGGATGCGCATAAGCGCTGTGTGCAGCACTCTATTGGAGTCTTTCATAATCATATCATAATACTTTTGCGCAATGAAAGATTATTAATAGCATTTTTTGTTCTGTTCTGTCCTATCTATCATATGTTGCTGCCTCATTAAACAGCTGTGCTATACATTTGTGCTATATTTATTTTCTTAATTTTATAGTAGACTATAAAATAATTGGGCCCCGGGGGGAGCATGCCCCCGGACCCCCCTAGAGGGGTAATATCCTTCTCACCTTTTTCACCCCTGACCGGTTTTCATGTCTGATAAATACACAGGTGTAAATTCATGATACATTGTCTTCTCTTAAATGTAATACTTAATGTACATTGTTGTTAAATATAGTTTAATAATAATGCTACATGATAAATAGAAGGCTTCAAATAGACCCTGTAATCGGTGATCGGTATCGGTATCGGGTGATACAGCTTCCAGTAATCGGTGATCGGTGATCGGCCCCAAAAATCCTGATCGGAGCACCCCTAATATATATATATATATATATATATATATATATATATATATATATATATATATATATATATATATATATATATATATATATATATATATATATATATATATATAAATGAATCCGGCACTAAATTGATGTCCAACGTCCATATTTTCCATACTGGAGTATTTATAAGATAAACATTTTATTTAATCTGTTTTTCTTCAGTCTATATCATGTAAATCAATTAGCATATTGTTGAGTGTATGCAGAGTATGTTGGGTCGCCATATGATGTCTAACCTTCTTACATCTCACATATGACTCTGTAAAAGTATTTAGATAAACATTTTTTGATCCAATAACTATTATAATTTAGAGAACATTGCAGATTGTAAAAACGTGTCCTGCACAACAACCTTACCCTCACTCAACACCACGCAACAACACGAAACCAAACCCACTCCAGGTAACAGTGTATTTAACTTCATCATGTTTTTATTCGTTTCCTGATTTGTCCATTTTTCTTTAGCCTAAGTCATGTAAATACATTTGCATATTGTTGCGCTTATAATATAAACTTAATGTAACCATTATCATTTAGATGAATGTGCATGTAAACCTGAATACAGCCAAAGGACTCTCACCCCCATGCAACACCTCACATTTTAGCCGTGCTTAATGCATTTATTTGTGTGATGCAATAGAGTGAGCTAAATGAGTTTGCAGTAGTTCAATATCCGGGTCAGCGAGTTTTAACTCTTTTATTGTCACTTACCACCTCAACAACATTCAGGGAGCGTGACCACCTCACCTACAAACACACTTCTCACCTCCAGTCAATCCAGCTCAACCTTACCCCCACCCACCACCAGTGTCACCATGGGTAACACCACGCTCTCTGTGCTCTCTGTACAAATCATTACTGCTTATTGTGATCTAATTCCATGATTAACTTGTTAATATGTGCTTTTCTCAGGGACCACAGAAGAGCCAAAGAAATGTGAGTGTTTGTTTATTGCACCTGTTGTATGAAGTCAACTGTGATTGTGTTGTTCAGGACATATAGTTATCAATTTGTGAATGTTCCTACACACTTTCACACAGGTGAATACACTCTTACGATGAAAGGAGCTGGAGAAAATGCTCACGTGGTGAATATCAATGGCTCCCATAACCAAATGTACACAGTCAAGTTAATGGTTAAGAACGGATTGATCGTGAAAGAAACACCACCTCAAATTAGTCCTGTTAAAATACCGTTTGAATCGTTAAAACCATGCACTAATTACACTGTCAGTGTAAATGGTTGCGAACCCAACGGAGGCCTGACTTTTACTTCCAGTGGTAAGTGTGTTACACTGGCAGTTAAAACACTACTCAAACAGCAAGCTATGGGACATACTGTACACTGACCTCAAAAAAATATTTGGACACTTAAGTCACACTTATACTTTTTTGGTTTGATCATAGTTTCAAATAAATAAATACTGGTTTGATAATTAGTAACTTAATGCCAATCATTTTTGAATGTGTCTTTTTTTTAAGTATCCAAATACTTTTTGGGGACTTTGTATTATTTCTTTTGACAGATTGGAACAAGAACACACAATGTATATATGTCAGCTTCTTGAACTGCCATTTGCATTGTTTTTTTTGTTTGTTTTGGTTTTTGCACAGAAAAAGGAGAAACTGATCCCAATTTTTTTGAGACAAGTGTGACCGATAAGGAAGTATGTTTTAAAGGAAATTTCAGTGATAAATGGAATCTGACTGAATGTGTTGAAATAAATAAGGAGAACTCTTGCAGTGTCATACCGAAGGTCATTGAATTGGACACATGTAAATACACAATGAAGGTCCTTATGCCCCCAGGTTAGTATTTCATAAACTGAACGGATGTGTCATTATTTAATTAATTTGTCATTGTGAAAAACATTCTCCATTTTTAAATAATACTAATAGAAATACATTTTTACAGCTCTTTAATCACAAATGTCTCTTTTTCACATCATGAGTTTGAATTTGGGTAGAACCGGCCACAGCACACAGGAAGCGGAATTGGAATTGAAATATTAATTGCAAAAATAATTTATTACATTTCTATAGCATTTCAAACACTGGTTATTTGCATCTGGAAATTCCCCAGATGTTCTGTGTATCATAAAAAGAACAGTTTAAACACAGTGATGTGATCTTAGATCTGCATTTTAATCAACTGGATGTTTCTGTTTCAGTCAAACCTGAAATACGCTTCAAAACAACTATTCCCTCCCAGTTCGAATGGACTAATAAATCAGAACAATGTAATGCTTCATTTAAGATCACTTGCGGTAAGTGTCATTTGACAGTAAGTAATGGAAATGTTTCAGCGATGTTGTAAAAGATGATAAAGCAGACTGATAATAATTGAGCAGATTATGGATGAGTTTTCTCCTCTTTCTTTGTCAGATGGGAAGGATACTTATGGTTTAAATCACCCAGTGTCATTTTTACCTGACAAAAAGTATTCCTGCATTGGAGAATACAGTCATGAGTATCAACCCATCAAGAGTAATAGAATGTTGTTTGAAATAAAATGTGGTGAGTTGCTGAACAGGCAGGTTTGGTTCAAAGTTTGTATCTTTGAATGTTTTTATCACCCCTTTAACTTGTCACAACAATTAGTCATTTCTACTCAGAATTGACTGTATTCAAAGTGGTCATAAATGTGCAGTGAACTTATCACTCTCAACTTGTACCTCTTTGACTTAAAGGCACCAATTAAACTTGAGCTCATAATTTTAGTCCATAGCACAGACAGTTTTCAAAGCTTTACAAAAAGAAGCTAGCTAGGTTTTAAATGATAAAACTGTTGAAAAGAAATCAAAAATGTATCATTTAAATGTTTTTGTCTTTGACAGAATATTTGTTTTGATTTTTTTTTTTCTCTTACAGATTGGCTGAAGAATGGAAATTTTACAAATACGTCACACAGCTCCTTTGGTATATCCTGGAATTCAAGAAATGATAATTGCCCTGGGATTGAATGGACTGATTATAAAGCCAGCTGCGAACACCTTCGTGACCATCGTATATCTTGTATGAGTTTACTCTTTCTTTTAGTTCACCCGGTTAAGCATCATTGAAATGTGTTTTTTCACGTTGTAGGCATATTTTATGTGTAAATACTCTGAGGACTTTTATGATATAAGCAGTAGCAGATTTTTTGTGTCTCATACAAATATGTTTTGTCTTTTCAGCGGGAAACTGTATACAAAGCAAGAAAAATGGCACAGAGTGCACTATAGAACGTTTAGAAGCATATACCAAGTATAAATGCACTATTACGGCAAAGATCATCAATCAAACCAGCCAAACCTACAAAATAACCAAACTTGAACATATAACAGATTCTACCAGTGAGTGTCTTTTTTTAATATCTCTTTCATTATGTTTGCACAAATCATACAACATTTTGTATTATTATTACTTAATCAGCAGAAAATTATAATGTTTGTGGTTATTTCCTGAATATGAAGATATTTATTCCTTATCAGCCTTTTCCCCCTTATTTTCAGAAAATCTATAATATGTACTGTTAATAATTCAGTCTTTACAATCTATTTATTGCTGAATGTCAGTTTATTAAATATTACAATAAATGCTAATTGTATGTAAATGTGTGTCTAAAATGTGTTTTGTTGCACTGTTTAATAGATCCTGATTTCAATCCCAAAATTATTTCCAAAAACCCTTCTCACAATTCTATTAAAATATATTGTCATCAAGACGAGAACAAGAAATTCAAGTGGAATGGAGACAATGGAAATTACAGAGCCGAAATCAATGGAAAACCCCTCTCTAAAAATGAGAGTAAATGCGAGTTTTTGTTTGAAGATCTTTACTACCTCGCAACATATAATGTTACGGTATTTAAATCACGCTTATTGTCTTTCAGTATCTGTCATTTACGTATGCCAAAGATTTACATGTGTTGGAATTGTAATTTTTAGCCTGGTAAGATTGCAATGTTTTCATTTGTGTTTCACAATGCGCATTTATCCATTTTTAGATTATAGCCACGAATAATAAAGGATACTGGTCTGCCAAGTCTATTGATGCTCATACTAAATGTAAGAACAACCTTTTCTCATTCTGACCCACCTAGAGGAGATATTAGCCAATTGAAAATAAATTATGCCATTTTATCTGTTAAATGTATCACATTTTTCAAAGTACAGTAGTGGGTCAAAGTGGATCAAAAAAGTTGTCCTATAAGTCAAGAATGGGTATTGTTCAAAATTCATGTATAACTTTGATGAAAGGTTTTGATCCACTTCAAATGTTGACTACTGTACTTGAAAGGTGTACTTTGGTCATTGTTTTTGTTACACTGGCCAATTTATTCAAATGAACTGTTGTGTATTCTGCAAACAAAAAAGATAAAGCAAGTATTTGGCTGGTGATGTGATCTTAACTTTTTTTTTTTTTTAAGTAACATGACTTTTGGGGAGTAAATAAATTGCAGATTGCGTCTTTAAATGTCCGAAATACTGTAAACAATATTCAACCTAAGTTCATCCTCAAATACATTCCTCCCTCAGACAACGATAAGGCTGTCATTGGAATCCTGACGTTCCTAATTATTGTGACATCGATTGCGCTGCTCTTCGTGCTGTTCAAAATATACCTTCTCAGACGAAAGAAGTGAGTGTCACAGTTTCTCCCAGCTGCTCTCTGAACTCTGTTATCATAATGTTTTCTGTACGCCACAAAATTAAGCACAGATTTAAATGTTTCTGATGGGATTTCCCACCACAGGAATCCTGAGGATGAAGAGATTCTTCTTACACGTATGTTATTTAATCTCCTATCAAAGTCAATTCAGTGTATTTTGAAAGTGAATTGATCTGAGAAGAACTCATTGGTTTTCCGTCTCCTCATAGAACCCCTGCGTCCAGTTGAGCCCATCTACGCAAACAATTTAATCGAGGCTTACAGGACCAAGATCGCAGATGAGAGTCGTCTGTTTATGGATGAGTTTCAGGTGATTCTTTATGATAAATCTATATTATCTGCGAACTGCTGTTTAAATATAATGAGAAATGCATTGAGATTCTGCTTCTCCTCAGAGCATTCCCCGAATCTTCTCCAATTACACCATCAAAGAGGCAAAGAAACAGGAAAACCACTCCAAGAACCGCTACGTTGATATTCTGCCTTGTAAATATCAGTCAAATATTCATAAAAACATCTGTTACCCACAATTCCTTGTAGTTTTCAATCTGAGAATTGATTGTTTTATGCATGGATTTGCAGATGACTATAATCGCGTTCCTCTCTTAACTGGAGGAGAACGTGACTACATCAATGCCAGCTTTATCGAGGTGAGGTCGTATAAACACACATATTTCAAATCACAAGAATCACTTTCGCAATTTCTGACTTTAATAATTTCTATAAATCTTTCTTCTTCCCATACAGGGATATCAAGAGCCAAAGAAATACATTGCAGCCCAAGGTATAATTCCTCTTATTAGGCAATAGTGATCTTAATTATTTGTATTATTTTGTTTCTGTTAAAGTGAAAATAATAATAAAAAAGGATAAAAATAAAAAAACAATAGTGATCATTCTAAATTGTGATTGGCCGAGGCACATTCAAAGCGGCCAATGAACGCACACTTTGACCCCACATTGAATATCACTTTTGCTTGGCAAACATAAACTGCAGGGAAATTGTCTACGCCAACAATTAAGATTATTAAATGTAACAATGAACTGCCATATGAAGTGTAAATAATAGCTACATTTCCATTTTTGTTGGATGTATTTTCCAGGACCCAAGGATGAGACTATTGATGATTTCTGGCGAATGGTTTGGGAGCAAAAGTCATCCATTATTGTCATGGTCACCCGTTGTGAGGAAGGAAACAAGGTAAGTGGTTTTGTTTGGTCTAGTGTTTTTTAGTTTGTATTTATTTAAGTATTGATTTACTATTATAGTATTTATTAATATTTTGAATTAGCTTTTTATATTCATTTTAGTTTAATTTTATAATATTTAATTTTTTTATATATCTACATATTTTACTTTAGTTTTTGCTTTAATTTTTGTACTTAAAGTGAATATTTATTTTTATTATATTATATTATTTGTTCGTTCGTTCGTTCGTTCGTTCGTTCGTTCGTTCGTTTGTTTGTTCGTTCGTTCGTTCGTTCGTTAGTTTGTTAGTTACTAAGACAACATTTCTAACAAGTTTTTCTATCTAATATTTATATTTTATTTTAGTTACCGAAAACTATTATTAGTAGTTTTTGCTTTACCTTTTTGTTAACAATAACAACAGTCTTTGCTTCAGTCTCAGTTTATTTCTGATTTACATCATTTTTAATCATCCATCTTCATCATAAAGACCCTGAAAGTGAATGATTTCCCCTGACTGCTGCTTGTTTGTCCTCTCAGATCAAATGCGCTCAGTACTGGCCATCTCTGGACAGAGAGACTGAGATTTTCGAAGATTTTGTCGTGAAAATCCGAGCTGAGGAACACTGCCCTGATTATATCATTCGCTATCTGGTCCTGGCCAATGTAAGTGTGTGCGGTCTGGTCATTCTTACGTGCGTTATTCAGACGGTTTTAACTTAATAAAGTGAGTGTGTGTGTGTACAGAAGCGTGAGAAAGCCCCAGAAAGAGAGGTCACTCATATCCAGTTCATCAGCTGGCCTGACCACGGAGTGCCCGGAGACCCCAGCCTGCTTCTGAAGCTCAGGAGAAGAGTCAACTCCTTCAAGAACTTCTTCAGCGGGCCTATCGTGATCCACTGCAGGTAAGACGGAACCGTAGACATTACTATCGATTAAAAAGTTATTTGTCTAAAGGGTCAGTTGGAGTTGATGAATGTTAATGTTGGCGTATCGTCTATAGTGCAGGTGTTGGCCGCACAGGAACGTATATTGGCATTGACGCAATGATTGAAAGTCTCGAGGCGGAGGGAAGAGTGGACATCTATGGATTTGTAGCGAAACTACGTCGCCAGCGTTGCCTCATGGTTCAAGTGGAGGCGAGTGAGACCAAAAAACTCAATTTGGTCATATAAACTTTGATAAACCTATCTTGGGCTAAATATTAAGAGAAGGGTTAGTTCACCTAAAAATTTTAAAAAATGTCATCATTTACTCACCCTTATGTCGTTCCAAACCCATACGAATTTCGTTCGTCTTCAAAACCCAAATGAAGATCTTTTAAGTGAAATCTGAGAGATTTGTGTCCCTGCATTGACAGCTACGCAACTACCACCTTGACGCTTCAAAGCGTTCATAAAAAGGCAGTAAAACTAATCCATATGAATCGAGCAGTTTAGTCCAAATTTTCTGAAGAGACTCGATCGCTTTATCCGATGGACATCAAAAAGATGCGTTTTGAAGACGAACCAAAGTATTATGGGTTTGGAACGACATGAGGGTGAGTAGTAGTAATAATTTTTGGGTGAACTTATCCTTAAACATTTAGATTTTTTGATTTACAAAAATATACATTACGCCATAAAAACACATGTTTTTTTTTTTTTTTTTTTATCTATAAAGAAATCTAGCAATATTGGGTCCATTTTGGTCACGAAGTCTTGCCAAATGTTTTATCATTTTATTTTTTAAATATGCTTTATTTCACACTTCAAAAATATGTATTAAACCATGCATGTGTTAGTTAAGTCTGGCAAAATTGGATTGTTTTGGTGACAAAATCTGACAAAAAATCTTTTGTAGCACCCTTTGCTTTACATCTGGTTAATTCATATTTAAGCGTGTGTGTGTGTGTTGTTGTTGATTGTTTCAGGCCCAGTACATACTGATCCACACCGGTCTGATAGAGCACAACCAGTTTGGAGACACAGAGCTCTCATTGTCTGAATTCCACTCAGAGCTCAACACCCTCAGACATAAAGATGGAAGTGAACCCAGTTTGCTTGAAATGGAGTTCCAGGTTTGTCCTCCTATGATTGTCACCTGGTTATGGACACTGAAGTGTTTTGTATGTGTATTAGATTATTAATGCAGCATGTTTTCTTGTTGTTTTTATAAAGAGACTCCCCAAATTTAAAAACTGGAGAACATTCAACACAGGAAGCGGCGAGGACAACAAGAAGAAAAACCGCTACTCGTCTGTTATCCCATGTGAGTGATCAACACCAACTTTATTGATGTGCAGATTTAAGTTTCATATTCATGTTACAACATTATACATCACATTTACAGTACAGATACACCATATTATTTATTCATTATAAATGAACAACAATCTGAGTAACCAGCAAACACTTCTGTTGCAGATGACTTTAATCGAGTCCTGTTTAGACTGGACATTGAGGGCAACCAGACCAGTGACCCTGAGGATGAGGAAGAGTATTCATCAGATGAGGAAGAAGAATCTAATGAATACATCAATGCTTCATTCATTAATGTACAAAACTTGACTTTATATTATCTAATATATTATTATTATTAATTACAGTAATTAGAATGTAAGAGAAAATGTGCTTAACTGTAATGAAAATAATTCCACTTTCTTCCTTTTTTTTAAATAAAAAGCTTTATTTCATTATTTTATATTTGTGACTTGGTTATATACAATTATGAGAAAAGGAAAGAGCAGCCTAATAGTTGATATCGAAGTAAGTGATAATAATATGTTAAACTCAATCAAATATGCTTGTTATTGCTTTCCAACAGGGCTACTGGTGTCATAAGAGTTTGATCGCTGCACAGGGGCCTTTACCAAACACAACAGAGGAGTTCCTGCTCATGCTGTATCAGCAACAGACTAAAACACTGGTCATGCTCACCGACTGCCAAGAGGACGGCAAGGTACGACCTCCCACAATCCCAGACTGACACACAGACTCACACACGCACACAGACAGACAGATGGAGAGACAGTCAGGCAGACAGACAGACACACAGACAGACAGACAGACACACGGACGGACAGACAGACACACGGACAGTCAGGCAGGCAGACAGATGGACACACACAGACAGATGGACCGACAGGCAGACGGACAGACAGATGGACTGGCAGACAGACAGTCAGGCAGACGGACAGACAGATGGACTGGCAGACAGACAGTCAGGCAGACGGACAGACAGATGGATGGACAGACAGACAGACAGACAGACAGATGGACAGACGGACGGACGGACAGACAGACAGACAGACAGTCAGTCAGTCAGACAGACAGATGGACAGACAGACAGACACACACACAGACAGACACACACACGGACGGACAGACAGACACACGGACAGTCAGGCAGGCAGACAGATGGACACACACAGACAGATGGACCGACAGGCAGACGGACAGACAGATGGACTGGCAGACAGACAGTCAGGCAGACGGACAGACAGATGGACTGGCAGACAGACAGTCAGGCAGGCAGACCGACAGACAGATGGACAGACAGATGGATGGACAGACAGACAGACAGACAGACAGATGGACAGACGGACGGACGGACAGACAGACAGACAGTCAGTCAGTCAGACAGACAGATGGACAGACAGACAGACACACACACAGACAGACACACACACGGACGGACAGACAGACACACGGACAGTCAGGCAGGCAGACAGATGGACACACACAGACAGATGGACCGACAGGCAGACGGACAGACAGATGGACTGGCAGACAGACAGTCAGGCAGACGGACAGACAGATGGACTGGCAGACAGACAGTCAGGCAGGCAGACCGACAGACAGATGGACAGACAGATGGACAGACAGACAGACAGATGGACAGACGGACGGACGGACAGACAGACAGTCAGTCAGTCAGTCAGACAGACAGATGGACAGACAGACACACACACAGACAGACACACACACGCACACAGACAGACAGATGGAGAGACAGTCAGGCAGACAGACACACAAGACAGATGGATAGACACACAGATGGACAGACAGTCAGGCAGACAGACACACAGAAAGATGGACGGATAGATAGATGCTCACAGATGGACAGACAGTCAGGCAAACAGACACACAGATGGACCGACAGACACACAGACAGACAGATGGACAGACAGTCAGGCAGGCAGACAGATGGACAGACAGACACACACAGACAGATGGACAGACAGAGACACACACACACACACAGACAGACAGATGGACAGACAGACACACGGACAGATGGACAGACACACACACACACAGACAGACAGACACACAGACAGACAGATGGAGAGACAGTCAGGCAGACAGATGGACAGACACACACACGGACAGATGGACAGACACACACACACACAGACAGACAGACAGACAGATGGACAGACAGTCAGGCAGGCAGACAGATGGACAGACAGACACACACAGACAGATGGACAGACAGAGACACACACACACACACAGACAGACAGATGGACAGACAGACACACGGACAGATGGACAGACACACACACAGACAGACAGACACACAGACAGACAGATGGAGAGACAGTCAGGCAGACAGATGGACAGACACACACACGGACAGATGGACAGACACACACACACACAGACAGACAGACAGACACACAGATGGAGAGACAGTCAGGCAGACAGATGAACAGACACACACACACACACACACACACACACACACACAGATGGACACACACACACACACACACACATACACACACACACACACACACACAGACAGTCAGGTAGACAGACAGACACACACACACACACACACGCACACACAGACAGATGGACAGACACACACACACACACACACAGACAGTCCGGCAGACACACACACACACACACAGACAGACAGATGGACAGACAGACAGACAGATGGAGAGACAGACAGTCAGATAGATAGACAGTCAGATTGATTGATTGATTGATTGATTGGTTGATTGGTTGATTGATTGATTGATCAATCTCTGCCAAGTTTTTCATATCCCATATCTGTATTTTTTTCCAGGATTTATGCAGTCAGTACTGGGGAGATGAAAAGAAAGTGTTCGGAGAGATAGAAATTGAGGTGAAAAAGACAGAAAGCTTCCCAACGTACGTCAGACGGCACCTGGAAATACAGTCCTCAAAGGTAACCAAAGTCCTTGTTCCTGGCATGAATATCTGTCGTCATTAACTGCAGACATGTTTTCTGATACATATGAAGTAATTGATCCATCTTGGATCCTATAATAGAAGAAAGAGATCTTGAAGGTGCATCAGTACCAGTTCCTGAAATGGAGAAGTGAACTTCCAGAGAACGCTCAGGAGTTAATAGAGATGATGAAGAACATCAGAGAGAACGGCAATTATGACAATAGCAAAATGAACCGGAATGTCCCTATAGTGGTGCACTGCAAGTAAGTCCCAATACCAGAGACTTTTCTTTCCCAGATGGATGGATGGATAAATGCATTTTAAAATGTCCTTAATTTTCTTTTCCAGCAACGGATCGTCGCGCACTGGAATCTTCTGTGCCTTGTGGAATCTCATGGACAACGCATTGACAGAAAACTTGGTGGACGTCTTCCAAGTGGTCAAAAACTTGCGCAAGGAGAGGCAGGGAATGGTGGAAACATTCGTAAGTTTTTGCTTCGTAAATAAAAACAATAGAATAATGACTTTATCTCACAATTGCACCAGTTACAATTTTTCCTCAATGGAATTTTACGGAAGTCCTTTTTTTCCCCAATTTGAATATTCATCCCACAATTGCCTTTTTTTATTTTTACTCTGCAACAAGAATGAACTTCCGTAAAATACATATCTGTTTTCACACACAGATATATAATAGTGTCTTTCTATGGCAAGCCGTTTTAGCTTTTATTCATTTCCAGGATATGGATTCTTGATATCAACAATTACATTTTTTGATATCAACAATTACATTTTTTGATATCAACAATTGAATTGTTGATATCAAGAATGTAATTGTTGATATCAAGAATTGAATTGTTGATATCAAGAATTCATATCCTGGAAATGAATAAAAGCTAAAACGGCTTGCCATAGTCTTTCATGGCCATTTGTTATCTTGTTCCATGAATCACATGTACATATTTTAGCATGGGCTAATTCAAACTGTACCCTATCTTTGCTAACCTTAGCTAAATGTTAAAAGAGTGCTTTAAAGAGGTTTCAACCCCAAATTATGTGTAGTTTGCAAACGTATATCTCACAAAAGTTCTTCAATGATCAATGAGCAGACTGTATCTTTTGCTGCTCGTTCAAAATGCTCAAGTAGTTGCCACCTCTCCACAGGAGCAGTATCAGTTCCTCTACGCGGCTATAGAGGGCGCTTTCCCGGTGCAGAACGGCTCCGTAAAGACACCGACTGCAAACGACACCGCGCAGATCGTCAACGAAACGACGGCGCTCCTCATCGAGCCCAACAGCACTACCGGTGCTGAGGAGAAGGCGAAGGCGGAGGAGGAGAGCAAAGGCCCGGACAGCAGTGAACAGCAAGCCTCGGAGAGCAGCACTGCAGCGGCTTCACCAGCAGAGGGAGACAGCGAGAAAAACACAACAACCGACGGCACCACCAACGGCCCTGCGGCCACCGTAGATGTTTAAAGGCTCAAACGTTTTCTCTGCATTTGACACCAAGTGTCTCAAAAAGATATTTTTTTAACAAGTGGTTATTATGCTTTCGATTTCTTGTTTTACATTAGAGTTTGACTGTACATTTGAGAATTCAGGTCGGATCAGACGGATCCGTTACAACTTAATTTTCTGCCTCAGGTTTCGTTTTTTTTTTTTTTTTTTTACTTTCTGTATAATTATGCTATTTGTGTGGAATCTGTGCATATCGATAATGTTTATTCACATGTGTAAAGGTTTTGCTTTATGATTTGATTTTTAGGCTATCAAATTGCGTTTTTGAATGTATTGTAAAATAAGACATTACAAACGATTTTATTTTATTTTAGTGCTCTAGTTTGGAAACTGTATCAAAGCACAATCTTATTGCATCTAAATTATGTTCGAGAGCGTTGAAATAAATGCAAAGATTAGGACTTTGCACTACATGGCTCAGGCTGTCATCAAACTCTCTTATATTTCACTGTTTTTCTCAATCGCTCAATACACGTTTCTTTTTAAGCAGATGTAACTTATCAACAAAAAAACATTAAAGGATGGCTTTAACAATACGGCTGTTGTGTTTTAATTCATATAAGCCAGCTGGGGGGAAACCAAACACGAGCAACACCAGTGCTGATGCAGGTTGGACCCTCAAATGGTTTATTTTACCCGTTTCTGTCAAACTTTGCCTAGAAAAATCACAGACTAATGTAAAACCAGCGTAAGCCTTTGTAATACAAACATGAGCCACAAGATGGCGCTTGTCAACAAAGAAGCGAGTATCAATCAAGTCTATCAAGCTTTTTCTAGTATGAATAATGGCTATTCATTTTAAATACAAATGTCTTGGTGATTGGTAAATATGTGAGTTACTGTCACTGAGGATATAATATTTTAATATGATTTGTGAATGCATTTAATAATATTTTAATATAAATGTGAATGAGAGTATAAAGAACATTTTTTTACTATAGTTTAAAAAAAAAACTCAAAATATAGTGTAAAGGGGGTGACACATTTTTTTTGACTCAAATTATGGTTTTGTTGACCAAGGTCTGAAAAATGATTTGTCTCACTTCATTTCATTTTCCCCACGGCCATGTAGTGATTCAGGAGATAGAAAGTATTGTCTTCTAACACACTGGAATAAAAAACATAGCCTATATATTCTTAAAATCATATTAGTGTAGGCCAAAAGTAGGTGAATTGTTGTATGAAATGAGAATTTAAAGCTCACTGTCTGTTTAATTGCTTAACCACCACATTAAAATATATAGGCATATATAATCTTTTTGCTTTTACACTTTGAAGATGAAAATTAAAAATGATATAGCGTATCAAAATATGTTTTTTCACTTAAATATAAACCTTGAAATGGTCTAATTATGCCTGCAGCAATTTTGACCTTTAACTGTAAATAAGTGCTAAAGCTTGTAAGATTATAAAGGGCAGCACGAGGTGAACGCGAGCGGGTTTCGCTGTCTGTACGGGTCACAGAGGGAAATTCCCTCTAAATAAATCATCAGTGAATCTGCGGAGCAGCATTTGCATTCAGCTGTCACGTGTAACTCCACCCAGCCGTGCAATTATCATACCATCTTCCGTGCAACATTTGTGACGGATGTTTCCCTCTTTGAACATATACTGTAGGTTTGTGTATTTCTGTAAAGTATCAGAATCAGCCTCTGGGCTACTGTATAGGTTATATAGCTGGCCTTATACTCTATGTAATTAGTGTGTTTCTCTGTTTCGCCTCTAATTGAGCACTAAATATAGCAGATAGTTGAGAGATGTTCAAATGTTCTATGCGGTTCCTCGTTATGCATGTTAACATGCTATTGGCCACGCTGCATGTTTGTAACGGGCAGAAAATGCATGAATCGGCAATGAGCGCAGGGCTTTATATTTTATGCTTATTCACAGCCACTTTACAAGTTCTTTTAGGACTTTAAGGCGCAAACACTGCATTTATAATGAAATAGGTTTGTTTTAAATGCACACAAACATGATCTGAGATTATTAATATTTATGTTTCATTTTTTTGTATTTAGTAACACATGCTTGGAGTGGGATGTTTTATATTTGTTAGTTCGATTTAAGTCTTTAGTTGGAGCTCATTACATTCACTTTAGAAACAATAATTCCCAAACAAAAAACGATTTTTTAAAAATAAAATGTAACAATTTTGGTTATACATGCGGCTACAATACAGTATGCTCTTTGGGATAGTAGCTAATCTGACATTATTATAATATTTACGCTTTGTCTTATTTATTTTCTAGTAAACCATTTATTTTTCTTTGTTTGTTTGTTCTTTTTGTTAGTCCTCTTGGAAGAAACACAAACAGATCACTTTCACTTTTGTAATAAAAAACTTAGGCCTAAAGTGTAATGATAAATCTTTTTTTTTTTTTATGGTATAGTGTCAACAAACCGAATTTCAAAGATGTTAGCATTTAAACATGTTTTACCCCCATCTGTTATTGGTCGGAAAATCTGGTAACCCCGCCCAAAACTCACACTATTGGCAGAGAGCTATGATCATGGCTATTTGTTTATTTGTTTGTTTCTTAGAGCATATATTTCTTAATATCTGTCAAATAGTCAGACATTTTATGTATGTTTGCACATTTGATGTGGGTCCGTTCACACCAAGGACGATAACTAACGATAAAGATATTTAAAAATTGTTCTTAATATAAAAGAATACCAGACTCCACACCACAAAACAATAAAGATAACGCACAGAGAAACTATATCGTTGGAATCACTTTCAGAACATTTTTTTTTCAACTGATGATGAAAGGTTAAATTGAGAGCAAAGACTATAGAATACGTTGATTTCACGCAGCCACCATTTTGAAATCGAAAGCGAGACTTCGGTGGGAAGAACCCCGGAAGTACAGATAGACAACAATGCCTTGGACTACCAACCTAAGGCTGCTGCCGCGATTTACACTATTGGATGTTAATATCCAATATAGGATATGTCTATAGTTCGTTCCTGCTTCTTTTTTTACGTTCTGAATTATATATATATATAAAATAATTGTATTTATAAATGAATTTCACTGTATATAGTCTAAAGTATGAAAGAAATGTATGTACATTTTTAGAATAACTAATTTCTACATTAAACACAACAATACGCCATCGCATTCGCGACTCTCCTATGATTAAAAGCGACACTTCCGGTTATCTTCCCACCGGAGCCATTTCAGAATGGCGGCTGCATGAAATCAGCGTATAACACTCTTTCTTGATAGCTAATCAGAATCTATTCTGCTTTTATAGCTCGAGCATTTAAAGTGACCGACGACAACTGGGGCGCGCACTTATAATAAAGGTGTGATTATCATTATTGGTGTTAGCGGGTCTTTCTAAAAAATAATAATAATTTAAACCAACCTAAAAGCCCGTTCACACTAAGAACGATAACTACAGCCTAAATATACCATATGATATATATATATATATATATACGATATATATATACGAATATTCCACCGATATCGTTCCTCTGTGTCATTATTCATAGTTGTGGTGTGAACTCTGCCATTCTTTTAGATTTGGAATGATTTTTAGAACTGTATCTCTATCATCCTTGGTGCCCATTATACTCTTTGGACATATCAAAGATTCATTCATAGGATCAATGACTATAAATGTGTTGACACACATGTGGCCACTACAGAGACGTCCCGAGACAGATTCAGATGGCCAGGCCTCAGGTGACGCTCTGCTCCACAGCTGGAGACTCATAACATCAGTAACAGTATCTGACTGTGGAGATGATGAGCAGGTCTGGCTTTGAGGGTGTGCACTTATACCTCATTTTACATTCAAATGGATGAAGTGACCCGAGAAGACACAGTAAGTCTGCTTCCATTGAGAGACGACATGATGGAGCTTGCAGCGAGTGTGTTTCAAGGTTTCTGCGCGAGGAGTGCACGTGACCGTCCGAGACGGCCCAGCCCCAGATTGAGTATTCTAATGCAAACAAGGTCTCTCCGCACACAAAGAGGCTACATATCTCATACAAAAGATGTGTTGAGCCCGGACACAACCCACACAGTGTCCAATGTCCTCATACAGTCATGTTTTGTCTCTCTCTCTCTCGTTCTGTGTGAGTCTTGAGTGGTACAGGCCTGGAACAATGAGGAATTCACACACAAACACACACTTAAACACACTTGGTGTTTTAGTCTCTTCGGATCACGTCTGGTATGATGTGTGAATCCAAGATGAAGTTTTCAGCGTTTTAGTCTTGTCCATTTTGAGCAATTTTATATCATATTAATTAATGTAATACCTATAAATGCATCCCACATTAACACAATTTTTTGAAAGCCAAAATCAAATTGTTATCATATTATTGGTTAGGCGTACATGCAGCATTTTACATTCATTTAACATTACTGTTTTTTGGACAAGGTACATGTTTTTTGACATTCAGTGCTATGTATAAAAGTACCATTATTTTTACCATATTTCTTTTTTTGTAGATTTGTATCATGGTAAAACCATGGTATGCAGGTAAGTAGCATAGCATACTGTACAAATACAATGCTACTTGAATATGGCAAACATTCAGTTAAAAGTACAAAAGTATTATGTTTTATAGCACATATAAAAATGGTACCGTGATGTACCAGATGGTGATACCATGGTAATTTGATATAAACAATAGTACTGAAATGTATGCAAAAGCATAATTTTATGGACATGCTTTATGGTATTCTGTGAAGTACTGTGGAACACCATTTACTGAAGGACAGCAACTTTATTTATTTACTTTATTTATTTGTTGGAAACGGTAACATGCAAATAAAAAATTTTGGGGGGCATGTTTGTTTTGTAGTACTGTGGAGTGTCATGTACTATAAACACCAAATACCATAAATGACATCCATTTTGCTTTGTTTGGGTGGAAACGGTAACATGCAAATACCATTTATTTGGACAATGTTTTGTTTTGACGTACTGTGGAGTACCATGTACACATCAATTGCCATAAATGACTGCCATTTTCTTTTATTGGACACTGTAACATGCAAATTATATTTATTTTTTGGGGAATGTTTGTTTTGTGGTTCTGTGGTGTGTCACGTAAACATCATTTACCATAATTAAAAGCCATTTTGTTTAGTTATATACGGTTATGTTGTTATGCCATTTTTTGGACAGTTTGTTTTGTGTTAATATGGAGTACCATGTACACAACAATAATCAGAAACGACAGCCATTTTGTTTGTTCTTTGGACATTGTAACATGCAAATACCTTTATATTTTTGACATGCAATGTAAACATCACGTACCATAAATGACAGCCGTTTTGTTTTGTTGGATACGGTATATGCAAATACCATTTTTTTTGGGGCATGTTTTGTGGTACTGTGGGGTACCATGTAAACATCAATCAATCAAATTTGTTTTGTTTTGTTGGAAACGGTAACATGCAATAACCATTATTTTTTGAACATGTTTGTTTTGTGGTACTGTAGAATACCATTTAAACATCACTTACCATAAATGACAGTCGTTTTGTTTTGTTTTGTAACATGCAAATACCATTATTATTTGGAAGTTTTGTTTTGAGGTACTGTGGTGTTTCATGTAAACATCAATTACCAAAAATGACAGCCATTTTGTTTTGTTTGATACGGTAACATGCAAATACCATTATTTTTTGGACATGTTTTGTTTTTTGGTACTGCGGAGTGCCATGTAAACATCAATTGCCATAAAACTGTTTTGTTTTGTTTTGTTTAGTTGGATACGGTAACATGCAAATACTATTATTATTTGGAAGTTTTGTTTTGTGGTACTGTGGAGTTCCATGTAAACATCAATTACCATAAATGACAGACATTTTGTTTTGTTTTGTTTGATACGGTAACATGCAAATACTATTATTATTTGGAAGTTTTGTTTTGAGGTACTGTGGTGTTCCATGTAAACATCAATTACCAAAAATGACAGCCATTTTGTTTAGTTTGATAGGGTAACTTGTAAATACCATTATTTTTGGACATGTTTTGTTTTGTGGTACTGCGGAGTGCCATGTAAACATCAATTTCCATCCAATTGTTTTGTTTAGTTTTAGTTTTGTTTGATACGGTATAACACGCAAAACCATTATTTTTTGGACATGTTTTGTTTTGTGCAACTGTGTGGTCAAAAGTCACATTTGTTCTGTTCTGATCTGGTTTGGTTTTCATTTTAACATGGCATACCATTATTTTATGGACATACTTTTTCATAAATTATTTTCTTGCATGTTTGAATTTATTTGTTTTTTTATATTTCTATTTTTAAATATTTCAGGACATTTTTGTGGCCATATGTGTTTGTGGCCACAGTTACAATGTAATGGTTATTTATTATAAATAATAATACAAATTATTAATAATTATTATTATTCTATTCCATAAGATGGCCAAGCATGATGTAAAGATGTGTGTTTTGCCATAGTGAAATCATTTGTGTTATGTTGTGGCCCTTACAGTTTGTATAGACCTTTTCAATTGAGTGTGGCTCACAGGACATCACGGCAGTAAATGATACATGCGCTGGACTAATTCATGATTGTATGTGTAGTGAATGGGTGTGCCTGGCAGGGCCACTGTCCCAAATAACTGTGACGCTCTATTGCATGGCTCATTGTTGCGGGATAACACAGTGCCGGGATGACAGACGCCCCCACCCCCTGGAACACCAATCAGATTCCACGTATCCAGCATATAATTCCCCATGTAGGGGCCATTTATGAGGCATTATGGGAGCACTTTAAAATCTCATTAGACGGGACAGCTGCACTTCGATACTGCATGCTGCTTTAGCCATTTCTATTATTGCTGCTGGGGATAGCGCTACCCCCTCTGTTTTGAGATGAGCCCCATTTTGGGAGCTTAAATGGAGCTAATTGTAAGCTAAGTCAAGAGTGGCGTTTATGCAGGCGGCATGATACATAGTAAAAACTGTAATGCTGCAGGCTGAAACAAGGCAGTAAAAAATTATTTATCTGAAGTGTTTGTATATGTACAGTGAGCAAGGGGTCTTGTAATGTAACATGCAAAGAGATGGAAAAATATATTTCTAAATTCATCAGCAGCATGTGAATTAACATGGTTTCTTTGAATAATTAGCATAAATATTATGAATCAAGCTCTCGTCAACTCACTGGTGGTTTCATAATCTCATATTAACACATTTGCTAAGGGCAATCCAAAATTAAGTAAGAAACTTGGTAAAATAACAAATATAATAAACATGTTTGTATTTCTCTTGAGCCTGAAATGCTAATAATCTAAATTGCATTGTAAAAATTGCAAATATGAAATTGTTAGGTTACTTTAATAAGTTTTTTTTTACTTGATCTGACCCTTCAGTGGTTAATTCTTTCACATAAAATAATATTTTTGACTGAGCCAGTTATTTTAATAAATTTTTAGTTTAGCTGACAAGTCGTTTTTACAGTATGACAGACAACACCTAAAACGAAATGCACAAGCACACAAATATATTGTTAAATAATTTAATATATATATAAAAAATAACATTTCATTTGATGCTAGTGTATTTTCTAATAGATTAGAAAATACTAATCTATTAGAAATATTGTATTTTGTGTAGAGGAGTGTAAGCATCCTGACTTATTTGTATAATTAATTAACATAACTCTGTCATGATCAAATGTGTATTCGTTTTCTTATTAACACTAGATCCGATTTGTTTTAGTTTTTTATTAAAACAGGATAATTTAACTGTCTGTCATTTTAGATGTCCTACTACCTCTCACCCACACACACACCACTTATTTACTTTATGCAGTGTCACTAAATATGTGATCAAGAGGAAGTGACATCATCTTCAGTCTTCAGAGGAGCAATTAACACTTGGTAAGTTCTGATTTAACATTCATAATGTTGTTTTGTCATGCGGATGCTTGACAAGATTTGCCATTGCCACGTAAAATAAACAGTGTTTTCGAACTATTTACAGAAAAGTCATAGGCTATCGTTACTAGTGCTAATGCTAGGTCTGGATAGTAAAACAACAATTTTCTTTTGTAAAAGGAGTGGTTTTTTTTTTATTCTTATTAAATCAATTGTGAATTCATGTCTATACAAGTGCAGTGAAGTTTCTTAGTTTTTATGTTGTTTGTGACAGGGCTGCCAGTTCCAGATACACGCAGTTGACACACGTCCATTTAGTGAAAACATCGAGGAGCAAAGAGGACACAGACAACGCGCTGACAGTCAAGACAGAGGTTACTTTAGCGTTTCAAAGTCTCAGCTTTCAATTTCTGTAAGATTTATTACGAAGTTCAAACTATAAAATACCGTAGAATACTTTAATGTAGAGTGACGGCGTTTAAGCGAAGCATTCAAAATAAACATGAATGAACATCCGAGGGTATGTTGAAAGAACCAGTACGAAATGATTTATGTCTCGTGTAATCGCCCAGTCAATGTTTCGACCGCATAAAGACGTTAAAGCTAGTAAACAATGTCACTTAAGGTTACATTTACCTCAGAAAAGCCAGAAAATGTACTCCAGAGAGTAGCATTTAGCAAAAAATATGCACTGTTAAATTCCAAAATTCATTTAGGCCAATTTGTACTCTTGTGTCATTAAAAAGTGATTATAACATCATTATTATAAAACCGGCCTTCTATGCAAGAAGTGTACACAAATCAGTTGTTAACCTTTAAAGGGTTAGGGCTAGTTCACCCAAAAAAGCACATTCATCCATTAAAAGTAATCCATACGACTCCAGGGGGTTAATAAAGGCCTTTTGAAGTGAAGCAATGCGCTTTTGTAAAATATCCATATTTATAACTTTATAAACTGTACTCACTTATGTGAAGTGACAAACACAGAAGCACAGATGATAGAGCAAAACAAAACTCCGGTCACGAATTAGATGTCTAAAACGAGAATTTTTAAAAAGAAATGTTGGAGGTCAGAGGTCCCTCTTCTGCCGGAAGTCGACTCACGTACATTCGTCACCGGAAGCCAGTGATTATAGTTTATAACGTTATAAATATGGATATTTTTCTTGCAAAAAGCATTGCTTCACTTCAGAAGGCCTTTATTAACCCCCTGGAATCGTATGGATTACTTTTATAATGGATGGATGCAATTTTTTCGGCTTAGAAGAAAAAATGGTACCATTCACTCTCATTATAAAGCTGGGAAGAGCCAGGATGTTTTTTAATATAACTCCAAATGTATTTGGCTGAGAGAAGAAAGTCATATACACTGAGGATGGCTTGAGGGTAATTAAATTATGGGATCATTTTCATTTTTGGGTGAACTAACCCTTTAATAATATATCAGCTGACAGAATTCCATGTATAGTTTTACCATAGTATAGTATTTTTCCTTGAGAGAAAAAAAATAACGTAGGCTATATCCAAATGAATTGAAATTGAATCAAGATTGGTAAAATTTTTCACTCCAAGCTGAACTCAGAAGTTGGCAGCATGGGTTATGATGAGATAGAAGAAGTATGGTGAATATATAGGGCTATATATTTTTCATAAGTATATTTTTAGAAATTAAGTCTGCGGTTGCTTTTCTAAACTAGTTGGCTATGGTATAAAAAGGTCCATTTTCTTTATAGTTAACATTTAAAAATAGCAACAGGCTAACGGCCCTCTGTTCTGGGAATGACTTTAAAATCTCTATATTTAGTGTTGACTTAACACTTGAAAATAAAAATATTGCTTTTACACAGGGTTGAAGAAACATTGCCTGTATTGTATAAAGGTTTTGTGTAGAACAAACCCTGTGAGAGTGCTGTCGTTGCGTTAGCTTCAGACGGAGGTAAGCACACTGGTGTTCTCTGTTCACACCTGATATTTTTGGAGCTCTCTTGTTCCAAATCGTGAGGGGGAAAAAGACGGAGAGATTTTTTTTTGTCAATGTTTATGTGGAAAGCTCAGCGCTCAGATTCTCCTGCCATCTGAAGCCAGTGAGAGAGAAGAATTTGGCGGAGAGTATTTTTAAACCCCAGAGAAACCTCAAAGGCTGTACTTAGAGGGGGTCAGCCGAGGCAAGATGGAGGCGCGCCATACAAAAACCTCCCAGGCAGATGAGCCTTTCAGAACCCTTCTGCTACTGATGTCACAGTCAGGCCTACCTGTGACACACTCTTATGTTTTTATGCTATATAATGCACTGTTTCTAGATAAAGAGGCCCAAGTCACTCTTTTTTTTTTTTAAGTACAATTTTGTTTAGATGTACTTTTCATAGTGGCAGATTTAGTCAAGCGGGTTTGATTTAAGCTCAAAGGGCGACATGTATGTAATAAGGATTATCTGAGTGAGGAGATATACTGTGATCGCTGCTGCAGCGTGAGACACGTTTAGGATATTGGAGCAGACGTTCTCATAACGTCACATCAGATCATTCCCTCTCACACTCAGACTTGAGGAAGAGAGAGAGAGAGGAGTGAGACGACGACGTACTGTGTGAGAGAAGCTAAAAAAAATTTTAAACAGCTATTTTCATGCTTTCAATCAAAATTTACCCTATTTACTTTCATTATACACACTCTTGGTCTTATTGATGATGATTAACGTTCAGATTCATGCACACAAATTTATTGTAATAGGGCTGGATGTTGATATACATTTCCTGATACAATTCTGATTCACAAGACATAAATAGCATTTTTGATCATTTTCATAAAAGTTTTATGGCCCCCATAATATTTTGTTGTATGCATATCTGCGTATTCAATATATCGAAAGAAAGAACAGAGAACATTTCATTTTTGTCAAAGACTACATCCATATCGGATTCAGAACGATGATCAAATCACAGATGGGGTAGATTGAGACCATTGACACCCCTAAAGCTTGCACAGTCCTATAGCTCGCCCTGGGTCGACGTTTCATTCAGTAACATTAGGCAGTTTTGATTTATATGCTGTTTACTCTTGATGATTGAGTTATTTTACGTATGCATTTGCTTACATATGACATCACTTCTTGTTTTGGTTCTTCTTCGTCTGTGTTTTTTGATGAGGAGGTTCAGTACTCTTTTTAGAAGATGCAAAATAGCGACCCCTATATAACAGTGAAAACATGCAAAGCTGTAAATTTCTGTCAATGGCGGGGAAAGAGTTAAGAAACCTGTTTCTGAGTCATTTGCTCATGAATCAGACTACAGTTGTTGCATGCTTATTTTTTGTGATTCACTTTAAAGATCCTGATCATGAGTCATTTATTAGCAAATATAGGCCTAAACTGGTTGCACGTGTGTTTTGGATCCACAACATCAACTGGTTGACGTTTGTTTGTGAATCGGACTATGCTGGATGTTACTGCATGCAGCACGCGAGGACAGCTCAACAGAAGGACATGTTTCCTGACTTTATTAATGGCACACAGCCTTATGTTTTATCACATTCAATTCGGACATCAAACGTGGGTAAAATATCATTTATTTAGCAGTTGGGGCTAAGATTGAACAGTGGAGAACACAGGCATTTTTCAAATAAAAAAATTCTCCCTGAAATTTGACTATCCTTGACACGTGTTAAGACTGCAGGTAAATGTGGCCCAAATCTGATTTATTTTTTGTTTGTAATGGCAGTGTGAACAGCACAAACCACATGGAATCTGATCTTTTCTGATTTGGTCCACTTCCATATGTGTTCATAATACTTCTGAGCTCTGATACATCACTGTCCTTCACTGACTTCAGCCCCCCTAAATTTATGCCTAGCCCCCCTAAAAATTTGTGATTAATAATTTGAAAAAAATTAATTTGTGAAAAATAATCAGCTGCCAACTGAAATGGTTTTATCCCAAAAAAATTTGCCTTTCAAAACATCTTAAAATGCACATAATAGTTCAGAGAATTCAACATTTTCTCTGGGAAACCCCGAACCCCCCAAACTAACACAACTCGAATTCAGGACTACCGTACAGTGATTATAAAACCCTGCAATTGCATGGTAATGAAAGTGAGCATTAGACCCTAAAATTAAACTTTTACCTCGTTTAAAAAAAAAAAATGTTTTAATCATACCCTCATTGGGGGCTTAGCCCCCCTAAAAGAAAAATCCTAGAATCGCCCCTGCTGACTACCTTTCGCAAATGTCTTAATAACTTAGCATGTTTGAAGTGACTCCCATGATCGCAGAATTGTGACAAATGTTGCTCTGGAGCGAGCTCCAATTACAAAACATCTATGACCTGTATCAAATTTAGGACCACATATGGAAGTGGCACAAATCGGAATTGAAAAGAACAGATTCCATGTGGTTTGTGCTGTTCACACTGTCATGAGGAAAAACTGATCTGAGTCACACGTGATAAAAAAAAAATCGGATTTGGCCCACATTTACCTGCAATCTGAACGTGCTTGCAGTGAGAACGTAGTCTTCAGAAACTGTTACCTGACAATATAGCCAAAATACAAGTTATTTGAGTGAACATTTGGAATGATTTAATTAGTAGGCTATCTGTTTTTTTCATGCTTTTAATTATATTATATAGGCTTGTTGCTTGCCTTTTAGTCAGAATACACGATTAGAACTAAAAGAGAACCAAAGCACACCGTTTCAGATGTTCATTACTACCATATCTTCAAGCTATAAGTGACCCAGATTGCACAGAAATGCATCCATATGTGCCGCATGCCTACCGATCTGAAAGAGCACGTTATCTGCATGCTCACCGAGCAGTGACCTGTGACAAGAGCACGTGAACTGTGTCGTCCAGCAGACATTCTTCGCCATATGTTTCTTTTAGGCACGGTAGATGAATTTGTAGCTAACCAAACACCAATTCGCGTAACGTCAACTTCACGAGGGACATTAAAATCCATTAGCGTTTCATTGACTCGCATATAGAGTAGATTACATTTGGACGCGCGGTGGCTGTGTAAATATTGCATTAAACATTTTTCTCGCCGTTCAGTAGAGTATGAATGAGAATGAACTAATGGCTGGGATTTAAGCTGCCCGCTGACGGCTCACAGTAAGAGTTCTGTTCCATTTACCTGCTTGGAGTAGCCTATTTTGAATAAAAAGACAATAATGTGTGTGCTGGGAAACATCCAAGAAATTACATGAAATGACTCTTGCGCTCAGCGCCTGCAATTCAGCCAAATGAAGTAATTTTTTAACATAATGAAAAAGGTTGCATTAAGTCAGTTGAGCGGTTTATAGTCTGGGAAACCGATGCTGATTTCGTAATGCATGTTGAGATGACGGTATGCAGATCGGCACACATGATGTGATTGCGATCATAATTACAATCATTTAATGCAGTTCAAACCGACCTAAAGTTGGGACCCCTCGACCAAATTGAGGATACGATGGCTACACCTTTACTTTGCTTAAATAAATGTTTCCCAGGGCTTCTAAATATGTTTAAACAAGCCTGCCAGATCTGAATGCAAATGGCCTGCAATTATGTATGAAAATGCGTGCAGGTTCAGTCAAGTGGAGTCGAGCGGCAGTGGTTAGCATTGTGCATTTGAACAGATTCATTCAGTAGACTTTCAAACGCAAATGAATTACAATCCAAAGAAGAACAGGTTCGGGGTTTGATTAATGTACACAAGTGACGCATAAAATACTGCTCAATGGCGTTGGTAAATCTCTGCCGTGCTACTCCATCCCAGCACTGGTCAACGTAAACACAGCTGTTTCAAACACCCTCCAGGCGCGCGCCCGTGAGGTGAGGTCACGTGAACCTTCCCTCTGTTTCCTCTCGTCCATAAATTCTTCATTACGCTTCATTAATGGTCCTAGGACGAATGTAATGACACGTAATTATAGCTATATTACCGTAAAACTAATTAGGCAATTATACGAGAACAAATACGACGATGCGAATGTTACACAGCAGTCAGATTAACGTCAAAGTTGCTGTCAGGCTTGTCAGAGCCTTCAGCTCCGTTTACCACATCTGGCAGTCAAAGCCACGTATAAGTTCGTCTTTTGGACAAATAATTATTCACAGGCATTGACGAATCTAAAGCAACGTTTGAACAAGTGTCTGTCCTGATAGCCGTGAAGTGCCTGTGGCTCATTCTCATGGAGTGTATTAATACGAGATTCAAGTAGCTCTAAAAAACTTAACCAGCTATATCAGCTATTTCTAGTTGATGGAGCTTCTAAAAATGTAGAGCTATGAGTTGCTTTTAAAATATTCTGGCTGTGCATGATCGGTGAAGGAGAAAATACCAACCTAATAGTGATGTCTTTACATACTAGGCCTAAGTGGAAAAAGCACTATTTTCCTAATCATGCCCCTTTCAAAATCTTCTTAAATTATCTTAAATTAATTGTTTGTATGTTGCTCCAAACCTGTATTTTATTTTGGCTATAGAACACCAAAAGAGTTATTGTGCAAAATGCCTTTGCTGCTCTTTTCCATACAATAATTGGGGGCTGGGGCTGATGAGCTGAAAAAATGACAACAAATGTTACTGGATGATTTTTTTCACACAAACTGTGACTTCAGAGGACTTATATAGCGCATATCAAATATATTTTTTATGCTTTTATGGTCATTTTTTGTCATATTTGGAGCCTGACCACTCCAGTCCCCTATCACACATTGTATAGAAAAAAAGTGAAAAGGATTTCAGAATTATCTCCTGCTAAATAACTCCTTTTGTGTTTCACAGAAGAAAGTAAGTCAAAAGGGTTTGTAAAAACATGAGCGTAAGCAATTTAAAATTTTGTCTACTTTGTCATTTTTAGAGCCTGACTGCTCCAGTCCTCTTCGCTTTTTTTTCTATACAATGAAAGTGAATAAGGAAATTAACTCCTGCAAAAAAAATAACTCCTTGTTTGTTTCACAGAAGAAAGTAAGTCACAAGGGTTTGTAAAAACATAAGCAATTTCCATTTTTGGGTGTACTATCTCTTTAAGACCACAGTGACTACCTGTACCCATTTATAATTCTGGTGGGATAAGTATTAGCAAGTTTACACTTGTTTATAAAGGGAAATTTATTTTCAACCCTCTCTTAGGAGTAAACACAAGACTCAGCAGGCCCTGACGCCACAAAAGAATATCAAAATAATTCAAATAAACAGCATGCCGTCCAGAAGAGGTCAAGCAGGTTTAGGTCAACTCTATTGCTGATGCTCTAGACGCAACGTGTGTGTCTGAGGTTCTGTAATTTAATTCATACGTTCTGATGTGAATATACTTGCATTTCTAATCAGATTTTGTGGGAATTATGCCTAGAGATGGCTGCCAAAGTAAAACCGCATATACTTTTACAGTATCACACCAGGAAAACAAATATTGCTGTTTCATTTTAGTTGGTTGTTTTTAGGTTATTCGCAATGTGGACAGCATGCATTCATGTTATGTTGTGATTCTGTATCAAAAAGCTGATGGATTTTTAGAAGGAAAAAAAAAACAATTTTAGCAAAAAATACTGTGGTGGTACCTTATAAAGTGATAGTTGTTTGTTATATAGCCATATAAAAGTTACATGAGATGCCAAAACACTTTAAAGAATTCCATGTAGCAAATGTTAAATGATAAAAAAGCATGACGTTATTGGGACACTGTGTTGTCAGCTTAGTTTCTTTAAAAACATTTTTTTAAATAATATAATAGAAAATGTCTTTTTTATTGTTGTTTGTTATTACTTCCTCCGTTGGGGTTAAATAGGCTGCGCTGACAGATGAGAACGAAATTGGAACTGTATTTAGCTGGATAAATGACACTAAATTTACCCTGAATTGAATCAACATTGACTTGAGGTGAAACGACGAGCTGCTTATAGCTTATAGTTCATAATTGATGAAGTTTGACACAGTTATAGAACTGAACTGAATTAACACTGAACTAAATTGAGCTGAATATTGACACTATTATGTTCTATAGCGCTACTGAAATTAAATTTGTTGCATAATTGGTTAATTTGACAACATTAACACTGTTGACCAGGCAACAAGTTTTGCATCATTAACATTTTCTCTCTTTTTTGTAAAAATATGTTTTGTTAGTGAAATGAAGTAAAGCTTTCCAAGTAAAATAGCTTGTTTGATTCTAAATTCCTCAAGCAATGCTTTCTAGAAGCTATGGTCCATTTTTTTCAGAATGGCAGACTAGGTGAATAATTCGCTGTTTAAACTCTTTCCTTCAGCACATTTATAACACTTGTCAGTAATTGTATTACTTCAAATTGCCTTGTCAGGAACGGACACAGTGGCTTTTAAGATTATTTCTTCAGAGTCGACAGGTTTGATTTGAAATGTGTGTTTAATAGCCTGCGTCTACTGTAAATAAGTTTTGCTGACCCTCCGAGTGCGATTGAGCTTTGCTAGTCTTGTTGCATCACTCATATTTTGGTAACATTAACTGCTTTCCAGTCTATTAAAACAAAGAAAGGATTACAAATTGACACCAGATATAAAACTACGTGACCCCGTGTACAGCATGCGTGTCTCTGATGTGCCGTATAGCTACAGGGCTCTCCGGAGACTTGTTCCAAGTTATTTATGATTCAGGAATTAATCTCACTTAGCGCAAGCTCCCGAAGAAGTGATGGTCTTGAAAAGCAGAGAGGGGGAGGGCTGCGGCAGGGGTAGGGAAGAGGCTGAAATGCGATTCAAGACTTATTTAAATCCCCCTCGTAGATTAGAAACCAGTTTGACAACCCTTTCACCACTTGTGATATCTAAGGGTTTTTTTATGCCACGGCAAAAAGGAGGTAATCCATTCGGAATTTACAAATGATTTGAAGCAGAGCGGGAGACAAACTGCGTTGGCTGTTTCCGGAGAAATATTTCCATATTAGCGATAATTTGTCAACAGAAATGCAAAAAAGGGCTGCATTTGAGCCATTGTACAGCTGAATGCCATATTTTCCCATTGTTGGGGCTGAATCGCCCAAGGCTTTTCTTCCTGGGGCTCATCAACATTTCAAATATGGATTATTATTTATGGCTGGGGATATATCATTGGCATATAGAAGTAAATAAGGAAATATTGTGTTGTCGTGAAATAATATAGGGAAATGTATGGCTCGTCTAAATGAGCTGTATTGGATGTATTGTAGTGGTGGAGGCTCAGCTGGGCAGGATTTCTGCTTAAAATGGTGTCTGCACAGACCTTATGTAAAAAGATATAAACATTTATTTTATTAATAAATGCCCCTAGGCATTCTGTTCATATGTGCAAGAAATAAAAAGACTTCACAAAAGCCCCAATTAAATACAAGGTTTCAAATCTAATTAATTTCACCATTTCATCATGAACTGATTTTACATCTTTGATTGCTCATTATGAAAACAGCAAATCATGAGCTTATTAATTAAATCATCATCAATCTTGCTACGGTACGTTTGAGCCATAAGCACAATCCAGTTAGATCATTATGTTTGTTTGATGGTTGGTTGGTTGATTGTCCATTCCAGAGATTACGCCAGACATATGACATTATGACATATATATATTTTCTTTTTTATAAGCTTTGTTGATGTCTAATGAGAAAATACTGAGCAAATATTGAAGTGTGCATTTGGTCGTCTCTCATGGGCTGTTAACACGGAAAACTTTTTGTGCATTTTTCCCGTTCATTTACACGACAACAGCATTTTGGGGGCCTGAAAACGCAAGCTTTTAAAAAACGGGATTCAAAGTGCAAGTTTTTTAAAACAATATCATTATCGTCTCTGTGTGAACTACGAAAACGCAAATTTGTGAAAACGGTTATGTCATGCGTATGACGTGTTCAGTCTATAGGCTCGTAGTGTTTCTTTATACAGTGACATCGCCATCTACTGGCCTGGCATGAATAATATCGCGTTTTTAGTTTACGGGCTTCACTTTGACAATGTTGTCGTTTGTACACAAAATGTTTCAAAAGCGCAAAGGAATTTTTTTCTTCTGTTTTTAGTACATCTTTGTCGTGTAAACATACCTTTAGTTTATATGTTGATGCAGGACTGAAAGTTTTTCTGTCACATGTTCTGACTAGGATATGTTTATGAAGTTTAAGTAGTTAATAAAAAAAGAACAAATAACCAAACGTCAAGTCAAGTCACCTTTATTTATGAAGCGCTTTTTACAATACAGATTGTATCAAAGCAGCTTCACAGTGATAACATGAAAATAATACAAGAAGTTTGTTTCTAGAAGAAAATTCATCGTCCCCCTGAAGTAAGGCAGATCAATAATATTGTTGAATGTTAAATGTCCCCAACTAAGCAAGCCAAAAGCCAAGGCAACAGTGGCAAGGAACCAAAACTCCATCAGGAGACAGAATGGAGAAAAAAACCTTGGGAGAACCCAGGCTCAGTCGGGGGCCAGTTCTCCTCTGGCCAACAAACGAACAGTGTATGATTATGAGTCAGGCAGCATTACAGGTCAGAAGTCAGATTGGATCAGAACATTCACAATATTTATCCAGTTCCATCTGGTCGGAGTCATCACGCCGGAGACGAGTATGTTGATGTGTCCATGAGGCCTTTACAGGGCTGATGAGGCTGGCACTTCAGTGATGCGTTGTGGTCGTGTCCAGGCGCAGGTTCACCGTTTGATCTGGATACGGCCCGGGTCCGGCTGACTTCAGTAAACCTCGGAATAAATGGAAAGACTAACTTTAGCGAAGATGCCATTCTTCTTATGATGTAATGAATACATCGAGATGTGTTTTTAGTCTAGATTTAAACTGACAGAGTGTGTCTGCTTCCCGGACAATGTTAGGGAGACTGTTCCGAAGTTAAGGTGCTAAATAGGAAAAGGATCTACCGCCTGCAGTCGATTTTGATATTCTAGGTATTATAAACTGACCAGAATTTTGAGATCGCAATAGACGTGAAGGACTATAATGCGTTAAGAACTCGCTCAAGTACTGGGGAGCTAAACCATTTAGTGCTTTGTAGGTAGTCAGCAATATTTTAAAATGTATACGATATTTAATAGGCAGCCAATGCAGTGTTGACAGAACCGGGCTAATATGGTCATACTTCCTGGTTCTGGAAAGAACCCGAGCTGCTGCGTTTTGGACCAGCTGTAGTTTGTTTATTAAGCGTGCAGGGCAACCACCCAGTAGAGCATTACAATAATCTAGCCTTGATGTTTTGAACTAACTGTTCCGCATTTGTCAATGAGAGAATATGACTGTAATAGGGATCCACTGGAGGCAAGTTCGAATAGAACCCAAGTGCAGTTTATTTAGACATAAGTTAAAACATAAAACAAAAACATGGCATGGCATGGCATGGCATGGCATGGCATGGCATGGCATGGCATGGCATGAAAACTCAGAACAAAAGCATAGATGTGGACATGACGCTTACCATCAGTGATACAGTGAAACAATACAAGACAAAGACACATGGCAAACATGAGGGCTTAAATACACACAAGACTAATAACTAGACAAGGGACACCTGTGAACAATGAAACAATGAACCAATGACAACATGACACATCAGAAAAGAGAACACATGACTTACAAGGGATCACATGACAGACAAGGAAACATGACATGAACAAACCCAAAACGTCAAAATGTCAACCAAAACGTGACAATGACGTAAGATATATTTTTAAGATGGATGAATGCGGTTTTACAGATGCTAGAAACGTGACTTTCAAATGAAAGATTGGTAATAAAGAGCAATAATTTTTTTGTTTGGCCAATAATTAGAATCTCTGTATTTTCAGAGTTAAGTAGTAGGAAATTACTAGTCATCCAATTTTTTATATCAGCTATGCATTCCGTAAATTTTGTGAATTGGTGCGTTTCGTCGGAGCGTGAAGAAATATAGAGCTGAGTATCATCAGCATAACAGTGAAAACTAATGCCATGCTTCCTAATGATATCTCCCAACAGCAAAGGTCCAAGTACTGAGCCTTGAGGTACACCATACTGAACTTGTGATCGATAAGACATCTCTTCATTTACTGCTTCAAACTGATAACGGTCAGATAAGTATAATTTGAACCATGCTAATGCATTCCACTAATGCCAACATAATTTTCAAGTCTATTTAAAAGAATATTGTGGTCAATGGTATCAAATGTAGCACTACGATCGAGCAACACTAATAGAGAGATACAACCACGATCGGATGAAAAGAGCAAATCATTTGTAACTCTAATGAGAGCGGTCTCAGTACTATGGTACGGTCTAAATCCTGACTGGAAATCCTAGAAGAGACCATTTCTTTCTAAAAAGGAACATAGTTGTGAGGATACTGCCTTTTCTAGTAATTTTGATAGAAAAGGTAGATTCGAGATCGGCTTGTAAGTGACTAATTCTCTAAGATCAAGTTGCGTTTTTTTTTTAATAAGAGGTTTAATAACAGCCAGCTTATAAGTTTTCTGTACATATCCTAGTGAAAAAAAGATGAATGAATGATATTAGAGGATCTATGACCTCTAGAAGCATCTCTGTCAATAGATTAGTCGGTATAGGGTCTACATGTTGTCGATTTAGATGATTTAACAAGTTTAGACAATTCTTCCTCTCCTATAGCAATGAATGAATGGAATTTTTCCTCAGGGAGACTACAATGCACTGCCTGATGTGATACTGTAGTAGATGGTTGCATAGTTATAATTTTCTCTCTAATATTATCAATCTAGTAAGTAAAGAAGTTCATAAAGTCATTACTGCTGCTGTGCTGCTTGAAAACGTCCGGTGTTGAAGTTTCATTTTTCGTTAATTTAGCTACTGTTTCGAATAAATACCTAGGGTTGTGTTTGTTTTCTTCTAAGAGTGTTGAAAAATAACCAGATCTAGCAGTTGTTAAGGCCTTTCTGTACGCAATAGTGCTCTCTCTATACATACATAATACAACAGAAAAAATATACAAATTAAACAAACAGTGCTTTTCATGTTTTTCAGGTAGGTCAAACTGTAGTTTATTAGGCTGCTGTCACTTTAAGACTAATGCACGGATACAATATACTGTTACACATGCATTGTCTTTCTCAACTGTTCACTTAAGCCATAAGTTAACCAATTAAGCCCAAACCAACCTTCTTCGAATAACGTTAATGGAACGTTGGTTCAAAGTTATGTTTTTTTTTAATAATGTTATCAAAACGTTAGCACAAAAACGTTATTTATACATTGTTCATATAATGTTTTGGTGAAACATTTTAGTTGGACGTTGGTCAGTTTTTTTTAAACATTACAAATAACTACTTGTTTCAGATGGTTCAGAGAACACTCAAATGTAACATTCCCATAATGTTTGCACAATGATAAAATGTACCATTCCCTAATGTTTTCTGTACTGTTCACATACCCCCCCCCCCCCCCCCCCCCCCCCTCCTCCTCATATGAGAACATTCATAGATACTGTTTTCAACACTTAATGGAAACGTTAGCAAAACGTTCGTAGAGCATATTTTTGTTAGCTGGGATATACCAGCCAAAAACTCTACGGAAATGAAAAAAGTTTGGCTTTTTCCTGTGCATAATATGTTTAGAATCATCAGTTATTTGGAGCATAAACGTACTGTGTTCATTTGCTTATGTGTGTGTGTGTGTGCGTTTCACTCTGACTGAGCAAATGTGCTCTTCACAGTCTTCTGTCGGTCACCCTCATCAGCTTGTCTATCACTCTTTTCTTCCTCTCTTTCCCCCCCTGGGTGAATGTTGTCGTTCTCATATTGGTTAGATGCCAGCTTCCTCAAACACACATTACATGCCAGCGAGCTTCGGAGACGGCTGCGCCACGCCACAGTGGCCTTAAAAGTGTGCCTTACGTAATTGCCAACTGTCTCGAATCATTAGGGGCAGCCTTTAAAAAATACATGTTTCTGCCGACAGCTGCGTACTCTCGACTTTGCCTGCCTTTCAGATCGGATTTGCTTTAGAGGTTCCACTCAGTTATATTTAACCCAGGGCTCAATGAGAGCTCTGGCGGCAAGGACCTCTGCTATCTGTTCCTTTCTCCTTCATGAACGAAACAAAGGGATTGTGGGTATTAGGATGTACTTATTCTCTGAATTTGACCAGGCACGGTGGCGTACTAGTTCGGGGTCAGTTATCCGAAGACGGCAAATCTAGCGTTAGCATTAGCATTCAAGTAACTTGAATGAAAGCAGTTGTTTATGCCTAAGCAAATCTGAAGAGATTTCAAAGAGGTCACGCAGCTGTCCATTTTTTAGTTATTGTCCTCATGCTCTTTGTATAGGGAGTAGTCATTGTTTTATGTAATAATTAAAGCCGGCTGTGTGTTTTGTGCGTCTAAGTATGTTCTGTGTAGCATATGAGTGATGAGCACACACTCTGACAGCCATGTCACATCCTGTAAGAATGGGGGCAGTTTAGACGCAGCTGCCCCGCAGACACACTCCCACAAACAACGCACGCACACATCTGTGAGCCAAAGCGAGCGTACAAAAATGTCTGTTCTACTTTAGTCTCGTAGTGTTTTCTTTTGACAAAATAGTATAATCATTACTTGGTGGCTTTTACAAATAATTATGGTAACACTTTACAATACGGTTTCATTTGCTAACATTAGTTAATGTATTCACTAGCATGAACTAACCATGAGCTATATTCTGTTTTTGTTCATCTTTGTTCATTTTAATAAAAATCCAGCTGCTTGTTGTTTGTTCATTGTTTGTTCATGTTAGTTCAGTGCATTAACTAATGTTAACAAATACAACTTTTATATATATTTAATAATGCATTACAAAAATGAGTAAATGCTGTTAAAGTGCAGTTCATTATTAGTACGTGTTAACTATTGTTTCCAGAATTATAAATAGTTATAAATAGTATATTTTTATGCCACGACTAAATGTATATTATTTAGGTAATTGTTAATTAATAATATATATAAAGCATTAAAACATTTTATTGTTATATATTTCTAAACCAGAAATATATACTGTATATATATATACTATGTATGTGTGTGTGTATAAATATAAATTAAAATGCTTAATATGGACTCATATCAAAACCCCTAAATTTTTAATACAAATGATCAAATTAATAAAAATGGTTAATATATAACACAGTTCTGTATATTTTTTATATATACATTGTACAAATATAAATATGTTATTTAATTAAATTGTTATTATTATTTAGGTAATTATTAATCCTCATTGTTAAATAAAGCATTAAAACATTTTGCAAAAAATTGATCTCAAAACAGCCTAAAATTGTTTTATATATATATATATTTACATTAAATAAATAAAAAAACTAAAGCATAAAGTAATACAAATAATATAAAACAAAATATAAATATATACATTGATTAATTTGTTATTTTAGGTAATTATTATTGTTAAATAAAGCATTCTGTCTGTCTAATTAATATATCTCTATCTCTATATGTATTTGTTTTTGCGTGCATTTAAATGAACTGCAAACTAAAAGTTTTTCTATCAGCACTTAGAGATTGTGTTTAACAATCCAT
Organism: Tiaroga cobitis; assembly: GCA_030578255.1. Classification (NCBI taxonomy): domain Eukaryota; kingdom Metazoa; phylum Chordata; class Actinopteri; order Cypriniformes; family Leuciscidae; genus Tiaroga; species Tiaroga cobitis. Next base: position 16,338,713 of record CM060612.1, on the reverse strand, counting down.
TATAGAGATTGTTGTTTTATTTCAAGTGGCTCAGACATGTGTCATACCTGTTTGAAGGCTATATACACTGATGCACACTTTGCTCCAGTTATTTTTGCTTGAAGGCACCTACCACAGGAAGAGGTGCTCAGTCAAATCCGAAGGTCACACAAAAGGGGCCCCTCGTTCCCAGGGTCAGATGATGTCACCAGGCTGAGACAAAGGGAGGTGTTGGGCAGGTGGCGGCCTCCGAGATCTCTGTGTCATTTTCATTCACCACAGGGGCGAATGGTGGCCGTGAGAAAGCAAAGGAAGATCAATACCGTTCAGCCCGAGGGGGCCGCAGGCAGCCCCCCAAAAATGATGTACACACGTGAGAGGAGCTGCTTTTTTTTACTATACACGATTTTTAAGATACAGTCCTGTATTTTTTTGTTTTTATTTTAAATACATCAACTATATATATATATATATATATATATATATATATATATATATTTAGAGAGAGAGAGATGTGATGTGTGAAAAACATCTGAAATTTTTACGTCACTTTTTCTTGAGTGAGCAGTGGAAAGATTTTTTTAAGACACCTGTTTCTAAGTGAAGTGATCTTTTCTCAGCCTACACACATACACAAAGACGTAAACAAGTAAACAAACTTGCATAGAAACAAGATGATAATTCAACAGTTCCAACAAAAATTCCACCTCATTCTCCCCAAAATTCCTCACATTCCATCCACAAAACTGTTCTTTTTTCCCCATCTTTATTGTTGCATTCTCATAGTGTCATTTTATCTTTGTTTTCATTTAATAGCCAAAGTATCTACGCTTATTTATCTTTTGCTCAACAGCTGAAAAAAAGAACCATAATTGACCGTTAATCTGTTTGCGATTCATCTTATTCTGCCACTGCACCTTCCATGTTTTGACAATGGCTGAACAATTGTCATGCTAAAGAGGTCTCTACATATGAAAATAGCATCTAATTATGGGTGAGGGGCCTCGGATGCATCATAATGACAGAACGCCTCCCTGTAGCAAAGGGCTAGTTTTATAGCGTTCGGGTCGTAGCGCTATTAGCCCTTGTACGCGACAATGAAGCAGCTAACAATAGAAGGTCCATTATTGCACTTGTATGTTTGAGTTGTCTCTCTCTCTCTATCTCTCTCTCTCTCTCTCTCTCTCCGCGCTCTAAGTAAGGGGAGGCGAGGCGTACTGCTCACAAAGGCACAGGGCCTGGTGGGAATAAGGGGGTTGGCTGGTTAATCACTGGCCTTAAACTACAGGAAGTTGTCTATTCAAAGAGCCCCTCGGGCAGCAGCGCAAACCTTTAATCAATGCTGGGATGAGCCCAGCCTGGTGCCGAAGGCTGGGACGGGAAGCTGGCGTGGTGCTTGGTTACTCCCAAAAGAGAAATTGAAACCCCCTTTTTAAAGATCTATATTTGAACGACATGAAGTATTAGCGATTTATCGCGTCAAGTGTTGTTCATACTAAACCTAGGGTTACAGATTTGGACACACCGTAAGTGTTAGGGGTGCATTTATGCTATAGACACGAGTGTTTGCTGAAATTATGCGATGTTTGTCATGTGGATTGGTCATGTTGACCAACAGAAAGATGCTTGGTTTGAGAAAGACTTCATACATTGCTACACTATTCGCAATAGACAATGGTCTTTTATATTTATGAATTTTTGCCATAAGTTTTTCAAATGTGACTGTATCTTTAAAGGGATAGCACACAAAAAAATCTAATTTGTTCAACATTTAAGGGCCTTGCACACCGAGTCCGAAATTTTCGTATGCGTTTTTTCGTATTTGTGATTTGGTGGCTCTGAATTGTCAGAACACCGTTCAAACTGCTTGCTATGGATGCGAAAAACGCAGAAAATCAAACCCGATCCGATTTTTTTTATGATGGACGAAAGTTTCGGAGGCAGTGTGCAAGCGTGATTGACATAACTTGAGGTCGTATTTATTTTTTTATGTGCGAAAAATTCGGTCGCGAATTTCAGACTCAGTGTGCAAGGACCTTTACTCACCCACGTTCATTCCAAATCTGCATGACTAGCCCTCTGGTGCAGTTCGGTTATTTTTTGACAGAAATTTTACATTTCTTTTTTTTTTCTTTTTTTTTTCACATTTTTACTTCATCGGAATGGTACGAAACTTGGTAAAGGTTTTGACACTTTTTAATCATGGATATGATTCGAAAAGGTTAAATGGTCCTGAAAATATAAGTCACACTAGTACTGTTCATGGTCAAAAATGACCGCATTGGAAATGAATGAGGGTTAAACGTTTGGTACTGCGCACAAACCAAATCTTGCTGAAAGCTCATTTTTTGAGATATCAACTCCAAATTTGGGACACAGCTTGTTTAGATTTATGTCTTAGATTTTCTCACAGTTTTAGAGTAAAATGTGTTTCGAAAATATATATTTCATATAAAATTTTTAAATGGTATTTTTGTGCATTTTTCATAACAATAAATGGAAAATTTTCAAACTTTTTTCAAAGTTCACTTTTTTTCACTTTAGCAATAATTTTCCACGTGTTGTCTTTAAAAAGACACCAAACTCAAGTCTTTGGGCAAAAGCATTCAAGATTTATGACCGTTTAAATGTCATTTTCAGGTCTATGCTCAAAAAGTTAATAAATGGATTTGAACTACTGCATAAATATAATTTAGTACCATAAAATCGAATAAAATATTAAATTAAAAATATCTTCGAACTAAAATATCGTACAATCATTTCTTTGAATATAACAAAAAAACGGGTCATTTTTGAACGCCACGTGAACAGTACCAGAGGGCTAGGCTACTTCTTCATTAATCTAGATTCTTTTAAACAATGTTTTCGCTTCAAAACGCTTTGCATCCACAATAGCGTTTTCAAGCATTTTCCAAGTTTCCTCGTCCACACTGAAACATTGAAAAATGCTAAAATCATCTTACTGCGCATGCGTGAAACGTAATAAAAGCTAACTGAGATGATACCAAGAGACTAGACATATTAAAGTTCTGACACTATTCTTCTGGCACGATCATTTTATTAGCAAAATCTCTCACATCTTACTGGTGCGTCCCGGTTCACACTCGATCGCATTCCATGTCTGGTCTAAAACACAATTGCACTCATGTTTTGCCGCAGGACTGCAATTGCGAGGAAATTTTCTGATTGTTCAAAATGACATTTCTCTTTAGCAATACTGTGAAAGTGAAGAGCACATAGCTGGCACATAGATCCGGGCCACATCTGGTACATGTGGATTCCACGTGTACCAGATGTGGGCCGGATCTGGGCCAACACTATGTTGCTGTCTGGGACCAGTATTATAGATATCAATTGGTACAATATGTGTCACATGACTAAACATGCATCGTTGTTTTCAAATACTGTTTTTCACAGTCAACAATACAATGCAAAAACAGTGTCTCGGTATGGACCGAAGGCCAAAATCTACAGAAAAAGATGTTTCTGGATTAGTGTAGACGTAGCCTTAATTTCGTGTGGAACTGTTGTCAACAGTTACTGTAATGAAAGTCAATGGGGTCCAATGTTGTTTTCACTTTAGCTGTATGGACAAACAACATGAGGAAAGAAGAACTATCCTTTTAGGTTTGCACACAGCTCTTTGTCAAAGGCTTTTCCTAATTATGACTGTCTGTGACCCTTTCTTCAGACCACATAAAGAAACCGAAGAAGTCTTAAAAGCAAAGCAACAAAATGAAACAAACTCTGTCACTCTTGTTCTGTGGGACAAGAGAAAAGATGTTTCTGACGTTACTGTTCCCCCATACGCCCATTTGGAGACCCTTTTAGTGTCGGTAAAGATCATTTGAGCAAGCATTTTTTGAAAGTCCTGCTGGGTAAAACGGTTTTATTCTCGCATTAAAAAATTACGAGCATGTGGGGGGATTGGGCTCGAATCCAAAAGCTTTTCCATAAAGGCTATAAATACATTCCATACATTTTCTGCGGTAAACGTGTAAAATGCACATGTATATTTTGACCTGGTATATATATATAAAATCATACAGTACGTGAGTCAGGAAAGACCACCAACTGAAGTCATTGGAGACCCTTGTGTGCTGCACACCTAACACTTAGAGTACATTTATTAATAAATATAAATACTGTGCATTGATTTACTGTGGATTATATTATCAGCATAACAAAGTGACAGAAAAGTTAGATTAAATTGAAATTTTAACATGGGATTAGTTACCTACTGTAGAAATACTGTGGAATCTTAACGATTTTTTATTTATTTTACATCATAATTTTAATTCCCAGATTTCCATGTGGTCATACAAAAAGTATGTTCTATGAAGTTTCTCCATTAATTTATGAAACCGTTATTTCTGACGTTTTTGGGGGGTTTTTTATTGGTTTTGCGAACGTTACAGAGAGCATTATGGGAACGTTCCATTTTATCATTTTTTACGTTTAAATGTTTTCTGAACGTTCTGAAACAAGTAGTTAGTAACATTTAAAAAACATTACACAAACGTCTAACTGAACCATTTCAGAAAAACGTCCTATAAACAATGTATAAATGACGTTTTTGTGCTGAAGTTTTGAGGACTTTATCAAAGGCCATAACTTTGAATGAACGTTCTATTGGCGTTACTTTTCATAACTTTGACGTTCCCTGTTAGATTTTTAAAAAAAATACTTATACATCCCATCTATACCATGTTCTTGCATTAATTTGTTCATTTAAAAAATCAAATGCTTATCTCCTCCTGACTAACCCCTGCCATAATGGGTGGTATGAGATGAGACCGCCCAGAGGCCTGAGAGCCAACAGAACAGGAAGCGAGTTTCAGGACGACTGGGTCCGTTGGCCCCGGAGCCTCTGAGCGAGCACATGAAAGCAGGCAGCCATGAGAGGCATCGACCCAAAGCGAGATCTGTGCACAGTAGCTTACATCTCTGGGCTGCTGGGAACAGCGAGAGGTGTTCAGCTTTTCAGGATACACCATATAAAGGTCATAAAAACCTGAATCTGAAGGGTTTGAGCTGGTTTGGTTTTACAATCAATATTTATTTTGTATGTCATTTTTAACAACAATTTACTGGTATGTCAATCAATTACAGAATTTAAAGTGACTAGACTCTATAGAGTGGTGTGGGATGACTCTTTTTTTTTTCTTCTTTTTTTTTGGTAAGCCAAAACCCAGAAAAGAATGAGCATTTTAGCCCTTCTGGTTCCATCGTCCCGAAGTTAATGGGTTATTTAAATGGGTTTTTGGTTAAATGCCTGAAATAAGGTGAAAACAAGCTCAAGATACTTTCACGGTTTATTCTACGACATAAAATACATCAGTATTGTCCCGTTCGTGTTTTTTAAACTTGTTACGTTTTGCTAACAAGTGGCTAAATGGGACTACAGAGGCTGTCGGGGACATTAAACGTCATCACGCCGAACTGGTAAACTAAGTCCGCTTTTACAGCCATGTGCTTATAATCGCGCTCTTACAAACTATTCGAACTCAAAATTTCAGGGAAAATTGTTTTAAGATAAAAACTGAAAGAGTTGTCGAAAGCTTATTGATGGTGACATTGAAGTCGTGGGACCGTGGTGTTGTTCGTTCCATCTGTTTTTTTTACTTCTGGCGATTTGTGTTTAGGCTTCAAAATTCATAAAAGTTGTGTTCATTTGTGAAAATGATCTTGATAGACAAAAGTTAATGATACTTACACATTTTGTCCATCACAGAGCTTGTTTTTTTTGCGATAAGCCAAAAGCATATGGAAAAATGCTATTGGGTTTTTCTTGAACTGCAGATTGGCCTACAAATTTACGCCATCCCTGCACCACTCTATTAACACCGCAGTTCACTCCGCCTCGCCCAGAAAAAGCACACAAGTTGTGAGAAATCAAGAAATTACATGTACTTTCTCCACTGAGTTGAATATCTCTGAACTGGAACTCTTGTTGTCAGGTGACAGTCAGAATGACAGCTGACAGATGAACGCGATAACTTCTTGTGAAGAACAGAACGCATATTTATCTCAGAGAAGGTACATGGATTGTATTTTGTGTTATGTAATTTTCCAAAAATTCTTCTTTTGTGGTCTGAAAAAGAAAGATGAGCATGTGTCATGATTAGAATAACACCAGGGTGAGTAAATTGTGACTTCATTTTAGTGTGAACTAAAACCCTTTAACTAAGCGTAAAACACAAATATCTTATCAGCCAATTACATGGCAGTAACTTTTAGGCATGTAGACATGGTCAAGACGAACTTATTATCAGAATGGGGAAAAACGTGGCACTGTTGTTGGTGCCAGACGGGCTGGTCTGAGTATTTCAGAAACTGCTGATCTACTGGGATTTTCACTCACACAACCATATAGGGTTTGTTGCCCGAAAATGCCTTGTTGATGTCAGAGTTCAGAGGAGAATGACCAGACTGGTTGAAGCTGATAGAAAGACCACATTAACTCAAATAAGCACTGGTTACAACGGAGGTCTGCAGAAGAGCATCTCTGAACACACAACACGTCCAACCTTGAAGCAGAAGAGCTACAGCAGCAGAAGACACACCGGTGACACTCCTGTCAGATAAGAACTGGAAACAGGCTAATCCACACGGGCTCACCAAAACTGGACAATAGAAGATTGGAAGAATGTTGCCTGGTCTGATGAGTCTCGATTTCTGCTACAACATGAAGTAACCAACATGAAAGCATGGATCCATCCTGCCTTGTATCAACGGTTCAGGCTGGTGGTGTAATGGTCTGAGGGATATTTTCTTGGCACACATTTTGAGCCTCTTCGTACCAACTGAGCATCGTTTAAACGCCACAGTCTACCTGAGTATTTTTGCGGACCATGTTTATCCCTTGATGACCACAATGTATAATCTTCTGATTGCTACTTCCAGCAGGAAAACGCACCCTGTCGCAAAGCTCCAATACTCTCAAACTGGTTTCATGACAGTGAGTTCACCAAATTAAAATGGCCTCCACAATCACCAGATCTCAATCAAATAGAGCACGTTTGGGATGTGGAGGAACAGGAGATTCACATCATGGATGCGTGATGCTATCATGTCAATATGGACCAATATCTCTGAGGAATGTTTACACTTACCGCACTTTGTTCAATCTATTCCATGAAGAATTCAGGCAATTCTGAAGGCAAAAGAGACTCGGTACTAGCAAGGTGTACCTAAAGTGGGAGGTGAGTGTATGTATAAGGATTTTGTTTTGTTTTTTTCCTGCAGAGGCAGTTTTTCTCTCCATACATTTCTCTCAACATTTATGAAGATATGCAATAAATACTGGCACATTTAGCAAATCCTAAACACTCTTAGCACTGTCTTGAGGCAACAATGTGCTTTACTGGTGAAGCCAAATATTGAGCTTCAGCACAGAGAGAATTCTGTTCTCATTCTGGCAGCTGGCAGAGTATAACCACAGTTGGATCATCCGATTACTCTGATGATAAGTCTGCCATCGACTGTCTATAGGCCCTTGTACACTGCTTTGAATTGTTGGTGTAAAGTGGGAGATGGCACAGATATATCCGCCTCGGCCTGATGGAGTTACTTTTGTGCAGAATGTGGACTGTCTATGCGATGAGATGTAAAAGAAATATTTTGTTACATCCTTTTTACTTTAGTGTATATACAATCAATAATTTTTTATATGCTTTTTAAATTAATGAAATGATGGCATCTAATCCACTAATAATCCTTTTAATTAGTGAACTACTCCATTGCAGGCATGGCTTCCCAATTATTTCACTGCACTACAGTTTTTTTATTGAATGTAGAAATGTAATGAAATACTTATTGCAATCCATCATAATAATTGGCAGCACCCAAACTCTGATTCATAAACTGATTAGCTGAAATTAATGTCTAAATATCATTAAAAGACAGACTTGTCATGACCCGGGCATGTCATTTAATCAGTCCATCAGTATTCTACAAAAATGCTGCTGTTCTTTGTGTTTATTCTTAAAATTCTAAGTGTCTTTTTTTTCACTTAAATTAAAGGATTCACAGAAAACGGGGAAATAGAGTGAGATTTTGAAGTACAATCAACTTGGATGATTAAGTCATTTCAACTTAAATTACATTAAACTGACTTAAATAATGAGCTGAATCTTGTTAAAAAAGTTGAAAATTGTTTAACTTATTTTGATGAGTTAAAGCAATGTGGCATATGTTGCCAAAACTTATTGATCATATAATTTTTTACAGTGTACAAAATTAAATATACTAAAATAATGAAACCAACAGCCCTTTGACAGATATTTATATGTTTGAGCAAAAAATAAAAAGTGAATCTATGTAATTGTATATAAAGGTTAAATATGTTTAGTGATGGTTATGTTCAGAATGAAATCCTGCACAGTGTAGAATACTGCTAACTAAAAAATAATATATGAAACAGTATGTATTATGCAATGCTAAATATTTTGGTTGTTGTCACAGGACCTCATGTAAAACTCTTTGCAGTTTGTTCAAATAAGTAAAAAAATATATATGATTTTAAAAAGTTACTTCCAGTTATTTGAAGCGTAAAAAAGTGCACTGCATTGTGGTATACAGTAGCCAACTCTGCATGCTGTTTTATACAGTATGGATCCAATGCACAGTACACATACTAATGCAGAATTAGTAATAGTAGCATGCTAGTTTGAATAAACTCGCCCTTCTTGTTACTGATTGGGAACCTTGAACCGTTTTATCCGAACACATAGCCTGTTTAAACATTTGAAGGAAACTGCACATGATAGTCAGTGGATGAGTGCTAAGCTTACTGAGCTTGTGGCTAAAGAGGGTGGTTTTCCAGTGTACATGACTCAGGTACGAAATGAAGCTCCGCCGCGGGCTAAGCTGTCACTCAGACCTGGGGTTAAAATAGAAAGATCTCCTACCCAAGGCAAGGACAACAGCAAGAGGATTCAATGTGTTATGTCATGCCTCCCAGACGGAGAATTACGGCAATGTTATTCAAAGAGTAAATATGATTCATTTTGAGACCTTCAACCATTGTTGTACATGCAGCTGTGCTGACTATTTAACTATGTTTAATACAAACCAGTACTCTCCTTAGCTAGTTTACACCAAAAATACTATAGTGATAATTATTATTATAGCTAGTATCACTAAGTTAAAGGGTTAGTTTACCCATAAATGAAATTTATGTCATTATTGACTCACCCTCATGTCATTCCAAACCTGTAAGACCTTCTTTCGTCTTCGGAACACAAATTAACATATTTTTGATCACATCCAAGAGCTTTCTGACCTCCCATAGATTGCAACTTTATTCCCATTTTACCATGGTACCATATTTTCAAGGCCCAGAAAGGTGGTAAAGACGTTGTTAAAATAGTCCATGTGACTGCAATGGTTCAACCTTTATGTTATGAAGTGACGAGAATACTTTTTGTGTGCAAAACAAAAAACAAAAACAACGACTTTATTCAACAGTGCACCGCATGTGTTTACAATGTGAACAGCGCTCGGATTTCATCAAAAATATCTTAATTTGTCTTCTGAGGATGAACAAAGGTCTTACAGGTTTGGAACAACATGAGGGTGAGTAATTAATGACAGAATTTTCGTTTTTGGGTGAACTAACACTTTAGTACAATATTGCCTTTAAACCAGGGTTATTACTAAGTTCCCTTTCAAGGGAACTCGAGCTGCGTTTGAGACGCGGTGGGAACGCTCTGCGTGATTGCGTCATGAAGCACGTGTAAAATCAGTCCAATGGAAGCCCGATACGTCATAGGTGACGTCATAGACCAGGAAACTATAAAGCACCCTTGCAAACAGACCGCGCCAGCTTCTGTTGTCTTCAGCAAGCGCTCTCTGTGATTCTGTCCTTGTCTATTTATTGTTGTCTGTCCGATCACATTGCTATATATATATATCATGATGGCGAGCAAGCAAGATTTCAAACGTTGTGTTGTTCCCTGCCCTCGTTTCATTACGGGTGGGGACACACATCAGATGTGTGTTGCTTGTTTGGGAGTTGAGCATGCCCAGTCAGTCCTCGAGGGGGCTGATTGTGAGCATTGCATGAGTTTGTCCATGAAAACTCTCCGCTCCCGCCGGGCATTCTTTGAGGAGGATGGCTCGGTTCGTGTTCCCCGTGGTGCGGGTCCCGCTGCTGCTGAGGCACAGCGGCGGCGTGCATCATGGGGTTCACAGATGGATCTAGTAGCGGGGTTTGAGACGGGCCCAGCCCTTTCTCAGCCCTTACCTGCTAGTTCCGGTGTCCCAGCCCAGGAAGGAGCCCGCCCTGCGGTTTCTCCTCCCCAGGTTGAGGCACCAATGTTGCGGCTATCCAGTTCTGAGGAACCGGATGTCGTTGATATGGGGGATTTTGAGTTTTCGCCAGCTCATATCCCCGATGATGAGGAGTAAATGGAGGTTTTATCTCGTGCTGTTACTAAATTAAATATTGAGTGGCCAGCTGATGATATTGATGTTGAATCAAAAAAGAGTCTACTAGATGATCGTTATTTACCATCTAGATCACGACCTCCTCGTCGGGAGCTCCCGTTTTTTCCTGATCTTCACACTGAGGTGTCTAGATCATGGAATAAACCGGCATCTTTCAGAGTTCATAATCCTCAAACTAGTAATTACAGTAAAGTGAGAGGTATTGATGATTACGGTTATTTGACGATGCCTCGTGCGGAAGAGACGCTTGCGAGCTATCTCTCCCCCGAGTCAGCGTCATCACTGAAAGCCCCGACGTTACCCACCAGACCATTAAAAAATACATCAGTGCTGGTGGGTAAAGCGTATTCGGCAGCAGGTCAGGCGGCAGCATGCCTTCATACAATGTCGATATTACAAGCCTATCAAGCTGACCTGCTGAGGGACATAGATGAATGTGAGGAAGTTAGTGCTGATGCAATTCGAGAATTACGTCGCACGACAGATTTATCTCTCCGGGCCACCAAGGAGACGGCCAAATCTGTGGGCCGTTCTATGGCAGCCCTGGTGGCCACGGAACGTCATTTATGGTTGAATCTTTCTGAGATAAAAGACAAAGATAGATCTGTTCTTCTGGACGCACCGGTTTCTCCTACAAGTCTGTTCAGTGATGCTATAAATTGTGTTGTCGATAGGTTTCAAGAAAATAAAAAACAAGCGGCTGCGTTTCAGAGGTTTCTTCCTCGCCGGTCTAATGTCCCCGAGGCTGCACGCAATATAAAGGTTGAGCAGCCTCGTCCGTCTACGAGCTCCTCATACAGATACCAGCAGAAACAGAGCGTTGCTGCTCGGGCTCCTCCACAATCTGGGGTTCCCGAGTGGCGTTCGCAGTCCAGGCCTGCTGGGGGCAGACAGGATCTGAGGACTGTCATGTCTAAAAGAACCTGGACTAAGAAGAAGTCCTGACGCCAAGTGTGTCAGGCTTCTGAGGGTGGTCCCCTCCAGGGAGGAACGATTCCGAGGAACCGTTTCTCTTTGGCGCCCTCCGGGGGGCGGTTCTCCGAGGAGAGTCGCAGCGTTGCCACATCGGTTGTTCCCTGCCGGTTCGCCGTTTCAGGGCACCGAGGTGTCAGCGTCCCCATGCAATCCTCTGAGGAGGATTGTAGAACGGTCAGTTCGGTTGTTCCCTGCCGGTTCGCCGCTTCAGGGCGCCGAAATGATTGTTCAATCAAATCCAGAGGCCAGTCTCGAGAGACTGGTTCCCTTATCGGATTTTCTGGCAGCGTGGAAACTTCTGCCAAATATTTCTTTATGGGTCCTGCATATAATAGAGAAGGGTTACAGAATTCAGTTCGGTTCTCGTCCGCCCAGATTTCAAGGGGTCCTTCCCACAGTGGTGGACCCACAGCAGGCTCTGGTTATGGAGCAGGAAGTTCTGACACTTCTTCAAAAAGGAGCGATAGAGGGGGTGCCTCCTCCCAGCAGAGAGTCAGGGTTTTACAGCCGTTACTTCATTGTTCCGAAAAAAGATGGAGGGTTGCGTCCTATTCTAGATCTGCGCCAGTTAAACAGCAGAGTTCAGAAACTCAAGTTCAGGATGCTCACACTAAAGCAAATTGTATTACAGATTCAGTCCGAGGACTGGTTTGTCACAATAGACCTGAAAGACGCTTACTTTCATGTATCCATCCATCCTCATCACAGGAAGTTCCTGAGGTTCGCTTTCGGGGGCGAAGCTTACCAGTATCGGGTTCTACCGTTTGGCCTAGGTTTATCACCCCGCACCTTTACAAAATGCGTGGATGCAGCTCTGGCTCCTTTGAGACTCCAGGGCATTCGCGTATTAAATTATATCGACGATTGGTTGATTTTAGCTCAGTCAGAGCAGTTGGCAGTTCGGCATCGAGATGTCGTTCTGTCTCACATAAAAGAGTTGGGGTTGCGGCTCAACATCAAGAAGAGTGTTCTCCTCCCTGCTCAGAGGACCACTTTTTTAGGTGTAATTTGGGATTCGACCACAATGCAGGCACGTCTATCTCCTGCTCGGATTTCTGCGATTCTCACAGCCGTAAAGAATGTAAAACTAGGCCAGTCACTCACTGTGAAACAGTTTCAGAGACTGTTGGGGCTCATGGCAGCAGCGTCCAACGTGATTACTTTTGGCCTGCTGTACATGAGACCCCTGCAGTGGTGGCTCAGAACCAAGGGGTTTTCTCCGAGGGGAAATCCGTTCCGCAAGATCAAGGTCACGCAGCTATGCCTTCGTGCCTTGGTCATGTGGAAGAAACCTTGGTTCCTCGCCCAGGGCCCAGTGCTGGGGGCTTCTTGTCGACGCGTCACGCTTTCGACGGATGCTTCCCTCACGGGATGGGGGGCGGTCATGAGTGGCCGCTCGGCGCAAGGTCTTTGGCAGGACCATCATCTGTCATGGCACATAAATCGCTTGGAGATGATGGCGGTATTTCGAGCTCAAATATTTCCTGCCAGACCTGAGAGGCCATCATGTGTTGGTCCGTACGGACAACACGTCGGTGGTATCATATATCAACCATCAGGGGGGTCTGAGGTCACGTCACCTTTGCAAGCAGGCCCATCAGATCCTCCTATGGGCCCAAGGAAAGTTGCTATCTCTCAGAGCAGTTTACATTCCGGGGCGTCAGAATGTGGGAGCAGATATACTGTCAAGGCAGGGGCTGAGGCCCGGGGAGTGGAGACTTCACCCCGAGGTGGTGGAGCTCCTTTGGGAGAAATTTGGTCGTGCTCAGATAGACCTTTTCGCATCCTCAAATACAACCCATTGTCCCATGTGGTTCTCTCTCACGCACCCAGCTCCTCTCGGACTGGATGCGATGGTGCAGGTTTGGCCGAGGCTTCACCTGTATGCTTTTCCCCCGATATCGTTGCTCCCGGGGGTTCTGGAGAGGGTTCGCCGGGAAGGGGCCAGTCTGTTACTAATAGCCCCTTACTGGCCGACTCGAGTATGGTTCTCGGACTTGGTGTCTCTTCTGAGCGGCTCTCCTATGGAGATTCCAATCAGGAGGGACCTGCTGTCCCAGGTAGAGGGCACGATATTTCACCCTCGACCGGAGTTGTGGAAACTGTGGGCCTGGCCTCTGAGGGGGCCAGGCTCATAGAATCCGGTCTCTCGACTGAGGTCGTTGAGACCATTCTCCATTCCAGAGCCCCTTCCACGAGAAAACTGTATGCGCTGAAATGGAAATTATTCTCCACCTGGTGTGGTGAGCGTCAGTTAGATCCTGTTAACTGCCCTGTTGGTTCAGTTCTCGGTTTTCTGCAAGACCGTTTCTCTGCTGGATTATCTCCTTCCACCTTAAAAGTTTATGTGGCGGCTATTTCGGCCTACCATACCCCTCTGGGGGGTACTTCTATTGGGAGAGATCCTCTGATTACTCGTTTTCTCCGTGGTACATTGAGGTTGAGACCTGCACTGCACTCCAGAGCACCGGCTTGGGATTTAGCCATTGTACTTGAGGGTCTGGCTCTGGCTCCGTTCGAGCCCATTGAAGAGGTTTCAGAAAAATTCCTCACTTTGAAAGCTTTATTTCTCCTTGCTGTTTCATCTATCAAGAGAATTGGAGATTTACACGCCCTGTCGGTTGCTCCGTCATGTTTGGAATTTGCACCTGGTATGGTGAAAGCATTTCTATACCCTAGACCGGGTTATATTCCTAAGGTCCCATTCAATGTTGGGGGCCCAATAGTGCTGCAGGCCTTCTATCCTCCACCTTTTAATACCCCAGATCAGGAACAATTAAACCTGTTATGTCCAGTTCGGGCATTGGATGCCTACGTTCACAGAGCTGCCCTGTGGCGTAAGTCAGAGCAATTATTTGTATGTTTTGGGTCACTCAAAAGAGGGTGCCCTGCATCTAAACAGGTTATGAGCAAGTGGATAGTCGAGGCTATTTCACTAGCTTATGAAGCGGCCAGTCAGCCTTCACCTATGGCTGTACGGGCCCATTCTACTAGGAGTATGGCGGCCTCTACGGCCTTAATTTCAGGGGTTTCCCTTTCTGATGTTTGTAATGCGGCAGGATGGTCCTCTCCGCATACATTTGTCAGGTTTTATGACCTTGACCTCTCCACTCCAGGGGCTAGGTTGCTTGCTTCTTAGTGTGCGCAATGGACTTCACACAGAACGGGCATTTGTCACTATGGCGTAGTGGGTATGGGGTTCCCACCGCGTCTCAAACGCAGCTCGAGTTCCCTTGAAAGGGAACGTCTCAGGTTACGTATGTAACCCTGGTTCCCTGATAGGGAACGAGACGCTGCGTTTGCCTGCCATACTTCCTGCACACCCTGATCGACTTGCTTCAGACTTTTCAGAAGCTGGCGCGGTCTGTTTGCAAGGGTGCTTTATAGTTTCCTGGTCTATGACGTCACCTATGACGTATCGGGCTTCCATTGGACTGATTTTACACGTGCTTCATGACGCAATCACGCAGAGCGTTCCCACCGCGTCTCAAACGCAGCGTCTCGTTCCCTATCAGGGAACCAGGGTTACATACGTAACCTGAGACGTTTTGTTACTTTAAATAAATTAAAACGATTACTATAATAAAATAAAAAATTTCCGCTAGTTGACAATAAAGCCATTCTCATTTTCTCTTAGGTTAACTTGATGTACTATAAAAAAGTCAAACTGAATAAAAGTCCTTGTCCTTTGGTTTAATTTGTTAAATTAAATGTATTATAATTTACATATGATAATTTACACGTTTGACTGTAAAAAGTCATATATATATATATATATATATATATATAGTATATTAGTAGGAGCTGTGGTTCATTTGGTTGTCTCTCAAAATCCAAAATACCAGATTACATATCCTGTGTGACTTTATAGATGCGGTTTTCTTTTAGAAACACTCTAAAACTTCAGACAATTCTGTGAGAAACTGCTCCGACTGTGTCACATCACAAAAAGCAAGAAATTCCCCGGTTCTGCACGAAGCAAGGGAAATGTATATATAAGAGGCCGGACAGTTGCAGAGAGGCAAGGTTGTATCCACTGCAGTGTGCTTGAGTGAGCATGTAGGCCATGCACGACTGCTGATGCGTCGCCCACCCCCAGGAGCGAGAGGGGGGAGTTTGTACACACGAGTCAAACAAGCCTCCCTGCATTCATGTGACATCTTCTGCCCCAGAGAAAGATAATGCTGGTTCCACAGTATAAGTCATATTCAAGAAGACAGGTTCGGTTTTGTAGGATTAATGGTTCATTATTTCTGAAAAATAATTTCAGTCCGGGTGATTTTGTCATGCATGAAATGAAACAAGTTATATAATGCGCCAATTTGCGTATTTTTGGCCAGTGGCGAGTGGGCTAGGACTTTAAGGTAACAGAAATTACACATTTGACCTTTAAATTGACTGCTTCGGAAGGTCAAAGAAATACAAATGCGACGTGTGAAAGAAAACGTTAAGGCGGCGAATTCTTATCCATCAATCAGGCGTCGCAACGTTAAGGACTGTGTTTCTTCAACGTTGGATTAACATACATCAGAAAGGCCAATTACCCTCAATATCTTAAGCTTAAGACGAGAGGCCTGAGGTGGTTTCGAATATGGAAGGACGTGGGTCTAATTATACAGTATGATCCCTCTCACTTGTCGGTGATGAATGGCTTCCTGCAAAATCAAAACCTGTGAGGGAGTCATGGATCAATCTGAGCTTTGGATTAAGAGTTCTCTGATAGCCCCCTGTCGAGATCAGGTTTAGAGAAGTAGGCTCTTACGGTTCTCGTTTTAATCGTCTCCTTTACGCAATCATCCTACTTTTATTCATGAGCCTGTGATGGTCTTCAAATGAGCTTATCCAACGCCTTAGACAAGCTAGCACCTTCCCTTTTGTCGATATGACTAACCCTGAAGCCACAAGGAAGGTGGAGGTGTGAAATTATCTTTAAATAAAAGACCAAGAGCTTGGGCCTACTGTAAGTTTTGCTTTATGTTAATCGTTGGTGTAATGTACTGTATGAATCAATTTATTGTTCGTTTGCTCCCTTCTTTTTGGCACTTTCCAGAAGTGAGGTACGCTTTGGTGTCTGATTACTTTATTAGAATTATTAAATGTTAAAGTATTGTCTAAAATAAAATTAGCCTAGCATAAGAAGAGGTCAGTTTTAAACACATCAAATGCCTGTAAATGCCTCTCCTATTGAAGTGGATTTTAGCCTGTCCCCCCTTAGAGGTCTTGTCCCGTCTCGACTTTATCTATTGAAATCACATGTCATAATTGCAACACTTTCAACCCTGTTACCCAAATTATTGCAATAAAAATAGAAAACAAACATTTTTCTTTAATTTATAGGAATTATAATTAAAGCTAACATTGGATCCCAATCTCGCTTACTTTTAGGCTTAATTTGCAACCCTAATTTGCAACTTTGCTACTGTTCTGGCAACGTTTATATATATATATATATATAGGTAAATATAATTTTTGTGTTTATTCAATGTTTATCACTACGAAGTTGCACAATCACCAAATCAGAGTTTCAAATTATTCAAAATATGTCTTAAATTGTGGTAACAGGGTTGCAAAAACGCATCAAATGAATATAAAACAACACATACTGTATAATATATAGTTTGGATTATTTTAACGCATCAAATGCCTGTATCTCCCTCTTAAATTGGGAATTTTTGCCTGTCCCACCTTAGAGGTCTTTAACCTTATGAAAATTATTTAACAATTAAAGTCATACAACATCATAATTTTGACATCTTCAAACCTGTAATAAAAATGGTCAAGCAAACATTTTTTTCTTAAACTTTCAATTCCTATAATTAATCACTATAAACCACAACACTGGATCCCAAGCTTACTTCAGGCTAAATTTGCAACCCTGTTACTCGCAAGTCGCAACCCCGATACTTTTATGGTTTTTATTTAGTTATTTATTTAGATAAATAAATGTAATTTTGATGTTTATTTAATGTTTGTCAAAGTCACATAAATCATAATAATGAATAGCAAATACAACAACATTTATATTTACTTGTAAGCTCTTCTTTTCAATTGTAACTTGTTAAAATAAATATATGTATACATATTGTATAAACAGAAAACAAAATTAAAATATAAAAATATATATATATTTGAATTTTTCACCCTGTTGGTAGAAAGCGTCAAATTAATTTGTTAGGGAATCAAGAGTGTGTTATTGTGTGTGTGATGTGTCATTCCAGGCCGTAATTTGTAAAGCAGAACATGTGAACTCAGTTAGCACGTTTTCAGAATGAACCTCCAGTCTTTCTCACCACCGGCTGGCTAAAAGAATGGCCTGTACTTCTCCGTCTCATCTCTGTTTTGTTATGAACGAAATAGTGACTTTTACACCCAGTTAACGACAGTTTCCCAGCAGTGGCCGCATGACACTACCTCCTCAACCACGGCCTCAACGGTTTTAACCACTTCCACATCCTCTCTGCATGCTCTACCTCCCCCCCAGCCTGCGTGTTTTGGATGGCGCCTGCTAGCTCAACGCAGCTGCCAGGACTGATAGCATCGTGCTGGGTAAAAATCGCTGCCAGCGTTTATGCTAGGTGGCTTACGCCTCACATACTAGAACGTATTTGGGGGTTTGTCGAGTTTTAATAGTAGACAGGCGGCAAACCAAGATGAGGACTTGCATGTGGACTTACAAATAATCTGGTTGTCTTCTTAATCATCTAGCGCTAGTGAAAGTGAGGGCTAACATTAAAGTGAATTGTTTACATTTCGGTTGACGTAGTAATACAATAAAGAAGCCCTCACAGAAACAGCTAACAACACCTAAACAACTGTTTTCATGAAACGCAGGGACGTAAAATCAGCTAGCAAATCAACACCACCTCCGTTTATCCATGAACACCCTGCAGTTATCTCAGTTATCTACAGCTAGTCTATTTGCATTGTCATGCGAAGCAGACATTTCTGAGTAAGCAAGTTTGGAAAGATGACTAAGTTCCACTTTACTGTAATGAATGATTCACCATCTTGTTTCGTCTGAGAGTGTAAAGCAGGAAAGAAACTGATATTTTTTTATCCGAATCTAAATTCTTTTTGTTACTGGAAACATTAGTGTAACTAGCATTAAGTGGATTATTTAAAAATACAGTTTATGTTCCATCTCAATACAAGTTAAGCTCAATTGAGGTTACGATGACGTCGAGGTCACGATGCAGTTACAATAGTCAATTAGGCCAATTTTTGCAAATTTAAATGAAGAAATATGAAGTTTGTTATTTTATAAAAGCACTTGCATTTATTCTTCTGTTAAAAATTTGGAAGCTGGGAAGTTGTTCTCAACAATTTTACAATCGCTTTTTAGGTTTTAGGCACTATGTTGTCATGACACCGAAACAAAATCAAATATAACTACACAGAAAAGTTTTGTAAGCATTCTTTTTTCAATGTTAACACACATATTGTTTACATCTGGTGACTGTACGAAACAGTGAGTATGTTAACGTTTATAGTTTGGCCCCTTTTTATTTCCATTATAAGTGCCTCACAGTAAAACAGATTTTGCGTTAAGTCAAAATTTTTTTTTACCACATTTTACTACAAATGTTGCTGTGCTATGTGCGCTGTGCAAATTAATGGCTATTACTTTACCACATAATACAAATATTAGAACACAGTTTTTCATTTAATTTTTCATTCACAACTCTATTTTACCAGGAAAATTCATTAAGTACAAGCCTTATGCTAGAAAATATATAGTTTCTGACATGTTAAACTAAAAGTACGTTTACACAACAACAATGTACTAAAACAGAAAAGTTTTTCATTTGCATTCTTGAAAAGTTTGCATACAGACGACAACGCTGCCAAAACGATCCCGTTCCCACAGATCTGCGAAAACGAGTGAAAACACTGTATTGTTCATGCCAGGCCAGTAGATGGCGATGTTACTTTGTAAATAAACTCCATGCGCCTATAGACCGAACACTTAAAATGCATGCAGTCACCGTTTTCACAAATTAGCGTTTTTTGTAGTTTACACAGAGACATTAACGGTATCGTTTTTGTTTTTTTAAAATGCTCTTTTAAAGCCATTTTCAGCCTGCAAAATGCTTTTGTCATGTAAAGGAATGGACAAGATGCATAATAAGTTTTCCGTTTTTAGTTGAAACGATAGTGTAAATGGCCCCTATGGTTAATAACACATGTATTTAGCATGATAGCTGTTACCATATTACGTTTTTGGCATATCCACTTTATTTTTAACGTAAGAGCGGGCGTGAATTATTTTAACTTGAATGCTTGAATGCTTTCGATTTCAGTCGCTTACAGTTTTTTAATCTGTTCAAAAACAGTCAGTTATGCTGATAGATGTTGCAAACAGGTACTGTATGTGTTATATGATTTTACATTTATTATCATAATCATAAACACACTGGTTTG
Source organism: Tiaroga cobitis (assembly GCA_030578255.1). Lineage (NCBI taxonomy): Eukaryota > Metazoa > Chordata > Actinopteri > Cypriniformes > Leuciscidae > Tiaroga > Tiaroga cobitis. The sequence goes on along the minus strand of CM060612.1, from coordinate 16,318,886 downwards.
CAGTGCAAATAGTTTTTTTTTAAAACAACAGCTTTGTTATTCTTCTAGTTAGCGGCTAATGAAGTCTCGCACATTCACAGCAAATCGCTTACTTACATTGAAAAAATAAGGTGGATATAACTGAAATGCTAAACCAAACAGCATTTAGAAGCAGGATTACACAAATCCACTTAGATATCACTAAAAATGTACAGATAAAGATTACTGTAACACATCATGCTTGACAATGAGTATATTTTTCTGCACCACATGTGATTTTAATTTCTTCGGGGCGCAGCAGACTGAAATATTACATTACTCTGAATTTCTCAACTTCCCTTTATTCCCTCCTCTCTCTTTCTCTACTTTTTTTTCTGTGGTGCTTCCTAAAGACCACAGATTCTATTTTTGCCCTCCTATTTACTTTCATATATTTTAAATGGAGGCACCCAGAGCCCCTCCCTGTTAAAGACCCAGCCCTGGTTAGCAAACCGGAGGCCGTGACACAGTGCTTCCATTCTTCAGGGGAAGTGTGTGTGTGTGTCTGTGTCTCTGTGTGTGTGTGCGCCACGACCCCTCCCTAACCCAAACCCCAAAACCAGCACTGACTGTATCCAGGGTACGCTGTCATTTCCTGTCACGGGAGCCTGTCGTTCAGTTGGTTAGGGTTGGGATAAGTGATCTTTCTTCAATATTGATGTGGATCTAAAGCAAATGAGTTCCATCATTAAATTACTTGTACTGTGTGATTAATTATACAGTATGAGGGAGCTGGGGTCTTTTTGTTTTCATTTTTGATCAGCCACTTAATGTATTCACCTAATGGCAGAGACATACTGAAAATTCATGAAAAGGAGTCTTTGATGGTCAGGTCATTAAAAGTGCATGTACTTGTATTCTATCCAAATCGACATCTTTATTCATTTTCATGAATTGGTTAAACACTATCAGCTCAAATAACGCTTCGGCAAACCACTTTAGCTGCAGGTGCTATTTGCTAAACATTGTGATTATTCCATTGCTAAACAACACAGTCTGTCGCTCACACTAAAAAACATAATGTTTAGTCTCGCATATAAAAATTCTATATTTTATCTGTATTTCAGACTGACGAAAGGTAATCATAGATATGGCATCATGACAGGAATTCACGACTATTACTGTTTCCTCATATTTCTTAGACTGTCATCGTTTCACACCAGAACTTTTTGTTTGCACAGAGGGGGGCAAGAGAAATGGTGAAATGAAATGACAACATGTACTTGAGTCACATAGCGCCTTGTATATGGAAAGTAATTGCAAAACAATAGTTGAGAAGAAGACTATCTGTATGAACACTATTTTGAACTGCTCTCAGCTTGTGGTGAAATCAATTAAAACTCACGCTGTTTATTACCAATTGACTGAAATTAAGTGTTCTTGCAGTCGGAATGCGAGTCGATTCAATTTTTGGGGAATGAACATGTGAAATGAGGCATTACTTTTACAACCATCTGATGTGAAAGAGGCATCTGGCTCCTTCAGAAAAGAGATTTAACCAGAGTAATGCTCTGCCATTCATCTACTCCTCCACTTTTACCATCAACATTATGCTAATAGGACGACTCCTCGTTACACACTCCTCGTGAAAATCCGTGCCGCGAAATCCATAGGATTCGTCGAGTTCCTATTCTCCGGATTGCCTGCTCACTCTCCGGACGTATAGATCTGCTTTGAGGTTCTTATCTGACTCTCCCAGCTCCCGGCGTAATGCGTTCATTTACCAACCGCACACACTCGTTCTTCAGGGGGAAAAGACAGAAAAGAAGGACTGACACTACAGTCTTAACTTCACAGTCAGCTCAGAGGAAAGCACACAGCTCTAAGCCGCCCCTGTTGCTGCCTGCAAGGTGGAGATATTACAACTCTGTGTAGGACAGATGCAAAGATCTGAGCAGCACTAGATAACCTGCGTCTGTCGTGCTTGTTTCCGCACTTCCAAAATATTGAGAACCGCTTGATTTGAAACCAAAGAGAGACATATTTTGCTAATGTTGGTTATTGTGACATAAGGATTTAATGTCATTCAATGTCTTGACAAAAAGTTTGTAACATTGGCCCAAGAAGAGAAGACAAACCTTCTGATATTTGTGGCTATTGGTTTACAGTGTTAGCTTTGAAGCTGTCTATATGCTAGTCTATAACTTTAAGCAGATATGCAGATTTTATTTTCTGTATATTTCAAAAGTATTAATGACTCACCACAAATCTTTTGTCCAATCAAATGCTCTCTATAATGAAAAGGTCCCTCCCCCTAATAAGGCCTTTTCACACTTGAAATAGGTAACAATGGTTCATTGTAAACCTCAGGTAAATCAATGGAATCCTGGGTTATCTTCACGTTTCACACAGTGGTTAACAATTAATCCTGGGATATTCATAAACTGACGTTTCACACCGGACATTCCTAAACCATGGGTTAATGTCCTTATTTGCATATATGCTGTGTCATTGTGACTGATTGGACGAACGGCGTACCTCATGTTTACATATTGGCTCTAGCATTGCACATCCTCATAGCCTATATATTGCCGACTGTACTATCGAGGTTATTCTGAACTGACTTTTCGAACTAGGCTATAAAGATAAGAATGAAAATGATACTTCACTCCAATTGTCGAGTATTCTATCGCCATTTTTCACCTCAAACGCTAAAAACTACGGTTTATTCAGTGTGCGGTGTTTCTGTGACTGTTCAAAGCATGTGAAAATGATTGGCACACGCGATTGGTTTCGGTCACTAAGCATCTGCCGTATAACATTCTAACACCGCATCGTTTCACACTGTACATAGGTTACCAGTGCAGAGGAAGTGCAAAAACCCTGCAGGGTTTCATAACCCCGGGTAAAAAGCGGCACTAACCCTGCTTCTAAATGAGGGTGAAGTGTGAAACATTCCTTAAAACGACGATAACCTGGGGTTAAGCACACTGTGAAAAGCCCTAGAGTTCAACGGTTGCTGTGATTTTGCCAAGTTAGACGTGTTCCTGTATCAGCATCTATTGTTGATCCTGAAATGACATTCCTGTCCAAAAACATGGCCCCAGCCCTATCCCTAATTCATCCATAGAATCAGAGGAAATTGATGGGTGAATAAGAATGGTGTAGAAGCCGCTAACCCTGGTTGTAAGCCTAAACTTGACATTAACTAAAAAAATATTCCTCAAATCTGATTAGTTCATTGGAATGTTGTACCAGGATTTACAAGGATGTTGATCCAGGAACATGTTCTACTTGGTGAAATCATCTTAACCAGATGCAACAGTCGGGTTTCCAGAAGTAAAAACTCCATTCATTTTCTCTAAAGGGGAAATTATTTTTTAACTAGAAATTATTATTAACCTCTAAAGACAGACCTACTGTGAGGTTGTCAATCAATGCTATATGCTTTTGTTGAAGTCGTCAGTATGCATTACTTCAGCAGATGTTTTAAATCGTGTTTAACAGTGGAATTCCTAGTGAAGAAACCGTGATCTCCACCAATCAGAGAATCAAAACCAGCAGACTATGCCAGATTCACCAAAAAAAGCGTTAAGTACACAGTCTTGTACTTTTGCCTTTTGGTCGGGTTTTCAAATACTTTTTTAGTTCAAATCAAAGTTTGTAATGTGATTTCACCTCAGCTGGTTGGTCTGGTTCATGGCTTATAACTTTTTGATGAAGACTTTTTAACAATCCTAATGGAAAAAACTTTGGGAACCACTTGGGAACCAGTGGGTCTATATCACCCACCTGATGCTGACTAACATTAGCATGTAGCAAACGGCTTAATTCAAAATAGTGTATTACTTTTACTTCTTATACTATATGTATGGCAGATATGGTAAGTATGCTCATTGGAATTCAGCCTATGTGCTACTTGCTAATGTTAGCAAAAAAAAAAAAAACCTTCGATATGCCTCATCAAACTTCGTGTTCCAATAGAAAATACGTCAACACAGTAAACAAACTTCTCTTGAGTTTAGGAATAAAAGTAATCAAGTGACTCGGCAAGCATCATCAAGAATTTTTTACTTGTATTTCCAAATGAATATACAAAGCAAAATAAATCAAACATTCCAGGTGGTTCCGGCAGGCTGAATCTATAAGGAGATCATGACTTGATTTCATATGCACTTTCATGTGGCTTGCCATTTAATTATACATTAGTTTAGGGCCTCGGAATGAGACCCCGTCACTTCACAGGTACAAACAGTTGAATTATTGAGCAGCGTACATGCTGGAAATGCAGCAGCGTAGCTGTTTCGGTTCAAAAACGGGAAAGACTGCAGGGTGATGTATCCCTTTATTCTTACACTTCCAGAGTTACTCTCAGCTCTTTGAGTCAACTGAGCCACTTTTCTATCACATTCGGCTCTGGAGGGGTGCGATTAAACTTGGTCAGACAGCCTCACATGGATTTTTGTCGTTAGCATTTTGGTCTTGTTCTGTGTTGCCTGAATATCCAAGAATTTTCAAAGCACTGAAGCAGAGACTTCGAAAATGTAAGACAAAGCCTTTTGACAGATCAATTATGAGGGTACAGCTTGAAGTGGCTAAATGTGGCACTGACTCTAGCAAAATGAGGTTTAATTCAGTTCCACGGTACTATGTGAGCGTACAGCTAAACCTACAGTAAATACAATTAAATACCCTGGGTATATATCCTATTGGATACAGACCTCAAGGAACTGTATGCAGGAAGCATTGATATGGAATTTAAGGATATGAAATGTGGAATGTAAATGTGTAATTTAAAGCTGAAGTGTGTAATTATTTTTTGATGTTTAATACTTTTTCCTACCCATATGTAGAGACAACTATAAGTTAGCCATTTGTAGGTTGATTCACACTAAAAATGGGGATGCTGCAGTGTTATCAAAACATTGCACTGTTTGTTTCAGCATCCCAATCAGCCTGGCATAGCAACTGTGGCTGGACCAATGACATGAGCTTGGGGCGTGGCCTTTTGTTTGCAGATCCATTTTGCAATTCTTTTTGCAAATTCTGTGATAGTGGAGCTGAAATTACATACCGTTAACTTTAGAATTTTAAATGTAAGTTTGAAAATGACATTTTAACTTGCCAAGAAAATTCCAACTTAAATGTTTGCATGCATCTATCAGAAATTGTCTATTGAGAAAATGCACTCTTAAAACTTGGTTGACTGAAGCCATTTTTGGAACGTAGCCATCGAGGATGCATGTCTTGAATGCTGTCTCAAAAATATCATCGTAAGTTAAATCAAGGCCATTTTAAATTGCCAATATACAGTGCAATACATATACAAATGTGATTTTAAAGTCCCTGTGAACCAGAAGTTGCAACCAACTTTACTTTACTTAAGCCGCTTTTCCATTACCAGTACCAGCTCGACTCGACTCGACTCGCCTTGGCTCGCCTCGACTCGGCTCGCTTTTCGCTCCGTTTTCCATTGCAGAAAGTACCGCCACAAATAGTACCCGGTCGTCATACCGACGCCTTTCGTTCCTCGTTGCCCTATCAAGCTCTCGCTGGATCCTCTCTTCGGCAACCAAACAAAAGAAAGTCTGCACCTCCTCGTTTGACCACGGCGTATTCTTCCGAGTTGCCATAATAATAGTAGTAAGTTTAGTAACTCTGGCCAAACTATTTAAAAATGGCGGGGTTATTTATTCTGGATACTCCATCTGGCGCGTGCAATGATGACGCAGATTCTCTGTGACCAATCAGCAGTCGGCATTGTTTTCACGTCACATTTTAGTATCGCTTTAGCTCGCTTAGAACCTCGCCGGAGGTGGTACGAAAAAAAGTACCCGAAAGCAGGTACAGGTACAACTTTTACACAGTGGAAAAGCAAACAAAGTCGAGTCGAGCCGAGCCGAGGCGAGCTGGTACTGTGTAGTGGAAAAGCGCCATTAGGTATTTCCAAGGGAAACGGAATATTGAATAGGGCAGGTTTTATTTTAGCACACCTCCTCTCCATCCCTCGCTCGTAGCCAAGCGGCAACCTTCCGGTCTCTCTCTTGAAACCAACACGGAAGTGAATTCATCGATTTCATGCAATTGAAATTGTCATGCGACTGGCCGCTAGAGACAGGCTCCAAAAGAGAGTCAATCCCATAGACGCCCCCTTTTAAAATGCCCAACTTTACAGCAGGAAAAAAATATATGTTTACAGCCTGGTACAACAAGGGGTTTTGGTCTATATGGCTAATTTTTCCCTTCATGACAACTGTGATGGGGGTGAATTTTTTTATAACTTATATTATATTAAGCCTTAAAGTTCTGCATAATTAAGGGCGTGGCCACTTGAGTGACAGGTGGATTGCCGCTGCTTTCACTACCAGCCGTTTGTAGCCGTCATGTCACCTCAGCTAATCCCACCCCTTTGCCCATTTTCGTTTATCCGGGAGTGACGCATGGTGATGTTCTGCCAAGATGGCGATGGCCAGCTCCTCCCACTTTCTATGCTCATAGAAAGTCTATGCTCACAGCAGACTGATGGATGGAGGGGAGTGGTTAAGGATATTCAACCCAAGCATTCAAACTGACGTCATCAGAGAAGAAACACCATTCCAGAGCGGAAGCAAATTTTCAGATTTCGATCAAAGATTATTAACTAGAGCAGGGGTTCTCAAAGTCTACACTCAAAGGTCCAAATCTGAATTTTCATCAATGTCAAAAGTCCGGAACTATTGGTTATTACAAAACTTATGCATAACAAATCAATACTCATTTTATGAAAAAAAAATAAGGTGCCTTTTGCATTCAAAATACATAAATAACAAGTGCAAAAGTGGCAAAACAATTAATTTAAATGTCAGTATTTTTCTTAACAAAACACAACAAGAGGTAGGCCAAAAGTAACATGGTGCAAAATACAGAGCAGTCTAATGTGAGAAATGGCACTGTCTGTCTCCCATCAGCTGCCGAAACCGTGACACAAAAGGTGTGGTTGCTAGACGGAGACACTGGCCTAAACGTTCAGTCAGTAGTTTTGCTGTCCGTACCTCTGTATTTTGTGGTTATTGCCGTTCAAAATGTCTGTTTTGTTTCCAGGGATGCAAACACATGTAGGCCTATGGTCAAAAAAGAGAGAGGTAATCGAAGCCCTCGCCCCGTGGTGGTAATGTATCTAAAATATCCAAGTACTTACATTGCCACCAACCCCTGCCATCCCCGGTCCACCCCTATAGGCACATGTAGGCTAATAAAATAAAATTCAAATAAAGTTGACAAAAAAAGGTTTTATAAAAAGAGAAACCTCACATATTTCAGCCTTTAAATCATTTCCCCCCCCCAAAAAAAAAAGGTTTTATAAAAAGATAAACCTTACATATTTCAGCCTTTAAATCATTTTTATAAAAAGAGTGAGTCCAAAAAGATAAATTACTTGACATTTACATAATAATATTACATAATAATCTTCTATTATTAATAGTAAAATTCGGTCCGATTTTCCCGTGGCGTCTGTCGTTGCTATGCAACCATGCACTGTGCTCTCGACGACAAAGAAGTTTTAGTAGCTAATAGATTTCCACCACCGAAAAACGGTTGATGTAGCTCTGCTACAAGATTTAACGTTTTTTATGGAGAAAAGAAAAACAACCGTAGTGTTTACGTGCACCCCCATCCTTCATGTTGACTGAACTTCCCTGGAACTTCCAATATTGTTACGGAAAGGGCGAAGCTGATTTGATTGTTCTTGTCACATGAACTGCAGTGCGCTTGCGGCATTCTGAAAAGTTGAGGCGTTTTCAATACATCTCGCTGCGCCTGAAAAAAATTAGCGCGTCGCTTCAAATATGAGCGCGCTTGCCGCTCGCAGTCGCCTACATTTAAAATAACGAACTGGAGCGCGCAAAAGACACGATATGTGAACGGCCCCTTGACGAGCTACCTCCAATCAGGCCGTGAGAGCGACGTTTTGGAATTTGGAAACCCTAGTAAAAGATACGCAGCAAGAAGAAACACTAGTGGTTCGCGCTTGCGTGCATCCACACTTTTAATCCCTTACACACAATTAGTGCTCTTGAAATATGAAATGGAGGTGGGTCCGGATTGAATTCCCTCCGGGTCCGGATCCGGACCGGAGTCCGGACTTTGAGAAGTACTGAACTAGAGTAATTAAACGGAGTATAAACTTTCACGGACTAATTGTTCACCACAAGATAATGTATGCTAGCAAAGTAAATAGGGTCTATTTTGATTTCATGCCGACTTTAAATCAATTAAATTGTGTTGTAATGTTTTAATATGTGACATTATTTTGCATTGTGCCTAACTTTTAAAACTGGAATTTTACATTAAAATTGTAACCTCCTAGAAAAAGAATTATGTCAAATTTAAATGTAAAGTACACTCTTCAAAAATTTACTCAGCTGACTGAAGAAATTTTTTTGGAATGCAGCCACCCAGGACACATCACTGTCTTTAATTTACACCTCCCGGGCTTCAGATGTGCGATATACAGCTGATTGGGTGAGGGGAAAATGAGAGAGTGAGAGAAATAGAGGGGTGTAACAGAAACTGACAGACTGAGTGTTTTTCGAAGCCGGATACGCATGAGTGGGCTGGTTAAGTTGATATCTACTGGGGGTGGTGGGTGAGGGGCGTGCGTGTGCCAGGCAGGAGGCCTTATGCCCCATGACAGGTGAAGCCTATTACTACAGCTGAGACCTTGCAGCTGACCTGGATCTACTGTGGATCCTCTCTGCAGAACACATGCCATGTTCCCAGGATTACAACAAGTCCTTTGAGACAACAGTATGAAGCTCATGCTTTAAGAATGATGGCAAATTGAAGTGTGCGTGGTCAGCCCCAGAGCTTAGTTTTAGCATGATGCAATCGTTAATAAAACGACATCTTACTTTGAAGTCAAAAAGTCAGCCTGAAGCTTTGCATCAAGTAGGTCGGCTTTGAGGTGCTTAAAATCTGGAACGTGACATCTTCTTGCACTCATTTCTCTCGAGCGCTGCTCAGTGTGACATAAATGAGCACCTGAACACCTTTCTATCGTTGACGTACTGTAAGTGCTTTTGAAGGTTTATCCCTTTTAACCATACCTATCCTCTGACTGTACGACTACAGGTTTAACCTTCTTGGAAAATATTCAAGGCTTCTCCACAAGGAATTAAAAAGGAGACCACCGAAAGTTCTGCAGATCAACTCAACATTGAATAAGGTCTAAAATCTGATTGAGTGAGCCAGTTCGAAATTGCCATTATAGTCACAGCAGGGATCACACCTCAAATACATTTTATAGTAATGTGGCAAGTTGCGATATCTCTTTGTACTGTGCTTAAATTTTTTTGGAAATCTTCAGGGCTTCTTAGCAAGACACCAATAGATAAAAATAGCAAACAACCCAACCTTACAACTGGTTTTGCAAGGTATTAAATAGTCTCTTGAATGTGGTCTCAAAAATATGATTGCGTGTTCAAAGCCACTGTAAATTGTCAATACAGGGTAGGTGCAAAGTGACCTTAAATTACTATTAAATTAAATTGTATAGTAATGTGCCAAGTTGCAACATCATTTTGCATTGTGCCTAACTTTCTTGTAGATCTTCTCTGCACGGCATCAAGTGACAAAAGAAAGACCAACAAAAGCTCTGAAAGCAACCCAACCTTATGGTGTTGAAGGGTCTCTCGAACACTGTGTCGAAAAGATTATTATATGTTTGAAGCCATTGTAAATTGCCAATATACATATACACCAGCTTGGAACATGCATGCAAATGTGACCTTAAAGGGGACATATCATGAAAATCTGACTTTTTCCGTGTTTAAGGCTATAACTGGGTCCCCGGTGCATCTGACAACCCAGAAAACGTGAAAAGAGACAACCCAGTAACTTTGTTTTAGTAAGACTTTATCTGCAAGCATGACAAAAAATAAGCCGATTAGATTTTGCTCCCCTTCTGACGTAGGAAGGGGATCTTATTATAATATATTATATTCTTATTATAATTACCCCTTGATCTGCACATTTGCACCCACGGCGGCGCCATTTCGTTTCGCAAGCCACAACAGTGTAACCAGTTCTAACGCAAAAGTATGAGAAAAGCATGCAAACTGTTCAGTCGTTGGCTGCACAGACGAGCACAGAACACTATTTGACCAAAAAATGTCACAGCTGTCTTATAAAGATCTCAGGGAAATGTGTCAACTTGTGTAAAAGTTAAAGATGAGAACCGATGAGATGAATTAATGTAATTCCACAACAACTAAATAAATGTATCCACTAACTTTTCAGAAATGTCCAGGTGCAGTCTAAAAGTTGCAACCTCTACCTGACTCTCTCTGTAAGTCTGCACTCCGCTACTGGTTATTTCTGAGATTTTGGATTATCCGCATGTTTTGTTATTGCCAGAGTATCCAAAGCTCGTGTAAAGGATCGGCCGTCTTCTGAACGGAGGCGGGAGCAGCAGCTCATTTGCATTTAAAGGGACACACAAAAACAGCCCGTATTTGTTCACACCCAAAAAGGGGCATGATATGTCACCTTTAAATCAGTTAAATTGTGTAGTCATTTGCACATTCAAGTTGTTTTCATTCAAGTTGTTGCATCGTTGCATTGTGCCTAACCTTCTTAGAGATCTTCTAGGCTTCTTGGAAAGCGAGGGTGGAAAAATGAAGTATGCAACATAGACCCTTTACACCTGGTATTAAGGTGGCTTTCGTTTCTGCTCTGATTGACACAAGACCCCAGCGGACGCTGTGAGTGTGTGTTAGAAATAAGGAATGGTGTGAGAACATTGTACATGGTGCATTCTTCGTCTTCAAACCAAACTCGGGTCTTCAGTCAACAAAGGTTACATCCCTTCTGGATAGAGCGCTTCCAGTAATGTATACGCATTAGGTCAGTAGTTGGAGAGTAGACAGTCTTTTGTGGTTGTTTAAACGCATTCGACCACATGCGAGTGTTTAGACTACGAAAGCAATCCGGTCGAATGCGTTTTCAACTACCTCTGGAAGTGGTCGAAAGTGGACAAGCTCGAAATGTTTTAGACCCCATTTACACCTGTATTTAGCGTCGTCCACTTGTGATACGATTGACGAAAACGTTTCTTAATACCAGGTGTACACAGGGCCATATGTACTGCATAGGGCAGTAATTTGAAGGGGGTCCAAAATCGTCCAGATCTCCCACTCCATTCAGTTTCTCCCTCAACATATCCACCTGATATTGTACTATTACTGCGCTTGGTGCTTGTCATCAGGATACGGGGACCACCCAAATTTCTGCAAAGCAATCTAACCTGGTTTTGCCAGTTGTCAAAAACTTGGAGCCCTTGCTCTAAATTCCAATTGAATGGATGACCTATGTTGGAAGCCGCTGTAAAAGTTTTTGTCTGAATTGTTAGGTCATTGAAAATGCTCAAAGATCCGGAGAACTACCCCGAGACATTGCAGAGTTAAATCTATCTGTCTTGACTTTTTTTTCTCTCGTTTGGCCTGAAATTGGGAACACCTTGCGCTTCGACTCTCTGAGAATGATGATTTTCGGTTCCCAGATGTGAATCATCATTCGGTGTCTTTATGAAACCTGACTGACCCAAAATGACAACCGAAACCTTTAGCTCCACTTCGTCATCCATCAGTCCTACCGAAATAATTACAGTGGCTGCCTGAGACCCAAATCGAGGGGTCGAATCTAATAACCTCCATTAACTCCTCAGACATCTCAGACGGCAAGTGCTGCGTAATGAGGTTAGGTCTCCTGCGTAACAGATAATGCTTGGTCTCAAGGCATATTGAGGATGCTTTTAAGGCCCTGGCCATTTTTCTGGAGAAATGGCATTCTTTGAAGGTGTCCACGGGCAAACCCGGGTGGATATTATCAGCATCTCTCAGCTGAACCGTGATGCCTGCCAGGGTCTTCAGTGGGGTCGACTGGCAGTCTGTCGCTCTGAGCAGTAGGGTTTTTCTTTCCTCTTGTTTTGGCACGGAGTCCGGGGCAGATGCCACACTCATCCCTCAGGGTTTTGCGTGCTCATGTGTGGATGTGTTTGTGTGTTTGTTATGAAACCTGTGGCTGCCGTGTCGTAAGGCAGAGGAGGCAAGTGTTAAATAGCTCATCTTTGGCATCGTGGCGGCAATAGTGAGGTCTTCACAGCAGATGGAAAGAAAAGCAGACGGTGTAGCAAACCTCCGTGGAGTAGATGTAGGGGAATGTTTTGCACTCAGGATTGGATTAAAGCAGACAAATTTGTGTGGAAACAGTGCCATTTTCCGTTCTTCATCTCCGATTTTAAGTAAAAATGCCAATGCAGCACTTGCAACACATACTCAAATCTTGAGGTTTGCCATGGAGGTTCTGATTTTGACTCTTGGTGTGTTGGTTTAAAAAAAAAACATGATTGTGTTTGTAGGTGTTGGTACAGAAAGTTTGGTTCTTTCACACATACATTTGTTGCCATTCGGAGAGGCATTGATACGTTCAATATCAACATGGATAGACGATTTCTAATATGTCATTGTTGTTTTTAACTTCAGATATGTATACAATATGCGTGTTTCACTTTTATATTATAGCTAGTGAGCTTAATTTACTTTGATTGATGAACCCCACCTGGATTTCATTTATAAATCAATTTGCCATTTAAAAAGGTCTTCCTTAGACAGAAAAGTTTCTGCATCGTTGTCGTGCGTCTTCAGAGTATTAATAATAACGATTTTTATCTCTAAAGTTTTACATGCTGTACATAAACGTTTGTTTTATTCCCAGTCTGTATGTTGATATTGTAGGTATGTATCCTAATGTACAAAAATGCATAAAAATACCTATGTACAGTATATAAACGAGATCCACCATTTTTTGCAATAATATTTTTAATTCCCTTTCACATTGTTTCCATGGAAAGAACTGAGGTTTATTTGAAATATGAAACTGCTAATTTTAGTTCCAGATATATAGATATTTCTCAAAGGGAAGATGCATATAGCACGGAACCTATGCTGCAGCTTAAGATAATGCAATTCATGTATGCATTGCCACTGCAAACACACACACGCACACGCACACACATACGTGCCCGCTTGAACTGATTAAACATTAATATTCATATATATGTGCACTAGTTTTTAAAGGTGATAATCACACATTGTAGAAAGTGGAAAATTATTATTGTGCTTCCAAAAAAGTCTATAAATGAAGCAAGAACTTTCTTTTGAAGCCTATGCGGGCAAGGATGTTTTACGTCCTTGCATCAGAGCTAAGGCTAAAATTAGACCTAAATCATCATGCATTAACGGTTCTCTGAATCCTCTTTGCTCTCTACAATTTATGCTAAGCATTGCAAAACGTCAGTCTAAATTTAGGAGTGGAACAAAGATAAGATTTTGCTCATTTGTGATGAGCTGAACGCTTTGCTGCTGATCTTCTTTTATTTTGAATTCTGTTTGTTGATTTGTTGCCCCCTCCATACACACACACACACACACACACACACACCTGCATCAGGATATTGTGACACATAACTGACAAGCCCTTATTGAGTGAATAAAAATGAAAGCAAGAAGGCCCTTCCGAGTATGACTGTGATGCTGATTTGAGATTACTGGTAAAATAGATCCTTAATAAATTTGCACAAGCCTGTTCCTTGACATGATACATGACTATTAACTGGAAATGATGCTAGCTTAGGCAGCCATTTTAAATGCAGCTTTTAATGTGGCGCTGCTACAGAAACTTCACAGGCAACAGCTTTTTCACAGCTTGCCTATCAAAATAATATTTACTCATTTAACAAAAGCATCTACTGTTGCTATATCTTTACACACTCTCTTTTACAGAAAATTACCTTTTAGTATCTGAAGGGTTTCAAATTAACCTTGATGCATCATGTTACAACTGGGGTCCAAACAAAAATAGGCCTAAGTAGATTTCGCTATTAATTAAAATAGCTTTATTAGCAGCTGCAATATTGAATTGTATCTTTTTTAAATGTCCTTTTCCCCATAGGGACTTTGTCTATGATCTATAAAATATTTTTTTTTATCTAGAGCTCACATATGTGAAATATTCTTCACAAAACCCCCTCCAAAAAAACGAAAATATGAGAAGTTAAATCACATTTTCATGACAGATGCATGTTTATGATGAATGATGCAATAACCTTCACTGGTTCTAATATGCAAAAATATCGCTAAATAATAATAAATCACATAAATTATATATATATATTAGTGCTGTCGAATCGATTAATCGCATATAACATCAAAGTCTGTGTGTGTGTGTATGCATCCGTCAAATCGATTAATCGCTGTTACTACCCAAGATGATTTAATTTTCGTCTAAGGATTTTAAGGGAGTAACATTTATTTTGTCACTGAATATCTCTAGAAAGTACAAAGCAAACAGTGGTAATGATAATAATAAAGCAGAAATTGTAGTATGAAGTGATTTATTCTTCCCAGCCCATAAACACAATAAGAAAAACAACTTTAAATGTTTCCAAATATAAATAATCAAATAAATAAAGAAAAAAAAATACAATGAAATTCACCAAATGAAAATGAAGAGCACGAGTGTTGCCAAAATCAAAGAACTAAATAAAACAAAACACCTCTAACTACAACCATGAAATCGAACCTTACTAAATAAAAATAAAAATAAACATCTTCGGCGTGCCAAAGCACCCCTTACCTTACCTCCACTAACTAACAAACAAAAATTACAACAAGGCAACACTCTCTCAACTAGTGAACTAATACATAACATACGCTACATGTAGCATGATGTATGTCACGTGACCTTCTAGCTTGCTCTTCATAAGTAAGCACGAGGACACACGGTCAAACCCGATCAAATAAACTGAACAACAGATAGAAAACTAAAGAAAACAAATCAACAACAAATGAGGGACACAGGTCTAACATGGGCTACATAATGAACATCTACGAGGGGGGCGCGTGCGCGCACACACACAGCCAAAGCCCAACCAAAGCCCCCGCCCTCCTTGAAGACAGCTGGAGTCGCCTTTTATAGCCAGCTTCCGGCAGAGCATCATGGAGACTAACGAATCCCAGAGGACTAACAGGATCTGAAGCCAATCAGAATCTGAGAACAAGAAACAGATCATAAATACACAAACATAATCGTAACAATCGCGATTAATCGCATTTAACATACACTCACCTAAAGGATTATTAGGAACACCTGTTCAATTTATCATTAGTGCAATTATCTAATCAACCAATCACATGGCAGTTACTTCAATGCATTTAGGGGTGTGGTCCTGATCAAGACAATCTCCTGAACTCCAAACTGAATGTCAGAATGGGAAAGAAAGGTGATTTAAGCAATTTTGAGCGTGGCATGGTTGTTGGTGCCAGACGGGCCGGTCTGAGTATTTCACAATCTACTCAGTTACTGGGATTTTCACACACAACCATTTCTAGGGTTTACAAAGAATGGTGTGAAAAGGGAAAAACATCCAGTATACGGCAGTCCTGTGGGCGAAAATGCATTGTTAATGCTAGAGGTCAGAGGAGAATGGGCCGACTGATTCAAGCTGATTGAAGAGCAACTTTGAAATAACCACTTGTTACAACCGAGGTATGCAGCAAAGCATTTGTGAAGCCACAACACGCACAACCTTGAGGCGGATGGGCTACAACAGCAGAAGACCCCACCGGGTACCACTCATCTCCACTACAAATAGGAAAAAGAGGCTATAATTTGCAAGAGCTCACCAAAATTGGACAGTTGCAGACTGGAAAAATGTTGCCTGGTCTGATGAGTCTCGATTTCTGTTGAGACATTCAGATGGTAGAGTCAGAATTTGGCGTAAACAGAATGAGAACATGGATCCATCATGCCTTGTTACCACTGTGCAGGTTGGTGGTGGTGGTGTAATGGTGTGGGGGATGTTTTCTTGGCACACTTTAGGCCCCTTAGTGCCAATTGGGCATCGTTTAAATGCCACGGCCTACCTGAGCATTGTTTCTGACCATGTCCATCCCTTTATGGCCACCAAGTCAAGTCATCTTCATTTATATAGCGCTTTCAACAATGGATTGTTTCAAAGCAGCTTTACAGAGATAAACATATAATTTAAGGTAACAGATTGTTTTGGCGTTATAGCGGTTCTTGAATAATGTTATTTCCAGCTAAAGTTAACTTTGATTGATTCACCTCCGTCGAAATGATCAGACTTTAAACGCGGACCTGTGATTAACGCTGACGGCATTCACATGCTCATTCAGAATTGATTCTATAGTTATGTGCTTTTGAAAATATGTGCGCAGGTTTGTAATTCCATACAACCCAGCCTAAACAAACTACTTGTCTTGCCTATAAATTTTGATACAGAATTTTGTTTTATTTTATCACTTCGGGGTACGCGAGCCGAAATTCACAACGCTTTATCTGTAGAGTGGGAAAGGGATCCTCCATAGGGAGAGGATAGTGGATACTTCAGCACTGCATTGTCATCGGGTCCAGGCAGATCTCCTTCGTCAGATCTGGATACGGCCTGGATCCGGCAGGCTGCGGGAAAACCTTGGGATAAACAAAGACACTAATATTAGCGTAGATGCCATTCTTCTTATGATGTAGCGAGTATATCAAGATTTAAGGGAAGTGTTCCCAGTTCCGGCTGACCTAATCTATGCAGCCTAACATTGAGTTATAGAAGTCTATAATGTATTATGTGTATGCTAGGTCAAAGAGATGTGTTTTTAGTCTAGCTTTGAACTGACAGAGTGTGTCTGCTTCCCGGACAATGGTAGGAAGACTGTTCCAAAGTTTTGGTGCTAAATAGGAAAAGGATCTACCGCCTGCAGTCGATTTAGATATTCTACGTATTATCAACTGGCCGGAATTTTGAGATCGCAATAGACGTGAAGGACTATAATGCGTTAAGAGCTCGCTCAAGTACTGCGGAGCTGAACCATTTAGTACTTTGTAAGTAATCAACAATATTTTAAAATTTATACAATGTTTAATAGGGAGCCAATGCAGTGTTGACAGAACCGGGCTAATATGGTCATACTTCCTGGTTCTGGTAAGAACTCGAGCTGCGGCGTTTTGAACTAGCTGTAATTTATTTATTAAGCATGCAGGGCAACCACCCAGTAGAGCATTACAATAATCTAGCCTTGAGGTCATGAACGCTTGAACTAATTGTTCCGCATTTCCCAATGAGAGCATATGGCGTATTTTTGATATATTTTTAAGATGGAAAAATGCAGTTTTACAGATACTAGACACGTGGCTTTCAAAAGAAAGGTTGGTATCAGAGAGCACACCCAGGTTCCTAACCGACGACGAAGACTTGACAGAGCAGCCATCTCAAGTGTTAGACAGTATTCTAGGTTATTACGTGTGGAAGTTTTTTGTCCAATAATTAAAATCTCTGTCTTTTCAGAATTTAGTAGTAGGAAATTACAAGTCATCCAATTTTTTATATCAGCTATGCATTCCGTTAATTTTGTGAATTGGTAAGTTTCGTTGTGTTTTGAAGAAATATACAGCTGAGTATCATCGGCATAACAGTGAAAGCTAACTCCATGTTTCCTAATGATATCTCCTAATGGTAGCATGTACAGAGTGAACAGCAGCGGTCTTAGTACTGAGCCTTGTGGTACGCCATACTGAACTTGTGATCGATTAGATATCTCTTCATTTACTGCTACAAACTGATAACGGTCAGGGGCCGTATTCACAAAGCATTTTATCTTACCACTAGGAGTACTCCTAAATCGCACTAAAAGATTTTAGCTAGGAGTTTTCTCTTAAAGGTTATTCACAACGCCTTTCAGACCTACTCTTAGTAAAGAAAAATGACAACTCCTAAACTAAGAGTGAGTCTTCGTTGCTATGGATGACGTCATTACTCATGCACGAGCTTGACTGAAGTGACCACCGTGATTGGCTGATGATTGTAACGCGGGAATGATTCCAAACACCTCCCCCTACGATGATGAGTGACAGGTGACAGGTCTGAGAATGCGTGCGCTACACAAGTAGTGCGAAGGACGGAAGATGATGAATAACTGAATTAATAGCCTAAATGAATAAAGAGTAAGGAAAAACAAATAGCCTAGCAGGCTAACGAAACATATGGATTGATGCAATATCTTTGCAACAATATTGAATTAATCTGTCACTATATTCCTCTGCCTACGTTTGCAAAGAGAAGAACATTTTAATTTGATTCACAATGAAACGTTACAATTAGTTTACATGCAGTGAGTAGCCTAGTTTTGGTTGTTGTTGGTGGCGTTGTTGCATCCCTATGCCTACAATGCAAAATTGTTCCCTCGCGATTGGAAGCTCCTAGCCGCCGCATTCGCATTTCAAAACATCGCAACGCGAAATGCCACAAAAAGCGGTTTGTGAATAGGTCTTAGTGAGTTAGGAGTCCTCTCGACTTCTTTTAAGCTGTCCCAGGCTTAGGTGCTACTTTTAGGGCTAAAATGCTTCGTGAATTACTCTTAGTCAAAAAAATTAGGAGTCCTAAAGTTAGGAGTGACACGCCCATTATTTTTAGGAGTTGCTCCTAAATTCGCCAGTTAGGAGCTACTTTTAGCCTTAAAATTCTTTGTGAATACGGCCCCAGATAAGTATGATTTAAACCATGCTAATGCAATTCCACTAATGCCAACATAGTTTTCTAGTCTATTTAAAAGAATGTTGTGGTCAATGGTGTCAAATGCAGCACTAAGATCGAGTAACACAAATAGAGAGATACAACCACAATCGGATGATAAGAGCAAATCATTTGTGACTCTAATGAGAGCGGTCTCAGTACTATGGTACGGTCTAAATCCGGACTGAAAATCCTCGCAGATATCATTTCTTTCTAGAAAGGAACATAGTTGTGAAGATACTGCTTTTTCTAATATCTTTGACAGAAAAGGCAGATTCGAGATCGGCCTGTAATTGACTAATTCTGTAGGATCAAGTTGTGGTTTTTTAATAAGCGGTTTTATCATAGCCAAGTTTAAAGGTTTTTGGTACGTATCCTAGAGACAAAGATGAATTAATGATATTAGGAAGAGGATATATGACCTCTGGAAACATCTCTTTCAGTAGCTTAGTCGGTATAGGATCTAACATACAAGTTGTCGATTTAGATGAATTAACGAGTTTGCAGAATTCTTCCTCTCCTAGAGCAACAAATGAATCAAATTTTTCCTCAGGAAGACTACAATGTACTCCCTGATGCGATACTGTAGTAGACGGTTGCATAGTTATAATTTTGTCCCTGATATTATCAATCTTATAAGTGAAGAAGTTCATAAAGTCATCACTGCTGTGTTGCTTGGACACTTCTGAGCTTGAAGCTTTCTTTTTCGTTAGTTTAGCCACTGTTTCAAATAAATACCTTGGATTATGTTTATTTTCTTCTAATAGGGTTGAAAAATAAGCAGATCTAGCAGCTTTTAAAGCCTCTCTAAGCAATCGAGCTCTCTTTCCACGAAATCCGAAATACCTCTAGTTTAGTTTTCTTCCAGTTGCGCTCCATTTTTCTGGCTGCTCTCTTAAGGGCCTGAGTGTGCTCGCTGTACAACGGCGTTGGACTATTTTCTTTAATCTTCTTTAAGCGCAACGAAGCAACTGCATCTAAAGTGCTGGAAAAGAGAGAGTTAAACATTTCTGTTGCAATATCAAGTTCTTCTAAGCTATCCGGGATGCTGAGATGATGAAACTGATTAGGAAGATTATTGATAAAGCAATCTTTAGTGGCAGAAGTTATAGGTCTAACGTATTTATAACGGAGTCGGCTTTGCAGCCTTGACTAAATGTAATTTACATGAGACTAGATAATGATCTGAGATGTCATCGCTCTGCTGCAGAATTTCAACGGCATCAACATCTATTCCATGTGATAATTTTAGATGTAGAGTATGATTACGACAATAAGTAGGTCCTGACACGTGTTGTCTAACTCCAATTGAGTTTACAATGTCTTAAAATCACCAACAATTAGTACTTTATCTGCAGCCAATACTAATTCTGATAGAGAGTCTGCAAATTCTTTGATAAAATCTTTATGGTGGCCTGGTGGCCTGTATACAGTAGCCAGCATAATTCTCAAATGTGATTTATCGTTTACACTATATATTTTTACATTAAAGGGTTAGTTCACCCAAAAATGAAAATTAAGTCATTAATTACTCACCCCCATGCTGTACCAACCCCGTAAGGCCTTTGTTCGTCTTCGGAACACAAATGAAGATATTTATGATTAAATCTGAGAGGTGCATGACTGCTACATAGGCTCCCTAAGGGAATGAAACTTGACGGCCCAGAAAGTCATTAAAGAAAATGTTTAAATATTCCATGTCGGTACAGTGGCTCAACTATAAGTTTATCAAGCGACGAGAATACTTTTTGTGCGAAAAAACAAACAAAAATAACGACTTTATTCGACTATTCCTTTTCTTCCTTGTAGGCCTGAAACGAGACTTCAAGAGATTTCCACGACGCGCACGCGAGAGAACTTAACTGAAGTAGTTGAAGGAGATCGCAATTCTCGCGCATGCGTCGTGGAAATCTCTTGAAGTCTCGTTTCAGGCCTACAAGGAAGAAAAGGAATAGTCGAATAAAGTCGTTATTTTTGTATATACACACACATACTTATGTTTTTTTATGCACACATACTTATGTTTTTTTATGCACACATACTTTTATCGATTTGACAGCACTAATACACACACACACATATACTGTATACTATATACAAAAACTCATGGCGAAGTCAAGTAGTCAGTGAGGGACAGATCGTTAACAGCGGGTTCTTTGTTGTAACAGTATGTCAGGCAGAAAATCCAAACATTTGCCTATCATCATCAAAAATGGCTTATCATTTGAAACATGTAAGTAGCAACTTTACATGGCTGCTTGCTCTAACCTAGATAAATGTACGCTATTATTAGGTGCATATCCAAGTGTTAGTGCGGAGTGTGGAAGCTGAAGTATAGCACACATGACATGGAGGCCCCGGTGTAATCACTGGCATTTAACTTAAAATACTCAGTCTTTTTTGGTCTTACATCAAGAGTAGCAGAATATGTCATCCGAAAATTTGTGTGCACTCACAATAACTAAACGTTGTGCTTTTGTAAAATAAGGATGCGCTTTCTGCCGTCTCGGCCTCTGTGAACTTGAGTGCGTCAAAAAATAAACCAAAACTCAGCGTGAGTTTTCTTCACATACATGAGAAATTAAAGCTTGAAATGTCTATTTTTTAAATGAACCGATTCAAATGGAAAACAAATATTCTAGGATTATGTTATGAAACGTGCATAGTGCGTGCACTGTTCTGTGGAGATGATGAGTACGCACCGTCGACCTAATCTCTGCAACCGAAAACATTATCAATAAATTATTAAAATGTTCAGACAGTCTCCTTGCTGTTTTTTCACAACACATTCATAATCATTACTTTTGCCGGTGGGCTGTGGCAAGCTTTATGTGTACGCTTGAGTGCTGATTAGGCTGTGTATAGACAATTAATGGCTTATTTATGGCTTACATGTGCGGTTAGTCGACTAATCGCTTAAATGAACAACTAATAGTCGACTAGAAAAATGCCCTTAGTCGAGGGAAGCCCTAATATATACTGAAAAAAGTACATGGCCAAAAATAATGCCTGGGAAGTTCTCCATTCATTAGCAGGGGTGTTCATTTTCGACTCTGCTCGCTAACTCTACAGTAGCCTATGTGATCTGTTTAGTTAGTTGTACAGTTGCAAGTTTAAAGAGGCTTAAATCTTGAAAGGAAATGCAAAGCTAAGTTCTGGTAAACATCTCCAAAGCAGGAATGCTTTTGACACCACATGCTACAGCGGATACCCAGAGCTAACCAACCAACATGAGAAACACGTAATTCTGAGAGTGAAAAAAACAAACACGGATCATCGTTCTGCCAGTAGCAGGTGCGGTTCGATTCAAATGCCTGTCAATGCTAATGTACGCTAATCAGCTGTTGGATTTGCCTTTTTTGGCTGTCACACGTAATGAAAGACAAAAATATGTCATCAGACACTTTTTTTCTTCTCTTGCAGAACTATCAAAGCATGAAGGTGGTGGGCCATTCAGATGAGAGAGAGAGAGAGAGAGAGAGAGAGAGGGAGAGGGAGAGGGAGAGGGAGAGGGAGAGGGAGAGGGAGAGGGAGAGGGAGGGGGCGTCACAAAAATCAGAAAACAACTGCACAACCCACGTGGTGGATCATGACAGCAGTCAAGTGAATAACTCAAGATGGGGAAGCTTTGCAGAATATTGATTTAATGCTGCATCCGTGCAGGGAGGATGTTCACCCGCATTACACACGCTCTAATATTCCCAACATACCTTGGGCCTTTGGTTTTCCAAGCCACTCGGAGAGAAAGACAGAGGCTGAAATATTCATTTCGCATGAGCATTTCAGAGCCGAATGAGCCGCCTGTGCTGGACTGCCAGTGATTAGCACTCGTTTTGTGGAGAATGGGGGTGATATGAAGCGTCCCAAAGAATTCTTGGTCAATACTGTGTGTATTTGGTACATTCGCCCGATTAAAAAGCTCAGTGAGTAAAAAGGTTAAATGTTAATAGAAGTGCTAGATACACAAATAAAGGAATCTTATAAAGAATATGTCAGTCTTAAGAAATGGATATTATTAAAGTCCCCTTTACGGCAGGATATTAGATCCTTCTGATGCATGGTGACCCCTTTGTTTGACAAAAAGTCATTTTTTACCATTCAGGAAGTGATGTTTCCACCATGAGGAGATTTACTTTTGAGCCTTTCTGATCTAAATTAAGCATTTTCTGAGCCTCTTGATAGTATAAATTCAACGTTTATGATGAAAGTGGTTTCCCAAATAATATATTATATATATGATCTTCTATTGCAAATACTGTACACAAAAATGTGATTGTATTGATTATATTCTTAGAAAGGTTATATTCTGTAACAGGTCATTTTTATAGGGAAAAAAATAAAATGCTAAAGTTAAAACCTGTTTTGGTTAACGTTATTTAATTAATTTGCCTTAACATATAATATAAAATTATATTTTGATAGACAATAGACATGTAATGGTTTTAGAGTTGTCGTTTTTTTTTTTAGCTTTAATTTTACATGACATTTCTGGTAATAGTTTTCATTTTTATATTAAACAATAAAATCTATACAACGCTTTTTCTTTCTTTCCAGAGTTAAAAGTGTTTACCGAAATTGTCCATGCAAACATCATTGACTATGTTGAATATTTAGCTTATTCCGTTTAAAACATATTGTTACTGCATGCTATAATTCAATTGCTTAATATATTTGAATACTATAAAGACTTGATATGTGTAGCTATTTAAAATGCACGAAAGCAGCATTTTTATCAGTAATGCAGAAGATTATCAATAAGCAAACAATAAATCAAACTACCAATAGCTGATTCTTACTGATGCATTTTTTTTTTTTTTGGTTCCAGGAGCTTTGAAGCAGCGTTGACCTCAGACATCAGAAGACATTCCCCGTTTTTCTTCTCACGCATTCTTGCGCACAAACTCAGCGAGGAGGAGCGTCTTTCCCTCCGCGTGCGCCCAATGGAACAAAGAGCAGCGTTCTCAATGTGCACGCGTTCAGCCAATAGGAGCGGCTCCCTGCTGATGACGCGACGGAGCGGCTCTGGTCTCTTCCCACTGCGCAGGAAGCGAGACGCGCAAAGGAATCAGAAGTTAAACGCAAAGGTAACGCGGCGCTCTCTCAACAGAAGCAGCAGCAGTTTTTACTGTAACCGCTCGGAGTTTCCCCACGAACGCAAGAGGAACCCGGCGTCTAGAGCAGAATGAATGGTTAGTATCGATATTACTTTTTTATTCTACGAAAAACACTTTGCTAGACGCGTTAGATGTTTATCGTAGTCGCTCACAGAGTTTAAATAAGATTTTGCTTTGATGTTTAGGATTCTGGAATAACAAACCATTGCGAAAGCTAATTATGATAGAAATGAAAAATTATTATTTTAGAGCACTGTTTTATAGTAGGCTACTATCGATTTTGTGTATTCACGCATGCTTGAACTTTTTTAATATGATTCTGATGATTCTATTAATTCTGATTCTGGCGAAACACACCCTTATTATAAAACGTATTTTCAACCTAATCTACATCAGCTTAAACCACTGACATGTTCAGTTAGTAATTAAAACAATAAATGTATTTCAAAAATTATATTTTGTTGAAAATATTGCATTTTTATTTTAAATATACAAAGATTTATTATCATCCCATGTGAAAATCGTATACATTTTGTCTGTTTTTGTTCAATTTTTGTTCGATTTGACTCGTGTTGTAAAGTTGTGACAACCTGTCAAGCAGTTGTGTGTTTGTTTTTTTCTTCATTAATCATATGCAGACTTACATATGCATGTTTAAATGCAGCTCATAAATATAAATAATGCTTGTATTAATATAAAAATAACATCTTGAGAGCTGGGCTTTCAAGAAACCTGAGTTCAGAAAAAAAAGACTCATTTAGATTGCAATGCAAGACTTTGATGTCTGAGGGTCTTCAGATGTTTTTAATTAGGACCTGTAAAAAAAAAAATCAGTCTGTCCTGTTCTCTGGGGCGATGCTTTGAAAGAAAAAAAAAGGCAGGAGAACAGAGAAAGTCACTTCAGCGGAGGATCGTCTAATCAAATTTTTATAGCGTTTTCTCGTTTTTTCCCTCTCTGTACCCTCCCTCCCTTCTTCGCTTTCTTGATCCCGGTGAACGAGTTTCTCTTTGTCTGCCTCTTTGGTAACCACACCTCCCCCCAAAACACAGCCGGCTCAGACACCTGAAGGCTAGACATAATGATCAACGCAGTCCCCATGAGTCTGGATGCCTGCCAGTTGTTTTCGCTCTTTTTTTACTACTTTGTCTCTTCTTCTGTTTTTTCCTCTTGCATCTTTTGCCCTGCTTAATCAAGGGGCCAGCATGCAATGTTGGGGGCCAGTATGCAGTATATGAGGGGCCAACTCTTCTGCAATGTATGGACCAGGGATAAAGAAGTCTGGCACACATGCGAGGAGAAGCATGAACAACAATGTCTCCTTGTGTGTGTGTGTGTGTGTGTGTGTGTGTAAGCGGGATTCTTTATTCAACCGTGCTGTTCAAAATTGCATATCAGGCTTTTCTTTACCATACAAGACCTGTCAACTTACAGTATTCGTGTGCTTAAAAAAAAGCTAAGATTTCTTTTTAGGCATGTTTTGTGACTCTTGGTTCTGTGGATAAGAGATTCTCAGCTTGTTTAAGTGCTTTGTCTGTGTAAGATTAGGTTTACCTCATCTGAAATTACATAAACTGAGGCGTAATAATGCAAGAATGAATGTTGCGATGAGGAAAGCTGTAAGATTTTTGCACAGTATCCTAATCCTAAGAATTATTAGGATTATTAGGATTAGGACTGTTTAAAGTCGACAGACTTAACATAAATAGCTTTCAAACTAACAAAATTAATAAAAAAAATTGGGGGCCACAATTAATTTTAATGTTTGTTTTGATTTCAGTGCAGGATTCATATGATTTAATAAGAAGTTGGATACTGACGTGTTAAAAAAAAAATTATTATTCATTTAAAAATTAATTTTTTATGTTTTGCTGCTTTATGATACACGCAAAACTCTGAATATTACTCGCACATTTGAATATCATTACATTTGGCTTACATTAGCATCTGTTTCCTTGTATTTTCATAGAAACGTGCTTCCTGAAATAAGTGTCCCAAAAAAATCGCCATTTTGTCTCTAGCTAGTGCACTTTGATTTGCTCGACGTGCGATATTTTGGATGAAGTCTGCTTGTGTTTTCTCACAGAGCTCAGAGCCGACATGTTGGGAGTACAATGGCACTAAGTAGACGGCAGATCCTTTCTTTCTCGCTCTCCTCCTCTGCCATAAGCCTTTGAAGGGGCGTAATAAAAGGTTCAATAGAAGCAACAAGCTGTTTTTTTCTCTCCTCTCACGCGTTCTTTAGGCATTCTACCTGCGCATGAATAGGAGGCCACAGAGACCCTCTGACAGAGGAAGAGTGTTTATTGAGGGCTAAAGGGCTCAATACAATCAGACAGGCTCACGTAGAGAACTGCACGGCTTGGGCGAGAGGCCATGGGCGCGAGTTCTCCCTAGTGTCACACCCATTGACTCCGTTTGAGCGAACGTTTTTGAGCTACTGAGGGGAAAATCGTTCACATTGTGGATATAGATATCATGTGTGTTTTTAATAGATGTTTTTTTTGCTCATCACAAAGACCTAAAATAAAGGTTCTTTATTGGCACAGATGGTTCCATGAAGAACCATTAACATCCATGGAACCTTTGCATTACACAAAAGGTTCTTTATAGTGGAAAACTTTTTTTAGAGTATTAAAATGTTCTTCACACTCAGAAAGGGGGTTCTTTTTAGAACTGTTCAATGAAAGGTTCTTTGGGCAACCAAAAATGGTTCATCTATGACGTCACTGAGAAACGCAACTTTTGAAATTTTTAAGAGACTATTTTGAAGGGCCAAAATGGAAGTTAAAGAAAAAAATAAACTCATATCTGAATATTGGCGTGAACATGTCGTTTTAAATGTCTAAGATGGTTAAAGGAATAATTCAGCTAAAAATTTAAATGGTCATCAAACTATTTCAAAATATATTCCTTTTTTTTTCCAGAAGAGGGAAATTCATACAGAATTCGAAAGAATTAAAATTTTTGGGTGAACTGTCCCCCTTAAACCTTTAACAAAAATTAAACCTTGACAAGTCAAACAGTATCAGTACCATTAGAAGTTAAAGTAATCCATTAAAGTAATCCATAAAAGTAATCCATACGTACATCAATCCCTCCAAGGTATATCATCTTATGTAGCACACATACAATTTCAATTTCAATTTGGCATGTATTTCAATTTGGCATGTATAGAAATACCATCCATTATGTCAGCTAAGCT
This sequence comes from Tiaroga cobitis, assembly GCA_030578255.1. Taxonomy (NCBI): domain Eukaryota; kingdom Metazoa; phylum Chordata; class Actinopteri; order Cypriniformes; family Leuciscidae; genus Tiaroga; species Tiaroga cobitis. Next base: position 16,291,989 of record CM060612.1, on the reverse strand, counting down.
TAAACCTTGCAGCCTAGCATTAAAAGAAAATATGTAATAATATTTATGCTCGCTGAATTATGGGGTGGAATTTGAATGGAGGGTTCTTGACTTATTCCTCTTGCGCTCAGTGTGAAAACGCGTTGCCGGCTAGAGGTTAATTGTTTTTAGATCTTTATGTGTCAAGAGAAAATGGAGAAACTGGTGCATAATTGAGCTCCTGGTTGTTTGAGTGATTATGGATTAACGCGCCTCTCCAAAGGAAAAAGACAGCGAGGGAAGGAGAAAAAAGAGAGGACGAAAAGACCCATGTTGTGAGCTGCAACCACAGGGGTTGTCTGGCCTTTTCAGAGCAAGGAGTGGAGGCTTGTTTAGTCAGAGTCCCTTGGAGGCTTGACCTTTGACCTGTGCCGTGCTCCTCTGTGCTCCAGGTGCAGGTCGGTTCTCCACGGTGTTCATTGCACACACGCACACACGCACACACACTCGGAAGGGCTGGGGGTAATGTTGCATGATGGCTTTTTTTCCCCATCTTTTATTTTTTGTTTGTAAGAGGTGTGGCTGAGCTCAAAAGGGTTGCAAGGGTGGGCGGAAGAACGTACTTATCCTGTAGTATTTGTTAAAACACCCTTGAAGTTCATGGTTTAAGAACGGAGGGCGCAGCTAAAGATAATGCAGCGTTGTAATATTCATGAATGCATTAATCGGGAGGTTGTCATGTATAATTATTACAGTGTTTGATAATGCCAGAGCAAATCACCTCAGGCAGTGGTGATTGCTGCCTGATGCTATTAATGTTCTTTAATAAAATGCCCGTGTGGGCCGAACCATCAGCACAGCCCGGTAGTTAAGTGCTGTAAGGTTAATGAGGCAATTTACATACGTTCTGCCGCCATCTGGACGCAGTAAGAGACAGCTGCTTGCTCTTATTTCATACTGTGTTTTGGGAGCTAACCCACAGAAATGTCATTCCAGTACATGCAGAGAGCTTGTTGAACACTTTTGACTTTTGTCCCGTCAACACGGATGAATTCTGGGAGAGATTCGCTATGCTAATGAGCAGTTTTGCTTCTCAGTTGCAGCTTTCGTTTGTAATCCTCCACACAGTAGCTGACTTTCAAAAAGGAAAAAAAGAGGAATTGATTGGTTTTTAATTTGTGTTTTAGTAGTGTATGCTAATAGTTCTTTTATTTTTTTATTTTTTGACTATTTATGTCAGAAATGAGACAAACATTTTTATCAGCAATTATTGTTAGCACAATCACTTCATGCTATCAGTTGATTAATTCAATGTTGGTACTTTTCAACAATTATAACTATTTAAGTCTTGAGTAGCCAATTGACTGGCGGACCATTTGTAGTCTTTCACATACTTCCATCGAAAACAGTTTGAGAAGCGCTACTCTAACTAGATGTTCCTAAAGCCTTTGAAACGATGCTGTTTCTTTATTTTCTAGGTCAGGCAGCATTTTCACCAAACAGCATTATACCAATTGCAGTCGCTATCTTTCCTTAACAGCGGCAAGAAAATAGGATACATGGATCATTTCACAACACTTCCTCCAAGGACTGGACAAGAGAACAGCCACTCTGCAATCAATAACCAACGACCGAGGGCTGTTAAAGATTTGCAATTTGGATTCGAAGTAGGTAGACACAACCAGGATCCCCTCTGACAGCTGAAAGCAAAACTGTTACTGGGCTATCCGTAAAAATTCTGAGAGCGACCGTGAAAGGGAAAGGCAAAACTGTGGAGTTGGTGGATTCCTGCTGGCTTCGTTTCAGGCATGGTAGACTGACAGGGGTTTAAGAAACGAGCGTCGAGGGCTTGCCGGTGAAACCTGACTGGGTTTTTAGGCAGGCCGAGAAGAAGGTCGAATTAATTCGCTGTCACCTCTGTGTGCCTATTGAGGGCTTGATTCTTCGAGCTTTGCACAATCTTGGCGATTAAAAAGTGATCCTGCTCAACAACGACTGTGTTAGAGTCAGCGGACGTGTTTGTTCCAGTTAGAAAATCGTGGAAAAAGGAACATGGGAATTAACTCTTATTGTCAGAAGCTCAATCCGAGATGAAAGCCGTTGAATGCACGGTTTTTGCAAATTCAGCATTTGTCCGGTTGTGTGGCTCTATCAAAGCAGAGCAGCACCAGGGAGCCTTTATTTGCCATCAATTGTGCTGCAATCCCTAAAAGATATAGTATCATTTTATTGTTCGGCTGCTCTTCATTTCAACTCGAGACTCTGTTGTGCGATCCATTCAGTCAAATTCTAGGGACCGTTCCAACTTTCAAGTTGCGGTTCATTCATTTAATGTCTTTGAACCCTATTCATGTGTTTGCAAAGTGAGCTAAAGACCTGCGAGCTGTAAACTTCAAAGCACTTCCATATTGTACTTATTACAAGAAGTGCATCCAAGCATTAGTGGGTCTCGTATCCAAAGCATTTATCCTCAGCTAGCAGAAAGGAAGCTTAAGTTGGCAAGCCATTGGCATCAACAATTTGTGCTACATTCTGCAACCCTTCCACAATAAATAAACCACCAGAAGGTTGCTTTGTGACTTATCAATATGGTGGCACAGTTTGAGTTAGCCAAATTTAGCCTTCACCTTCAGTTTTAGGGCTCTCGCAGTTGTCCTAGTGGCGGCACAGTTTGCAGGTGGCATCTAATGGTGGATAAAAGGGGAAGAGAGATGGAAATCTCTTTCTGACCTGACTGAGATGGTTTGCAAGATGTGCCAGTATACCTTGTTTATACAAGAAAGTTGATGGCGTTGTTTGGTTTTCCTTTGGTGCTAGATGCCAGTTTGATGGATGTTTAATTGAGACATGGTGGACAATGAACTTGAAGCCCCCAAGGGACCACTCAATTAGTTTAGCACCATTGCCGAAGCCTCCCTGTTTTGTCAATGCGAGTACTGGGACTAGTAATCTCAAGAGGTCTTCATGGTCTGCTTACGAATGCATCCAAACTCCCTGTGGTCCTGCCCTGGTCACCTCCTAATTTGAGTTAAACAGTCCTTTTAAAAAACATTAGTGCTGGAGTAAATTTGGCGTGTGACCATTGTCAAGCTCCCTCCATTGACTTGTGGCATTGGTTTTGTTAGCATTTGCATTAGCATAGCTTTAGCTTGCACCTGAAATCAGACCCCCTTAGGGTTCCAGTTATTAAAGTTGACTTGTCAGTGAAACATTTCACCATTTCAACATTTCTTTCTAGTAAAGGAAAATGGTCTTAGACTCTTTTTTTTTTCTCAGTAGCGTAACTGTATTGAATTTCCTCAGGCCTAAATCTTTATTTTGTTCAAAATTGTTCAATATTTATATCGGGGTTTTTTTTAGGTGATAATGCATGTATTGATGTAGTAAAATATGATAGATTTGGAAAGCACCAACAATTTTTCACAGAAGTCACAGTTAAAATAATTTTGGATGGGAAAAAGTATGTGCTAAAGATCAGAAAAGTCAAACCTGTAAAATCAATATTAGATGTCCTTTTTTTTCAAATCCTTCTTATGTTAAATACTTAGAATGTTAAGTACAATCTTGAATGAATTATTCCACTCAAGGTTTATCTAGGGATTGCCTGAGGATTATTATGAAGTTAGCACTACCACTTCAGGAGTGCTCATCTTCAGTCCAAATATTTATCTTCCTACTCACGTGTACGAGTAGATCTGAACAATATGTCTTGAGTTAGGAAAAATGCTTGTGATTTAAATATCTGCAAGTACACCCACTGCATGCTCAAAATGTACAAACTAACATACTAGATGAATGTAGAAGTAGATGAGCGCAAACGCTTCTAGCACTCTCAGCATTGCCACAAGGGGAGCTATAGCAAGTATTGGCATAAACTGTCTTCTTCTACTGCAATATTTGACACATCTCATGTTCATAGCTAGCTACCCGAGACATTTGTACGTAACTACGTAACGTACACGCCTTGTGTATTTTTCTGGCCTACTCATGCTGTTAGGATTTTGCATGGATCAAATTTATATTATTTATACCTCAGCATGTTGTTGAAAGGTCTACCTGCCTCTTTCCCAAAGTACAGGACTACTATAAACATGGCCATTAAAATAAAACAAACCATAAAATGTATACTCATCATTGCCACAAGCGGCATTAGAATGTGCATAATTTTCAAGTGTCGATTTGTTTGCAACTATCTATTACACAGTTTAAAAATTGACAGTTCTTATCTTAATTGCATCTATACTTATTATCTAGTTATTTTTAAATTCAAGTGTCCTTGTAATATTTAACCAAAAACTATCACTTTTCCTCCCTTCTCTTATTTATGACTTACGAGATTTGAACAATTAGCAAAAAATGATCCAATCAAATCCCGATAGACAAAATCGAGTCCCGCCTTACATTTATTCTGGTTTGCCATTTCATTAGTATATACGTCACAATCGGAATTTACTTTAATGCCAACTTTAATGATAACTCTGTCACCCCCTAGAGTACTGAGGTGTGTTACCACTAAACGTTACCCAAGAATGTACATTATGTATGTACAATGCATCTGCATACTTAGTCTGCCCTTGCCTTTTGTACAAACCAAATTGATGTTCCAAAAATAGAGGCTACATAATTAATGTGAATGTTAATGCGAATGTTTTAATGCGAATGTTAATTTGTGTAACGTATAAGTATAAAATGCTCTACATGTTTGTTTTTGAATGTTTTTTGAAATTTTTAACGTCATTTAAATATGTTCAGAATCTGTCTGCATCTTTCCGAAGAAAAATGGCTACCATAAACATGGTCATTAAAATCAAACAGGCCATAAAATGACTATTTAAATTAAAACCAGGGAAATGGTTGTTATGATCTAACGACGAAGGGAACAACTGCCACAGGGACGGAGAGACGCATCTATACAGACTAACCATCGTACTTGAATGTCTACCTTGTAAATGGCATGTTATGTATGTATGTTGAGACAAAAAAAAAGATCCACATTACGGGTTGTAGTTGTCAGCGTAGCATGTTTTAGCCTTGAATGTTTGTTCAAGGCAGATGCTAGTTGAGTTAAGCGATGCATAGCTGAACCCCTGCTCTCTACCTATCTTTCTCTCGTTTTTGGAGGGCTTGTAAACTGGCGGTCGCTTCATCTCCTAAACCCCTTTTTGAAGCCCCCTCTGGTATTGCTGAGTTGACAGAAATGCAGGAATGGTAGGAGCTTGAAAACGAGAGACCCTTCCTGTCGCTCACTATCTCACTTTTCACACTGCCTTTCCCTCTCTCGTTTTTTTGCCGAGCATGTACAGGCATGCCTGTCAACCGAACGGAGGGTGGATGGGGGCGCTGAGGGAGAGGAGTGGTCTGGGGTGAACAAAGGAGCTCTGTCACCGCTTTTCAGGGGTTCTGGGCTGTGCAGGGTGAACGGAGAGCTGGGTGGGGGGTGGCGAGAATGGCAATTAAATATGGACGGGCGAGCATTGAAACCGAACATAGAGGAGGACAAGCATTGAGTGTTCACACATATAGTCAAGCTCGAAATGGAGACTGTGGAAGCTCTATGTTTGTCGTTCATTGTGCAATATTTGCCCAACCCTTTATCTGTGCAGCTGTGGCCTAAAAAAGGAGAAAGAGCGCGTTGAATAGCCGCACAGCTGCTGCCGATTTTGATGAGCGTCTATTACCACTACAGAGTCATCCTCTTGCGCTGAAGTCACCTCTCCACACAGTGTAATATAGAGCAGGGCAGGGCCAGATCAGGGCAAATGTTTGATTTGTCAAGCCTTGCTCATCCTTTCAAAAACAGCAAAAACACAGCTGGTAGCCACACAGTCACGACCCCGATGACTGGGAGGTGTTGTACTGTCGTGACTTTTCTCTGTAATACTCTTTGTACGTCTTGCGGGTGCCGCGGGAAAGATAACGAAAAGTATTTTAATGTAATGATTGGAATCCGCAACCTCGTCTCATCTTGTCAAATTGAGTTTTTTAAATGAAATGCGCTGCCTTCTGCTTTCGCCTGACTTTAGACAGTTCCATCTGGTGAAACGATTTCCTTATCGTTCTTCCTTCCCCCTCCCTCTGCATTTCATAGGTTATCAAGGCGCCAGAAACAGAGCGAGGGAAGCTGTTAGAAGATGCAATGCTGGAAAGTCTTTTAAACCCTGGTTCTTCTGGTGACTTGGCAGAGCTCAACCAGGGAAGTCAGACTGTTGCAGGCCAAAGACGACCGATAAAGGTAACACATTTACCTCTGATGGTTTTTGGTGAAGTTGAAATGTATGTTCTGTGTCCTCGAATGTCTCCTCGGTACCATCTGCAAACATGTGTGTATGTATGTGTGTTGGGCATTTTGCCATGTGATCCAGGTGCAGAACGTGTCGTTTCATCTCCAGCTCATCCTGCACACTCAGGCGTCAGTTCCTTGACTCCTTATCTGTGCCTTCATCTAACCTCGTCATGTTAAACCGACATCTGAGACTCCCTATATTTTACTCACTGCAATTACCTCACCGCAAGACACTATCACTGATATTATGAGCGAGTCTGGAACAATATGTCATCTTTAGGGTTGAGATGCAGTGCAAGAATTTAATTTTCAAATATAGGTATTCCTCAACCTTTGCTGACTATGAAGATGTCCGTTATGATGTAGAAGTTGGTTTTCAGGTAGTCTGAAAGAGCAACAATTAAACATAAGCATGCAATGATTTGCAATTATCAACAGTTCAGCCCAAAATTTAATTTCTGTCATCATTTTTTGTCCTTTATGTCAAACCTGCATGCTTTTTTCTGCCGAACACAAAATAATAATTTATGAAAAACCTTCATAGTGAACGTGTCTGTTCCAAAAAGTACAAAGAAACACCATAAAAGCCATATGATTCAGAAATTTAAGCTGTAATTCACTGAAACTTTTGTCGCTGGTCTGAGGTATTGACAACAAACAGGACTAGATTGCTTTTATGGTGTTTTTGTCCTTTTTTGAGCTTGACTTGCAGTCGTTAAAAATGTGGTGTTCCACAAACAAAATAACAGTGTGACGGGTCTGGAAAGACATGAAGGTGAGTAAATGACAGAATTTTTGTTTTTCCGGTGGGCTACTCATTCAAGTTTAAATGTTGCTTGTGTACATGGTTTTTACAGCTCTTACCCTTAAATCCACAAAGATCAGAGTTACCGATCAGCCGTTTCATTCAAAGTGTTTGCTTTTCCCCAGGGCCAAAAATGTTGCATTGTGCTGCCAGTTAGTATTCCCAAGACGAACTCTCAGCCACTTAAACTAAGAGCATTCTTTATCCATACTAAAAGCTTGAGTAAATGATCTCTAGTCTGTCAAGTGGTCAGACAGACTGGCCCTGTAGGATTATAGGTAACACAGATGTAAATGCTGAATGGCCGGAAGGCTATAATTTCTCCTTCCTTTTCTATCCCCCATCGGACCCCACCCTCCCTCGCTCTGGTCTGTTGTAAAAGTCCCAGCAGACTTTGTCGGGAGACTAGTTAAAGACACTGTCTCTTTTCCAGTGGACACTTGCTACATTATCCTCGCTCCGCCCTTTTGTAGACCCCCACACGCCTCAACGAGTGTTTAAAAGCTACTTTTATTCCCTCCGGCGACGACCTCTCCAGCTGTTGTCTTCCTGGAGGTGATTCACTCGGCCGTTTGATTCCTTTTCTCTCGCACCTCAGCCCCATCCTCTCCTGCTGGGTTAACAACGCACCTCCGGCCTTTGACTACTGTCGCATGGCAGGTGAATCCAGCAATTTCAAGTGGACTTGAAAGCGGGGGGTGGGGTCTGTCATGGAAAGCACTAATTGAGAATGCAATTTTAGATCTTTCTCAGTTAGCAGAATCTACCCCTTTTTTGTAAAAGTTTTCCCTCATGTCTCCACTCCCATGCTGGGAAGTCCCAAGGTCCACTCACCCTATTCTGCGTATGCAGCAGGTGGCTAGAGGCTAGCATGCTAGCTGGTTTTTTACAAACCTAACAGTGCATTACATGCCGAATTAGCAGACACGGCCCTCAGAGCATTTATAAAGTCACACTGTGGAGGGATGGCTAACATTGTCCTTTGGCAATTGGCACAAGCTTGGTGGGATTTAGAACTGTCAAGGAGGATTTTAAGGAGAGTTGAACTATATGGCAGAGTGCTGATAGATGAAAATTGTGTGAATTTATACTCGCATGATTACGTACAGTCACTGGTTCTTCGAATTTGCCTGTAAATGTTTTGCCACTAAATGGCCTTATAGCTCTATATGGAGCAAATGAGCTGTTCCGCTGGGTCCTAAAGTCAGTTCTTGAGTTTGTCTCTTCAGTATGCATTCAGATACACATGTAGACATTATAAAATCATTTTTTGTAAAGTTTTAGCATTTTTAATTTTCATTTTCTATGCATACTGAAGCATTCCTCACATTCCATTCATTCCTAAGGGATCGAATTAACCCGCGAGGGAAAGATTTGTTACTCTTTTTATTATTTATTTTTTTTCAACCACATAAACTCCTTGAATCCAGTAAAAAAAAAATCGTGGTTCAAGGGTCTTAGGACTCCTCTGATGAACTCTCAATTTAAAAAAATTTTAACAAAAATGAGTTTCTGGTCAAAATGACCCGAGGGAAGGATGAGGGTTTATTGAGAAATTGAATTGAATATCGTCCAGAAATTGTGTGCATTTACGTAAATGAGGGGATAGTTTACCTGCTACTTCACAGAATGCTAAATGAGCGTGTTTCTATTGCCCATGCTAACTATGTAGCTCTGCTACAGGACCTGAGTGATAGTTACCGGTATGAAATCTGCACAGCTTTACTACCTCTGAGAACAGTGCCAGGGCCACGGGCACTTGACCAGAGAGAGATTGTCTGGGCTTTCTTTCCTCCCTGCCTGCCAATATAAGCACAGCCAGCCATTTCACTTATCACCGGAGGTTAAAAACTACTGGCTAACCACATTGTGTGTCAATCTTCATGGTTCGTACTGTAGAGCTTGAAATGATCGTAGCATTTCAGGGAAACCTGGATGGAATTTGAGAGCGTTATTCCTACTGGTTTCATGAACTGCTTGAAATCCTTGGCTCTGTGGAGGCTTGTTTTGGACACAATGGTGTTCAGTACATTCCCAACTTGTTTCTTTCATAAGGTGCTGAACCTTCAGGTGGACTGAAAGCTCTTTAGAGCCCAGGGTTTGCGAGGGGACAAAAGACTCTTCACATGACTGTATTGATAGAAAAGACCTGGGAAATCTCCTGCAACGGTGTTCTTTCTTTAGGTAACATGCTCAACTCCACGCACATTGCCATGTATTTTTGAACTGAATATTAATAATCGCCACATAAATTAAGTGAGAAGTCAAGAAGTCTGGCCCAAACAAGCAACATTGTAATCCAAGATTGATATAACAAGCAATGTTACAACAGGCCCTACTTGCCTGTAATGTATTTTGAGAGATAAATGGTCTCAAAGAGATTAAGTTGGTACAACCACGAGCCAAAGCGGTATAAAATGTGCTCATCACACTCAATTTGCCTAGGAAATTTGTAGCCGTTAATGCTGCTGTGGGAAAATATATTGAGTTACTTACCACCTTGTGTCTTTGCTGCCCAGGAGCTGCTCACGCGAGTTCAGGGTCATTACCCTCGCTGTCAATGACAAATGGAGCTTGATAGCATCTGCGCTTAGCTACAATGGAAACAGATTAATACCTCGGGGTGAAACTTTGCATATTACGAGGAGGAAGGAGGGGGGCGTTTGCACCCTCTCCTGTTTTCTTTCGGCGTCCCGTGTTTTGCAGCCCGAATAGTTGTTGCTCTCAAATGAGATCGTTTTAATGGATCATTTGGAGATTTCGAGGGGAAACGGTTTGTTTGGATATGCTAAGAAGATGAACGCTTCTGAGACAAAGGATGAATCATTAAAGTAGGAAAAAACACGGCTATGTTCTTCTCCCGCTACCCTGCACTTTGTCTCCCGCTTCGTGACTGTCCCTGATATTGTCATTGTAAATTACAGACTATCAGGGGCCACGAAGCGTCTTGTTTTAGGAGACAGTCTTTTATTACAGCGTCTCAGTATTTATGACATCCTTTCATCTTCAAAACTTAACTCTGGATGCTCCCGCTTACAACCCATAACATTTTCTACCTCAAAGGTGTTTACATTTGCATGTAGGCCTGTGCATTTCATAGATGATTTTATCCAAAGCGACTTGCGTTCAGTGCATACGTTTTTTTGTTGTTTTTTTTTAGAGTGCTGCCTTCAATCATAGTCTTATTTTTAGTTTTGAGTCTCTCAGATTTTTGTACGCCTGTGTTAGCTAAAAACAAAGATGGTAGTCATTTTGTCTTGGTTAATGTAGTTGTAAATGTTAGAATTGTCCATTTTCGATTTAAGTTTTGAGTGTGTAATGGCTGGTTTTCAGTGTGGCGAATTTGTACTCTGTATAAAGGGAGGGAGGTTACTGCTGTTATGACGACGTACTTTCAAGTCGATGGCACACCCTGAGGATGGAGACAATTAAAACATCTAAAGCCTTGTTTAGACGGCTAATCTGGGTGGTCCAGAGCTTGGGCGACAAGTTACAACTGGTTAGTGCCACAATAAAGTCTAGAAAAATGAAGGCTGGTCTGGAGAAGTCATGCCACTGTGGAGATATTTGAGGTTCTGATGTTGAATGAAAAGTTAGAAATTGGCTCAGTTTCATGCAGACATTGATATTATTAAATTAAATGTATTTCTAGTACGTGGTGCACTGTAAGACTTTTTAAGACTCCAAAAAGGAGTTTGTGGGTGGTCCTCATTTAGGTCTCTGACTTGTATATACATTAGCTTGTTGAAGACACAAATTGTGAGCCACATGGAAGTTTCTAAAATAAAAATGTTCATCAAGTTGTCAAGTAGGAGCAAGACTTGGAAAATGAAACTGGATGACTTAACATCATGCAATTCAGTGCATTACATCGGTGTTAGGGTTGAAGGAAACTATTCAAATTTTGTAAATCTTTATTAAAACTGAAGGTTTTCATATTCTAAAATCTGGATTTCAGTGTGCCTGGAGAACCAACATTCCATATATAATTAGATTCTCAAATGTTTCTCCCAAACAGCAATGATATTAAAGCATTGAAGTCTTCCATTGTCTTTTATTTTTTATCCTTTTTCCCCCAAATGTCTCCTATAGAGTTTCAAAAGAGATCTCAGTAATGGCACGAACTGTGCTCAAATTTGTCAAGATCCCAAAGTCTGCTGTCAAACGTCAGAACATTTCTTAATTTAAAATGATCCAAACTAAAATTATAAATCTGATCTTTCTTACAATGTCAACAATTGTCTGATTTGTCTCCATTTCTTCTTCAAACGATTTTTAGAAGAAACATTTGTGACGGCATTTGTGGGAGTTCCATTTAATCTCCTGGGCTCTGATATGAGCAATGCAATTTTCCTCTTATTTTTTATTAAATGTATTGGTCAAGGTCAATTGATTACATTTATTTTTCAGACATATTTTTGCTAAAATGCAGAATAGGGTGACTGGATGCGCAACATTACCCGCTAGCAACAATAATAGTCATTATTATTATTATCATTACTGCTGTCCTAACTATGCTTAAATTTGACATTTTGAACATTTTAGATGTTTATTTTAAATGAGAAAACATGCAATGTATTGGCAACTCCTCTCTACAAATTTGACCTTAAATTGTCTTCAACAGAATTGCCATATTTGTCCTCAGTATTTCAAAATGAATTGATTTAGTTTCAGCTCGTCTCTTTTTTTTTTTTAATCCAATAGCACCGTAGAGACTTCTGCGTTTCACGTGTTGTCAGTTTCCTTGGTTCCTCTCTTTTCATCTTCTGTCACTGCTCCATGTGAGATTGGGCGTCACAGTGTTCTCACATGTACCTGGCCTTTGAGATATCAAAGGTTGACTGCCATCTGTCCTAGCAGGCTAACACAGACGCGTGAGACAGAGTTTCTCACTCAGGTGAAGCCATCTGGCTACAACCAGCTTTATCTGTTACAGACAGAGGTAGAATGTGTTACAGGAACACACAAGAAAACAGGTCAGCACAATGAATTACCTTTATCTTACAGATAAATAGACATATAGGTCCAACAGAGACACTGAGAGCGGCACGTCACCCACAATATTCAGATTGTCATAGGTTTTCTGTGACTCTTTAAATTTTTTTACACGCTTCAACTTGCAGTTGCAATTTCTTCAAAAATTGTGTGCAGTTTTGAATAAGGAAATCCATGCATTTGAATTGCAATTGTGTATGCAAATTTTGGTTGAATCGGTGGAACTGGCAAAGGATACCGCAACCACATTGATAAGAACAGATATAATTTACCACTGCTACCTAGAAGCATTCAAATCAGTCATGAGATTCAATCCAACTGGTTATTTTCAAACTGCCTTTTATGTTGGCCTGTGATGTATTAAATACATTTGTTAGACAACTAGTCTAACAATTTATGGTCTCAAATTATGCTGCAAAAATGTTTAATCAGTATTTGTTTTTTTTATTTATTTGTTTAATTAATTCATTATTATTTCATTCATTTGTATCTTTATTTTCTACGGAAGCTTGTTTTTGCCACGGAATTAAAAAAAAATGTAAAAGATAATTGCGACTTTTTATCTCGCAATTGCGAGTTTATATCCCGTAATCTTCACTTTTTTCCGCAATTCTCACTTTTTTTAGCAATTGCGAGTTTAAATCCTACAATTCTGACTTTTTTTCTCTGAATTGTGAGATATAAACTTATAAAGTCCGATTATGAGGGGAAAAAGTTTATATCATGCAATTGCGAGAAAAAAAGTCAGAATTGTGAGATTAAAAAGACGCAATTACCTTTTTTTTTTTTTTATTCAGTGGCGGAAACCAGTTTCCATAATTTTCATTTCATTGTATCTTTTATATTATGTTATATTATATTTTATTTGTTTTGAACTTTTATTTTTAACAAATATTATCTGTAAAATGCATTTGCATAAGAACCAAAATTGTGCGAGATATTACGACTTGTTTTCAGAGATTATATCCTTTTGAATGAAGTTTACTTTTCTTGCCCCATTGGCAAATTGTTTAAGCATAACTCTAACAAAACGTAACAATTTAGTAAAGCAGATCTCCTGCCAAGAGACGGGAATCACGGGCTACCCTCACACTGACCCCTCCGAGTGTAGAATTTGTACACACTGTGAGTGTTTGCTAAAGGAAGTCCAGAAATCTTTCAACTTCCTTCCAAAGTGCTTGGAGAAATCCTTCATGTCCTACACACCCTTGAAAATAATTTGTTAGAAAAAGAGAGATGACCCAGAATGTTCCAGCTCTGCAAACTCCACATGCACTTTTCCCTTTAAACTACAGATATGGGGCTAAACATTTTGAAAGAGATTTGATAAAAAGTTGTCTACCTGTCTCTCTCAGGTCCAGACATGAAGGAGACCGCGTCTTGTCTGTGGCATCTCACAATGAGAAGAGCTTTCAGCGTGTCGCGAGGTAATTACTCTCCTTGAGGGAGGAGGGCGAAAGCTGTTTATTGTAATTATGTCAGAGAGATGAAGAAGCATGCTTGTGAGATGCTCATTGTCTCAACATATTTGGCGGGGAATTTACCTGAGTTATTATGTGTCAGCATAATATCCCAACATCACATTCCCAGCCAGCTATAACATTCAGTTGTGTTTACACCGTCAGGATAATGATGTGCTAACGCTTGTGAAACCGTATCGTGTGTGTGTGTGTGTGTGTGTCGTCTACCCTGAAGCCCTTGGCCCAATACACTCGACAGTGACCGTTCCATCCACACAATAGAAAAATATCCTGCTTCTCTCCATAACAACAGCTCTGCTGAAGTGGCGGGATTAGAACATGCCGGCCCCGGCCAGGGGTCGCCATGGGAAAGAACCTCCCTTCTCCTGGATCTGTTTTTCATTTACCCCGCCGGTCTGGGATCGGGGTTTTATGTGCTTACACTATCAGTGTTTGGCCCATTAATTCACATCTGCAATTATAATGTCCAATTAGAGGCCAGGTTGGCTCGCCTTTTTTGTTATGAAGTCAGAGGGGGTTGGAAAATAGTGCAATTTTACACAGAAAGGGGTATTTGTTGGTATTGCATTCCTTTTTTATTTTATGCCCGCAGGCTAACAGTTAATTGTGAGTAGGGGATAGTAGGGTAGTAGAGATTGCAGAAAGAAATGAAGGAGGAAATCACAACAGGAACCGATGTATTGAGGCACTTGAATGCCCCATGAATGTAATGGCTTGCTAGATCGACCAGTGCAACATGCAGAGAAATGACAGTCCTAACAAAGGTTTTGCTACAGTAACCATAGCTGCTTTTTGTTGAAAAAGCGTAGTAACCTACAGTAACTACAAAAATATGTATGTATTGCATTAAAACCATGATAACTTACAAAATTAACCATGGTTTTACTACAGCATTTGCAGTAAAACCACAATTACGACAACACTATGGTTTTGCTACAGTACCATGGTGTTTTTTTGTTTGTTTTTTTGTATAGAAAAACCATAGTAACTACAAAAATAACCTTGGTTTTACTACAGCATCAGAATATTAATAATATAGTTTGTAGTAAACCATAGTAAAAAAAAAATACAAACTAGACTATAATTCTGACTCATTTATATGTTTAGGGAGAACATTTTGTTTCCAAAATTAAAGAATTGGGATTTTATTGTCACTGTTGAAGTCACAGCAAATTATTATTAGCACCATTATTAGACTGTGAAACCTTATAAAACACAATAAAATATGATGTAGTACATCTTAGGATATGTCCAAATGTAAGAGATCACACTGAAAACCTAGGTTTATTTAACCCTTGTGGGTTGCCCACATGCTCTCTCTCTCTCCACATTACCTACTGTATGAATAAAAATAGCCAAAAAAGCACTAGTGTGTAAAATATCTCAGATCATCTGAGATGTTAGGATCGCAGCGGTAGGGGCTGTCGAGCCATGCGGTGCAGGCCTCTGAGGAAACCCTCGGCAAATGGATGTTCTCTTTCAGTGCACAGCAATAAATAATCCAGAAAAATGATCGTGTCTACGGCAGAAGAGGTGGGAGACTAACGAGCCCGCTGTTACTCATACTGTCATTAGCTTCCTGCTCTCTAAGCCCCACCCACACCTCACTTGAGGGAAATTGAAATGCTAGTAACACAGAACACATACCCTAGTGCGCGTGCTGCTCTGCTAGCTAAGCCGCTAATGTTGTGTTGTAATCTTAGCTCTATAGCCAAGGCTAATGGGTGATGCAAGCACAAGTAGTAGACTCGTTAAAGGTAGTGGTGGGCTTAATGGTTAAACGAATAGCCTGTATCTTATATAAACCTTGCATTGGTCTGTTAGCATTTAAATAGCATGGCTGCAACCCTTCAAGATAACATGTTGGATCCAGCATGATACTTCTTATGGTTTTCTTTACGTTCTTGTGCGCTTGACTACTTTTTGTGATGAACAAACAAGCAATTTGTCTTCCAGCTTTTAGGCGATATCGGTTTTATCTCTTTTCGCATCAAAAAGGCTGTTTTAACATAATGACAGGACTTCCATTCCTACAGTACAGCTGTCGTATTGGACTATTAGCATAGAAATAGCATGGCTGCTATCTTCGAAAACATTTGATCCATTATGATTCTTTTTATTTTTTCATATGCTTTCTGCGTGACTACTTCATTTTGAGATTTATGACGATTTTTTAGATTTAAGTTCATTAGCGACAAGCAATATGTCTGTTCCAATTAACATTTTGAAGATGGCTTTTATCACTTTTTGCTTTATCGCATCGTGGCTTAAGTGAACCAATTATCAAAAAGCCGTTTTTCAAAGGGGCACTTTTAACGTAACGTTATGTGTAAAATGTGTAAACGTGCAAACACACACACACACAAACGTCATGGTCTGTAATGACATTCATGACTTCAGATGTCCACTATGGACTGATTTTCATGGTTATTGAGAGGCTAACCTCACATGCTTTGTTTGTTTGAAAACTCTGCGTGCTTTTGACAGGCCTGCGGCCTTCCTGCCGGTCAGTAAGCTTTAGTTGGACCACTCATCCAAACACACACACACACACACACACACCATTTGTTTGGTCCTCAAGGGTTTTAAAAGGCTGCATGGCTGGTGCACATCAGCACAGATACTTTTGTTTGCCTGATATGTGAGGAAGCTATGTTTTTCGGTATCACCAAAGCATGCAATTAGAAACGGTGGCATATGTGTGTGTGCAATGTCCTCCTCCTTCGTCCTGATAGAGGCCCCTTGTGTGAAGATCTTACAGACCCAATTACTGTAATCACGATGATCAAAGGGAGGGTGTTGAAGAGAAGAGAGCAGCAGTCAAGTCAAAGTCTGGCTAAGTGTGTGTGTGTGTATCATTTGCGTGGGGGTAGGGGTGCGGTTTGCTGTTCGATTCACATCCATCATCTGTTTAATGTACGGATTCGTTTATACAACTCTCAATCTCTTTCTTTTTGTGTGCATGTGTGTGTCTTTGCAGTTTCCAAAGTTGGTACAACCGATACACTGGATGAGGTCGGAGGCCAAATCCCTCCTGGGCGGCTGACCCTCTCCTGCACCACGGTAAAGGGTGAGCGTCGATGTTCGGGTGGCAAAGGCAAACGGGCGGACAATTTGTCTTCGGCCTTAAAGGTGCACTCAGGAATGTTTCCGTGTTAAAAGTTTTACAGAAACAGAAATGGCACTAAACAAAAGTAAATGTAATTTTAAAAGTCGGTCATATCAGTAGCCTAATAAAAACGGTTTTATTTTACATGGAATGGGTCGCCTCATGGAGGCCACCATTTTGAAAGATTTTCCTGCTGAAAACTACTCACTTAACCGTCCTATTATTGAAAACTTGTGCTTGCTAAATATATTATTCAATAGGACAGCAAAAAAAATTGCATTTCAATCATGTTTTTGCTACCTAATGCTTTTGGTTTTGCATCATTCTGCATCCACACCACTAGGTGTCAGTATGTCATGTTAGGCATTGCAACCAGCACAATATAAACCAAAAAATTACTGAGTGCTCCTTTTTAAGTGTATCTTTTAAATAAGATTTCCAAGATAATGGAAATATATATTATAATGCCCTATAATGAATCATGTTCCATGTTTATTTAATTATAAATTACACATTTCATATGAATATGCAATGAATCTTCCATATAACATCTGTTCTCTTTTCTTGTTTCCTTTTATTAATTTCTCTGTTTCTGTTTATTGTGTTATGCTTGCTTACACTTGGATTAAGGCCAGATTACTGTCTTAGACTTGTGGATACTGAATCTAATCACCTTTTGTTAGCAAGAGTTTGTTTGATTTATAGAGAATGCTTTTTATTAGGCTATCAAAAGAAATGAACACTTTTACATTTTGTATGTTAATTGTATTTTTAATTATCTGTATATGAATTTAAACGTGTGATAGTATTGGTTAATATTTTTGCCCCGCCCACATGGCCTTGGTTACATCAGCAAGAAATTGATGCACAATAAGACAAGGGTTTGGACATGTAAAAATGTCCAAACCATCAAAAGGTCATGAAGTTTGAGAGCAGAATTCAATAAGTTGTATTTTTGGAGTAGGTGACCTGTGATATGTCCTTTCAGCATTGAGAGGTGGGATGCACCCGCCCGCTGCTTGCCTTGTCTCCACAGCGACCTCTGCGCAGACTGTCAAGTCGACTCACCATCAGGCCATGTTTGCCTCAGTGAACATTCAACGCTGTCGGTGAGTTTGAGCTAAATAGAAAAAAACCATCGACCGTTGATTGTACCCTGCGGCTGAGCCCTACCGAGCCTTGCCTCTCCCCACCACCAGCAAAAGAGGAATTTGAGCATGGACTCCTGGAGACACGACCGCGCGGTCTTCCGATGCTAGCCTCAAATGACGCCGGAAAAGTTTGACTTTGAAAACTGCAACAAAGGTCACAATCAACATTCATTGCTGTCGGTGGGTTGGACTGTAAAAGAAAGCTCACTGAACAATGAATGCAACTGTGTCCCAGATTTCCTTCTCGCAAAGTGGCACCGGCGATAAATATTAACTGACAGAGGTGGATATACTCATTTGCTCGCCTCTCTGAGTTTGTGGCTCTTCGTGGCAAAGACGCAAGTGGACTGAGAACACCATGTCAAAGGCCCCTTTAAGGCTGATGAATGTTTCCTTTGTATAATAAATAAAGACAAGACCTATCCAAACCCAGTCTAATCCTGTGAGTCTAAAATGTATTAACCGGAGCTTTGGTACAGTTGTTAAATTATTTTCATGATTTGTTATCACAAATTTGTATCTTTTGGTCAAATCAACTTAGATAATTAATGTGGTTCAGATGACATAATATTTTGAGTTTCTATTCCACTACCTTCTATTAAATCAAACTCCTTAGTTGTAAAACCTCAATTTTTTTTATTTCAATGAACTCAAAAATTTTAAGGCAACCAGGTAACTTGCTTTAAGTTAAACCAACAATAATTTTTTAAAGGACTGTTTTATGTCTTGATGCCTAAATGTTTTCTATCGCCAATAATTGTAGGCCTAGGCCTAGGATATATAACTACAGCCCCATATATATATATATATATTAGTATAATAAATGATTATACATATGGTACAATCAATGACATAAAAGTGTGACCCACAGAGTTTTAAAATTTTCGTTTATAGCCATTTTTTTACACAATGACCCAATATCCTGTCTAATAAATGCCTGATGGAAACGTAGACTGAGACTATGTGGTTAGGAACTAAGTAAACAAGGTTATTTTGAAAACATCTTATTAAAGAGTTCTTGCAATTCACCAATAAATCCAAGGCTTGTGAGATCATGTAGGCTACACGTCGCGTTTGAGCTGAACTAAACCGATCACGTTGAAATCAGAGAAGGATAGCGCTCTCGCGCGCTGCATCTGGAGGCCGTATCTTAATTAGAGGCTAACGGTTTTACTGTCCGTTTCTAGGCCAATCCAAGATTATGTCACATTGCTGGTAGTTTATGAAAAATTAATCCAAATTAAATTTGTCAAGAAGCTGCAGTGGCTTATCGTGTCGGTGTGGGTGAGAGCCCCTCGGCACCTCGGTGACATTGCTGACAGAGATTATTGACTCCCGCTCGCCGTTGAGTTTTTTTTTTTTTAAACGACAGTCAATTCGTGGGATTAATTAACATCAGATTACGGCTCCATCAGAGACCTGCTGTGTGTGATTTCTTAAGGCTGGGCTACTTTACTTACTGTGGCGGTGAGGATGCATGGTCCTGGGGATGATTATATAGGCCTACTCTTAAGAATTATTTGATGAAAACTGTCACATCAAAGATATTTGGAGGCTGCATTAACAAATGCGAAGCAACCTTGTAAAGTAGCCTAATGCTGATGGCCGTCATGTTGTGAAGTCTGAAGATAGATTCATTTAATTCCTGTCATAAACATTTTTCCATTTCATCAGGCATATAAACGACATCAAATGTAATAGGATAACCTTAAAAGACATTAGTAGCACTGTAAAAAAATATATTTTCATGATTTGTTGTCACAAATTTATATCTTTTGTCACATTTGGTTCAGGTAACATAATATTTTGAGTTTCTTTTTATTAAACCAATATCCTTCATTGTATTAACTCATTTAAATGAACTCAAAAATTTCAAGGCAACCAGGTAACACTAAGTTAAACCAAAAATATATTTTTACAGATTACTGTTGGTAATGCACTTTTATATCTAGCTAATTCCATTTTTGAATAGCCCAACTTTAGTGATTTTAACATGATTTTCTACTTGCTAGTTGGTTGCAGCCAGGCGTCGGTTTAAGGGCAGGACATTCTCACTAAAGTGAGCTTTGATTGGACAAAAATCTGTGCAGGGCGATTAACCATTGAAGAGGCAAGGGATTCTGACCCCAACCCTTCAGTGTTGGGGTCAGAATCCCTTGCCTCTTCACCATGTTGTCCAAGAAATCAAGAGATTGTTAAAAAAAACTTTCATTTGGCAGCTATTGAATAGTGCACATTTCTGCTTTTCAAAATATTAATATAACTATATAGTAGGCTATTATAGAATAATTATATCTGCTCCTTATGTAGTGTAAACTTCAGGACAGGCCAGTCACACTTCAGTTTGCAAATAAACAGTACAAAGTGGGCTAGTAAAACAGTAGGCAAATATGCAGTGCAAATCAATGTAAGAGTTTAAAACTTTTTCATTTCTCAAAAGGTATAAAAAGAAAATATTTGATTTATTTTGAATGTTTAAGCAGTTCAAGGCAAACCTAATTGCAGAAAATGATCGAGAAAAACAAACAGAATTACATTTATTTTGAAGTATCTGGAGTCTTTAAATGTTTGTAACACAATGAGCAAGGCTATAGGCCTATATAAGGTAGCAACATGTAATTACCTACAGAAACTTAATATGCTGTAAGTTTCATTTAGTTTGTATGTGTACGTTCTAACTCATTGTGGTGTTTTAATTATTGTTGGTTTAACTTAAAAACTAAGTTACATGGTTGCCTTAATTATGAGTTCGTTGAAATACATTTATTGAGTTAATACAACAAAGGAGATTGGTTTAATAAATAGAAACTCAAAATATTGTTATCTGAACCACATTAAATATCTAAGTTGATTTGACAAAAGATGTGATAAATCATGAAAATATGTTTTTAAGTGAGTCTTATTGTAGGCTGCTGGTTTTACAGGCACTTTGAATAGGCCCATTTGACCCTCATAAAATGGCCATGTTATAATGTAACTGGTCAAATTAAATAATGATAAAAACAATAAAAAGAGGTAACTGAATTTCACTAGTGTTGACTAATTCTAGTGCCCCTAATGTTATTTGATGCCCATTCCATGGTTTTATGTTTAGTTAAAAAATGGTTAGTGTCCATGAAATCACAATCAAAGAACATGAGACACATTTCCGAGCTTTACTGTAGGCCTACAATTCCTGTTTCTTGTTCTCCTCGAGCCCCTGTTCCCATCTCAAGCTTGTTGGCTTTTGTATAGGCCTAATAAACACAGAAATTACAATTCTGTTTTACCGTCTCCTCCTTTGAAGCCCCTCATTCGCTCATTGTGTGGGTAGGCTATCTATAATTAAAGCCTTGAAGCTTTTCAGCAGTTTTTTCAAAGCGCCAATTCAAAGTTACAGACCTCAGCAGTATTTTGGGACAGACGGTGTTCTGGGTTTTCCGACTTCTGAATGTCACTGTGGTTTCCTAGTGGCAACAGGAAAGGCGAAGAAGACTGCAGGTGTTTGAGAAGAAGAGAGCCGAGCATCAGTCAAGACAAGAGGATTAACTCAAGCGAATATTCGCGGTTAGACGTTTCGACCTGTGTACATACCCGGCCGTTTCCCTCAAATATGACACTATTTTGAGAAATACCGCAGTGCTTTTATATTTTCCTCCTGCTTCAATGGCTTCCTTTTGTGGAGTTGAGGAACTAAAATAATCGTGACACCTATCACCACGTAAATTACATTAAAGTTGACGTTCAACTAAAATATCAACCTCCCTCAGATGAATTACTGAGTTATTGCACTACGGTTTGACGAAAATGGCCGTGTTTGCTAAATCGTTATGCTAGCGAAAGCTCACTGGAAATTAAAAGGTCCCTGTTCATTTTCTGCCAACATTAACATTTGTCAGGTGTTATTAGCATGTGTCAACATTTGAGTTGGAAAACGTGAAGGTTCAGCGGGGTCCTACAGGAACAATGTATATACCAACAGCAAAATGAGTAAATAAAGAATTAGATTGAAATAGCACCACGTGTTCTGAATGCGAAAAAATGTCTGGCGTGTTTTTGGGAGAAAAAATAACACTGTGGGAAGTCTTACATTTCTTCTAATTATTAAATATTTAGTTTAGGCCTATTTTTTAATATTAGTAATTCCACGTGGAGCTTTATTAGTTGAGTGTATTCAATTTTATATGTAGGCCAATATAAATAGCAGCTTATGGCTATGGTTTATTTAATGTAAGATAGACTAGTAGAAAAAAAATAACTGTAATTTTCACAACTTCATTTCAGTCCTTACTTTTTTATTTAAATCCACTATTGTTTGACACCTAATATATTTTTTGAATATTAGTATGATTTTCTGAAATACTTCATAGGTGAGTTGTCTTATAGCAGATTAGAATATAGGCCTATGATACATTTAAATTATATATAATTTATTTTAAATAATAATAATGCCATTTCATATTTGTTGTCTAATAAACTGTTCAGAATATTCAAATAAACATATTTTAAATAAATATAAAATATATGATGGCATGTGAATGTGTACAGTTGATTAAAACTAAACAAACGCTGCCACCTAGTGGTTATACTGTGACCTCGGTGAGTGACGTCAGCGACTGGTGATTTGTAAAATATTATAGCCTACTTATCAGAGTATCAAAGAGTTTGTTGCATATTTCACAATTCGACTGTATAAAGATGTCCTTCTTTAACATGATTATAATTTTTTATTATATAATAAATAATTCAATCTAATTTTAGTGCAGAATTATTGTCTGCACTGTTAAGAAAAATAACGAGAGGGCCTAATTTTGAATAATGTTAAAAGGAGGAAACGTCTGAAGCTAAAATTCTGCTTGCAATAAGTTTTGATAATGTAGTTTGTCACAATGATTTTATCAGCATAGCGGTTGGGATGTGATTGTTTGAGGGGCGATGACCTGATGATGACCCCCATCCTGAGGTCAGTCGTGTCAGGTTCCTCATTTGTAGACTGTGTGTGTTTGTGTCTTATTAGCCCTAATGATGCAGAGGGGACAATCTCCCTGTTCCAAAACACTGAGTATATGTGCAGTCGAGCTGATTTACAGGGCCTTGCAGCAGCAACTCAGGGCTGAAAGATTGAGGGTTTTCACTCATATTCTGTTCTCTGTCCTCCTCCTTTGTCTGTCTTTCATGTTTTGGATGGCGAGACGGGAGGCTCTATTATTGAGATTAGAATATGAATACTTCTAATGCGTGACTTTGCAATAAAACTGTCATAGAACAAACTATGAGAGTGCTCATTTTATTGTTTTTTTTTATTTACTGTTTTTGTAAATGGATCGTTAATTTAATAATATAGGCTATATATGGTACAACAGGGCTAAAGGCTCCACGGGGTAGGTAGAAGGCTCCTTAGATTTGATTTGTGAACCACTAGATGGCACACAAACTTGCCGCAGAATATATACAGAATTCGTGATCTCAACCACTAGGTGGCAATATATATCTGAAAAGGGCATCGCTTTACCAAGAATATGTTCATATCTTTAATAACACACTGTATATGCACTGTTATCAGTCAAAATAAGTTAAAATAAAAGTTCATTACATAGTTGTTACTAAAACTGGTATTAAATAGTCAAACTTTCTGATTCATTCATATTTTACTAGAAATATAATGCACAAAAGTTGTAAATTGTCACTAAACACTCTAATTTGAACTACAATCTCTGTTTGGCAAAGAAATATTCAAGGGAACACACTATTTCTAAATCATTTGTCATTAGTAAACAAGGAACTTTTCATGCGTTTTACTAAGGTTGAATCATTTACAACCAAATAACATATTGCCGACAGAGAGCGAAAGAGGAAGATGCTTGTGATAAAGTCCAACAAAATCCCTGACCACTGAGACTCATATGGGAAGGTCACTGGATTCCTTTATGCATCTCACACACTGTGGTTAGTGAGGAAGATGACCCTCCAGTGGTGGAAACATGCCTGTCTCAGCGTCTGAAGCTGCCCTTTGACCCACAGCTTTATTTAGGAGGTAGAAATGACGGAGGGATGAACAAAAGAGAAATATCCATCCACCTGGCACTGTCAGAGTCTCCGGTCCCAGATATGTCTCAGCAAATGGTCAGTGGAACGAGTCCATTAAATGGATCATCCTTCAAAGCTCTGATGCTTTTTTGATTTGCCTTTATTAATGCTTTAATTGAAAAGCTAAATTATTAATGTAATATTTGAGAAGTTGAGCAAAAGAGAGGTGAATAAATAACACATAACCCATAGCATCTCTTCACGAGAGTGTTTGGTTTGATTGAATTCTGTGCTGCTACATGACTCGTAAATTTTGATCCATTGATTTACACAGTGCTCAACACGGCCTGAACCGAATGTTGTGTTGCTCTTTCTGTCTGACAGGTGTATTCTCAATGAAATAATCATCGTCTTCTTGTTTACACTTTTGACGGGCCGAGACACATACGAAGGAAGCATCCAAAATGCATGCATGAAATTACAAATAAAACGCAGCAGCTCCAAATGAAGTCCCCTGCCTCGAGAAAAAAAAAAAAAAGCAAAATTCAGATGAGAAATATCTGACAGTACTGGAAACTGCAAACAGGACTGCAGGTGAAGAGGTGGTTAATATTTGACTTTCGTCCTGGGAAACAAATTCAGCAAACATTTGTTATGTTTTGCAAGCAGTCATTATCATTTTCAAAGACATGTGTTGCTTGTCGGTTGATGTGTCGAAACCCTTTTACCTTTTAAAAATAAAGCAGCTGTATAGTAAGATTACTAATTGAGTATTATTAACTTTCTGCAAGTTATGAAAGAAATAGGCTCCCCTAGGCTGCCTAGATTTTGAGCAGGATTGAAATGATAATAATCATCATGAAACACATTTAACACAAGGTTAGGAGTTGTAATCCTTACTGGAAGCTTTCAGAATCAATAACACAAACATGCCACATAAAAAGCAGGAAATCACTCGTATTATAGCAAATCTCCAGAGAAAAAAACAACAACCTGTTTTTGCTTAAGTGGGACCCTTCAATGTATTTTTTCACTTTAAAATGATTTCATATAAAAAGTTGTCACCCTATGGAAAATGTTTTTGCATTTTCTGTTTCTTAAAACTACTATGTTAATGAGAGTAAACGTTACTCTGTAATCTAGCTTGTGCCCTTTTTTGAAATGCTGTTGAAACACTGCAGGCCTACACACGAATACATACACCTTTTTCTTTGTCCTCCCTTGTGGGGTTCAACCCTTCTGATTGTGCAAAAAGCAGTAAAAAACACAGTAGCCCTAAAGTAAGATAAAGTGTTTGAACTGTAAAAAATTATATATTCAATAAGTTATCACAACATTTTTTTTTTTTTGCATTGCTTTAACTCATCAAATAAGTTAAGTAATTTTCAGCTTTTAGTTGAAAGTTACACTGTAAAAAAAAAACTTTAAATTTACAGGAGAACCCTGGGAGCTGTGGTTACCAGAGTTTTCCTGTTAAAAATACGGTAGCAACGTTTTAGGTTTTACAACTTTTAACCGTATATTATTTTACAGCGATAAACCGTATTTCATTATCTGATATAATGTTAATATACTGACTTTTTGAAGTATTAATATCTGTTTTTTTCCATTGTAATACACTGACAGCCAACAAGCACAGCAGTGATGAGAGTCAAATGGTCAACCAAAGCTCATCTTAAGCAGCTCATTCACAAGAGAGTTAATACTAATTTACAGAAGCTGCAAACATGTTGAAATTTAAAAAATGCAATAAGCATTAATTTAACAACATTAAATGTAACATAAAACCCTAATGTACATAACTGATTAGAAAAAAACTAAGAAAATTATGAAGAAACAGTGATTTAAAAACAAAATACATCAAATGTGAAGTGTCACGCAGGGAATTGTGGGAATTTCAATTTACATTTTTTCACTATAATGTATACAATGAATTGTTCTTTTTCACTTCCAAAAACTGTAAATTTAACGGTATTTTAAAGTAAAATGTAATTAAATGTACCATTATATATATAACAGTTATTTAACGTATATAATAAGGAAACTTTCTGTTAACCAATTAACAGTTTTTCACTGTAGCATTTTTACAGTGTTTTACCGTTAAAATCACGATCATTTTTTACAGATACAAGATTCAACTATTTTTTTAAAGTCAGTTTAATGCAATTTAAGTTGAAATGACAAACATCCAAGATGATTGAACTTAAAAAATTTAAGGCAGCAACTTTTTTTTTTACAGCGAAGATATCCGAGGCTTTTTAAAGTAGGCCTACCAATAAATTAGTTTCTCATGATTGAACTTTAACAACAATAAAGTAGGCCTAGATCATGTTTGCGGTTGTTGTAGGTCACACAAAGGCTATACGAAAAAGGTAAAGTTAAAGTTTGAATATGGAAAATAAGAAAAAGTGAATGTACCTACTAGACAGACATAAATTACTTATAAACAGACATTCTTTGAGGCGGAAGGCACAGCGATTGTTTGAGCATTTTTCTTCTATCTTTCCTTAATCGATGTTTTGCTTTTTTAATGAGACATACGATATGCACGAAGCATGTTGGACTTGACAGGATCAGTCACCGGTGGCAAGTGTGCTGATACATCAAGGATACCACCTTTTACCCTGACAATTCTGCAAACTCAGGAGGCCAATTAACACCTTCGCAATGAGGGCCGGGAGAGGCGCGTCGGATTCCTCCCTCGTGAGCAGAAGAGCACGCGGCGCGCGGCGGTGCTGGTGCGCGCGTGGCTGAGAATGGAAAAGCGCGGGAAACTCGCAGGTGAAGTTCTCCTCAGGGTAATTGTGGCGAGACCTCAGGCGAGATTCGGCTGAGGCGATGCGTTTTTTCCTTCTTTCTCCCTTTGTTTTTGCTTTTTTTCTGGATGTTTACCCCATTGTGGTTCGAATTAAGTCACATGAATTAAATATTAAGCACATCAGAAAATATTCATCTAAAGGTAAGATTTCCGTCAGGGGAATCGTCTCAGCTCAATTGATATTCTTCGGACTGATGGCTAATACATATTCATTTATCAAAACAATCATTAAATGAAATGATGCGTAGGTACTGAGATTTCCTTAGTTGATTTTTACTTGAAGCTAAATTAATAGAAACAAGAGCATATTTTAAGATGCATTTAAATAAGGGATAATATACATTATCACAAAATAAACGTCATTATCCCTACCCTACAGCTACTTATTAATAAATTCATGTAGGCTACATGAAATATTTATTTGAGTTTAAATTATTTTGCCTTATTTGTAGAAATTAGGAAGAGACATTGGCCAGCAACAGTCATAATTCAGAAATATTTGATCAGTGATTGTCACAATTGACCAGGTTTGATCAAATCCAAAATCAAAAGAAACAAATATTAAGCTAAAAGAAAATAAACCATGTTCTATGGCTATTAAGGTTTGTTTAAAACAATGATATAAATAAAATAAAAAAAATAATTTCTTTTCTCAAATTAACTGTGCTTTTGATGTGGTTCAGATAACATAACATGAATTTGAGTTATTACAATAAAGGAGATTGGTTTAATCAACAGAAACACAAAATATTAAGGCAACCAGGTTACTTATTTTATTTGTTAAACCAACAATGAATTTTTTACAGCACAGGCTGTCCTAATTTCAGTTTTACATAATAAAATAGCAATATACATTATACTCAATAATATACACAATACAGCATTTTAAGGTGGTATTCTAAAAGCTGTTTCACTGTCTGCCAGGTTCACATTAATATCCTCCTCACATCACGGGAGCAATGACAGAAATCTGAGGAAACAGACAAACCAGGACAGGTGAGACATGGTTCAGCTTGGTTGTCTTCTCTATTCTAAAATCTGACGTGGTGTGAGTTGACATGGAGGAGCCATTGTGTCCCATAAAAAGACATCTCAAGACCCTCTGCTCTTTGGATAGAATGTAAATAAGATCCTGGGGAATGTACTGGGAGAACGGCATTGGGGGGTGAACACCGGCAGCCGGGGTCACCATCCATCACGGCGACTTGGGCCCGGTGCGGTGGACAAGCTCGGCACTGGCCAAGAAATCTGAGCCACTACAAGACAAACACATGCTCCCTCCAAAATAACAATGGGCTCCAGTGACACAGGCTGCCTGCTGTCAGAGCTTCACTGCAGGCTCACGACACCTGACATTGTTATATTGAGCGTATAGTGTTACCAGACCCACCGTTAGAACAGACGAAGGAACAAATGCCAAAGATAATCGCAAGTGACAACTTTAGGAGACAATCCTCTGGTCTTTTTAGGCAGGAGCTTGTGAAACTTAAAAGAGTAGCAAATAAGGACATTGAGAGCGGTCTAAATATATGTCAGTATGGGTGTATTTTACACTTCACCTTCTATAGCCTTTATCACATATGATATAAAGGATTCTTTTGTGGATAAAAAGTGCTGTCACTTTTGAGATTTATATATATAGACCAACTTAATACAGAATTTGTTAAAACCATACCCAATGCGTCTTTTCTTGGGTGAGGAACTTTTTTGACAGTCAAAAACAACATTGCAGTTATAGACTGATGTAAATCTGTCTGTCCAGTGACAGTTGACTTCATTTGACACATCCGGCCCTGTTTACTCTTGGTATTAAGATGCGTTTTGGTCGATTGGATCATAAGTAGATGAAGCTAAATACAGGTGTAAACTGGGTCTAAAACGTTTTGAGCTTGTCCGCTTTCGACCACTTCCAGAGGAAGATTGGATTGCTTAGTGTAAACGCTCATGTGGTCGAATGAGTTCGAACAGCCACAAAAGACCGTGTAATCTCTGGGAACATTATGGGAAGCGCGCTAGCCAGACGGGATTTAAACTTTGTTTAAAAAGACCCAAGTTTGGTTTGAAGATGAAAAACGCACCAAGCACAATGTTCTCACACCATTCCTGATTTCTAACACACACTCAGTGTTCGGCGTGGTCTTCCATTTGTCAGAGCAGAAACCAAAGCTGCTGCTCTCCGTATGTTTTCCCGTTGGCTCCGAGAGCGTTCATATGTATATTGCGTGAGCTGATTTCGTCCATTAGATCGAAAGATCTGAAAAAGTCCATTTACAGGCCCATAGACCCTCCCCTCAAAGAAATCAGGACAGTAGTGGATGAAAGCAAGGGCGTAGGTTTAGGGGGGGATGCTAGGTAGGCTATATTTTGAGATGACAAATTTGTCCCCACCAATATTTAGCAAGCTCCTTTGAACTGCTATTTTGATATTTGCGCTGCATTTGGATCTTTGCGCTGCTATTTGGATCGATTCCAACGGCCAGGACGACGACAGTACAAGATACGCCGTAATTTGATTGGCGGCGGGGTATCTGGAGTAGCATCTGCCTGCAAAAACGGAGGCTGCATTTTCAGGACCCCACTTCTAGGACCGCATTTCTAGGACCCTAGGTTTTTAGTGACAACGCCACCTACGAATTAGAGGACCAAGATGGATGACATTAAGAGTGTGAGTATCAAATGCGAATCAATTTGTATTTGTTTAACCCTCTAGGCGCCACGGTCGAGTTTACTCGACAAGATGCGGCACTGAATAAAACGGCCGATTTTGCCAAATTGGGTGTCAAATTTCGTTCGACCTCCCCTCCACTGGATGGCAGACATGTCATACTTCATCTCAGACTCAAAAAAAAAAGTCATGCTTCTGTACAAAATGTTCGAGTTAGAGTGCATTGAATCAGTGCGATCAAAAGCGGAGCTAGTGTGCGAGTGAGGCATTTTATCAGAGCCTCTCCGTAATCGCGGCGACAGTATTGTGGTGGAGACTTTGTCTGTTATCACTGGGTATGTTAGACGAGGTCGAAGTATTCATAGTACAGTTAGGGGGCAACATGAAGGCAGGGTGGGGAGTCGCAATGAATGTGCATACTCGGCGCGCGCGCGAGGCAGATCTGGCCGCGCTCGCGCTGCTCGTATCATCTCACTCATGATGCCTTGCCGTCGCGAGTGATCTTTTGAACTAAACAGGTCTTGTCTACTTGTGTTTGTGTGTCATATGAATAATATATATGTGCCCCATACATGGAATCAGAGTGCTTACTGTATGTAGTAAATGGAAAATCTTTACAGCAAAAGGCCAACCACTACATGCATACGGTTTGTTCTACCATTTATTAGTAATTATTTACACAGTTTGTTTACTACTTCCTATATACCTGAGCATTCAGTATTGTGCAATATAGCATACAGAAGGTGATGGACATTTTGGGGGGAAAGATATGCTGCATTTTATCATTTAAACATGTGACTTTTCATGAAACTTCTATAATCCAAGATTTCTGCCACCATATGACGTCATAATATGCAAATTAGATGGAAAAATGTAATCCCTAAATAAACTTTGGGTCATCCTTAATATTTCTCTAATTTACAGAAAGTCTCTATCTTTTTTCACTTTTAGGATATAGCCTTGTGAAATTAAGATGTCAAAATCGAACTTTTATGGAAAAAACCTCTGGCGCCTAAAGGGTTAACTTTAAAAACAATTGTGATGCATTTCATTGGAAAGTTAATGTTGCCAACGTGCTGGTGATTTGCTAAACAGTCTTGAATGCATAGCCATCATATATTAGCCTCTAATGCTGGAAAATGAATTGTTAGCACGTTATTTTAACGGAACTGTTGCATGATAAGCCTGTGTTGACTTATTTACAGCACAATAAACTGTAGCATGTACGTTCTGGAAGCGTGTTAATTACTCATTGTTTTTCCATTTTAATTCAGTTAAAATAATGTTAATGTTTTCACTGTCACGTGCTCACAATCAACCTTAACGTTACCCACAATACATGTTAGGTGTACGTCTCTTCATTTTGACATGGTTTTATAAAGTTGGTTGAGACATATGACATTTTAATAGTCAGACATATCAGAGAGGCCATTATAATAATAGACTGTTAAAATCCAGCGTGTTAGATTGTGTCATTTACTGTATACTGTACTCTATATGAAGTGCTATCAAGGACACAGCACAGGGTAGGCAATAATATGACAAAAGATAAATAAATAAATTGGTTAAGTACTAGGCTTAGGCCTAATTTATGTCTATTTATTTATATGAAATTAACTTAAAAATGTTTTTCAAGAAACACATAACAATCCAAACAATTGCGAAAAGAGGGGCGAGCATCCAGGTGGTAGGTAGTGCTGCTGCATACATCACAATGTGTGCTTTAAATCTGATATATATGGTCAGGAAAAGTCGTGTCAATAATGTTATTTCTATTCAGATTTCTTGCATCTCTCTCTATTATTTTTTTTTCTCAGTTCAGATGGGCTTTATTGACACAGAACCTTTTTTTCCCCACAACATCAAAATCATTTTTTTCCAAATCTTTGAACAGCAATAATTGTATTATGAACATTAATTGGTATGAAGATTGATATCATTATTTTTATCATTATCATTACTCTGTGGTAACTAAGATCTTTTAAATATGTCATTTAAAATTAGAGAGTAGAACATGTTCAACTAAATGTTCCTTATTTAATTCACTTCTCTTTCTCTCTCTTAGGAGTGAGTGATGATGTTGTCCTTGTGTTTGTCCATCCATCGAAGTTCTGTCTATGTGTTTCACGTCATGATCAAATTTGTTTTTGTGTGTGTTCAAGTTCAGTTGTTATATATTATTTTGTCAAATATTTTGTGTGTTGAATTTCAGTTGTTATATATTATTTTGTAAAATAGTTTGTGTGTTCAAGTTCAGGTGTTATATATTATTTTGTAAAATACACAATCTTAAATCTACCCCCAGAGTCATCCTTGTCTTCCCTCTGTACTTGAAAATGTGGTCTATCTAGTGACTGAAAAGACTATAACATGATTCCTTGTTTATTTTACTTGAGTTATTATAGTATGCTACTTAGACCCAATCAGTTCTCAACATTCCTAGGAACCTGGTTTAATTGCAATAAAGAAAGTAGTATTTGGGTGTAATAAAACTTGAAAAAAAAAAAAACTCTAATGTAGTTAAAACTGGGTCGAAATACTGCCTTGGTGGCACTTTTTTTGGTCCTCCAAAACTAGGGTCCTGGAAATGCGTTCCTGGGACTGCGGTTCTCCGACTCGGTAGGTGGCGCTGTCACAAAAAACTAGGGTCCTAGAAATGCGGTCCTAGAAGTGGGGTCCTAAAAATGCAGCCTCCGGGACTGCAGACAGATAATATTGGGTATCTGACAGGCAGGTTACCCTCGCGGGCCGGGACTACTTTTTGTGCTTGCACTCACTGGTAGCGAGTGGGTGGTGTGTGCGTGTGTGTGTGTGCGCGCGTGACGACGCCGACGGTAAGTTACCAGGGCTGTCTCTCTGACTGCCATATACAAAGGCCAGAGTAAAACATTTTAATATTCTGTTTTTTTGCCCCTTTTTGTACTTTGTAGATCAGCTATGTCACCCAAGAAGAAGAAAGGGGACATACAAAGCTTTTTCATAATGCAGAGTGTAAGTAGGCAAAAATAACTAGCCACACAAATAACTAGCAGTAGTAGTGACTGACCAGGCTTTCAAATGCAGATTCTACTGTGGAAAATAGTATTAACTGGTGATCCTGGTTACCCAGGATATTGTTACAGTTAAACCTAGCTTCTGCAGTCTTTCAAGGTTAGGAGTGTGGTTAGGAGTTAATTAGGGGTGTGCAGCACGGATAGACTCATAGAAGTCGCGCTATCATGATAGAATGCTACGTTAGCAAGTCACTGAATGTTAATTAGCCTACCTTAACTTAGAATCTTGCAGTCATTTTTTAGATTATACAGTTATACTAGCTCTTTATTGACAGTATACAGGATGGTGTATCGGGGTCAGGACACAATATAATGAGATGAAGTAGATTCACTTCTGTATTGTGATATTCTGTATTGCCAGCAGTCTGAAATGACAAAGGAAATCGCCATTAAAGCACTGTTACTTATCTTACAACAAAATAATTCCCGGGGGATGGGGGGGTGGGGGGCTGGGGGGGGGGGTGTCCCCACCAAAGCTGAGACCAAACCTACGCCCATGGATGAAAGTGGACTAAAGAGGCGGATTAAAACACCAGGTGTAAACGGGAAAGTATCCCTTGTCTACTTGTGATCCGATCGACCAAAATCTTAATACCAGCTGTAAACAGGACCTCAGATGAACACATCCATACCCTCACACATGAGAACTTTAGCTAGATCGTGTGGGTGTTTCCAAAGCCATTCCCTGTTCCTGTTCATCCACCCCCATCATTCCTCAATGGTTGTGTCTGTTTTGGGGGGATGTGAGGGAAGGTACTTTAGGGTCCCTTAGTGCTAAGCCGGCGAGGTCCTCACAGCTGCACCGTGAGACCACAGATTTACAGGTGCCACTGACCCTTTCATCAGAGGAAGTCTACTCAGCCGGCTGTTCCTCTCTGTTTCTCTCCGTCTTTCTCTTTTTCCACTAGGGGCCGAGAATCTTTGATGAATCTTAGTTAAGGGCACAACTTACTACTAATGCTGACTGAGTTCTCTGAAGATATTACAGCTATAGTGAAAGTGTTTCCTCTTTCAATCATCAACAGTCTCGACGTGAGCACAACTATTCCCGAAAAAGCAATTAACCTAAAGCTTTGAGTTAGTGCAAATTAGTCTAGTAAGTAAGAACATGTTCTTCATTAATAAAACAACTTTGCCTTGAAAATATAAAAAATAGTTTAGGTCGCAGAATGAATTAAATATGAAAGATGAGTTTCAGCTAATCAATTATTTGAATGCACTGCGTTCCTGACAAGGAATGCAGGCGTTTCTGAAATACCACTAATAAACGCGCGGCCCTGAACATGACAAACTTTGCAAGAAAAATGTAATTATGTCATCCTTTTTGCCACGCTTTCAGTTTGTGTTGTCTGAGTATCCCAAGACTACACGAACTAAAAAAAAGGACAAAAAGCATGAAATATTTTAGAATGATTAAAATTTTAAACAGTTGGTAATTCGAGTTTGAAATTCTAACCCTATGTAAACCCATTCGCAAGATGTCCTCTATTATAAATTCATTGAACATTTCAGTTAGGACTTTGACTTTGATTTTAGAATGATGAAAATGGAAAAAAGTTGGTTATCAGAGAGTTTAAAAAAAAATACACACAAATTAATTTAATATTTCAGATACAAAGCATGTACTGTAGTGATAAAATAGTTCAGATTATTACCTGAAAATATCACAAAGCCACCATAATCTAAAACGAAACACATGCATCCTCGGTAGCATCCATCTTTATCCCAGAGACTGTTCTCAAGAGTAATGTGCGTGAAGACCAAGAAGATGGACAGTTACACATTCATATATTTCAGTCCCATCTCAATGGCAAAATAATTAATCTGAGATTGTGCCTCACTCCAAAAGACATGTAGTACAACGATTAGCTGGTATCGATTGACCCCTAGAGGACGATGGAGAGTTGATTGGCATCCACCTCTATCAGAAAACATGTTCTGAACACCCATATGGGAAAAAAGGTTGTTCCTCTTCATCCTTTCAATGGGACCAAGGTCCACTAACCCCATGTCTATTTAGGAAAATGAATCTGTTGAATATAAAAATGCTATTAATGCAATGGGCTTTGGTTTAAAATGGGGCCACGTTTTATTGATCAGAGGTCAAGTCCTCCTTCTGGAACAATGTCGAGTGCCATTGGCCTGCTTTATACATGCATACAGAGATGAAAATGTGGTATGTGTCTAAATAGACCGATAACCGTAAGCAATATGATACAATAGTAAGGGAACAATCACAATTCATCACATCTTTGGCAATCAATATGAATTGATAATGCAAATTTTTTCTTGAATATTGTTATATTTTTAGGTGATGCAAATGTCAGACTGGGTTGTATGAACACTTGAATTGAAATAGTTTCAAAAGTAAAAAATATTTGTGCCTGCCAGAGGTTACATATAGCAAGTTCTCGCCGCTTTCCATACTTTGTGAAGGCAAGCTTTATAACTATTACATACAGTGTGTGTGTGTATATATATATATATATATATATATTATATATACAGCACTTGTACAGTATCTATTGTCATGATACTTGAGCCACGGCTGAAATCCCAAATTATGGTTCAAATCAATTAAATTGAATAATTTAAAAGTATCCATGACAGGAAACATCCAGAAATGTGTGTTATCCCTGTGATGGTAAAGAGGACCAGAGGAGCAAGCTTTGACTTCCCTATTAAGAAAGAGACACATAGTTAATGAGTGGGAAAGGCTACTCAAGCATTAGAAATTCACTGCTGGCCATTACTGCAGTGATGAAGCAAACCTAATGGAGCAGGACTCCAGGTTTGCTCATCTAAATGAAGAGGTGGAACTAGTTGTTGTTGTTTTTTTCCTTTACTGGAGCGTCCATAATGGTTACATCTAATAGCCATTACCTCTGCTTTAGGGATCCCAAATGTAATTATGCCCACTACATGGCAAATATGCAATTCAATGGAATTTTTTTGCCAAATGTAAGGACAATCTGATATGGAAGCTTGTTTCCGCCATGGAATAGAAAAATTAAGAAAGTAATTGTGACTTTATGTCTCAGAACTGTGAGTTTATATCTCGCAATTTAGAGTTTATAACTCGTAAGTACAAGTTTATCTCCAACATTTCTGAGAAAAAAGTCAGAATTGTGAGATTTAATTTAGTAATTGCGAGAAAAGAGTATGGATTGTCAGCAATTTTTTTCTTAGAATTGCGAGATTTAAATTTCTCAGACATAAACTCGATATTGCGAGAAAAAAGTACGAAATGTCAGCTGACATTTTTTCTAAGAATTGTGAGATTTCAAGTTTTCAGAATTGCAAGATTTAAATTTCCCAGATATAAACTCGCAATTGCAAGAAAAAAGGATGAATTGCTGCTGACTTTTTTTCTTAAAAATGTCGCAATTACTTTTTTTTTTCAGACGGACACAAGCTTCCATTATCTGAGGACAGAAGTTGGCACAAAACAAAAATAGAAATAATCATAAATGAGTTAATATTCACTCCAAAAACTGCTGGGTTGTTTCAACCCATGTTTGGGTCAAATATGGACAAACCCAACCATTGGTTTAACATTTTTAATTAAGATTTTTAAACGTAATAGTTGGGTTTGTAGAACCCAGCAGTTTTTTAAGAGTGTTCTATATGTTTATATATATTTAATGTAAATTCATGGAAAAACTGGAGTTTTCAGGGAATTTCTAAGCCTGGATAAGTTATAGAAGTTAACAAAATCCTAAAAAGTCATGGAAATTCATGGTTATACGTATGAGAATCCTTTATAAAAAATATAGGAATAAATAATATTTTTTAAAGTAATTAAGCTTAAGTGCATTTAAAAGCTAAATCTTTTTTTGTCCTTCAGTTATGTAACTTTGTCCCGTAGATCCCTTTGAAATTCTGTAACAACAACAGAAGAAGAATCGTGTCATAAACTTGTTTTTTATCAGTCAGACAAGATGGCACAGTCCGTCTCTCTGAACTCACAACAGTCCTCTGAAGCCTCTTCCTGGCAAACAGCACACTACGCAACAGCTTTCCTTTCCATCGTAACATCGCAGGGATGGCAGCACAGGACTCTCAGGATAAGACGTAACCATTTTCAACACTTCCTCCAGCTTTGGGCCACAGAAGTCATTTTTGCGTGTTTTTAAAGAGCGGGATGGCGGGGAGGGGTGAGACTGAAAACAAACGGACCTGCTCGGACACTTTGATCTTCGTTTCCTGCCAATTATTTACGTCTGTTTCTCACGAATCTTTTTTCGTTCTCCTGCTCTTGATTGCTGCTCGCTTCCCTCACTTTTCACCTTCGAACACAATGCAATTTCTCTTTAAAAGTTTCTGTCAGGAAGCTATAAAAACACATCAGTTGCTGGCTTGCTGCTATTATTTGTTTGGAATAATGTGCTTTAAATGATTGATAACCCACTATAAAACAATATTGTGATATAAGTGAAGTGAATAATTGGCATTCCTTATGTTCCAGTACATTTTAGATTTTTAAACATGAAATAGCGATGATAATCAAGAATATGAAGTAAATAAACATAATAGGTACAAAATTAAATAATTACAAATAATTATAATTAAATATAAAGTAAATATAAAACAATCTAATAATTAAATTAATTATTATAATTAAAATAAGTCAATAAATAAAATAATTAAATTAATGATAATAATTACATACAAATGAGTACATATTAAATAATAATTACTTATATAAATAATCATTAAAAGCGTTAAAAAGGTTACGCTGTAAAAGTTACCAAATCTTACTCTGTACGGACTTTTGGATAATATTATATGATTTAATTGTAATATTATATAATAATATAAAATATCTAAGAAATATCTGATGGATAATGTAATCCCAGACTGAATGTCTTATCTTTGAATATCCTGCTTCACTCAGAAATGTCCCAAAATGGGTTGTAAAAGCCAAATCATGTTGCCTTTAAGACTAATAGTTATGTATCATGCAGAAATGAAATGGCTAATAAAACCAAAAAGCTGCAAAAGCAATGCAATGATTTGACTTTAATAGCCTGCCCGGCATCCAAACTATCTTGTCAACGTAAAATGTTTGCCATATTCAGTCAAACATTAGTATCCTGGATGCATTGCTTATTCAAAAATGCATGCTAACCTTCATCACCAAAGTGTTTTTTGCTGAACTTTGCTGAAAACCCTTCCTGGGGTATGAAAAGAATGATAAAGGGGCAGGGCAATCGGTAGCAGGACCTCCAGAGAGGGGCCATTAATCTGAGGCCTCCAGTCGCACCCGTAGCCTGACCGCCGTGGCCACAGGCCCGTTCCCTTGACCCGCACAGTGCAGCGTTCTGCTGAAAAGGCAGGTGGTAAAATGGCCATTTTGAAGGAAAGCAGGAATGATTGTGGCCTGTGTTGCTGGAGCAAAGCAAAAGGATGTCATTTAAGACCCCCACTGCTGAGGGTCACTCCTTTACTTTCTTTTGGTCCACAGGAAAAGCTGAAGTTGGATGCGTGTTTTCTGGCCATTGCTGTATGTGCATCAGAGCACGATCTTACTATGATTCCTACAGGGATCAGCAGATTAGATTACCTATATACCTTAAATACACTCAATTTTAGTAACTAAAAGTCTCTGGTTAATAGTGTCTGCCAAAGGAATGAACATAATGTATGTGTAATGTATATGTGTGTGTGTATGTATGTATTGTATATATTATATTTTTTAACACATTAATTACATTTATTTATTTTTTAGATATATATTTTTAAACATAAATATAAACAAAACTTTTTTAATGAAAAAAACATTCATTCTTTAGATCCAATCACCTGTCATCAATCAACATATTAAATCTTTCCGCTCTTATTAGTGTGTCATGCCTATTCCAGTAGACGATCTGCAGTGTTTTGGAGGGGGGTTGGGGACTGTGGTCTGCAGATGAAAGGCCTGTTGGGGCATCGGTGGAGACGGAGGCTGGCCATCGCGTGTTTGGAGGGAGCAGTTGGGAGTCTGATGACAGAACGGTCTTTGGGAATTTAAGAGTAGCTTGGAGTGCGCTTTTTCCCTTTGGATGACAGCTCCAGGAAGGAAGGGTTTTCTTTTCAAAGGCCGTGGCTTTATTTATATTACACATTTTCATCGAAGGGCTCATTCAAAGGGAGATGGCTTTTTTTTCTTCAGTTCCCCGCGTTTGTGTTTTATCACTGACGGGCTTGCTTCCGGGAAAAGCAGCCCTTATTTCTTTAAAACTGTCCGCCAGGAAAACAAATACACAGCGAAATTCAGTTCTTCATATTTGGTACACATTGGCTCTCTCACGTACACACACACACTCAGTGAACAGTAAACACTGATTAGCTCTAGTCACAGATCTCCAAACAGCCCATCCGTCATTAGTCATTATTAGCCCAGGATGGCTAAATGATAAATTAGCTGTCATTCAAAAGAACCACATCATTTAGGACTGTATCATTCCTGACAAACAACAGTGTCAAGTGACCATTGGCCCCTCTGAGCGAATCACACTCCCTCTGGACGAAACCGTTCAACAGGGCAAGGAAAAATCAAAGAGAGGGCTGTTCACCTGTTCATACCTGTCAGATAAATGAAGTGCAGACAGAAAGCCCTGATAAGTTACAGTGCTTCAAATCACTGATGCCATCCTTTGTTGTCCTGCTAAGACTGATGAGCAGCAGTGTGTAATTGAATCATGTAGCACATGTCAAAACAGGAAATGAGGTCAGAGGAAATGAGCAATATGAGGAAGTCTGGTGACTACTCTTCATCAGACATGCGACCACGGTACAAAATACCAGCAACAAAAATGTACACTGTAAAAAATGATATGATCAATAAGTAATGACAACATATGTTTTTACAAGTTATACAAGATTCAACAAATTCTTTTAAGTCAGTTTAACGTAATTTAAGTTGAAAAGACTTAAACATCCAAGTTGATTGTACTTAAAAATTTAAGGCAGCAACTTTTTTTACAGTGTATTTTTATTTTAGGGTTATGTGAGTAATTTTACATATAAATATTATATATAAAAATATATATATAAAGCATATTATATATTTAAATAATATATATTTTTAAACATATTTTATTTTTTATGTGATATTTTTAGTTTTGTTCTTCATCGGACATTCAACCGGGGTACAAAAGGAACTACCAGC
The DNA here is from genome assembly GCA_030578255.1 of Tiaroga cobitis. Classification (NCBI taxonomy): domain Eukaryota; kingdom Metazoa; phylum Chordata; class Actinopteri; order Cypriniformes; family Leuciscidae; genus Tiaroga; species Tiaroga cobitis. Next base: position 16,252,509 of record CM060612.1, on the reverse strand, counting down.
TACAAAACTGTATTTTGTTTTATTTAAGGGTTTATGTATATAAAAACATTCAAATGTATAGACTAAATAATTTAGAATTTGTTTTTACATTTATTTGAAATATTAATATATATATATACACTCACCTAAAGGATTATTAGGAACACCATACTAATACTGTGTTTGACCCCCTTTCGCCTTCAGAACTGCCTTAATTCTGCGTGACATTGATTCAACAAGGTGCTGAAAGCATTCTTTAGAAATGTTGGCCCATATTGATAGGATAGCATATTGCAGTTGATGGAGATTTGTGGGATGCACATCCAGGGCACGAAGCTCCCGTTCCACCACATCCCAAAGATGCTCTATTGGGCTGAGATCTGGTGACTGTGGGGGCCATTTTAGTACAGTGAACTCATTGTCATGTTCAAGAAACCAATTTTAAATGATTCGAGCTTTGTGACATGGTGCATTATCCTGCTGGAAGTAGCCATCAGATGATGGGTACATGGTGGCCATAAAGGGATTGACATGGTCAGAAACAATGCTCAGGTAGGTCGTGGCATTTAAACGATGCCCAATTGGCACTGAGGGGCCTAAAGTGTGCCAAGAAAACAAATCCCCCACACCATTACACCACCACCACCAGCCTGCACAGTGGTAACATGATGGATCCATGTTCTCATTCTGTTTACGCCAAATTCTTACTCTACCATCTGAATGTCTCAACAGAAATCGAGACTCATCAGACCAGGCAACATTTTTCTGGTCTTCAACTGTCCAATTTTGGTGAGCTCTTGCAAATTGTAGCCTCTTTTTCCTATTTGTAGTGGAGATGAGTGGTACCCGGTGGGGTCTTCTGCTGTTGTAGCCCATCCGCCTCAAGGTTGTGCGTGTTGTGGCTCCACAAATGCTTTGCTGCATACCTCGGTTGTAACGAGTGGTTATTTCAGTCAAAGTTGCTCTTCTATCAGCTTGAATCAGTCGGCCCATTCTCCTCTGACCTCTAGCATCAACAAGGCATTTTCGCCCACAGGACTGCCACATACTGGCTGTTTTTCCCTTTTCACACCATTCTTTGTAAACCCTAGAAATGGTTGTGCGTGAAAATCCCAGTAACTGAGCAGATTGTGAAATACTCAGACCGACTCGTCTGGCACCAACAACCATGCCACGCTCAAAATTGCTTAAATCACCTTTCTTTCCCATTCTGACATTCAGTTTGGAGTTCAGGAGATTGTCTTGACCAGGACCACACCCCTAAATGCATTGAAGCAACTGCCATGTGATTGGTTGATTAGATAATTGCATTAATGAGAAATTGAACAGGTGTTCCTAATAATCCTTTAGGTGAGTGTATATATATATATATAAAATATTCAAATATTATGAATACTTTAGAAATAAAACATTAAAATATTTAATATTAAAATAATTTTTGTCCAAATTCTTTATTATTGTGTTATTTTGCATTATTTTGAGGTTATAAATAAATATTTATTTGTAAACTAAATAAATGTATACATTTAGTTAGTGAATTTACATTTATTATATATATATATATAAAGTGATATTAAATGATAAAAACATTTAAATATTTGTAACATAAAAAATTTTTTTTCCAGCAAATAGTTTTTTCCCATCAATTAAATTATTAGATTATTCTTCATCATATATCTAACAAGGGTACAAAAATAACATTTTCTCACAATTGCCAATGGCTGGTCACAAAACTGGGTTTTGCATTATTTTAGGAGGATGCAATTAAAAATGTAACTTATTTATTAAATGTGAATTATATTTTAAAATACATTTTAAAAAAGTATCCAACAAAGTGAGATTTGTCTGTAAAGGATTTAGCTATTTGTCTACACTTATACTTCTGTCGAAGGTCAATGTGCATGTGATCGTATATATATGAGATGTCCTATAGACTCCAAAAATATCAAGAAAAACTTTCTAGATTAACTTTTGATGGTACATTCTCCACAGATCTAAACGTTTTTGCAACAAATGTTTGTCAGTATGTCAGTAATTTGATTCGCTTACATCAGCAAAGGTATTATATTGCAGCTCCTAACAAATTACCAGCCAACTGGCTTTATTTACTCACCAAAGCCATTTTTGCTCGCATTTGGCGCTTGAGGAGTGTTAATTGTGGATCCTAGATGCATTTAATACTGTATAAAGTGCGAAAAACCCTCTGGAGAGGATGATTGGACAGGAATCTTCATCCAGTTGGTATCTTTCACAACTGTGCCAGACAAGGGGTCAGTCAGTATTTGCACGGGCCTGTCCAATCCACTGAGGCGAACTAAAACGAAAGAAAAAGTTAGCTGTACTTTTAGAAAAGAGGATAACAATACAACTTCAGACATCCCTCAGAAAAGTCTTTTCCCCTGCCATCAATTAATTACTTAGGAAAAGATGTCATTAGTAAGACTCTTGAGAAATCAAGGGCAAGAAAACGCTTTTTTCCCCCTCTCCCGTCGTCGTGTTGTTCTTCCTGTCACTGCTTCATTAATTTTCTCGGGGTAAATCACGTCAAGAGTGTGCATGTGTAAGCTGTCAGGGTGTAGATGTATCTATTCATCACCTCGGGGAGCGTGTGTGTTCCTGAAGTGGTGCCCGTGGGTAATCTTGACGGGGCGGGGATGCAGGGGAGGTCCGGCACGCCTTGTAAACAAGATGCTAATGTCTGATAAGAAAAGCTCATGCCTAATGACAAATTGCTAATAACGGCAGGAGACTGCAGAGAGCGAGAAAGTGTATTGATTATCCTTATTACCCAAAGCATTCGTCTCGGGAGATGAACGGGTGAGGGAAGGGAAGGAGGGAAATTAGCCTCTTCCCCCGTTGACGGACTGATTGCTCTGGGGGCCCTGAATAGGACAAATGCGTTCACACTAAAACACAAAACCTCAACCTTCTGCCTGCGGGACGAGGACACAAACAGACTAAAGATGATCAAGTGAAAATACCTTCTTGTTTTTGATACCCTTGTTGAAAAGAAGTGCACTTGTAGACTGTGTAGCTTAAAGTCCCCCTGCGTTGAAAATCAAGTTTTTTTTAATGTTGTTTATATATCTATGTGGTGTTTTTAATATGCTTTAAAACAAACCATGTGCAAATTCATAAGTCAACACCATTGCTGAGTATTTTCTCCTTAAAACTGCAGTGAACCAAAAGCCCTATTCGCACGGGATAAGTATTACCTGGTGACCTCTAGTCATTTGTAATAATTGCGGAGGTTTGTCTGTGATCTTAATCCCGTGCGAATCGGCCATGTCTAAAATTTCTTAATTACACGAGGACCCCAGATAATACTAATCCAGCGCGAATAGGGCTAAAGACAGTCTAAAAAACGCAGTTTGAAATCGCGGGTGTTTCTGACGTTACAAACTACCTTGTAACCAATCACATCAACGTGTGATTGTCAACCAGTGGATCTCTGAGCTGGTGTGAGTGGGTGGAGGTGGGGCTAATTTGCATATTCATAGAACCACGTATACTAAATGAGGCAAGGGTGTAGAGTTACATTCAAGCTATTTTAATTTAATTTTTTTTTCAAGGAATTTTTTTTTTAAATATGTCATTTTGTTGATCAAAGATGAGTTTTAAGGGATAAAATGATTGACTACAGGAGGACTTTAACTTAATTAATCATCCAAAAACATTACATTCAATACACACTTAATATATTCTTCTCAAGTATATTATTTGCATGATAAGTCCTCTTTTATAAGTGTGCTAAAGTGTACTTCTTTTTCACAAAAGTGTCATTGCCGTCAGGAATCAAAGAGCGAGAGGTTTGGCTAATCCGTCTTGCCACAAGAAAGCTTGACTTTCCCTGGGCCAGATCCTATTACTCATAAACCCTGGTTGGAAAATACTTTTAGTTAATGGTGACCACCCTGAGAAGTCTTGGAGTCATAGTTTCAATAAATCGTGTGTTAATTTTCAGGTTTGGTGTTCTGGTGTGATTTGGTCGCTCAACCACATCAAGTTTTGCAGGTATATCTGCTGGAGATGGGAAAAATGCCTTTTTTGATGGTTAATCCACAATTACCCTCTGAAGTGCTGACTTCTCCAGAGAGGACCGGAGAGGGCTGTCTAGGTCATCGTAGGACTGCCCGTCCAAGCAGCGCAAAAAAAAAATGAGGTCACTCTTTTTTGCTGTTTCGTCAAAATCTGTTCCGGGGTCGAGTTGGAGACACAGGGATCCAAACCTGCTTTTGTTTCAGGGACACATTTTGTGCGGAAAGACAAAGATGCAATAAAAGAAAGCGTATTTTTACAATTAAAATGATTAATTAGGACAAGTTTAGTCATTGGTATCCAAGGCCTATGACTGCTGTAATGTTTTATTACAACTTTATTCATTTAAACTTGAAACTGGCATGCTATTATCCATGTTAACAATAATATAATATAGCCTAATATAATATTTATTTTATTAAGCAAATTAAGTAGCATAATTTTTCAGCAAATAGCCCCTGTAACTACATTGGCTATAGCCTACATGTGTTTATTTACATTAAGATGCAATCTTTTTTTGTAACTTTAGTTTTTTCAGCTTTTCAACTGAAACTGGTATGATATGATCCATGTTTAGATTAGAATTTATTTTATAAAGTATGCTAAGTAGGCAGCAATATATAGCCTATTCCCTGATTTATTTAGCTACTTTTAGCTACATGTGTTAATTCACATAAAGTTTCCTTTTCCTTTTGTATTTATTAATCTTTTCATTATAACGTAGTGACGACTTGTAGCCTAAAGGCCTATGTATGTTTTATTTATTCGTGTTATTCTACATATTCAATTGAGATGACGTCTTCCGCTGAACAGCTTCCGTTTGTTACAGACTCATCTGGGATGTAGACTGTAATAATGGCACCTAATCAATAACCATATTTGTCTTACAGTAAACGTGCTAAAGTATTTATGATTTATTTGAATCTCCACTCCAAATAAAACAAAAGCGCCTGAACCGCGTCGAAGAGGTCAGCGTAATGAATAGCTTTATTGAAATCAATTGATAATGCTCGCCGCGAGAGAAAAGTAGTAATGGGCGCGCGAATCAATTCGACTGCATTATCACGCGACGCACTTTGCTGTTGGTCCGGCGGTGCGCGCATGCGCGTGGAGAGTCTCAGGTGGAGAGGCGCTCTAGTGAACAGATGTATTGTGATGCTGTGAGAGAGATGTATTGTGATGTGCTGAAGGTCAGCCCTCATTGTGTGACGCTCCTGTAATAACGGGACTGAGTGACAGACAGTGCGGCAGCTCGGGTCTATTTAGTCTCTGCGGCTCCACAGCAACAGTCCAATCAACCCCTATAGACCTACATGTCTCATTCATCACGACAAACGACTATAATTGTGCCCTACAGAGGGGATACCAAAGCGAAATTGTGAATTGTGAATATTGCATAGCCTTAAACATAGTTTACCATAAGCCTATGCCTGACATGGTGTAATTTTGTGTGTTATTATAGGACATAAATAGAAACATTTGCTAATTTAGTTATAGAACAAAATGTAAAAATTATTTAAAGTGGCCATCTGGGGTAAGTTGTCCTCCTAACTAAAGATTTACAGAATGTATAAATGACTATTGATATTATTCTTATTAATATATATTTTTTAAAAGTGTCATTAATGTAAAACTATATTTAAAATTGAATTTTGACAATTTAGTTGAATAATTGAGTAACCTATGTCAGACAAAGCAGAATCCCTGTAAAAATAGACTATTCTGTGACTTATTTAGGTATAAGAATATTTACATATTTAATTGCCCATATTTTAAAGCAGCACTAGGTAACTTTTCAACCTTCATAATATATTTCCAAGTCTCTTGTGATGGTACATCGACTTACAATAGGTTGAATGACACGTCTGCCATAGCCTGACGGGGTCTGTAGCATTTTTAATCGTACTTTTAAACTTCGGGGTTCGGGTAGTAACCGGCGAACAAAGAGAACTACAAAATTCGACTGCTTTACGGCATATACGTCACTTCCACCACCACCCCCACTTCCGTAAATCGGACGTGCGAGCCAAATGTCATAGTCATGGCCGAAGCAGCACAGAAAAACAAGAAAGCAAAGGTTTTATCGGAGCAAAGCAAAAAGAGAAAAAGAGAAAGTGAGACCGGCACATATGCGCTTCCATACTGGCCATGACTGCGGCTATCCTGAGTGCGACGGGATGGATTTAACCACCCTGCTCGAGCCGCACAAGAAAAAGCGCCGTTCACAGAAGATGCCAGAGCGGACGGAGACAAGCGAGCAGAGACCCCGCCCCCCCTGTTTACATATCGCGTCTTTTGCGCGCTCAAGTTCGTTATTTCAAATGTAGGCGCGCGTGATGCGCGCTCATAATGGAAGCGACACGCTCGTTTTTTCCAAGCGCGTCCGCGCCGCATCGAAAAAAAGGATCGGGAGAAAAAGGCTATCAATCGATTCCTCCACTCGAATATAAGATGATCCTGAAAATAAGACGACCCCCCATTTTCAGCCTATTTTTAGGATAAAAACCTCTCTTATATTCGGGTATATTGCTTGCATACTATCTCTTTGTTTTTTTTTTGTCTGCCTGACTATGTTATGGAAGCTATCTTATCCTCTGTTTATCTTCATGAATCAAGTAATGATAGTAGAGTAGCGAATTATCAATCTGGTAGCTAGTAAACGATATAGTTTTTGATGGTTAGCTATCGCTAGCATTCTCGTTCTGATTTGAACTTTGCAATGGATGAAATGCAAAAAGCAAATGTTTGACCTAAAAAGTGTACTCTACTCAACATGTACAAAGAAAGGAGGAAGATTATTAATATTATCATTGTGTTCATAGCTTCTCATTTGTTACATGTGTAAAGTTACTTGATTGTGTAATTTCCGATTATTGATAGCTACAGAGGCAAACGGGATTCTTGTCGCAATTTTTTCGGACGACGAATTTGGTTATTATCTACCACTCAAACATTGCATTGAAGTATCATATAGATTCAGTAAAACGGTAACCAATAGACTAGGCTACTATAATGACGCTGGCTTGTAAACGTGATCATCGCGATCATTTGTCGTTAGAAAAAAAATAAAACCCATGAAATTATATTCATATGACATGCTGAAATATATGCCACTGTACCTGGGATGAAGAGATTTCACATGCGACGCAAGCAGAACACCTGCATGTGACCTCCTCCTACAGTGTTCAGGGCTATCATGGTTGTCAACAAATGCACGTGCGTGTAGGATGACAGAGAGACGACAGTAGTAGAGGACAATACTGTTTCCCAACTGTAGGGGGACCCGGAGAGCAAAAGTTACCTGGTGTTACTTTAATTGAAGATATCGTCATAATAGCAACACTATGAATGCAAATTTAATGATTTCACTCAACTAACCTATAGGTGTTGATTAAAGCGAAGATATCTTAAATGTACATAATTCACGGAAATACTGAATGATAATTATTAAATGTAAATTCTAATGTCTTATCTTTTAACTTCAAAATAAAAACTATAACTTTTACTTCACAAATACAAAAACATGAATGTTTCCACAAATCCCACAAAAAACAACAACAACAAAAAAACGTTAGTATTCAACTGCAAGGTGGCGGTTTTAGAAAATACCTTGTTGGATCCAGATGTAGTTTAAGAGTTTATTTAAACAAAACAGCCGAAGTTAAATAGGCAGAGAACACAAGATTCCAGGCAATGAACAAGATAATACAAGGGAACAACAGGAACTAAAAACAAACACACAAGATATATATTCGAGAGTAGGACAACACCAGACAAAGAACATGAGAAACACTGAGTATTTATACACAGGACATAAGCTAAACAAGGTAACTAGGGGGTGTGGAAAATTGTCATGGGAACACACAAGGGTAACCAAGGGCACTAACAAGATACACCTGGGGAGACTAATCAACATGAAAAACTACAAAGAACTACAAAACATGGCACCAGACAGGAAATAACAAAAGTCCTCACACAGCAGGGGAACAGGCTGAGATCATGACATTAGCATAATATAATGTCATAGAACACTATTTTCCAGAGATACACAATTAGATCAATTAACCTCAAAACTGCCTAAATCTCACAAATGTTGATATTCAGATGAAATGACAAAATTAAAAATGGCGTAGCCATTCATTAAAACTGCTGAGATGAGGTTTTGTGTCATCTATGGTCAGGAGAAAAAATTAAGTTGGGTGGGTCATCTTGCCCCAGGGGGCATTTTACCCCAATTTACCCTATGTGTGTGTGTGTGTGTGTGTGTGTCTGTGTGTGTGTCTGTGTGTGTGTGTGTGTGTGTGTGTGTGTGTGTGTGGCATAGAAATTGAATGGTGGTAATGGGGTCACGACGCGAAGTGGCCTCTACACCTTGGGTGTGCATTATTTTTCTAATAATTCAATGGACCGGAGTCAATTATTACGTTTATACTATGGTTACCACACCTGAAAACATGTAAATAGGGTCAGTTTTGATTTCATGTTGACTTTAAGAACTCCCTCTATGACTTATAATAGAGCCAACTGTTTATTGTGCATTTAAAATAGCTTTAAAAGCCACTGTAAGGATAGGCTTTCCTTAGAAGAGACATTTCAGCGTCTGTTTGCAATCAGCAACACAAGTCACTTAAATCATGTGATGTCATCTCGCGTTGAAAGCGCTCAACACGTGGGAGGTATTGAGGCGGGAAACATGTTGAACAAGCGCCTTCCTCGCCGTGGTCTAGGAAATGTGGGAACAGGATGGGCAGCCGACCGCCCCATCAAAACACTGTGGTCAGCCACCACTTAAACTGCAGGCAGAAAATAAAGGAGGCCACGGGGAACGCTGGAGGTGGGGATGTGTTTAAATAAAGTCTTTTCGATAAGTTGGTGAACGAATAACGCGCCGGTGTTGTTGTTGAAACCATCCCAAGTCTGACCCTAAAACTTGGCCAGTCAAAGGCAATCACTTTCTCTCTTCTATTGACGCGGGTTTAGGGCTTTTCTCTCCCGTCGTCAAGCGTTACAGCCCACCACCACCGTCCAGCTGTGATATTAACTGAAAACGATTAAGGTGGGACCACACGGGCGGCCCTCGGACCAGACTTTGCGATGCGGAGATGAAAAAGGGCAGTATTTCTAGGAAATCCCTGCAGAGGATGCCGGGCGAAAGATTTACTTCATCGCTGTAAAGCACATTTAAGTGCCACCTATGAAGAAAATGATTTTGATATATATCATTTGTATCCAATTATGGAAAGGGAGATTTTTTTGGCGACGCCATATTAATCATGTCTCGTGAACGCCGAATAGAGCTCATAATGTTTCTCCTGTTCGCAAAAAAAATAAAAATATGAGAGATCAGTGGCTTGGCTGATTTTTGCATTTACCTGCTGATTCTTAATGTTCATCGTCGTGTTTGCATGCAAGTATTATTTTATGAATAATAAATATAAGTGAAATAAATAATTGTATATACATTTTAATGTTAATTTCATAAATAACATTTAAATAATAATTATCATATAGATTTTATCAATAAATAATAATAAAAATAAACAATACATATATTATTGTTAATTAATTTAAATGAGTGCTGGCAAATCGATTAATCATGATTAATCGCATCTAACATAAAAGTTTGTAAATATATATACTGTGTGTGAGTGTTTGTAAATGTAGGCTATATATGTGTGTGTGTGTGTGTGTGTGTGTGTATATATATACATATATATGTATTTGCAAACATTAATTAGATACGATTACTCACGATTAATCGATTTGACAGCACTGATTTAAATTCATGTAAATATTATAAATTAATATAAATGCTTAAATATTATTCAAAATATATTAAATAAAAATAGACATGTCATAATATTATTATCAATAAATATTAAAGCATAATTTAGAAATAAGAATAAATAGATAATTTTTTATATTATTATTTTGTTATACATTTAATAATATTTAAATATTATTCAAATATTCATACACACCTGAATTAATTCATATATATACATATAAAATAAAAATGTAGCGTAAATATTATCCATTGCTTATATATTTATTGGTAAATATAAAATTAAATATAATTTTATTTATTAATAAATGTAATTATAAATAAAATAATTAATTTATATTAATTTGAATATGAATTTAATAATACATATTTAAAAACAATTAGGCTACTAATCATTAAATTATTATTAATAATTATACATTTTAAGTACAAATTTACTGAAATATATATATAAAAAGCTGCTGCCTTAAATTTGTAAGTACAATCAACTTGAATGTTTGTCATTTCAACTTAAATTACATATAACTGGCTTAAAAAAATCTTGATTTGAATCTTGTATAACTTATAAAAACAGTTGAAATTGCTTGACTTATGTTGATGAGTTAAAGCAATGTAAAAACAAATTTTGTCAATTTATTGATCATATTTTTTACAGTGTATACAGTAAGGTCAAATGTTCACTAGGGACAAAGCATCAGTTCTGGTATGTCTAAAGTGAAGGGGACACTGAGAGAAATACTACTATTGTCAACATATATATATTATGTATATATATATATATATATATATATATATATATATATATATATATATATATATATATTATTTTATATATAAATTACAGGAACGTCTGTCTGTCTGTGTGTCTGTCTGTTAATCGAATATCTCTCAAACCGTTAGTCCGATGGATTTCAAACTTGACAGGTGTCTTGCTACGGGCACGAGTAAGTGCAGTGCTGAGTTTGACATTGTTTGGATTAGAAACGCAAAAGATATCGTTAAATATATCTGTAAAAGAAGCACACATTGAAGTTGTGGTTTAAAAATAAACATTCTGTCAGCTAAACATTAAGTCAGCTACACTGTTTACTTCTGAAAAAAGTAGCAATTCTTTTCAAGGTTGTTATTATACATTTATTACAATGTAATTATACATTTATTACAGTGTTATTATACATTTATTACAATGTAATTATACATTTATTTCAGTGTTATTATACATTTATTACAGTGTTATTATACATTTATTACAATGTAATTATACATTTATTTCAGTTATTATACATTTATTACAATGTAATTATACATTTATTAAAATGTAATTATACATTTATTACAGTGTTATACATTTATTACAATGTAATTATACATTTATTACAGTGTTATTATACATTTATTACAATGTAACTATACATTTATTACAGTGTTATTATACATTTATTACAATGTAATTAATCATTTATTACAATGTAATTATACATTTATTACAATGTAATTATACGTTTATTACAGTGTTATACATTTGTTACAGTGTTATTATACATTTATTACAATGTAATTATACATTTATTACAGTGTTATTATACATTTATTACAATGTAATTATACATTACAGTGTTGTTATACGTTTATTACAATGTAATTATACATATTACATTATTATTATTATACATTTGTTACATCATTTTGTTGCATTCTTTTTGAAAAAAGTAGTGTACATTTTTTATACATTTGTTAGTCTTATACATTTATTACAATGTAATTAAATGTTTGTTAAAATGTAATTATACATTAACTACAATGTAATTATACATTTATTACAATGTAATTATACATTTATTACAATGTAATTATATATTTATTACAATGTAATTATACATTTATTACAATGTAATTATATGTTTGTTACAATGTAATTATACATTTGTTACAATGTAATTATACATTAAAATGTATTTATACATTAATTACAATGTATTTATACATTTATTACAATGTATTTATACATTTATTACAATGTAATTATACATTTATTACAATGTAATTATACATTTATTACAATGTAATTATACATTTATTACAATGTAATTATATATTTATTACAATGGAATTATACATTTATTACAATGTAATTATATGTTTGTTACAATGTAATTATACATTTGTTACAATGTAATTATACATTAAAATGTATTTATACATTAATTACAATTTATACATTTATTACAATGTATTTATACATTTATTACAATGTAATTATACATTTATTACAATGTAATTATATATTTGTTACAATGTAATTATACATTTATTACAATGTAATTATACATTTATTACAATGTATTTATACATTACAATGTAATTATACATTTATTACAATGTAATTATGTTTGTTACAATGTAATTATACATTTATTACAATGTAATTATACATTTATTACAATGTATTTATACATTTATTACAATGTAATTATACATTTATTACAATGTAATTATATGTTTGTTACAATGTAATTATACATTTATTACAATGTAATTATACATTACAATGTATTTATACATTTATTACAATGTATTTATACATTTATTACAATGTATTTATACATTTATTACAATGTAACTATACATTTATTACAATGTAATTATACATTTATTACAATGTATTTATAAATTTATTACAATATAATTATACATTACAGTGTTGTTATACGTTTATTACAATGTAATTATACATGTTACATTATTATTATACATTTGTTACATCATTTTGTTATTCTTTTTGAAAAAAGTTGCGATTCTTTTTGAAAAAAGTAGTGTAAAAAATGTATACATTTGTTAGTCTTATACATTTATTACAATGTAATTATGTTTGTTACAATGTAATTATACATTTATTACAATGTAAGTATACATTTGTTACAATGTAATTATACATTACAATGTATTTATACATTTAGTACAATGTATTTATACATTTATTACAATGTATTTATACATTTAGTACAATGTATTTATACATTTATTACAATGTAATTATACATTTATTAGTGTAATTATACATTTATTACAATGTAATTATACATTTATTACTGTGTTATTATACATTTATTACATTATTATTATTATACATTTGTTACATTATTATTGTTACATTATTCTTTTTGAAAAAGTAGCGATTCTTTTCTGAAAAAGTAGCGATTCTTTTTGAAAAAGTAGCGATTCTTTTTGAAAAAATGTAGCGATTCTTTTTGAAAAAGTAGCGATTCTTTTAGAAAAAGTAGCGATTCTTTTTTGAAAAAGTAGTGTAAAAAATGTAATTATACATTTGTTAGTCTTATACATTTATTATAATGTAATAATACATTTATTAGTGTTATTATACATTTATTACAATGTAATTATATGTTTATTACAATGTTATTATACATTACAGTGTTATTATATGTTTATTACAATGTAATTATACATTTATTATAGGGTTTTTATTTGTTACATTATTATTATTATTATTATACATTTGTTACATTATTCTTTTTTTTAAAGTAGCGATTATTTATTACAATGTATTTATACATTTATTACAATGTATTTATACATTTATTACAATGTATTATACATTTATTACAATGTAATTATACATTTATTACAATGTAATTATACATTACAGTGTTGTTATACGTTTATTACAATGTAATTATACATGTTACATTATTATTATACATTTGTTACATCATTTTGTTACATTCTTTTAAAAAAAAGTTGCGATTCTTTTTGAAAATAGTGTAAAAAAATGTATACATTTGTTAGTCTTATACATTTATTACAATGTAATTATGTTTGTTACAATGTAATTATACATTACAGTGTTATTATATGTTTATTACAATGTAATTATACATTTATTATAGTGTTTTTATTTGTTACATTATTATTATTATTATTATACATTTGTTACATTATTCTTTTTTTAAAGTAGCGATTTTTTAAAGTAGCGATTCTTTTTGAAAAAGTAGCGATTCTTTTTTGAAAAAGTAACAAATTTTTTTTAAAAAGTAGCGATTCTTTTTGAAAAAGTGGTGATTCTTTTTTAAAAATGTAGCGATTCTCTTTGAAAAATGTAGCGATTCTCTTTGAAATAGTGTAAAAAATTACATTGTAATAAATGTATAAGACTAACAAATATATAATTACATTGTAATAAACGTAAAATTACATTGTAATAAATGTATAAGACTAACAAATGTATAATGTAATTACACGTTTATTACAATGTAATTATACATTTATTAGTGTTATTATACATTTATTACAATGTAATATTACGTTTATTACAATGTAATTATACATTACAGTGTTATTATACGTTTATTACAATGTAGTTATACATTTATTACAGTGTTATACATTTGTTACATTATTATTATTATACATTTGTTACATTCTTTTTTTTTAAAGTAGCGATTTTTTTTAAAGTAGCGATTCTTTTTGAAAAAGTAGCGATTCTTTTTTTAAAAAGTAGCGATTCTTTTTGTAAAAGTAGCGATTCTTTTTGAAACGCTTAACGTTATCGTTTTCTCAGAGTTTAGGCTCCTGCGTAATAGTAGCCTAGACTATTGAGCAACTCAAACATACCAAACCAACACTTACTAAAAACAAACAAAAACTGATTTTGCACGGGCATTGCACTAGTATATAATAAAGACCAGACTGACTTTGATTCTTGCTTCTGCACGCAAGTGTAACACCAGCAGATGTGTACAAACACAAGCTTCTTTCCTGCTTATGGTTGCTATGCGACACTTTCTGGCCTATCTGCTTCCTATTTGGACTATGGCTCATTTCCGTACGACGGTGCAAAAATAGCCGAGCCCTCTGCACCCCTCCATGTTGTTTCTTCCTCTCTGCACTCCACGACATCGATCAAGCCTGTTCCCGGGCTTCCTATCTCTTCCTGTGGTCGACGGGAGTGAAGAACCAGGCTTGACTTCTCCTTTGACCTCATTTGATCTTTACCTGCTGTTTCCTATTGAACTGAGGAGAATCTTCACTCCTTATTCACCTGTTAAGGCGAGGATTTCTTAACAAAGATTCATTTATCAGAAACTTTTCTCTTCTATAAGCTAGACTCTTTTGCTCGAGGGTAACACGACACCCTAAATACACCGTATAAGAACATCTGCCTCAGCACTCCTTCACATGAAATAGGTCCACGTGGGCCTGCTTTGCGTTTTTTTTCTTCAGGCCTTTATTTTGAAACCGACTCCTGCCAAGTCTGTCTTGTTGTCTCTAAATGTGTTATTTCTCGGGTCTGATTAATGTCGTTCTCCACCACAAGATGATGTTTGAAACATGGTAATCAAGATGTAATCCCCAAATCCCTGTGTGGTCAACACGACTGAATCTGGAGTTTCTCATCGCTGGTTTTTCTGCATTTATTTCACTAGCCCTCTTGGAAAGGACGGGAGGCATGGAGCAGCGCCATGCCAGGTTCTGCAAACTGTGGCATATGCACTTTTTCCCAAGCCACAGCTAGACCGGTGCAGATTAATTTCCACTTCTATATTTTTACAGAAGGAGAAGTTAATAAACGACCGTAACCAGTTTCAGCACGTACTGTATGGACAGAAGCATGTAAAATATACATGTCTTTGTTATTGTAAGTGGCAGTGTTTTGCTAAGCAACTTGTCCGTGACGGTTCTTGATCATCCAGGAATCTAAAATGATTCATTATTAATTTCTAAATCTAGAAACAATGAATGAAGGAAAATATCCCTTGTGGACTCCACACTGGTAACCATTTCAAACGTTTACACGACGTCACGCAAAGGTTATTTTTATCAGAAAACTATCCTGGCCTTTTTTTTTTCTTTTTTCTTTTTCGAGGTTTACATCTCCTCGAAGGAAGCACTGCTTCAGCTCTCATCTCAAATATCTCCAGCGAACACAGTTGTTTGCCCTGTTGGTTTGCTCCACAGATATTTCCTGAGGAAAACAGAGCCGTTTAAATTCGCTCTGAGGTTCTGACTCCTTTTCCCGTAAAACTCAACTTGCGCTGACAAAAAGAAAAATTCAGTTGCACTACAGATGCAGTTAGAAATGCAGTGGTACATGTGATATAAATATATTCTAGAATTTTAAAGTGGATGTATTCATTAACAACATGAATATACTTCAATTTAAAATATATAGCCTAATAAAAATACTATATATACTTATATACTATAAGTTTCTCTGGAATAATTGGTATACTTGATTTAATACTTGATTCAAACTACATTTTCCAATAATGACCCGCTTGGTGTACATTATTCCTTTTTAATTTTTTTATTATTAATAAAAAGTATTATTATCATTATATTTCTACTATTTTGATTATTACGTAAAGGTACAATATGCAAGAGTTTTGTAATAAAATATCCAAAAATCACTTGTACAGTGTGATATATTTCCTGCAGTTGTGTACTTACAATATCCCAAAAGTCTCCAAAGATGTTTTATTTCAGATAAATTCCAATTTTAAATAAGTGGCCGTCCCGGAAAAAAATGTCACCTGTCAATGACGCAATATCCGCGCTATCCTCGGTTTCCGTTCATTCTGCCATAGCCATGACGTAACCATGGCGACAGACGTGGACAACTGCGTAGTGCGTAACGTTTAGGGGCACGCAGTTCTTGTTTCTTTCAAACATAGATCATAGACCATGGCAAGCAGACTTTGGGACAAACAAGGAGAACTAAAATGAGGATCAATATCAGCGTGGCGTTTTTGAGATGCCGAGAGCTCCACGTCCGCGACTAACTTGAACTCGACAGAGCTTCACTAGTCACGACTTGACAGCTTTATTAGACAGGTGAGCAAATGTACATAAAACAAATCAATGTTATTTAACGTTAGCTCAACATGATGAAATGTTAGAATATGGTCAGTATGTTATTCTAGTATAACTATGTGAGGCAGTGTTGAGAAGAGGAAGAGTTGTTGTAGTAGAGCTAGAGCACATTTGTGAGTCAGCTCAAGCTGTCACATTCGTCTTAAAACACATTTATTGCAATACAGTACGCAAATGCAATAGCATGTCACATTGTAGGCATTTTACAGCAGTTCTCACACTGTGATTTATAGATTATCATGAGAGAATATGCTTATCAATGACTTGAAGATAGTTAAATCCACATCAGCAACATAAATTCATCAACTAACCATTCAGAAACGTTCTGTTGCATGTTGTCACTTCTTCTTGAGTCTCTCCATCATTGTCCAACTCCAGTTTAAACATAAAAGGCAGAACAGTTTCTTAGTGCTTGTATGTGTGAGATAATCTGAGAGGTGAACACACACACACACACACACACACAAGCTCTTGAAGCTCTGCACTCTGTGCTGGGAGCAGTAGCTCATTTGCATTTAAAGGGACACACACAAAATTATGCGTTTTGAGCTTATAATAATAAAAACAACAACAACAATAATATGTACTAACAATATTATTAATAATATAAATAAATAGAAAAATAATAATTTCCACTATTTTGATTTTAATTAATTTATATATAGTTTAAAATAATATAAATATGTAATAATATAATATTATTATTATGACTATTAAATATAAATAAAAAGTAATAAGTAATAACAATATTATTAAATAATATGAATTTAATTTTAAAAGCAAATTCATAAGAATCATTTAGAAATAAATTAATGTAATATTACTTTAAATGCTGATTCTATAATAATAATAATAATTATGCCTATTATTATTTTTATTGTTATATTTCTATTATTTTGATGTTTATTAATTTATAAATAATGTATTAAAAAT
Source organism: Tiaroga cobitis (assembly GCA_030578255.1). Lineage (NCBI taxonomy): Eukaryota > Metazoa > Chordata > Actinopteri > Cypriniformes > Leuciscidae > Tiaroga > Tiaroga cobitis. The sequence continues at coordinate 16,234,883 of CM060612.1, read as the reverse complement.
TAAAATATATTAATAATAATATGTAATAACATAATATTATTAACTGTAATATAAATGAAGACCATTTATAAGAAATAAGTAATAAAGAAAAATGACTTTTAATGTAGAGTCTAGTATTATTATATTCTCACTATTTTGATGTTTAATTAATTTATGTCATTTAAAAATCAAAATAGTGGAAAAATAATAATACATCATGCAATCATATCATTAAATAAAAAAAAATCTATTTAAAAAAATTAAAACAAATAATAAAGAAATATGACTTTTAATGTTGATTCAAATGAATAGATGAAATAAAAATGTAGACACAATGCGAGCAGCTTGAGCAGTCAGCTGGGATGTGGTCTGCAGGCGGAGCACTGATAGTCCCGGGACCTCTTGAAGGGGTGGAGAGCAGACTGTGATGGCATCTTCCTCTCAGAAGATTCATCAATGTCTTTCCAAGCTCCAGAGAACGGACATGCTGACTTGTTTTATGTGGGAAGGGCTTGGCAGGCCGGAGGGGGCCTGCGGTCTGATTGTAAAACATGGAAGAGGAACATGTTAAACGTATTGATACAGCCATGTCAGGAAATCCCATGACCCACCACCTCCTTAGTTTCCGCTCCAGTTTCCATTAACGCAGGCCATTATAGTCGGGCTAGGTTTGCCTCGGTTGGAAAAATCAGTGCATTGCAGCCAGGTGAATTTGGAAACAAAAATCCTCGTAAAAAACAAAAGAGGATTTTTTTTTTCATTTGTTAAACATTTTTTGGGGTTGAATCAAAAATCTAATAAATGAGCGTATTTAATCAAATGGAGGAAATTTGAGTTTTAAAATACACTGTAAAAAAAAAACGTAAAAAACGGTAATTTTCTGGCAGCAGGGGCGCCAGAAAATGTCTGTTAAAAACGGAAAAATACTGTCAGAAAAACACCCAGTAAAATTGACTGACCTATTGAAGTATTAATATCTGTTTTGTACCATAGTAATACACTGACAACCAACAATCGCAGCAATGATGAGTCACATGATCAATCAAAGCTCATCACAAGCAGCTCTTCCACAAGAGAGTTAAAGGGTTAGTTCACCCAAAAATGAAAATTAAGTCATTAATTACTCACCCCCATGCTGTACCAACCCCGTAAGGCCTTCGTTCGTCTTCGGAACACAAATGAAGATATTTATGATTAAATCTGAGAGGTGCATGACTGCTACATAGGCTCCCTAAGGGAATGGAACTTGACGGCCCAGAAAGTCATTAAAGAAAATGTTTAAATATTCCATGTCACAACAGTGGCTCAACTATAAGTTTATCAAGCGACGAGAATACTTTTTGTGCGAAAAAACAAACAAAAATAACGACTTTATTCGACTATTCCTTTTCTTCCTTGTAGGCCTGAAACGAGACTTCAAGAGATTTCCACGACGCATGCGCGAGAATTGCGATCTCCTTCAACTACTTCAGTTCAGTTCTCGCGCATGCGTCGTGGAAATCTCTTGAAGTCTCGTTTCAACAAAAACACATCAAATGTGAAGTGTCACGCAGGGAATTGTGGGAATGTCAATTTACGGTTTTTCACTGTAAATTATACAATGACTTGTTCTTTTTAACTTTCAAAAACTGTAAATTTACATTAAATGTACCATTAGATCTATCACAGTTATTTACCGAATATAGTACGGAAACTTTCTGTTAACCAATTAACAGTTTTTCACTGTAGCATTTTAGTCTTTTAACGTTAAAATCACGATCATTTTTTACAGTGTAACTCTGAAGATTGAATTGGGCAAAGTGTCCTTCTGAACAGTGTGCTGCTATAGTCCTCATCAATCAAAAGAGGTCTGACTGGAGACTATAGAGCCTTGATGAGAAGGAGAGGACCCGAAAGAAACCACTCTGAGCGCTGTACCTGTACTTCTAGAGTCTGCTAGAGTCAAGGTAAAGGGCCTATTACTGCACTGCCTATTTCTTGGACGTCACTTGATATCATACCTTTTGAAGGATGATTCAATTTGTTCTTTCTTCTGCCCACCAGATCTGATTTCTTTTGCACCCAAAAAAAGTTACTTTGATCCAACTGTGATATTCTCAGAAAGAAATTATTAAGACCAACAGCGAAAACGCTTTGAATTTGCTTTGCATTTAAAAAAAAAAAATTATTGTATTTGTATATAAACTTAAATTGTATATTAATTCTATATTATACTATATATTTTATTTGTATTATATACTGTATATATATATATAGTATTTATACACATATTAATTGATAACTGAATGTAACATGAATTATGTATTATACTATATTATTATTTTATTTTATTTCATATATTTTGAAAATATATAAATAAATATATAGTGGGTTCCAAAAGTCTGAGACAACCTGTGAAAATGCTTTGAATTTTCATTTGAATGTAATATTTAAGTTTCAATACACATATTAGTGCCGGCAAATCGATTAATTGCGATTAATCACATCTAGCATACAAGTTTATATAATATGTGTGTATATATATTGATTAATCGATTTGCCAACAGTATATATATCATTAAAGATTGTATTGGCGGCATTAAAACTGGAGTTTTGAAAATATATACAAGTATATACATTTATGAATATCAGGATGAGAATTGTAATATGAAATGTGTTTGATTTGCGAGTGTGTTTTATGTTTTTTAAACCCTAACACTTGGCACTAGCCATCTGTAACTGTGCCGTGTCGTGTGATCACAGGAGGTTTGAACATGCGGTCAAAGATTTTAAAGGGAGGATATCGGTGTGACCCTTGGGGGTCATGTACAGCTGAACAGGCTGTACCTTTTCCTGTTTGGAGCCATTTATCTTGTCTAGTGTTATCAGGGCATCGGCCGTGTCTGCGTCCTTTTTACTAAACTTTTACAAAGTTTTCCGCGCAAACAAAATTTTAGGGTTCCACCACATACAGTATAACAACCGGGATCCAGAGCAACCGAAAGCAGCTCTTCCCAAAACAAGGGTCGAATGTCACTGGCTTTGATGGATAGGTTCCCATTGGTGTCCCATGGGTTACGGAGGGGGAAGAGCCGGGCCCCGGTCTCCTTAGATCTCTCAGCAGAGAGCTGAACACAATGGAGGACAACCCTCATGGAGTCTCGCTGGTCCGTACGGGTGCATGTGGCATTTGCAGGAAGCCAAGACTACAGGGTGTGGGGCCGTGCTCTCGGCAAAGATCCGATTTCCACATTCTTCCCTTCTGCCACACCTAAGTCCTTAATTGTCTGGCCACAGACAAAGTATTTTGAGACCGCACCATCGCAAGCCAGCTTTTTATTCGGGATCTGGATGTTTCATTTGGGCCAGAACCAGAGGTTTGGTTGAGATCCGTCGGGTTGCGTGCAGCCGTTCTCAGGAGGAGGGAAAGAAAGTGGGATTATTTGGGAATTCACGCCGGCGACTGAGAAGAATGTTGCGTGGAAGACGTATTCGGATTCATCTAGTCTGCAAATGAACTAACTAAATACACGCCATTTTCCACATTATCCCGATATTGATATCAAACTCAATTTCAAGTGGATTGTGTGAGATGGTCTTTTCATATAAAACCCAAATCAATGCTTTGGTTACATCAGATAAAAAGATTATCGACGCCGCATACACCTTGCATGAGAAAGCCTTGTTGCTCAGCATTAGCAGCTTCCAATTCCTTTCCTTTCATGTCTTTTTCCCCGCACCGCTTGTTTCTGATCAATAAAAGTCTATTTTCTCCCACACAAGGTTTCCCATTCAATACATCTGCCAGGGGTTTTAAAAACATAGAAGCATGATCCATTTATTATTGGCTGTTACCATGATCTATCTTCCCAGATTCCTGCCATTGAGAATGAGTTTTGTTTATTTTCTTTATACGCCCTTTATTGACTGCCTGCCATTGGTGGATGGCCAATCAATCATACCTTGCAAGACGTGCAATTCGCCAGCGCACACACAGCCCACCCTCATCAACCAATGAGAACGGGTTTTGCTTTAGGCCAACTTACGGCTGTTGGTTTACGTTTTACCAGTCCAGCTGCTTTATAATTCGGTCGAATGCATAATAAGGAATGACTGACAGTACTATGAATAATGTGATTGAATATTTCATCAGGTATAATTTGCTGACCCAAATGAACAGGTCAATACTTATGTGTTAGAATGGCTGATTTGAATGAGAGTCAATAGTGAACAAATATGCTGTGTTGCTTTTGGGACCTCCTATGCTCTAGATTGTCTTTGTGATTGGCAAGTTTCAACATATTTCAATGAATCATTCTCTACACTGTGTAATTTGCATTGATGTATTCAATGAATTTTTCATTAGACACCACAATTTTTGTACAAGTATCATTTATACAGAAAATGGCGTAAAACGCACAAAAAAAGTATGACTTAGCTACATTTGTAGTAATGTTAGCATGCTAAAAATCAAGAGAAATAAGGTCTGTTTCCACCTCAAAGTAAATTACGACTATATTTTTGAATTGTGACTTATACTTGAGACTTTATGTCTCACAATTTCAAGTGTATTTTGTAATTGTGACTTATTATTCCACAATTACCATTTCTTTCGATTGTGTTTTTTTTTTCTTGGAATTTCAACTTTTTCCAATAATTGTGCCCCAAAGACCCGCACCCTTTAGTTACTGTTGCTACGTCAGACAAGTCATAGCGCTCTCAACTCAACGCAATGAAAAATACATCGCGGAGCAAAGAGGACACTGACAACGCGCCGACAGACAGGTTACTTTTGATATGAAACAAAGTCTCAACTTTCAAATGTTGTCAAGAAATTTAAATAATAATTACCGTTTTATGGCTCTTTAATGTGTCGTGACAGATCGCTGTAGCGCCCCAGTTAAAGCTGCTTGTGAACCGATCATCTCTTCCTTCTACTTAATTACAGCATCAAATAGGCTAAACATGAATGAACATAAGAAGCACTGTTGTTTACCGCGAAAAAACGTCAGTACATATCGTTTTTCAAGTTCAAGTCCACCGGCGTTAATCTACTAACTCTCCTGACTGCTTTGTTGGACAAAATGGCAGATTCGGCGGATGGCGGATTATGATTGGTCAGATCGCCTGCCAATCAAACTCACTGCGAAGGGTGAGAGAAAACGTAACCAGTTAAGTTACAGCGAAGTGATTGAATTGAGTTGGTCGGACACAACTATTTGACATAGATTCTTCCTCAGTCATTTGTCTTGTCACAACACAAGGACTTTGCATAGATTAAAAATAAACCTTAATTAGAAATTAAACCTTAATAAAAACTAAGTTGGTTTGTGTGGAACCACAAATTGATAGGGGTGGGGGAAAAAATCGATTCTTAGATGCATCGCGATGCGGACGTGGACGATTCTGAATCGATTCACAAATGTCAAAAATCGATTTTCAAAAAAACAATTTTTTTTAAGATATATATTTATAATAACTTAATATTGACGGAACGCAAAAGACGGAACTCTGAAGCGCGAAGTGCAGTGCCCGCCCGGACCGTCTATGGCGTGCACATAACAGAGACGCTATGGCGCGCGAGATCCAAACACACTCGTTAAAAGCTGACGTGTGGAAATATTTTGGCTTCTGAAGTTGAAGGGGGAAAGGAGCTGGACAGTCAAGAGTCACACTAGTTGTAAGCTTTGTAGAATAAAACTAAAATATTTCGGAAACAATACAAATATGAGAAGCCATATGACGCGTTTCCACCCAGAGGAGGAAAAACACTCGGCTGTACCGGTCGTTGTTATACTATTAATTTACTACAAGTATGCTGCTAGTTCAGGCACACATTTATTTTCCTTTTGGTTCTTTGCAATGTTAATAAAATCTATTGTACGTTAATTCTTTATGGGTCATTACTTACTTTTAAAGCAAAGTATTTATAGTCACACAAAAAGATTCAGATAATCGATTTAGCATCGAATCGCAGCCCTCTGAATCGTAATCGAATCGAATCGTGGGGTGCCTAGAGATTCCCACCCCTACAAATTGATTCTTTCATTCAGCAAAGATGCATTAAATTGATCAAAAGGACTGTAAAGATATTTATAATGTTACAAAATATGACATTGCAGGTGACAATGTTTAATTATAATAAAGTGAATTACACAACCAGCTACAGAAATTAAAGTAAATCTGACATGTTGGGTTTTTTAAATTGATCTACGTCTTCTCATTATGATTACTTAGCCTATCTGAAAACTACATCTGAAATATAATAGTCTCATTCCCCCACTTCTTTCTACCCAGAGGATTTGACGTCACTTGCAAATAGTTGTATTGATTCGGTGAGAATATTCAGAAACGTGCATCTCCTGAATGTGCTTCGCAGAAGGTTCCTGGCGGTCAGCAGAAAGAATCGGGAGCGTTTTGTCCCTGTGATAAATGGAGCGTTCTGACAGGTCAATCCCCCCCCCCCCCCCCTCCCCTCAACCCTCCCCGAACGCCACAATTTGTTCCCTACAGAGGGCGAGAGACGAATCTCTGCGGGTGACAGATTTATTGGTATCCACATGAGGCAAAACACCTCAAAGTCCCTGTAAAGGCCCCGGACCACTGCGGAGAGAGATTGAACTCCCATTTATATCCAGTTGGATTCCAGTAAAATATTTCATGCTTCATCAGTGGTCGCAACGAAGACCTGGAAGCCTGGATTTCGAGAAGAACAACATTTATTTTCGCACTAGGGCGAAGAGTGCCTTTGAAGGGCGGTTCACACCGGTTTTCCTGGTGTGGAGGATTTCTGGGTATCTGGAGGAGCATTTTTTATTGGCCGCTGGTGCTCAAAACATGAATCAGGGTCCGTTTTGCATGTGCGACGGCCCACTACTGAGTTCACAGGTGTCCCGGCCGCAGAATCCACCTCGGAGAATGGCTCTAATTAACGGTGGTGCAGCTCTCTTGGACAGAAAGGACATGGGTGGTCCACCTCACGTTTACCTCAATCTGTTCCCACCAGCCGCGCTGCTCCAAAAATATACAACGTTTTGGACCAGGTTACCCGAGTCTGCCAAGCATCTCCCTTTAAGCCCAATTTACATTCAGGACCCCTGAAATACTCCATCCAAACTTCCGTCAAACCCAGACTTCTTTGGGGAGACCACATCTCAATCTGCTGTCAGGAATTGAATCTGAGGGAGGGGAAAATGTGATTGTTTTCTTCGTAGGCCCAAATTGAAGACGCATGTTTGATTCGGGAAACCTTCCAGATCCAGGCGAACGGGTCGGCTGCCAAACAGGAAGAAGAGGCTGTACAGAGAAGGAAGAAATAAGAGCAATCTTCAACGCAATGCTTTGCCCGCTTGAGCCAAAACAAATACAATCTCACGGACCTTAATGACATGATGTCAATAGTGCGGCTCTTCAGAATGAAGACTTGAGAACATGATACGCTTTACTTTAAATAAGCATTTGAGGTTTCTGTCAGAGCCAATTGGAAAATGACTATCCTTTGTTTACAAGTACATATTCCATGGCACGTAATGTTTAAAAAAAGATTCAAATCATTTAATCTGCTTGTAATGTCTGTTATTAGATGTTATAGTGCGTTAAACTGGTCTATTAAAGGAATATAATGGGTTCAATAAGTTAAGCTCAATCCACAACACTTGTGGCATAATGCTGATTACAAACATTTTAAATAATTATCAATGTCGAAAACAGTTGTGCTGCTTAATACTTTTGCTTGGTGAATTCTTTGATGAATAAAAAGTTCAAAAGAACAGCATTTATTTGAAATAGAAATCTTTGTAACATTATAAATGTCTTTACTGTCACATTTAATGCGGGGCTCCAAACTGACTCCAAAGTTTTTTATATTACTTTAAGAAACAAATTCACAATTATTGGAAGTGAAATTGCCATTTTGAAAAACAACATTCGCCATTGAAAGAAATCGTACTGGGCTCCTTTCATTCTTAGTAATCGTAACGGTGATTATTTATTTATTTTACAAAAATGTTGTTGTATTCAACATTGTGCCACAAATGCTATTGATTGAGCTCAACGTGAACCCGGAATAGTCAACTATTATATATCATAGTTAACTGTTTTTGAAACCATTAGGAAAGTGAAAAGAACATTTTGGATTTCCCTATAGTGCATAAACACATACATTCATAACTTGCAGCTGTTAACACCTCTGGTAATGAGCCATGCTCTGTCCCGAGACAAACACGAGACATTATGAGTCTCTCAACATCTCCCCTGCGTCTCGGAGGTTTACAGTAAGCGCTGTGATGCAAATCTCCCAGGGCTTTCCCGTCTCAAAGAAGCTCCACGCCAGAGACATGTTATTCTAATGGGTTAATGATCGGCTCTCAAGTTAGAGTGCCATTAAACGCAGGGAAAACTGTATCTCTTTCTGTCTAACACACAAGCACACACACACACACACACACACACACACTCAATCTACCCTGGGAAGAGTGTAGAGGGCTAATTGATGAAGATTCTTCCCTATCAAAGCGGCCCACCATCATAAATGCCATTCCAGTGTGTCGCGCTGTTCAAACAGTGGCCTGTGTTAATGGTTAGGTAGAAGTATTTGCTCTGCATTAGTCGGTACCTGAGCCGGCACAATAGTGACCCTTGATGATAGAGGAAGCAGACAAAAAGAGGATGACTAAATGGGTCTGAGTGCAACAGAAAGTCCTACCGCCGCTTGTCTCTCAGGAAAAGGTCAGCAAACATTTCAGCAGGTTAGACACCAATCATTCGTTGATGGCAAGATTGAGATTACGGCCTACTTTTGCTTTAATTAAGAAATGAGGTGCAAGAAGTAGTACTTATTTAAAATAACACTTTTATAAAGAAATAAATGCACTAAAATCGCTTTAGACAAATATGGCGTCTATTTTTGCAGCGTCAAACAAAATCTGGACTGGAGCATGAAAGAAAATGTAATGGATATATGCAAATAAACACAATTTCTTTTTTTCATTTATTCCTTTTTTTTTTACAAATATGCAAAGAATGTTCAGGCCTAATTACAATACAAAAAATATTGTGTTTGGCGTTGATTGTAATGGCTAATAAAACAAAATAATAAATAAAATGCCATTCATTTTTCATAAACAATGGAAGTCAGTAGGGTGCATTTTTGAAGGATTTAAAAGCATATAAAAAAACTTGCATTAAGTCTTCTGTGAAATTTTGTATTATTATTATTGTTATTATTATAATTTCAATTGTTTTCGAGTTTACAGTGTTCCATTAATTGTGAGATAAAACTGGTTATATCTTTATACACAGAAAATAGTAGTAAGGTTATTAGTTTTTAAATATCATGTTAACACTCATATTGTTTATGTCTTGGGGCTATATAGTGAAACGGTGAGTATTTTAACATTTGCAAATTGGCCCCATTCACTTCCATTAAAAGCGTCTCACTATAACCAAGATTTTTGCTTTTATAAGTTGTGAATATGAAAAAATATAGGCAATCACATTTTCAGCGCATACAATCTCAAGTTTTTTGATTGGTTTTAAATAAAATAAAACCATTTAGCTACCACAAAGTTTTTTTCTATCTTGCACAATGTGAGCTGTTAGCAGTATAAGAAAAAGTGAAAATATTATTAAATGTGAAAAATATTAATAACACAAATTTTCATTAAAATTATATTTTATTAATCAAATTTGTTTAGTGCTAATTGCTTCCTTCCACCAGAAGATTCCGCAACCAGAACTACATGTTTTATCAACTCTTTTAAAAAGCAGTTTATATATGCCTTAATAGATTCTCAATACAATCGACATGAAGTGCTAACGAGGAACCAAATAATGCACAAATGCGTGTTGCGTCCAACTCCTGAAGCCTCGTAAGAGGGCACGTCTTGCCACCTTCCCAGCCTGATATATTGATCCTGGGCTGTTATGTGCAATTAGCTTTTATTATACCTTACAGTTGACACAAGCAGATATCATTGAAAATGACAGAATGGATTTACAATATTGGCAGGGTGATAATTGCCCTTCTAGGGCTGCGCAAGTCCTTGGGAGGCAACAAAAAAGGAATATCTTAATGTTTCCCTGATGTGAATTGAGGAGACTTAAGAGGCTTCTAGTAGCTTCCTATCAGTTCTGAGTCATTAGCGGAGTGCTGGATCGGGCTATTGTGAGGATGTAAGATGAGGCTTTCGTGCTCCATCGGCTCAGGTTTTCCGTTCTGCTCTGCTAGGCGAGGGGTGGGTGTACGAAGGGCTATTGCCCTGCGCAGGGGTCAGGTAGAGGCGACGGGGCGGCCTGTCAGAGGAGCTCATTCAGCTATGATTTAAAACAAACATGCTGGTGTTCAGCAAATTGAAAAGGATTTGGCCTGTTGAGTTTAAGTTGAGTTTGTTTGTTATTACAAATAAATAACTGTTAAAAGCTTTATTTATTTATTTTATATTTAAACAATGATATTTCAATAAATCTTTATTGTATTTTTGCAACTTTTTTCGAAATGGAAAATACAGCGAGGACAGAAGATAACGGGGAACTGACTGGAAATCTGGGTCTGATTCGAACCTGGATTTCCAACATGAGCACCAAAGCTGCGTCAGCTCAAAATGTCTTCAAATGTAAAAATGATTAAAATATTCATCATTTGAAATGTAAACCCCAAACAAATCTTAAATACAGCCTAAATAAATATGAAAAAAAAACTTTTGATAAACTATAAATAAAACAAGCTGACTGGTCAATGACCAGTGAATAACACAAACCATTATTATAACTTTTTTTTTTTTTTTGCTCGGTGTGAGCTGCAAAAGAAAAGTAAAAAAATATGTAGGCCTATATTTTATTATAATATTATTACAAAATATATAGTGCTGTCAAAGCGATTAATCACAATGAATCACATCTAACATATATACTTATATTTTTATTATATTTATACATATAATATACTGTATGTGTGTCAGTGTGTGTGTGTGTGTATATATATATATATATATATATATATATATTCTGTATACACACACACACACACACGCACACAGACATATATATATATATATAAATATAATCATATATATACACACATATTATGTAAACAAAAACGTTTATGTTAGATGCGATTAATTGTTTGGCAGCACTAAAAATATAATATTAATAATACATTTCATATATTAAAAAAAGCAAATATTTTCACTAAAATGTTATTTTATTCATCAAATTCATTAAGCTCAAACACAACTCCGAACTGTGAGCCCGATTCGAACCTAGATTTCCCACTGGAAATGTGGGCCCGATTCGATCCCACATGAGCACCAAAACTCAATGTGTCAGCTCAAAATGCCTTTAAAATGTTAAAACGTTCAAAATATACCTCATCCATTTACTGAAGAGTGATACAATCCTCATCATTCGTTTTCAACGTTCCAAACGCACGTTTTACATTTCCAGCCATAATATCGTACAATTGAGACCTCTATCATTTCTGATTCAACTCTAGGATCAGGATCAAACCCGATTTCCCATGTTGTCGTTTAGAAAGTGTCAAACTGTGTTTTGTTTGCCTCTCGTGTGCTTTGTTTTGGTTTTCGTGGCGTCCGCAAACACCTGACAGAACCGCGAGTACTATTGTTCCACGAAGCTCTTGAAAATAGAAGCATATAGGAAGCAATGAACAATGACTGTTGCTTGACCCGCTAATGGATCCAGCAGCTTGTTTTCTCTCGTTTCTCTCTTCCTCTGCCAGAGAAGACGAGGAGAGAAACCGAAGAAAACATATGGGGTTTAATTAAACACGGACAGTACAGATCCGATCGGACGGGAGCTGACATTCCTTTCGCTGGGAACATGCGTGCTGCAGGAATGCTAATGCAAACACGTCGTAGGTAGAAACACGAAACAAACACGATAAGCGGACCGCATGACTCAGAGATGCCGTGGCACACATCCCAGCCCTTTCCCAGGCTCCGGGTGCTGTTTACTCTCCCAACAATGCCCGACAACACTCGCTCTCGGTCTCGACTCTCATCTCGGCCATCCCCTTGTTCTTACTGTTCATTGATGACAGCCACAGAAGGTCAACAAAACGACACACACACACTCGTTTCACTCATCTAACACTACACAAAACAAAGCGTTAGCACTGTCACAGCCAGGAAATATCTACTGAATCCCAACATCCCACGCCCTTTGGCTTTTTTTTTTCCATCATCTCCCCATGTAGGTGCATTTCAACGGCTTTGAAGCGGAAGCGTGAGAACAGCTCATTGCCTTTTACGCTTCAAATGTCGACATTATATCACACGTAAGGTTTTTAGGTAATCGCGCACAGATTATTTTGAGAACTACTTATCGACAGGGGTTCGGATGAAGCAGCGCATCAAGTAACGACCCATCAGTTGACGAGCTTTGTTGTCATGTACAATGAAAGACAGAAATACAAGTGGGAGAGCAAAAGGAAATAGTTTTCACTAGCAATCATGTCAAATTTTAACCTTGGAATACAATAGATTAATTAAACCATTATCTTGGTGAATTTGCACATTTCCGCTCTGATTTCAGGTTAAACAGAACTCTGATTGGTCGCTGAAAGCAAGTTAAAATTAGCCAAAAAAATGAATAAACATATATGGAAGGGATATGTTGAACATTTTGAATGATAGTTTGTTTGGGTGCAGATTCTGTGTGACCTCAGCATGTGTCCAGTGATACTGCTATAGATTTTTATCAGAAAAATAAATGCATCCCACCTCGGTTTTACTGAATTATATAACAACATCATTTTGGGCAATGATTTTAATAGTACTATAAAATTGAAACTACAGCCATAAAAATATAAGGCAGCGCTAGATGCCAAAGTCACCTATGTGACTAATACAATTATTAATATATATATATTTAATATATATATATATATATATATAGCCAGTTTTGTTAAGTATCCTCGCAAGCACAGTCTTAATTAAATTAAGTTTTAAATTAAAGTAAAGGGTTGTGAGAAAATAAAAACAGCTAATCCTTAAAACTGCAGGTCTTAAAGTGACAGTAGCCTAATAAACCTGTTGCTGCCTGTCATTAAAGGGTTAGTTCACCCAAAAATGAAAATTGTTTTTTTGTGCGAAAAAACAAACAAAAATAACGACTTTATTCGACTATTCCTTTTCCTCCTTGTAGGCCTGAAACGAGACTTCAAGAGATTTCCACGACGCATGCGCGAGAATTGCGATCTCCTTCAACTACTTCAGTTCAGTTCTCGCGCGTGCGCGTCGTGGAAATCTCTTGAAGTCTCGTTTCAGGCCTACAAGGAAGAAAAGGAATAGTCGAATAAAGTCGTTATTTTTGTTTGTTTTTTCGCACAAAAAGTATTCTCGTCGCTTGATAAACTTATAGTTGAGCCACTGTTGTGACATGGAATATTTAAACATTTTCTTTAATGACTCTCTGGGCCGTCAAGTTTCATTCCCTTAGGGAGCCTATGTAGCAGTCATGAACCTCTCAGATTTAATCATAAATATCTTCATTTGTGTTCCGAAGATGAACGAAGGTCTTACGGGGTTGGTTCAGCATGGGGGTGAGTAATTAATGACTTAATTTTCATTTTTGGGTGATCTAACCCTTTAAGGATAGTCAAAGAACAAAAGAAAAAGAGAATATCACTCACTGCTCTTGACTGAATAACTTTTGTTGCTTTAATAAGGATTAATCTATATTTAATTTATAATTTATACAGGGAAGACTGTGAAGTGTTTGATAACTTTATTTGATTTCTGTATCCTACCTGTTAGCCCTAAAAATCTAATCTTAAAGCACTGTTTACAAGGTTACATGAAAACAATAACTTTTTGTGCATTTTGATAGGGCAAGTAAAAATCTGAACCGGCCAAAAGAAAAAAATGAGCCCTGATATATTGAAGGGCAAAGATAAATCATTTATTATGTCATTTATTATAATGGGTTTATGTAAAGATTGTTTCAGATTCACTTAAATTAAAAGTTGTTATATTTTTTAAACTCTAATAAATGTTCATATTTATAGCTTTCAATTATACTGCTGAATTGATCAAATTGAGAAGATAGAGACATCAGTAGCAGTATTGGTATCGTACTGGCCTTCATCCATAACAAAGATGCCATTAAACAAATATTTAAAATATAGGCTACTGGCTTTATGTTGTTTCTACATCAATATGTAAAAGATTAAATATGAAATTATTACAATATAAAACTATATTAAAGACTTTTAAGTTAGGTGCTATTAATTACAGAATTCTTTAATCAATTGACAGCACTTTATATATATATATATATATATATATATATATATATATATATATATAAAGTGCTGTTCTTTTGCAAGTCACCACATAATTTTTGCAGATATAAACATGTCTCACATGTTTTGTACATGACTTGGATAGATTACTGAGCATGTCTGGCAGTGCAAGATGCCGGTTTCATTAGCTCCTGAAGCCCTCTTCACCACGATTGAAACCTTGACCCCAGGCCTGCTACACTTAACCATGTTTTATTCTGCTGTAAAGACCTCTGTGTTTAGTGCAGGGGTCCATCCAGCATCGTAAAACACGGCTGAAGGGAAAAAAGAGAGCGGGGACAGGGGTTAAGTTGACAAATCCCCCAGCTTTGAGCCTCAGCGGGCCGGTAATCTCTCTGGTAAGCAAAGAGCTCTCAGGTACCCCTTGTGTTATCAGCGCACGTCCACTTATGGTAGTCAAGACGGCCTCACTCTGTTGTCTTCTCCCTTGTAGCTGCTGTGGGCCAGTGACATGAGGGTCATTAGGTCCCCGCGCTTCAGTCAACAGCCCTGTGTTTGCCAGGCCACTTGTCCCGAGACTCTTTATCTTTTGTCGCCAAATTTAGACGGCATTGTTGCCCCTCGACTTGCACGAAATTGCTCTTTTGTGTAGAGCGCTGCAGATTAAGTGAAATTGAGAGAGAAAGAAAAAGATCATATCTTCAGAAATTATCATTTTAGATAGACAGACAGAGACTAGACAGATGCTGGATGGACCCCTGCACTAAACACAGAGGTCTTTACAGCAGAATAAAACATGGTTAAGTGTAGCAGGCCTGGGGTCAAGGTTTCAATCGTGGTGAAGAGGGCTAAGATAGATAGATAGATAGATAGATAGATAGATAGATAGACGGACAGACGGAAGATAGATAGATAGATGGACAGACGGAAGATAATTAGATAGATGGACAGACGGAAGATAGATAGACAGACAGACAGACAGACAGACAGCTAGATAGATAGGCAAGGCAAGTTTATTTATATAGCACATTTCATACACAATGATAATTCAAAGTGCTTTACATAGAAGAAATTAAAAAATCAAAAGAAATAACAATATTTGATTGATATTGTTTGAGGATAGATTTGATTGAAGATAGATAGATAGATAGATAGATAGACAGACAGACAGACAGACAGACAGACAGATAGACAGATAGATAGATAGATAGATAGATAGATAGATAGATAGATAGATAGATAGATATATAGATAGATAGATAGATAGATAATCTTTATATAGAGTATAAATATTATATACTTTATATATAGTATAATATAATTATAAATAATAAAATACATACATTTCAATAAATAAATACATTTAGGCCTCGTATGAGAAAAAATCACCTAGAATGGAACATAATACATATTGGAAGTTTGTTTGCATTTCCATTCATTTGCATCTGTGAGGAGGGGGCGGCCTGTCTCTGACTACATCCTGGAACATCTCCAGGTAAATCAAAAAGTCTTACCCCGCTGAACACGCGTGTCCGGCCTGATAGCCACACATCCCATATAAAACATGCTCATGAGTGCTGCTGTTTGGCAGAAGCAGTTCAAAGTTTGCGGCCCTGTATCAACCTGCTGTGTTCTTTTGATCTCGCATTTTACCACCTGTCTTATTTCCATTCAGTCATTGCCTCGGACGGCAGTTCTAACTCTCTTCACCTCCGGTTAATGATTCCTTCAGTACTATCTGTCCGCTCTGGCTTATCTATCTGTGTGTCACTTTATAACTGGCTCTTATCAATCTCGTCTAACTCCACGTGATCTGGGCAAACCTATCAACCTCAGAAGTTTTGAATATTGTTGAGTAGGTGAGATATGCAGGTTTAGTGCAGGTCACGGTGAGGGGGGGGATGAGGGGTGAGTGAGTGGCGTGTGTGAAAGTAAAGGGAGAGATGTCAAAAACACCTCACGGAATCTGGATGAAGCTTATCGATGAAGCTTAAAAAGTTTGGAAGAATGGAGATGTCCTGTGGGATATAGTTGCTCAGGTGGATCACCTGTTTCTGTCCTATGTCCACTAGTTTGGAGAGTGAATTAGGACAACGACACCCTTTTTGTGGGTCGACACCTGTAAGTAGTATATTTGCGATGATGAAATGACATTATTCATTCATCTTCACTGTATATTCAACAGATTTGAACAGAATATGGGCAGTCTATGTGTGGGAGTTCAAATTAAAGATTTGAACTGGCCAGATGTGAAGCACTGGCCCGATGACGATTTCCTTTATCTTCTGAACGTCTTTGTGATGTTTTATCATCATTCAGTGGTATTAAGATTTTTTTTTTTTTAAACCAGGATGTAGCGTGTTATATGTTGCATTCGCATGCAATAACATAAACGGCATTTTAGGCTTTTTATTGCGCTGTTTTGTTACCGATAAACAGTTAGAAGTAGCGGAAAGCATTAATAATAATAATAATTTTGAAGTAGCACTAAGATTTTATTATTGTTATTGAATAATAGCCTATTTAATATGACATAATATGACAGTCTATAAAAGTAAAATATTTAAACTTTCATGAACGGTGAAATGTTTGTAATATAAAGGTGTGAGATCGAAAGGGAAGGAAACTAAAAATCTTGTATTTAACGGGTGTAAGAATGTGTGTGAGTTTGTGTTGATTGTCTGGCTTATAAACACTGCGTATGTGCCAACTATTTTCGTTAAGTGTGTTGTCATGTCATATGTTTTGTCTAAAGGATTTTTATGATTTTATTAGCTGCATTATATTAGTCTATTGCCACAATAACATCACGAAGAAACATCACGCGTTTCTTTCATCATTTTCCACATTATTCGTCAAAATATTTTAGGTCTAGGCCTACATTAAAATACAATTTAAATGAAAAAATATATTTACTAAATTTACTAAATGTTTAAATAGCCTATATAAAATAAAACAAATGACACAACTATTATTTTCATTGTACAATTTCATACACAAGACATTTATCTCTTGTTATTTCTTTTTCTATACATTCAACTTTAAAACACCACAGAGGATTTAAAGAGCATGTTAATGCCATTAAGTAGGTTATAGCCTAGATCGCGAATAAATTAAAAAGTCAATTTTAGAACAAATCTTGTGTCGTTTTGTCCTGCTTTCTATTACCGTTCCTCTGCATCAATATTTTTTGTAATACACACATACATTTCACCCTCCGGCACATCATCACATACCTCCCGGTGCTCCAGTTATCAGCGCTGCGTGTCTCGTAATGTTCAATTAGTTTAGTTTGTCTGTGTTTGCCGGCGCAAGTGAACAGAGCGCGGAGGCGCCGACTCTCGGGGTCGATTCTGATTGGACAAACGCGTGACGCCAGCGCACCGATCTCAGCGCTGATTGGTCGACGTGGTGTCAGTGCGGCGTAACAAAGCAGCGAGGAGCCGTTTGAACTTCACAGATAGAGCGACACAGAGCGCGCGGAGGAGGGGCTCGTGCGAAGTTCCTGACAGTTCGCGCACTCCAGTTTAAAGACCAGCATCATAGTCGCTGCAAAGACCATCCGAATGAATTTACACAGCTTGTGAACAACTAGCAGAAAAAAAAGAGGGGCAGTCGAACTCAAGCCGTCTAGTAGATCCACGCGCACAGGATTAGTTTCGGACGTTTGGACGGTGGTTTTGAGAATCTCTGGTGTTCCTCTCGCGCGCAGGCGGAGCGGCGCGTGCTCATCATCGGCTCAGCAGAGCTGTCATGCTGCCTAAAGTCGAGTCAGAATCTCTGGGACTCGCTCGATCGCATGGGGAACAGGGGCATATGCCTGGAAACATGCAAGGTAAGCGGCATAGATGTCAGATAATGTGCGCCATGCACCTCCCTTCACTCATGCACATAATATTACGCCTCACCAATGTCAGATATTTTACGAACATGCATTGCATTGCATGCCTCAAATATAACTTAAGTTTAGCATCAGAACTAAATATTTGCGTTTACTTTTACTATAAATTACTCGCACTTAAACCGCGTAAAGATAGCCTACATTAGGAAACAAAGTAGCCTAAATTGCAGTGCAACAGCAGAGCGTGAATTATTTTGAGCTTAGTGAACTCATATAAACTAAACATGATCTGCATCACCTGCCAATGAATTTGCTCTTAGTATTTACAACAGAAGGGGAAAACGAAACCATAATAATGACTATGACAGAGCTAACATAAATCTGCTAGTCCAAAATAGGATAGCCTATGTCAAGCTGCACTTTTTAATAAAGGTTCCAGTAAGGACAGAATAGATTTAGAAAACCATCTCTGTACTGGAACCAATAGCCTACACAACTGAAGAACCAACCCATAATGCATTTTTTTTTTATCTCAAAAGAATCGACAAATGATTGTCTCGTAAAGAAGAACGGGATTTTTTTTAAAGAGCGTATTTACAGTCGTAGAAAACAAATGTTTATCTCCACGGGCATATAAGTGACTGGAACAGACCGATTATGCTCTATTATTATATTCGAGAAATATTTTTAAATAGGCTAGGAGAGAGATTCCAATTAAAAAATTCCAGGTGAGAAAATCGTGCAATGTTCTGTAGTTTAAGAGCTTTTTAAAAAATAATAATGTATGTTCAAATTCAAATATTTAAATGTTGTTCTATTCTATTTTACGTTGCTCGAGCACACGTCATAAAACAAAGCCAGCGTAAGCCGTTATGAATAACGATTTGTTTACAAATCAAGAAACGTGCCAGACCGGCATGTTTTAGTCACATTTTAAAATTAAATAAAAAATATGGAATTATCGACGATATGAAAATACTTCAGACGTAATGCTCGTGGAATTATTTATTTTACATAAATGTCAGCCGTTTAAACACACACACACACACACAAACACACACACAAAACACTTGTTGCGCTTCTGCAAAAATACATTTTTGGACATATTGAATTCATGGTCATATTAGAATAATAATGAGTAATAATAAACGAATCCGTTCTGTTTTATAGCTTAAAGTTTTGCTTTACAGTAGCCTAGTTTCTTTTTCAAAACGAAGTTGTCTTTTTGCCCCTTCACATTGCGGTTAACGTCAAAAACACTATGTGGAGGCTGATGGTTCTATTTAGAACGCTCAAACTGCATGACTTCAACCATGTTAATGCTAATTAAAAGATGAAGATGAATTGAAATGAGAACATATTTATATTATTTATAGAGAGAAGAATAGTCTCAGATAGACAAAAGACATATATATGTTTTGTTTTGGTAGCACATACACTACTCTCGTGTATTTACATGTTGTTTTGCTTTTATTCGCCTCGTGGCTAAACGTTCCACTCCAGCGCGAGACTGCAGCCTCTCTCGCGCTCTCCCTCACCAATTTACAAGCCATCATGAATATTAACCAGATCGAAACTGAAGTTTTGCCCTGTCTGCGACCAAGACCCGACTCAAAGCTTCGGCTATTTTCCAGAGACCCAAACCTGCATATACTTCCAGAAAATTCACTCTTAAGGCTAGGATTTTACAAAGCTCACCGTTTGTGATTCCTCTACTTTTGTTACTTGTTTGCAAAACTGCAGGCTACACGTTGAAGGTATCGGAGATGTATAAAAAAGGAACTATTAGAATATTTAAAATACAAATAGGCTATGTGCTTTACACGCCTAAAAATAAAGGTTCTTCAAGCGTTCAGGAATATTTTCTCTGGGTTTTTGAGCTTGCTATATGGTTGTTTAGATATTTTAACAGTTCTTGACTTTTTTTTTTTAGGTTCTTCAGATGAGTGTGCATGTTTTTGGGTTCTACTAGAAAAGTAGGCTATCTTTTTAAATGAACATTGAAAAAGTTCTCCTATAATATCACTTTTTAAAATAATTACAAAAACATGTGTAACATGGATTCTGTGATGTGAATTGTTACCCAGTACTCATATTTTGATTGTGATTTTCAGCCCCCCACTTTAAAATGATGGACTACTCTTACGACGAAGACTTAGACGAAATGTGTCCAGTGTGTGGAGATAAGGTGTCCGGATATCACTACGGGTTACTGACCTGTGAGAGCTGTAAGGTGCGTAACATCAGATGTTTTTAACTTCTCAACTGGTGGGTCGTCGTGACCTACAAACGGGTCCCAGGTCTGTTCTGATAAGGTGAAAAAACATGCAAATAAAAAACGCATCGATGATCAAACAAACTATATAATTTTCCATTTTTAGAACAGCAAAATTAATTGCTTTGTCTGTTTTAAAATGAGAGAAGAAAACGCTTTCCATACCTTTTGTTGTTGACCTTAAAGGCCACTCAAGTGGTAGCAAATTCATCTGTTGACAATTGGTAAAATGTTGAAAAAAATTGTCATTGAAAACCATACTATTAATTAATTAGCTTGATTTTAGGGACATATTTATATAAATATATGTACAGCATATATATTGTAATGGTTTGGGTTGCCACTTGATGTCCAAAACCAGTACAACTAATCTAATGTGCTCCTGTTATTTATTTTTTCAATCAAGTTTGTAAAAGTCCTGTTTTTTATTTTTTTATTGAAACCCAATTAATGTGGACTTTTCAGAGTTATTTATTAGCATTATATAGGATGTTGTTATGCAGGCTGCATATTGAGTAAACAAATAATTTTTGTTGTTGTTGTTGTTCAATGTGCAGCTGAAATCTGATGGTGTGTTTCCTGACACCGTCAGAGGTTTTGTAGTTCAGACACACATTAGAGTTTATGAACTAAATGGACATTTAGCAAAATCCAGAGTCTTTGACACACACACATGCACACACAAGGTTGTATATGGTCGATTTTTCTCTGTACTCTTAAAAATAAAGGTTGCAAAAGTGGATTTTCACAGCAATGCGATAGAAGAACCATTTTTGGTTTTCCAAAGAGCCTTTTAACTATTTTTTTTTTTTATGGCTAACTAAGCTATTTTTTTAAGTAGTGTAAAGATCATTTTAAAATATAGAACCTTTTTCCACTTTGAAGAACCTTTTGTGGGATAGAATGTTAAATGTTCTTCATGGAACCATCAACGTCAATAAAGAACCTTTATTTTTAAGAGTGAAGCACAACATGAGAAAATGATTTGCCACTTAAAACCATCTTTTTGAGTTTTGAAAAAGATGATATTATCATTTAAAAAAAATTAAACGTAATTTAAAATTCCGTTTATGATTTGGATATGCTATATTTAATATGTTTCTTACATATTTCATTTCAAGTTTGACTTGTTTTATTGATAGTCTACATTCAAGGTTAAGCACTTTATGTTACAGCCATGTGTGTGTGTGTGTTATTTGAGTTCTGGCCAGTATTGATCCTTTTAGTTTTAAATGGGCCGGTCTCCCTACGGTGTTGATCAAGAATAAGTTAATGCCGTTCCTCGTTTGATTCTCTCCTGCCCTGAAAATGAATTCAGAACAGTTGCAGATGGAATCTTGTAATCCTACGGCTGTAAATTATGGATATAATTTATCGGATTTTTTTTTTTTCAGTTTCTTTTTTGCTTCTGCAGTATGTATAATAGGATCAACAGGAATTTATTTGGTGGACATTTTGATGTTTGCAAGCCCCTGATTGGATGTTCAAATTAAAATATATGCTTTAAAGAACATAATTAGTCAAACGTAAAAAAATGCTACTAAATCTGAGTTTCCTTTCGCACTGAAAGATCTTGTTTTCTTCTAGCTTTTATGGCTTGCTTCTCTGGTCATAATTACTCCAAGAGGAGCTCAAGGAGAGATGTAAAATATGTAGTATTAGTATGTCACAATGCTAAATGCGGGTGAAGGGGATCTTTATATTAGCCAGGACATCAAGCGGGTCACCTAAAGTATTTTGTAGACTCTATGGTCGGCATCTCACATTTCTCAATCTGTTTCTATCCAGCCTCAGCCTGTATTTTTTGTTTGTTCATGTCAAGTGTGTGTGTGGGTGCACATGTCAGTTTTTGTGTGGGTGTGTGTGTTTGTGTTTATCCAAGTGAGCATCGACTGCTGAGGGAGCGTTTCTCTGCCCGTGGCTCTACTTTTATACGTGTCTACTTGTGTGGCAGTGTGTAACACCTCTTTTTTTCTGTGTGAATGGAATTTTTTTCATACGTGTGTGTGGGTTGTCTGTGGCTGAATAGCACATTAACAAACCCCGGAGGTCAGAAGTTTGACATCTTCATTCACCTCACTCTGCAGGGCTTCTTCAAGCGCACGGTGCAGAACAACAAGCGCTACACATGTATAGAGAACCAGAGCTGTCAAATAGACAAGACCCAACGGAAACGCTGCCCCTACTGTCGCTTCCAGAAGTGCCTCACTGTCGGCATGAAACTGGAGGGTAAGAAGTCTTTTTAGTTCATCCATGCATTTCTTCCTCTAACTGAACACAGCTTTAGCTCTTTAAAGAGCATTTCTGTCATCATTTACTCACCCGCAAACCCGTAGGATGTTCTTTCTTCTCTGGAACACAAAAGGAAGGATGTTCTCACTGCTCTTTTCCATGAAGAAAATGATATGACCAATAAGGCATAACAATTTTTTTTTACATTACTTTATCTCATCAAAATAAGTTAAGCGATTTTCAAGTTATACACGATTCAACTTTTTTTTTTAAGTCAGTTTAATGTAATTTAAGTTGAATTGACTTAAATAGGCAAGTTGATTGTACTTAAAAATTTAAGGCAGTATAATGAGGAATCATAAAAAGCGATGTAACAATTATTGTCAAATTGTTGGATTCCCTAATAAAAACATTTTAAACGCAAAAATTTAAGGCAGTAATTAATCTTTTTTTTTTTACAAAAAAATTTGGTACATATGAATTGTGCACTATATTCCAAGTCTTCGTACAGGAATAGACTAAAATATAAGTCATTATTCACTTTTTGGAGCTTGACAGCTTTGGTCCCCACTTTCATTGTGTGGAAAAGAGCAGCGTGAGCATTCTGCTAAACATCTACTTTTGTGTCCACCTGAAGAAAGAATGTCAAACAGGTTGGAAATAACACATAACCAACCACCATCTAAGAGTTCTAAATGCTTAACTACACGATTCTTTCTTTTTATTATGTAGATGTACGACTGTTAATTGTTTAACTGCTGGAGGGCAGAATTTCTAGCAGTGTCGTTTTTTTAGCTAGCTGGCTTTGATTTGCTACCAACAGGATACGAGGCCCTCCAGCGCCCTGTCAGACCCGTCCAAAGAGATGAGTGCTCGCTAATACTCCCCACAGGCTTCTTCTGATAGCTCGTTCTCCTAAGGAAAGCTGCAGAGATGGAAAATGTTAACCAAAATGCTGTTTTGAATACAAACCGAAGCAGTAAGTTTCATGCATATCGCTTGAAAACAGAACTACTGCTAAAGGGATTATATTTATTAATATAAAAACGTGCATAATTGCAAAATTTAGTGATGCACTGATGGCAATTTTAATTACATTTTATTTCAATTGTAATAATTTAAAGTTGTTTTTAATATTTAAAAAAATACAATAGATTAGTAACAATAGTAACAATAAAAATAATAATCATATATGCCATTATTCAGGGGCCCCGGGCCCCATGAATTTTAGTGATGGACCTGCAATCCATGACTTATAACATCATTTAGTCACAAAATTGATCATGTACTGGATGACATAATTTAAAAATATATATATATTTATATATTAAATACAAATATTTAATATATGAAAGCTGAGCCCCCCCCCGACTAATAGGTAAGCTATAAATTATTATCATTATTGTATGTATATATATATATATATATATATATATATATATTTTAATTTAAACAACTTCAAATTGCAATCAATTTTATGACGAAATGATTCATTAGTGATGGAGCTGTGATCCATGACTTATGACGTAATTTTGTCATAAAATGAATGGCATTTTGTAAAGAATTGATGGATATTTTTAAGAATAATAAAGTAGTTTACCTATAAGTTGGGGATCCTGCACACCATGAATTTTGTAGTGATGGACATACCGGAAATAAATGCTTCAGTTTAAATCTTTCTTTATGTGTTATCTGAAGCTTTCAGCAAACAGATTTGAGTGCACTACTCGCCATAATTGTGCAAGCAGCAAAACAAAACATTCATATCAGTGTGACACAGACAAGTGGCCTTCCATGTCTCCATGGAAGCTCCATTATCAATACAGATAAGAAAAGGCTGCTGTTTTAAAGTTCTCAAAAAAGCACAGGAGAGCGTGTTATGTCTTCCTAGGAAGGCCTGTAATTATCTTCCTTTATATATTTGTGGCTCAGTTTCAGATTAAGAAAGAGAATTCAACCTTTTTGACCATCATATAATCAGTATCGAGTTGAGGAAGTGAAAAGAAATCTACATAGCCTTGCCTGTGCACTTATTCATTCCATTCGAGCCCAATGTTGTGCACAGTGGAGCGTAAAATAGTTTAGATTTCATCAAGCGTCTGTTATCCATATTAAGGACCTTGATGAATCTGACAATCTGGCACGGCTTTACTGTGAATATTTACTCCACGCTTTCCATTGCGCACTTTGTCATTTTTTGGGGCTGATACTCGTTTGCCATCTCCAGCCTCTGGTGGTGGCGGCAGCAAGCTGTCCCATTACTTATGCATAGGTATCATAGCTATTCATGTGTGCGCATGGAACGACGCACCTTTAGAGTAGAGCTCCGGCGGACATGACAAACTGTGTGTCAGGAGCCGGCCAGGGGAGGCATTCATATGGCTGTGATAGGACAGGGATTCTCGCCCAAGCAACGCTTAATATTCCTGTATATTAAACACACATAAATCAGACAATAAGCAGCGCTCGAATCTGCCCAGACGGGCCCCCGTCTACAGAGACGCAAAACACGCACAAACAAACAACATCTATGGACTGCCAATTCAAGTAAATTAGATCAGGCAACTGCTTTTATTACCAAGGCAATTGCTTTCCGCAAGCCATTTGAATAAGTCACAAATTTGTTTTATAACTCATGTGTACACACACACAGACTTGCTCGATACAGGCTACAAACACATACAGAATAGATATACAAACTCACACAGTTTACATAAAAGAAACAGAATGTCTATTTCTGTGTTCGAAATAGAATACTAGCCTACTACATACTGAATACTGGACAATGTATACTGTACACTATCATTTTTAAAAATCATAGTTATTCCGCAATCAATTATTGTTCCAAAAAGTAGTATGCTATCTCATCATGTATAATGTTGAAAATAAATGTTTATTTAGCATTTTGATCAATTTGTTTGTATACATTTTTGGAATCCCAATAAAATTCAATAAAATATAAATATTTTTTAATTGATGCTGATATTGTTTTAGGTTACTTTATCACTCTGTTGCTGAATTCAGAACCTCACACTGGTATACTATTCATACTACTTGTACCACATCTTTCTGAAGCACAAATAGTAAGAGTAGTATGCAAGGATGCGGTTCTGAATCAGCCTAGGAATTGAAGGTCAAGATGAACGCATTGCATTGTGGGATATAAAGCATGCTATTCCGTGTAGTGTGCTTTTTTGTAATTGTAGTAGGCCGCTCTCTACAACAATGGTAAGAGTGGTAAGGTAGCATGCCATTTCAAATATAGCCAGAAACGCAGAATGTCATTATACGCATACAGAAAATTGTCCATAGTACAAGTATGCATACTATATACTGCAACAATAGAAGTAGTATAGCAGTATGCTATTCTGAATATTAGAAGAAATATAGTAGGCGATTGTATGTATACTATATACTGCAATAATAGTACAAGTAGTATGCTAGTTCAAACACAGAAGATCATTCTACGCATAAAGAAAATGTGCATACTGTAGCATTATTAGTAATATGGTAGTATGCTATTTTCAATATAACTAGAAATGCACACGCAAAGCAAATGTATTATTTTATAGAAAATTTGCATACTGTGCATAGTATACTATATACTGCAGCAATAGTAGTGTAGTACTATTATGTATACAGTCAGAAACACACATAAATCCCCTTGTCTTATGCCAAAAAATCAGTATGACATCCATGTAAATAACCTTGTTTAATTAGACGCTGTGAGAAAAAAAATCTTATTAGAAGACAAAAAGGAAGAGGGGGATGGTGTCAGACAGAGTGTGTAAGCGTGCATGGAGGGGGGGCATGCATTCATGATCTGAGTCGTAGGTCTAATTGTGATTTCCCATAAGGGCCGACTATTAGTTTCCAGATCATTAATTACCCTGTTGCTCGGGAATCATTAATAGTTAAACTTACCACAGTTTTTCTGATTGGATACATTTTTAACAACCACATTAAGGCCAAAAAATCAGCACCCCCACCCAAAAAAAAAAGAAAAATCTCCCACCAAGTTGCCCAGAAATAATTCTCGGATGTTACTAGAGCTGTCAGCGGGATCGCTCTGGCAACACTTTGCCTCCCCTCTCTCACCAGATCAATCAGATCACACACATAGTGACAACCACACACACACAAACACTCACCGCTGTGACAAGGACCATTAAAATCACTCCCAAGGCAGCTGTTGGATGGGGGGTTTTCTTTTAATTGTTTTATTTTTTTTAAGATCCACCGTTCGTGAGATATTACGGCCTAACGATCGCGTTCACGCTGGTCAAGTCGCACACGCGTCTACAAACGCATGCTCTCCACATATGCTGTGTGTTTAACACCCTGCTGGATCCTCCAGCCATCCACCTGCCTATAACGTGGAGCATAAAAGAGGAATAATTAAGCATAAATAATTAACATGGGACCCAGCAGACGAAAGTGGAGTCTACTGCCCTGTGGCGGGGATCAGAGTCACTTCCGGGCAAAAGGCGCTCTCTTCATTTATTTGCCATAATGATGATCTCGTCCGCTTGACTTTGTCTCGCTTCAGTTTACTATTGAATCATTAGCACCATTTCTCTCTAAATTGTGTCCTCTGGCTCAATTATGCTGAGTTCGCTCTAGGTCTGGCTTTGAAAAAACGGGTCAATTCCCAATTCAAATTCACACATGAAATTTACACCGATTGCTTGTTGCAAATAAACAACTGCTCTAAAAGCGTGTGGCCAGTTCAATGGCTTCTCTGCTGTGGTATAGATCAATTGAGACTGAGTACCAAACTTCAAAACTTCTCTATTTTAATTGTTTGAAGGTGGAGTGTATAACTTTTTTGATGTTAAAATATATTTGTATTTGTTGGT
This sequence comes from Tiaroga cobitis, assembly GCA_030578255.1. Classification (NCBI taxonomy): domain Eukaryota; kingdom Metazoa; phylum Chordata; class Actinopteri; order Cypriniformes; family Leuciscidae; genus Tiaroga; species Tiaroga cobitis. The sequence continues at coordinate 16,207,455 of CM060612.1, read as the reverse complement.
TATCTATCTATCTATCTATCTATCTATCTATCTATCTATCTATCTATCTATCTATCTATCTATCTATCTATCTATCTATAGGTCTATCTATCGTTCTATCGTTGTATCTATTGTTCAATTGTTATATCAAGGCTTTGTCAAGCTGACATTCAAACTTTGCTTTTTTAGATAAACATTTTAGTTAATATTTATTTACATGATTTTCAATTACAAATTATTTAGCTTGCTGACATTTAAATTTTAATTCCATCCTGTTTACTACCTCAATTCAAATTCAGCTGAAATATAGGAATTGAACGCGGTTTCTGAATGACGTCATTACTTCTGCAATTCCGTTTGTCGGCACTAGTGGATTTTTAGAATTCTTTAGAATTCTAAAAATGACAATTCTGTGCTTTTCCCATGAATTAATACCCATCTCATGTTGTGTTTTACCTCTTATAAGCTGTGAGGGCCGATCGAATGAGAGGAGGTCGCAACAAGTTTGGCCCCATGTACAAACGAGACCGGGCACTTAAGCAACAGAAGAAAGCCTTGATCCGGGCCAATGGACTCAAGCTGGAGGCCATGACGCAAGCCATGCAAACCGTCCCAGCGGACCTCACCATTACCTCTGCCATTCAGAACATCCATTCGGCCTCCAAGGGGCTTCCACTGAGCCACCATCACCACCACCACCACCATCACCACCACCATAGCTCCACAAGCGCAGGCCTGCCACCTGCAGACTTTGACCGCAGCCCCTTCGTCACCTCGCCAGTCAGCATGGCCATGCCGCCGCACCCTGGAGGACTGCAGGGCTACCAGCCATACGGCCACTTCCAGAGCCGCACCATCAAGTCAGAGTACCCCGACCCCTACACAAGCTCGCCGGAGTCTCTCATGGGCTATCCGTACGTAGAAGCCTACACGGGGGGATCGCCGCCCAGCTTTCCTCACCTGGTGGTGGAGCTGCTCAAATGCGAGCCAGACGAGCCCCAGGTGCAAACCAAGATCCTAGCATACCTGCAGCAGGAGCAGGCCAGCCGAAGCAAGCACGAGAAACTCAACACTTTCGGCCTCATGTGCAAGATGGCCGACCAGACACTGTTCTCCATCGTAGAATGGGCCAGGAGCAGCATCTTCTTCCGGGAACTGAAGGTAAGTGATGCTTTTGTTCATCTGAAAAGATAGTAAAGTTTGGTGGTTGTAAACTTCAAGTGATCTAAAAGCATTTTACATAGTGTTGTGAATCAGCATGGATGTCTGTTGATCTAAAATTCAGGACAAATCTGGGAAAATACCAGAATTAAGTTGTTCAATAAATAGTACTGCAGTTTAGTAACAATATAAGGACTGTTCACTAGCCTGACGTCGTCATACTCAGATTCTAGTCAGAATGTGAGTCTGATACTGCTCCACTGGGCTGTGATTATGGGGCGTGTTTCAACCGAACTAGGAAAAAAATGCCTCTGCACTCAATTGGATAGACCGAATCCCGTAGGAAGGACGGCAAAAACATCTTTCCGATCGACAAATGCCTTGATCACGGTTCTCTGTTCCTCTTTTAAAATGAATGCGCTGTCAACATCTTCTATAACAGACGCGATGGCTGAATCTACACATCTAAATTCTCCAGCAGCAGCCGTTCTTTGTTGTAAACGAATTCAACCCAAGCGCTCTTTGGTGATGTGGATGATTACGTTACTGTTGATCAGCTGTCCATCATCGTATAAAGCCCGCCCTGACAATTTGATTGGTCCGAACAGCTTTGGTTCGGGCATACTTGCTTTACAACGGATCAAGTCCAGACCGAACTTCCCATCCTCAAATGTTGTGGGCGGGGCTAAGTTCGGCTGGCATCCAGGCTAACTGTTCACACCTAGGGGAATAACTATGACGAAAACAATAAATATAAAGTTTTAGTAATCACTCTAATTCAATGGGAACTATAACAGTAAGGACACAGAGGAACGATATTGTTGGAATCACTTTCAGAACGTTCTTTCCAGCTGATGAATGATTAAGAAAATTGACAGCCAATCACAATCTTTCCTGCTTTAAAGAGCTCGAGCATTTAAAGTGGCAGATGAGGTGCGTTGGTGTGGACGCTAATATAGCTATCGTTATAGCTCGCATTTTTTCTGTGAACAGGCCTTTATTCATCAAGTACACTTACACCGTGTCCTAACCAGATACGTCAGGACACGACGCCGCAACGCGATAAAGGGTATCTTTTCCATCTTAATCAGAGTTTTTGTCCTAATCAGTCGCGATGGCAATATGCAACGATTCTATTTTAGAAACGGCTTATTTTTCTGCGACAACAACATACAAAGTATGACAATGATAATCTCAAGCACTGGTTATGTGCTTTATTTAATGTTAAAAGCATCTAATGTGCGTTTGAATATCATTTTGCATGACCTTTATAACCATACTAAAAGCGACAATGGATAATTCAGATCTTTAAAAAAAATTTAAGGATTATTCAATGTTCAAAGAATCAACTCAATGTGAACAAAAATCTGTATTCTATGACAAAGTCTTTCAGTCACTCGGTATGTATTTTTTAATAATGTTAAAATTGTGTAATAGCTATTTACGGACTTGATTATGTACTTATCCATTGCAGTGGCGCTTACAGAGAGACTCCGCCCACACGCTCTTCTGATTGGCTGTGATTTTTGATTGATATTGTCACATTGTGTAAGGTGTGAACAAACAAATTGCTTGTCTCTGGAATCTTATCGCATCTCGTCTGGTTAGGGTACGTGTTAGAAGAATATCATGTTTTTGATTAATCTTACTTTAAAGCGTTAATTTTCCTCAACACTACAGTGCACTAGTTGAAGTATTAATATGTATGAGACAAATGTTCCCCTTTGACGGGACAGCTAATTAGTTTTCCATAAATAATGTCTCAAGGCTATTTGTGAGGACTTTTTTGGGATGGCCTGAAAAATACATAGTGTATTTGTGTTAGTATTTCGAATGATGTATTGACACACTGATCTATAATTGACGATTTACTACACCAGCTGAAGAGGCCACTCTGGTGCCATTCATTTTTTATTTTCACTTGGTTTTACCTTTTTTCTCTATACACATCTGCCTGACAGAAATATTGATGGAATTGAGAAGACTGAGGGTTTTAGTAACTCGTGCATGTCTGCCTTTGTGAAAGATTTTGCTCGTGAGCATGCTGTATTTTACCCGCCCGTGACATGTTTTGATATGCCACTGGGAAATCTGACAGCACCCAATTCAAATCATTCATTTTGTGCTCGTATAGCTACAGGCACCTTATTGTTTTCCTCTCATTACATTCAACAGCTCATGAGATGGACTAGAATGCATTTATACTGAGGATTGACCATGACTACATTTGAAATATGTAGTAAATTCTGACGTTGTTGCGATTCTGTCAAAATAATGTACTAAAACACTCACATTTTTAGTATTGGGGTGAATATCAACTTTAAATATTGATTTTATTGATATTGATTAAAGATTGTTTTGATATCGGGATATTCAGTGCCATTGACATCTTCATTAGCTCCTCTTGGGATTTTACAGCAATCGTTGGTGGCTAAAAAAAAGAAGAAATAAAAATATGACAGCCGATCATGTGAATATAAATACTGTCATTTCAGGGAACAATAACATTTTTGCTGTTTTCACACTAACAAACTTGTTTTCATCTATCTTTATCCACCAATTCACCATCAATCAGAAGATAATTTTTTTTTTAAACTCTAAGATTTAGATATAAAACTTTGTGTGCACAGTTTTTCCCCCAACATAATTAATTATTCAGTTTTCAAAGCCGAATGTTACGCTCTTCCCTGTGCTATTACCTATAGAGCTTTATTATCCATTCTCGCGCTCTTTAGCTCAAGCATTGTATTCCCACTTTAGCGTGGATTAGCATTTGTGTGTGGCTAATTGCTGTCTGTATCATTTACCTTTAATTGTGTTTGCACTTCACCTTTCGCCGCGGTGGAGTAGCCTCCCCTTGATGTTATGACTACTTTTTTCGCCCTGGCTAATTGTTTTGCACAATAGATGTTAAAAGAGACAAGGGCGTAGCTGTCGATTTTGACATTAGCAGTCGTAGTGTGGCGGTGAAGTTGTAATTAGTGCAGCTCTCATGTGCCCTCGCTAAATCATATGCTGGAGCGCTAACGGAAAAACCACAAACAAAAAAAAGGTAGCACTAGAAAGTCTGAACCCACTCCTGACTCTAATTAGTGAACACTTGTACAGCTATTGTTACCCACGGAGCTTTGTGATGCTGATCGAGGTTTATCCCACATAACGTTGTGGTTTTAACAAGCTTCATCTATCGAGAGCTCAAATAAAACTGGAAAATTAATGCAAGAGATATATATTCAGATTTAATGGCATAGAAATGGAGTAAATGGATGCTGTGAAAAGCCTCCCCTCACATTTATGTAGCTATATTTCCTAGAATGTGAATTTAGTGAGTTGTGGATTTCTCCAAAGGTGCTACAGATCAACATGCAAATAAGTGAAATCTACAATTTCAATTTCACAAGCATTAGCAATGCTACGCTAACAGTTTAGTGTGGTTATACAGCGGCACCTGTGTAAACAATTGCTGCTAGCATATGCTAGCATGTTCGTTGCACAAACACACTCGCACACCAGCTCATAGCTCATATATGTATAGTACATTACCCAACAACACCACAGACATCAATAAATGCTTTATCTACAAGACTAATAGATAAAAAGAAGTTTTGCGAATATTCTGTGAGTTAGTTCATGACAGAGGTGTAGTGGGTAGCATATAATAAACACAGGATTTACAAGTGAATATAAGGCTTGTCTGGGAGGGTGGTGAGTCGGCTATAAATATATCTACATTTACTGTCCTATTATTAGCCTCGTAAGAACAAAAGAATTTCTCTGGTAATACAGCCTGGTGTGAAACGTCTGCCAAATGTTTAAAGATTTAGTTTCCATAAGTTAGACTTGGTTACAGCTCTCATAAATATTTGGTCATTATGGGATCTCTGAAGAGAGCTCACTATTGTCTTCAGACACATGAAAAAAAAAATGAGAGGAACATTCCGATAGCCATTTCTCACACTTAGGCGACAGTGAATCTGTAAAATTTAGGAGAAGAGGAAGAGGTGAAAAATTAGCTTAGCTACCAACCGACCACAGACATATTTTTCAAACTTTTTAAAGAGACTTTTAACCCTGTAAAAGCCTGACATATGAAATAAACAGTCCGGAAAATATTTTTTGTTTTACTTTATTAAACTATGAGTATCATATTTGATACATCAAACTTCCCCCTTATATACAGAAGTATGATATAGGAGTAAAAAAAAAACCCCCAAAAAAACGTTTTTTTTTTCAAGTACACATGAAGTTTACTTTTAATAATTTTAAGGCGGGTTTCCTCACTTTTTTTAAGTTAAGTCAACTGAGGAAATAAGATGAAATACTGATAGCTTGTAATGTAAATCAGTCAAATCTTACAGTTTAACATGCATAAAATACATATAAATATCAGTTGTCACTAATAGGTCTTAGATGATATTTAAATGATTAGTTTTTTTGATCAAAGCTCTATAGTTTTTATTGTGGGGGCAAAACATATAATGCAATTCAATACAATGATGATTGAGAGATGGGACGTTCCTCAAAATCCTGAAGTATCATTTTTGATATTCACATTTTAACATGATTTTTCTATTAAACAAATATACATGTAGATAGTCAAGTACTCCTAAGTTGTTTCAGTCCAGTAAGTGTTTATTTTGAAATATTACTAGCAATATACTATACAGTATATTCTTACTTGATAAAAATCTGTGAAGATTTCACACCAAAAAGACGTGTACCCTGACCTGAAGGTGGACGTTTTTAGAATTGTAACAAAAGGATTTTTAATTGCCAAAAAAGTATAAACTATCAGTCAAATGACAGAAGGCTTGTAGTAGATTGTGTACAACAGGTTTTTCAGCAAAGTTTTGATCAAGTTTAAAGGCCTTATCATTTTGAGTACAGTAGGCTTTATAGGGTTAATGAGCAAAATGGCAAGTAAAACTACACAGTAAAAAATTAAATGATCAATAAGTTGACAACATTGTTGCTTTTTCAACTTTTCAACTTTTTTTTTAGAAGTTGTACAAGATTCAACAAATTTTTTTAAGTCAGTTTAATGCAATTTAAGTTGATATTACCTAAACATCCAAGTTGATTGTCAAAAAAATTGCTGCCTTAAATTTTTAAATACAGTGTACATCAAAAAGGCCTCCCAGAAACGAATTGTTCTTTGTGTGTTATGAAAATGGTAAAATGCTGTTTTATGTGTGTGTTTGAAGGTGCGTGCCAGCAGCATCCCTGTTGTCAGGCTGGTTTGTCATGTAAGGGTGGGAGTCATGTTTAGGGGGTTGGGGGGGAAACAGATGCAAGCTTCCCAGTGTTTGCATTGACAATATGAGCTGGTATGAAGCCGGTGTGCGTGCTTGTCCTCCCCTGGCCATGTCCTTAGCTGCCCGGCCCATAACGTGGAGAGTGATTCACATCCATAGAGAGATCACCCTTTCATTGTGGACGGCGGGCTATTGTTTGACGGATAGGATGCGTGCACTTAGCTTTTCCTCAGCACACAATAGCATTTAAACGCACAGATTCACTGCAGGCTAAATCGTTCTTGTGAGGATTCCGCGTAATACGTGCGTCTTACACAATGTAAACTTAATCACCGCTGATACTGTGCCACAAAGCGACCCCAAATGGACTGCCTTAAATTTAGTCCTCCGAGCTGATAAAAGTCAACCGTGCAAAACTTACAATACCCTGACATGTGGCGCCAATATTTATTTTTATTCTTTCACGGCTGCTCAGGGACACTTTTCTCTCTCTCTCTCTCTCTGTCTCTCTCTACAGTGAATTGAATGACAATACCAGGCCTGCCATTAAGTAAAGCAGCACTGTATTAGGGCCTTGTTCTCCAGCCTGCACCCAGCCGTGAGCCTCGTGCTTATTGAAAAAGCAGCTGTGAGGGGAGAGAGGACAGGAGATAGGGGACGTTCGCTCACTTTCAGTGTTATAGTGTCTAGATCACTGAAGCTATGTTCAACTGCACTGGGCATTTTATACATTTTTACACTGCTGCCTTAAATTTTTCAACTTAAAGTCATTTCAACTTAAATTACATTAAACTGACTTAAACCACGAGTTGAATCTTGTATAACTTATAAAAATGCTATATAATACATTATATTATGCAGATTATGTTACACAACATATTTGTATAATTTTATAAAATTATTTTAAGCTTCTAAACTTCATAGTAAAACGGATTTAAATATGTTTTCCCCCCTGCAGGTATTCCATGCTTTTAGGAAAAATCCCATATTCTGTCTATAGCACTTATTCTGCTGATTTAAATGTATCATTATACAGTGGCCTCAAAAAGTTGAAAGAAATGACTACTTTTATTCAGCAAGGGTGCATTAAATTGATCAAAAGTGAAAGCAAAGACATTTATAATGTTTCAAAATATTATAACAAAATATTATTTCAAATAAATGCTGTTTTTTTACTGTCTATTCACCAAAGAATCCTAAAAAAACTGCATCACAAAACTGCAAAGATTTCCGAAGGATCATGTGACACTGAATATGTTAAAATTACATTTAAAAGTATTCAAATAATACAGTTATTTTAAATTGTAAGAATATTTCACAATATTGCTGTTTTACTGTATTTTTGATCAAATAAATGCTACTTTGGTGAACATAAGACTTCTTTGAAAAAAATCATGTAGTGCAAGTGCCAATGCATATTAACATATAATGCTGTATTAATTTTTATATGAGAGGATTATTTTCACCCTCCATTAATATTTTCACGCTATGCAACACTTTTTCACATTCATTTTCTTGTTTTGGTAATCCGCCAGTCGACATTTCAGAGGTTCAGGCCAGAGACTGTAATTTCCGAGGCCGTTGTATATCTGCAGAAATTAATAAGGCGTTGCGGTCGTGATCTGTGAACTTGTGCACGATTTATATCCCCCCCACCCCAGCTTCATCTCCACATATACTACCCAGACCGGCCACGGCGTCTCCTGCCCTCCCTGTGACTCCCAGACGGGCCTGAGGTCAAGCCAGCGAGTGTCCTGACAAACAGCCTCGGTCGCGAACGCACCGCCGGAGATTTGTAACCGTGTCCCTGGTCCGCCGGATTTGAATTATTCCGCTTTACATCGGCGTGTGGCGTGCGGGGTTATTGCCGTGAGGGGGGAGGGCCTGGGACGCACGGGGGGGCCGAACAAGCCCCAGAAGCGGCACCAAGGGCAGGGGTGCGTGGTGAAGGACAGGGGGGGGGGGGAACAGGTGGGAGGTTAATGGCCCCTGGACCGGATCCACCAGCCGCTCAGACTTGATATATGGGCTTTGGGCCTGGTACAGGCGTAGGCTTTCAAAGATATATTATTTCATTTGAGAAGCAGCATTCTCGTCCCTGCATTTGTCCACTGATAGATGATATCCCGTGGCTGGGCAGCAGCCACAATTGGAGATAGCGTGTGAGTTTTCGTAAGGCTCGTTCTTGTACATATTTTCCCTCTCTCATATTCTCCTGTCTCTCCGCTCGGCCGTGGGCAGGTCTTTTGGCAGGCTGCGTTTATTTTTTCCTAAGCCTGCTATTTCAGTGGTAACAATATCTGTTTGATCAGAAGAGATGGGCAGCTGGAGAACGTCCACAAAGGCCTTTTTTCATTCATAAATAATGCACAAATAGACAAAAACTCCATGTCTTGTCATGAATCTGGAAGAATGCGGTGTTTTGGCACTTCATAAATATTGTAGCGGCGAAGTTGAGGTTTTAGCCCCCTGAAGATAGATACCAGAAAATGTTATAATAACATGGACGCACGAGGTGGATCACGGGTTGTTAGCGGAGAGAAGATGAGCGTAAACATTTATTAATTTACACGCAGTCACGAATCATTATAAAGGTTATAATTACCAGATCATTATTTGCTTTCATCAATCAATTGTTTTGCACATTTGTCCGATTGGCTTGGTTTTAGCCAAGAAGCGCTCACTTAGACAGCAAGAGAATCTTAGTGACATTCGAAGCGGCCAGACAATATGGAAGCCCATTCCTGCCTCAGAGTCAAAGAATAAAAACGTCACTATATTTTGCAACCTGACTTTATTTTGTATTTTAAACTTTTTCTCCATTTGTTGAATTACTTTGAAGCAAAAACAAACTTAAAAGTGATGAAAATAGCACCCAAAAGTACTGATTATTTCTCATATATCTCGCTAGCGCACAAAAATTTGGGGTGAGGAATTTGTTTTTTGAAGATAATGAATACTTTTTTTCAGCAAGGATGCTGCATTTATAATGTTACAAAAGATTTCTATTTCAAATAAATGCTGTTCTTTTAAACTTTCTATTCATCAAAGAACCCTAAAAAGATGCATCACAGTTTCCACATAAAGTAGCACAACTGTTTTCAACATTGATAGTAATCAGAAATGTTTCTTGAGTGCCAAATAATCATATTAGTATGATTTCTGAAGGGTCACTGAAGACTGGAGTAATGATGCTGAAAATACAGCTTTGCCTTCCCAGGAGTTAATCACGTTTAAAATATATCCAAATAGAAACAGTTATTTTAAATTGTAATAATATTTCACAACATTTCGGTTATTGCTATATATAGACGATGACTTATCAAAAATCTTATCGACCCCAAAATGTTGACCAGCTTACTCAAAAATGGCCTAAAACAATAATATCATGATTTTACACGACAAATCTCACAATCCCAGTGACTAGTTCTCTCTCAAAAGTGCTCAATGTAGCAGCCTGGTACCTTGTAAACATGACTCTGGTTCCTGGAGGACTGATAAATGTGAATCCTAACTCCCAGAAGTCAGCCAATCAGATCGGAGCTCTTAAAACAGCATTCACAGCTCTCTTTCACGGGGCATTGCATATGGTGCTTCCTATATGGCAGCTGAGGTCAGCTTTGCTTTTTCTTTCTCCCTGAAAAATGCTTCTTGCACCCTCAAGGCCTAACCGGGCAAAGGAAGGAAGTGCGTAGACTTGTTAAAAGGAGAGATTTAGGGTTCGAACTCCCCTCAGGGCCTGTGGGAGACTCCTGGGAAGGGTTTGGAGCGGTCGGAGAAGAGTCTGTTCATCCACTTGTTGCTTTGATGAAGGATAAAAGCCTGTCATGAACTTCTAGGTCCTGCCCAGGAGCTGATGGACTCGTACCACTGCTTCCATTCCTTTTGCTGAGCTCTGAAATGGGGAAAAAAAGGAGAATATAGAAATATGTTTACTTTTCTTTATCTTCAGAGTGGCTTTGGTTTTTGTAAGCACTTTGCACTCCAAAAAGGGACAAATGTGTGATATTATCTTGTGGCGATTAAGGTAAAAGCCTTTTTTATTGGCCGCACTGGATGCTTGTTAAAACCAGGATGTAGAGTGAAGCCCCAAAACACCCCAATCAGACCGAGCCGACAGAAGACAAACTGCTCCGAAGAGGCTGATTTAAGCTAACAAATCAACTCAATCAACATTTTCACCCCTTATGTACTAGTCGAAAAGTAAAAACGGCTGCGCATTTGCCCTCATAGTTGCTTTATATCAAAATAGCATCTTGTACAAGAACCTTAATATCAGCCTTGCTTTAAAATGGCACGAGATCAGCATTCATGAGATGTTTCTTTAAAACATGCTTAGATTTATCTCTATTTATCATTGTATAGTACTGGAAATGCCATAAAACAACCATCAAAATTGTTTTTTTTTAAAAATATATATAATTTATAAATGTTATATTTATATATATATATATATATATATATATATATATATATATATATATATGTATATGTTAAATATATATTTTTAAAAACAATATATATAATTAAAAATGAAGTGACATGTTTGTGTTTTGCTTTATATAGCGCATATATATATATAATAAAAAATCAAATAAATGTATATACAGTATGTTTGTGTTTTGCTTTGTATAGTGCAAATATATATATTGTATGTATAAATAAAACAAAATATTTTATATAACTTTTATTAATTTAAACTTTTTTGTGTTGAGTTTTCTTGTAGTTTTAACGCGAGTTCATGTAACTCATTCAATTAAAGTTCATGACGTGAAACTGTCCAAATGTCACTCACGGTTTAGCCTCTTCCCCTCTATTATCATTCTCTTCAGCCATGTATATCTCACACTTGTAAATTAAATTTGCACAGCAGCTGTAATTTTGCACCTGTTTTACGTAATGGGTTCGAAACGAATCCATAAAACGCAAGCGCCAACTGAACGTGTAAACTTTTACGTGCACTCTACAAAAGAGCATTTGTTGAATTCGGCCAGATCTGCTGTTGTCCCGTCCTTCAGTGTTTAATTAACTTGTCGTAATCACCGCATGCAGGCGTGAGGTTTCTAGTGTCCGCTCTCAGCCTTACTCTGTCAGCAGTTGTCTACGACATCTATTTTTGCTTCTTATTTACAGCTGTCTATTCCGGACGCGCTGAAAGGTCCCAAAGACAATAGATAAGGATTGCGGTCAGAAAGACAGGGAGCGCGCGGGGCTAGGCTTACACTTATATTTAACTGCACTGTGTGAATGGATTTGCTCCTGATGAATGGCATGTGCAATTCAGCTGGAGAACGTTATAGGCAGTTGAGAAGAAATGTTCACCAAGGCGTCAAGAGAAAGACAAAGCCACCTGTTCATTAAACCGACTTATATCTTTTATTTCTGCCTCACAGTGTAGGTTCAGTCTGAGACATTGGCACCGGCTGGCACTTTTAAAGGTTTCCAAACACATTACATCAATGAGCGTTACTTGCAGAATAGTTTTCGTAATTACATTCTTTCTTTATCCTGATTCCCTGATGAAGATGAAAGGAAGGTTTCACGATTTCTGAACTACGGGAGAGGAAAACTTTCAAATTCGCACCAGGCGAACAGTCAAGGAACCGACGTGTTGACAGCAGTTTTAAAACTGAGCATTGCATTACAATGGTGCAATGCCAAAAATGGCAAATCGCACTATAGGGACGTAATAGTTAAGACAGTAATGCTTCTCTCAGATTGAGTGAGCAGGCATTTGAATTCTATATACCTGTTTGCAAGGCTCAATAAAGGAGGGTGGTCTGCAGCTGCAAGTGTGAGACATTTCGGCATGAGACCCATCTGGTGTTATCCATATATGTCACACATTACAAAGTTTTGGCTCAAAATCAAGTCGTAATAATTCTATGGTCTGAAAAAAAGGCTATATTTGCTATGGAAAAATGGCAAAAGAAAATAAGTTTATATAGTGTATATATATATACTGTAAAAATATATGATCAATAAGTTATGACAACATATGTTTTTTTTCTTTTTACATTGCTTTAACTCATCAAAATAAGTTAAACAATTTTAAACTTTTTTAATAAGTTATACAAGATTCAACTTATTTTTTAAGTCATTTTAATGTAATTTAAGTTGACGGCGACGCACGCAAAGTTTCTCGGGGGGGGGGGGGCATTTTGTGAGCGAACGCAAAAGCATTGACCAATAATTATTCCTCCCATCTCATATTTTTTTACTTCCCCATGTCCATTTAGGGCCTCTGTAATATATAAAATATACATTAAATAAATACATAAAAAACATTAGAACAATACCACTTACTTTATCCAATTGCATGCAAATGAAATGCATTCATACATAACTATTTCAAAATAGGGCGTAAAATGAAGGAAATGCCTGAATGTCAATTTACATTGAGAGGTCAACTCTTGTTTTCTGCCCCAATAAGAGCAGATGCTGTGGAGGCAGTTGCTAATGGCGATGCGTTAGTACGAGAACAGACAGACGCATAAAGCCACTCTGGCGACTGCATCTCCCAGCTAAATAATACAGGAGCCCTGGCCTACCCGGACCCATTTCCCAACAGAGCCAATCAAGAGTCATTTCCTGTTGTCTGTCAGCGTGTCACACAAAGCCATAAATATTGACAGCCGTCGCCAATAAAGACACCCATAAATCGTAGAATTGAGGGGAAAATACGGCACGGGGGGAAATAAAATCAAATAAAAATATGGCGATCATTCTAAACGCGAGACACCGTGTGTGAATATGTGTGTGCGCGCAGCGTGCAGATTGAGAAGCTCGATCGATTCCGGCTCGACGTGGCGTGCACAACTCATTGTGGATTTGGAGAGCATTATTTTCTCACTGACTCGTGGAAGGGGGGGGGGTTGGGGTAAAGGAGCGTAGTGTGTGGTACTTCAGAGAGCCTCCCATGACTGCATGTATATTAGGAGTCTAATGTTCAGCTGAATAATTGATCAGGGCTGCTGTGTTTTTTTGATAATTAGTTGATAGCTTCTTAGCTTTAAGCCTTCGGATCCATTGGAAGAGACTTGTTTTTTTTGTTTTTTTTGTTCACTTGGTGAATTATTTGAAACAACTGCCCAGGTGGACTTAAAGTGTACTGATAAATGGCCTAAGGTTGGAAAAAAGTTTTTTTGTTTTCGTTCGTTCTCATAACCTAATTTCATCCTTTCATTCTCCCTGGATTGTGCTGTTGCTCAAGAGACTTATTAGAGTTTTGCAAAGACCACAAAAAGACTAGAGTTTTATTGAATATCACTTCATTAATGAAAGGCTGTCAGTTTACTGCTCATGAATTTATCAAATTAATTAGTCTTTAATCATAGCGTCTAAAGGTAACAGAAAACCCTGTAGGAACGTACAGTAACGTATAAATATGCACTTTGCAGTTCTTTATCAATTATTAGTGTTCTAGCCAGGTATGTGGCAGATTGTTTTTTGTATTGATGAAGACCAGACTGTAAGAACCTGTTTCAGTTTCATTCTGAAAAGATACACACCAAGTGTCCTTGAAGTTGAATCTGACTGCTGGCAGCTGAACACAGCACAGCAGGTGTAGATTTATTTCTTTTTCCCTTAATTTTTTAAAATCCCAGCAATAGTAGAGCCTATACACCTGTATAAATATACATTTCGGCCACGGCAAAGCCGATATCGGTTAAGCACTAATTAGAAGAAGCATTTATAGTCTCATTCATCTCAGTGATGTCCTGTGATGTTTGATGCCCCACTAAACCCTGCCGAATGCCGACGTGTGTTGTTTTTATTGTGGGGCTCTGATCAAACTCTGGGTGTTTCACAGGTCAGGAGTCACACTCGGGAGATTGTTAATGCGGTCACCGTGGGAACTGATCAATCTCTATTCCTCGTCGCGATCGATCAAACACCCCTCCTCCAACCCCATCATCAGCCAGTCACTCCGTAGAGTTGCTTGCTGTCCACTTGCTAGCCTTGGACGAGTCCCAAACCTGCTCACCTGCACACTAACACATGAATTATGAGCATCTGTTTATCCCCCCTCGCAGAGACACTCAGAGTAAAAATACCACGAGGTCTTCTCAAATATAGCTTCCACAAGGAATGCAAATGTTTTCCCAAAGATATCTCAATTTACATTGCTGTCGGGCATACGGTGAAAGCCTACATAATCTATGCGTCCCATGGACTCAACATCACTGGGACAAGATTACAGCATGGATAGTTAGCATTGCTGAGAGTCGGTTTCTGCGTCCAGCCTTTCTTATACTACAGTAACACACCCCACGCAACACATCTAAATATTTGGAGCACATTTTAATAGTGTCGCGGGTATAATTTACACGTTTGAAAACCACTGCGATTAGCCATTTCGTATTTATATATCTATTCAGTTTACTTACCCTCGTGTCATTCCAAGCCCGTGCGTTTTTCTTTCTTCTGTTGAACACAAAAAAAAGACATTTTGAAGAATGCTGTTGTCCATAATGAAAGCATTGTTTGGCCAGGGTCCAAAAAAGTGGTCCATACAGCTATAGCACTATATTACAAGTCTTCTGAAGTCATACGATAGATTTTCTTTGAAAGAACACACCGAAAATAAAACATTTATTCAGAAACTTATTAAAATTTTTAGGACTATTAAAGCATGTTTTACGGCCCTTGTTGACGATATGCTTTCATTTTATGGAAAAGAGCTGCTTTTCAAAACATATTTTGTGTTCCTCAGAAGACAGTCAGTCATACAGGATGAGTACATTATAATCAAATTTTCGATTTTAGGTAAACTGTGTCTTAAAAACTCCTGCAATGCTCTATCACTGAGCTCTATCCCATATGAAGCAACGTCGGACTCTAAAATAAGTCTGGAGAGAGAGCGAGATGCCAGGCAGCTCCCTCAGAGGAGCACGGGTATGAAGCAATGCGGCCGCAGCGGCTGGTGGCCACCTGCTCAAAGTCCCAGCATGCTTATCAGACCCCCGGGCAGCGAGAGAGCAAGAGAGCAAACAGAGGCCCTGCCATGACAAACAAGCCGGGAGATTTCCACAAGATCAGGGAAAAGTGAGGCCAAATAAACCAAACCAGGCCCCTTCATGCTCGAGCATCCAAAGCACGTCAGATCAGCTCCCACGGGACGGCTAAAGAGGAAGCCAGAATGTGACACCTCAGCACAAATTGTTAGCACTTCCTCTGGGGATTCGGGGAGACTTAGATTATCTCCCATGAGATTAACTGTACTTTTATCAGTTTCTAAATACTGTTAGTGTTGGTAAAGAGATTATGGAATTTGTTGAATTAAACGTAGGCACATACCTTTTGTGCTACGGACACGAATGATACCTTTAACTGTGCGGTTTGTTGTGGACAGATGCGATAGTACAAGGGTGTCCAAACTTGGTCCTGGTGGGCCAACTTAACTCAAAAGACCTGCCTGGAAGTTTCTTGTATTGCCTAGTAAGAGCTTGATTAGCTGGTTCAGGGGTGTGTAATTGGGGTTGGAGCCAAACTTTGCAGGACAGTGGCCCTCCAGGAGCAGGATTAAGGTGCGTTCATGAAATTTCAGCGAAATATCGCTGGCAAAAAAGCATAAATTGTCTATAGTGAAGAGATGTATGAGGCACAGCTCACACAGAAGTCACTTCCAAAACAAGCAGCTTTCTGTTAGTCAATGTGGCGAATTCATGTGACCAAATCAGACATCCCACCCTGCAAAAACTCATTTTTGGGAGATGGAACAACACTCCCCCCACCCCCCACCATAATGAACGTGATCAGTTGACTTAACTTGAAAAAAAGTGAGGAAACCCGTTGCCTTAAAATGAAAGTTTATAAACTTCATGCGTAATTGAAAAAATTAAGTTATGTGGAAGTTCACATAACTTCATTTTTTCATGAAGTTTATTAATCATTTTAAGGCAATGGGTTTCCTCACTTTTCTTTAGTTATCACTTTTTTTTTTACAGTGTATTATATTCATTCAAATAAGCCGCCAAACACTGGTTCGTTCATAGTATTCATGCACCGAACATGAACGTGATGTAGTTGTGTGTGACGAAAAAAGAGGCGAGGGTCTCCACAAAATCTGAACGCAAGTGTTCCCCGAAGACGCATTTGAAACGCAATACTACCAGGTGTAACGGTAATGCGTCTTGACTGATCACTTGTGATCGGTTTACCGAAAACGCATCTTAATACCAGGTGGAAACAGGCTTTCCTCTAGCCCGCTTGATTTCCGGGATACTGTAGGATCATTTGTGGGCATCAGGGACCTGCTAGCAATATGCGGGAGACTCTCGGACCAACTGGAAAATGAGCGAAACTCCCGATCACACGGTTTCCTATTAAAATGACTGGATTTCGCCCGTGGAATTTCACCGAGCAACGGAAAATGTGACCTCAACTTTAGCAATCGGACTCACAAATTTCACCTGCCAGATTACATGGAAGAAAAAATCATCAAAATCATAAACAGTTTACTCATGAAAAAAAATGGCTCTTTTGGCTTGGACCTTTAGCAGCACCCTAAAACACTTAAATAATGAAAATGAAAATAATGATCTATTTTGTTTCTTATATAAACTGCATTAATTGCATAAAATACTGTAAAAATTCACCAACAGAAGGGAAACATCCAACATCAACTAATATTTGCCAGCCTGACAGAGATGAAGTGTGCATACCAGCGTATGAACAGATGTCCACAGAAGACGACTCAAAGCTCACTGCCTGACGGCACCATTGAAGTGCACTTCAAACCTCACCTGTAGTTTCCCGACTAGCCACACTGATCCACATCCAAGAGGTCAAAAGATTTCAGATGGGATTTATTTTCCTTTTACCTCCTCATCTTTTTTTTTCTCCCATCCTCGTATTTATGCAAATGTGATTGTGGGCCGCGTACTTGCAGCCTGCCTTTAGTTGTAAATAAATCATTCGTCTCATTCTGTTCATTAATGGGCACTCAAGGAGATTCTATTAATCTGTTCATTAGGGCACTTCAAAAACAACAAAAAAATACTTATTAAAAGCAGTTCCAGCTGCGTAAGCTCGTTACTCGTGCCTTAACAATGCTTGTGGCACTCTACCAAAACCATGTGGGATAAAGAAAAAAGCTCATATTTGGCAATTTGGACTCTATTCTATTATCACCGGTCAACCCTTTCAGGCAGTGATGAATAAATATTACTTTTGGATATGCAACGAGACATATTTGCACATCATTTACATTAAAAATTAAAAAAAGAGGCTGGAATTCTTTGCACATAATCACTTTAAATTCCTTTGGAAATTTCCGCAATGCCGTTGAGGGTCTAAGGATCTTCTTTAGGAGCACTGCGGGGGGCTCAGCAATTGATCCCTACATTGATCTAGCAATGCCTGAATGACCGTAAAGGAATTAAATTGGTTTCTTGGAGTATATGCATTTTTTATCATGAGAGAGAAAGTAAAAGCTCTGATTTTGAAAAATTGGAAGTGCAGCACATGAATAAACGCAAAAAAATAAATAAAAAAAATCGGAGTTTTAGGTGTTTTAGATGAGCACACCTTTTGTATCTGGAGTATGCAAGAAGAATTTGTGAATTGTGAGATTTCAGTGTAGGTCAACAGATTTGATCTTTAATCGCTGCTTATTTAGTCAGTTGAACAAAAGCGGTCTGAGATTCCTAATGTAATGCCTCTAGACTGAAATCAATAAGTGTGTTTTTCTTTGGCTGACCTCCAGGTATTTTTCCAGCACCTTACACGACCTTCTCATCTAGATAACCATTAACGCCCGATTGCAATCTTATTTTTAGCATGTCGTGATTATACAGCTGAATTTACAATCTGCGAGTTTGCCGTGAGTATTGAGTTTATTCCCGGGATCCATGGTGGGAAAAAAATACTAATCACAAAAGCTTTATGACAGTGTAAAACATTGAAGTACAGCATATTTCACCAATGTTGCTGGTATTTTTGGTGGTATACATATTATGATTTTAAAACACAATGGGCCTCATTTATTAAACTTAAGTAGAATAGCTGTTTGTAAAACAAAACAAAAATGCTTTGTTTCATGAATAATAAACCTAAAATGTCTTAAATGTTTGATAGATACTGTATATTTAAACAATGAAAATGCTATTTTCTTTGAAAAATGTTTGTAAAACACCCTCTTTATAAACTGACAAATTCAATTCAGAAATAGTTTCGATAATACTTAAAAATATTAAAAGTAGTTTTACGAATATTTTACACAAAATTAAGTCCATGAATGCAAACTTTGTACGTATTTGATAGCAATTGTATATTGTAACAACAAAGGTGCTATTATCTGTGTGAATTGGTCGTAAAAACAATTTTTTTCGTAAATTGACAAATTCAAATAGGAATCGTGTTAATGAAAAAATAACTAAAGTTATTTTACAAACTGTTTACAAATAAATTCTTTATGCTCATGTTTCATGAATGAGGTGCAATGAACGCAAACTTTTATACATATTTGGTAGGTTTTGTATATTGTAACAATGAAGCCTCTACTTTCCGTGTAAATTATTTGTAACAATATTTTTACACATTTACATAGAAATTTGTTCTGCTCGTGTTTCATGAAAGAGGCCTAATAAACACAAACCTTTGTACGTATTTAAGATGCAACTGTGTACATTTTTTGTCAAAAATGATAGGGAATTTTACCAATAACTATAACTGGTTATCGGTGCCGATTAATCGGCAAAACCAATTTACCGGTCGACCTCTATTAATTTGTTTCATTCAATTCAGCATTAGATTTAAAAAATAATAATTAAAGATAGCAGAAATATTTTTACAAACGATTTACACAAAAAAACTTTTACATTTGATAGCCATTGTATATTAAACCTACAAAGTCACTAGCTCCAGTGTTAAAGGACATAGCTTGCCTGTTGTAAGTGCACATCAGAGCCGAGTTACACATAGCTGTGACAGTGCAAAGGGAAGCGAGCTGAGATGGAAACAGTGGTGTCAGACGCACTTTAAAAGGTCAGAGATGCCTTCTCTGCCCATCTGACGTGTGTCTGGCAGCAGCCCCAGTCTGCTGTGTCTTCCCCTGCTTTGACTCGTCTGTTTGATGACCCGAATGCGCCAGGCAAAAGAGGCTCATGTGGCGACAAGGCCTTTGATGAGAACGCCTGTCAAAAAAAAGACCAAATGACAGGTTTCTTTGTAGAACGGGCATGTTTGACTTGCTGGCAGATACATGAGATGTGTTAACAATGCCAAATGCATATATTGGCTACTTGGGCTTAAAAATCAGTCCTAGTATTTGAACCTGGAGAATTTATATTAGAAATTAGGTCATATAGTATTGACTGTACTGTAAATCAGTTGATATAAGGGCAGTGATGCCAAACAAGAAGAGATTTGATTGGTTTTCTGAGGCTTTTGCTTTGCCGGATTTGGAAATACATTCTTTAAATTGATTTTGCAGCATTGTTATGACTATGAGAGCAGAACAAACTAGAATCACGAGCAGTCAAAACAATCCGAAACAGATATCGATGGAGTCTCCCAAAGCAGTAGAGGCATTTCATTCACGTTATCGCTGCCTTGAGAAACCGCAAGTATTATTTTCACGTCCTTAGCTGACTCGCTGTCCTCACAGGACTTCATAATCGTTACGTTTCAATACATTTCTGTATTTTCATGACCCTTGTATAAACATTTTACATGGGTGATTTGATTTTACATATGAAAACCGTTTCATATGTAATGCCTGCACAGAAACATAGCACTTTGAAGAATAGTCGGACAGGGACTCATTTTCAGTACTTTTCCTCATTCTTGCCAACATCGGACTCAAAGAGCTCTTTTCACCTCTATGTTTAATAATTGACCGAGGGAGCCATGAGAACCAAGCAGGGTGACAATGAATGCGTTGTTGGAGCTGTTCACTTCCCATCCGAGAGCATCTCAACGTACGTGCTCCTAACTGTGCTACACTGAACATGCTACTTAATCATGAGGGATAAATGAAGCCGTATCGCTCGACAAACAGATTAATTAACAGAAAACTGTGACATTCGGCGAAGTTCACACGAGAATGACCTCTTGCGACCTAAAGACCAATATTGATTTCACACTGGTTGTCCGAATTACAAACGGCGAGACACGAGTGTCAAAGTTTGAAATAACTCTCGAATGACAAATGGACACTTCGTCTGACTGAACAGCAACTTTTGTGACTTAAAAACAACGTGAAACGTCATTTGCAACCCATTTTAATTCTATATTGTGGCATATTTCTGATATTAAATGAGAAATTTGAACAATTGAGATTATGAAAAGTTTCTTTATGACAAGGTTGTTGGGCGGAGTTAAACAATAAGAGGGCTTGATGACATCAGTCGAATAGGGAAGTTGTTTCAGGACTTTTTCCCTCTCAAAAAATATGCTTTGATTAAGTGTTCATTATGTGACTGGGAGCAAGTTATAGGGTACATTTTTATTCACTAACTTTAAATATGCTAAAATATTTATTCAGATTAGGACAGTTGCTACAGGACAAACACAAAAAGGTTTAAATCCGCCAAGTATTTAGCATTTTAAGGCCCGGTTGTACAGACAGGGTTTAGATTAAGCCAGGATTAGGCCTTAGTTCAATTAGGACATTTTATAAATGTGCATTGGAAAAAAAAACAGGTGTTCATCTTAAAACAAACAATGGCACTTTAAACAGATTTTTTAAGAATTGTCAGTGCAAGTTGAATTCAGTTAACACAGCTCAAACATGCATTTTAGTCTGAGATTATGCTTAAGCCTCATCTGTGAAAAAGTTCATTTAAGGTTAAAACTGAAGTTGAATGTTCACCTACTTGAAAATTTTTTAATTTACCCAAACTACTACTAGCTGAAGTTTAAAAAGTATCTACGCATTCCTTACACATTATTGGTCTCTCCTCAGGTTGACGACCAAATGAAGCTTCTCCAGAACTGTTGGAGTGAACTCCTCATCCTGGACCACGTTTTCCGTCAGGTGATGCACGCCAAAGAGGGCTCCATCCTCCTGGTGACAGGGCAACAGGTGAGTGTACGCTCCAGTCTCCATTCCTCCCCCTAGATCTCATCAAGCCTCTTTGCCAGTGTGGATCAACATCCTTTAAAGCGCTATCGACTGCCCCAGCCACTCCATTAAAAATAGATTACGCTTAGATATAAACTAATGTGGCCAGAATAATCAATTGTACACTTCTTATCAAGTGCGTGGTGAACGAATAAATAAAATGGTTGGTTAAGCATGCACGAGTCATCGTGGTGAAGAAGGGATGAGAGACACAGAGAGAGACGGACGAGGAGGGAAAAGCAGAAGAAGATATGTATGATTTACCTCAGTCGTCTCTGAGGAACAGCGCTGGACGGACGCCTCAGGCTCAGCTGAAGTTTTCTGCACACGAGGACCTTTAATTCTGTCTCCGGCTCCAGCACATGCACACACACTTCCAGAAGATGCTTAAACTGCTTATAAATAAATATGCTTCTGTCTGCCTGTCAGTAAGGCATGCGTTTCATTTTTAATTCTATGTTTTCCCTCCTCCCTCTCCTGCTCAACAAAGCGATCTCCAACTGTAGTGACAGCTCAAACACAGGGACTCGTGAACTCCAAACAGTTTTGAAACAGAAGTGAATTGTAGGTGATAAATGATATGATAAATATGGAGATATGGAGAGATCATCTAAGGATAAGAGCAAAGTTGGAGAACTGATATCTGTTACTTTTCATAGCCGTGACCTAGTGCCGTGACGCATGCTCTGGTAAATTTTACAGCGAACAATGCCAGTTCGAATCCAGCTCCTGACATGATTTCCATCAAGTCAACTATAAGAAAGAAAAAACACAAATTAGACAATTGTTTAAAATTAAACATTAATGGGAACAGATCTCAACAATGTCTCACATTGTGCTTGGATTGAAGATACCAAAGTTTGCAATTCAAAAATCTGAACTCAAACATTTTTAATCAAAGTCTCCCAAGACCAAACTATATGCTATCTGTATTCATTTTATAGCTCTATACTTTTTCCAATGTCAGCAATTGTCTCACTTATTATCTCTCCCAAGGAACTCTAGGAGAAATTTCTGTAAGAGCACAACTGAAAACAGACTCAAAGTCTATTTGAGGTCATAATTTGATTCGTTTGGTTGCTGTGAAAGTGGTTTCTAGCATCCTGAGCCATGGAAGAGCAACCTCTGAGCAATACAATCTGAGCAGGTGTGTGATGTGCCACATCTGGAGATCTTTGAGAGCTCACTGTGCTCGCTATCTTTGATTTGTCTGGATTGCGAGTACTCTGCGTAGCGTCTCTCTCTGTGTTTGATTAGCGAGGTCTGACGGAGGGCTGGGGGCAGGGTGGAGGACCTTGTTTGCATATTTTGCCTAATGAACAGCTGGTGCTGAAAAAAAGCCTTTGGGGAGGGAGAAGGCAAAGACTCAAACAGTTCATTACTTCCTATTATTCCAGATCAGACTACTGACAGCCCGGCCACACAACACACTCGCAAATGAACACAGGCTGGATTTATGCATAACAAACAAACGCTCTGCCAGTTGCGAAAGGAATATTGTAAATCAGTGGAATATAACTTCAGACGGCCCTTCAGTGTACTGGCTATTAGTAGAAATAAATTATTAGATGCATAGATTTGCATTTTTTGGCTACTTGCTACAAGATGCTCTTAAAGTAGTTAAAAAAAAAATATATATATATAATAAAATGTAAGAAGTACATTTTTTGATATGGAGTACAATATATTCCTCAGGATTTAAATGTATAAAAAAACGAAATATCTACATGCATAAAAAATGTAGTTACTCCGCAAGACTGTCATCTGAACTGCCCACTGTCCGTGGTCTTGTTTGAGGACATTTGTGTCATTGTTTCTCCCTAGTGTTGATATGGCAGCAAAGCACTGTGTGAGATCAGTCCTAAAATCCCTGCGACACATGACACTACATGGGCGACTTTCCAATATGTCACAGACATACATCTCCTCCTCCTCTCCTTTTTGTGCTGTATCTGTCTCCGTCTCTCGCACTGAAGGTCCCAGGCCTTCAGAAGTACCCAAATTATCATAATCATATTCATACAGTGCTCAGTATTTTCAGCTTTAACTGATATTTACAATGTCCGAATGAATTAGAGAATATTACTACAAACCGCTTGCCAAGCATCGTGTCAACACTCATTATGGAACAAAAATGTTACACCTCGTTCAAATCACATAAATTTTACTTTTTTTTTGTAGGTTCTCCCCTCTGAATTTTCATAGTGTGTATTTTAAAAATATTTATAATATTATTTAAATATGTATAACTTGGTATTATTTCTTAGTGTCAATTTGTGATCCCATCCCGCTACTTTTACTTTTATCTGGTTACTAACGCTTGGGGCACTTGGTGAAATCCCAGTTAATTGACAACTTCAGTAGCTTCATGTGGGCTTCGAAGAGATTCACGAAAAACAGCCGGTGAGAAACGCACAATTCTCCAGCCAGGACTTTCAAAAATTCCACTCATCATATTTACACAATAAATAAATTCCAAACCGCCCGTGTTTTTAATTGCAAATCCAGCTCAGAGGGAGCTCTCCTTACGCTTAGGAGGCCCGTAGTCTACCTTCTTCCAGAAACCCTGGCGCAGTCAATTATGGTAATGAATTGTCAATAAATATAAAAATTTAATATGGCCTGCTTACAGTGAGTGGCAGCTAAGGACTTGCCTCCAAGACAAATTTGCTGCTGCTGCAGATATTAAGTGCACCTGAAAGGGGAGGAGAGGGCCACGGGGGTCCCGCGCAGGGTTTGGCCCGGTAGCCTGAGGGACCTCCAGGGGCCCCCCGCTCACTCACGCCTCGCCAACCCCCACCGCCCTCGTCTGGTGCGGGGCGCTGAGGTCCGAGGGTCTGGGCACCAGGGATGGAGAAACGTGCAGCTCTTCCCCGTTCGGTTTGATGCTGATTATCATTCAGACCTCGGCCCAGCGCACTGTCCCTGCTGTGTGGAGAGGAGCCTGGGAAAGAAAGAAAGAGGCGTATGAAGCGTAGAGCTGGCAGAGCTGTTTACATGCTTACCTCAGCCGGCGCTAAAAAACTCAGACGTGCAAGGTGGTGCCAAAGTGCCGTCTGGGTCCTGTTTGCTTGAACTTTTAAACTAAAAGGACTAGAATAGAAATAGAAATTTAATTTTTGATGAACAAGGAACAAGGCTGAAACTCTTCCTAAAACATTCCCAACAACTCTTTTCTTGTCAAAAAATATGTGAGTCTCCAAACAACTATGACCACATCTTCGGAAAAATAAATTTAGGAATTGATAGCATTTCCATTTATGATCCATTTCCCTAAAGTTCTAAATAAGCTTTTCAATAATTGCCTCAAATTGGCTCAACAAATGGCATGCTCTTGGGGCGAGGCGGTCTGTTTGACCAAACAATGGTAGACAGGAAGAGTGTTCTAAAAACCTGTTGGAAAACAATCTTTCTTTTAATGTCACAGACCGTGATGACGCATTTCCACTGTACGTTCCTAACTTGGCATTAAATGACAGACAACAGTGTTTCTAATACAACAGTTGAGGGAATGAAGGAAAATTTGACATCTTTCTCACTTCTGATTACCGTAATCAATCTTTCGTTTTTTTTTTGTTTTTTTTCTTTATTTGGAGAGTGATAGAAACAGTACTGTGGCGTGGAACGCAAAAATCCTATTTGTTTTGGTTTCCGTTCACCACTATATAAGTTCACCCGACTTTCGCTTCTGAGAACCCTGGTAATGTGAAAAGGGTCCATCTTCAAATTATTATTTGCAATTATATTAATTGTAGTGTCTGTACCTGAGATGTTTTAAACCTTCATAGATCTGCCATGTTGCTTGTGGTCAAACCTCTATTGTTTGTGTGTGTGAACACTGTTGCCCCTTCTCTTTAGGTGGATTACGCCCTAATTGCCTCCCAAGCCGGTGCCACACTCAACAACCTCCTGAGTCACGCGCAGGAGATGGTGAGCAAACTGCGATCCCTCCAGCTGGACCAGAGGGAGTTCGTCTGCCTCAAGTTCCTGGTGCTGTTCAGCTTGGGTGAGTAAAGAGAAAGGGATGGAGGGGTGGAGGGAAGCGGGCTGCGGCCTCTGTGCATTCTCCAAATCTCACTTGCTTGCTTGCTTCCAAGGTTCTTGAGGGACCTTGAGATAAGGCACAAGACCGCTTCCTCTTGTATGATAAGACCATCATTATGAATGCCACCATCTCATACCCTATCCAGCCAACTTTGCTTTACCATTAATATATCTACAAAAAATATCTACATTTTTGGAATTTCCAAAATCCAATTTTTGGGATGAGTTTTTGATTTTTTTTTTCAGTGAATATATTCGTACAGTGTGTTTCCAGCATACAAAACAATTACCATTTTTTTATGTGCATTTTGGAAATTTGATTTGAATCATGATGTTTCCATCCAGCAATATTTTTGCAATATCCTAAAACTTGCATAAAATATGTAAATAAAAACCTAGCTAATTACAATAAATGATGTTTGACGTTAGTGGTCTTAACCTGCCATATTTGAATCATTTTTGGGTGAATTATTATTATTAATCCCATTCGCTTGCTGCACTTACTGTAAGTGCTACACGAATTCTAGTTAAAACTTACAAAACCAAGGCCACTTTATTGGAGTTAAGAAAATCAGGAGGTCATTTGCTCCAAAGTTGTGGATGCTGAGTGCATCCAGTTTTGCTTTTAAAACTGTCAGTAACCTTCAAAG
The DNA here is from genome assembly GCA_030578255.1 of Tiaroga cobitis. NCBI lineage: Eukaryota > Metazoa > Chordata > Actinopteri > Cypriniformes > Leuciscidae > Tiaroga > Tiaroga cobitis. The sequence goes on along the minus strand of CM060612.1, from coordinate 16,181,296 downwards.
CTTCGCTTCTGTTAGCCTGCTAGCTTTACATTGAAGCGATCGGAGGTTCCACGGCTTACAGGTCAAGGCAACTCTTGCAGCCAATTCACAAAAGACACAGGTCTACACCATGAAAGACCAACATGAAAAAACAGAACAGGGTGTCGGTTTGGCCCCGTAAGAACATGGAATATTAATACATCCGCTTCAACATCATCATATCAGTCGCGACTGTACCATCCTGTGGTTCCAGAAAAGAGAATCCGATGAGCAGAGGGCGTGTGTACTTTGAACTCTAGCTGCTCTGTTTGCTGAATCCCTGAACTACCTGAAACCATGAAGCCAGGCGTAAGCATCCACGCCAGCTCCCCTGCCACACCTAGAGAAGATTCCTCACATCTCACCCAGACCAAAGAGCAGCACTGAGAACACATGAAACTCCAGACCTCTCAGCCTTGCTGTGTTTATGTTGATCAGGTTAGCGTAGCTGAGGTTTTGTGGTTGTGGTTTGGGGGGAATCTGGAGTGTTGGTGTAAATAATTTGTCAGAAACATCATCCATAATAAAACTCTCACCTGAGGGGAGTGTATCGCCCCTGGCACTGCCCCGTGCAAGCACCTAGCCCCACCCATGCTGTGTGCCAGGCCCTGAGAGACTAAAAGACTAAGAACTAAGCCTAGAGATCAAAGATGGCTCCGATTAATAGTATCCTGTGGGTGAGGGGTGGTGCGGCGGGGGGCTCTATGTACAGACAAGTGCATGGATGAAAAAAACACTTTGCCAGTTGCTATTGAGAAGCCAGTCAGAGGTTAATTAAATGAAGCATGAAAATCCCATGGTGCCTTATGAAAACTACTGGAATTATGGGAACTTATCTTCTCTCCGTCTCAGCCCACTGCTCACTCATCAACCCTTTATAAGCATGTTTCCACTGTGGAAAATGTGGATTTTTGCACCATATCTAGTAAAGGTACATCATCAAGGTGTCTAAACACATTCCTCCAATGTTTCTACAATGTTCCTTGTTAAACATACACTGTAAAAAGTTATATGATCAATAAGTTGACAACATATTTTTTTACATTGCTTTAAATCCTCAAAATAAGTTAAGCAATTTGCAACTTTTTTACAAGTTACAGTATACAAGATTCAACTCATTTTTTAAGCCAGTTTAATGTAATTTAAGTTCAAATGACTTAAACATCCAAGTTGATTGTACTTAAAAATTGAAGGCAGCAACATCTCTTACAGTGTATAGTACGCACATTCTGCTGGCACCAACTTGAGCCCGTTGTGAAATCTGTGTGGGGGAGATATTTTGCCCTCGCGCGAAATTTCCAATTGTATTCAAATAAATGCATGTAAAAAATCATACATTTAAAATGAAAAATGTTATATTTAAATTCTTTCAAAATACATTTGTATAAACTTTTGTGTTCAGGCCAGTGTGGCAGCTCTTGTCGTGATACTACAGTTTCATCCTTTATGAAGCCTGTTTTAAAAAAATAAAATAAAGCTTAAAACAGAATCAGTTATCAGGTAAATGTGCTGTTAAGCCCAAGGCCACACACACAAGGACAGCAATTGGAGTCCTTCTGGCCTCAATGACATCAAAACATCAAATCCACTGGATCAGCCCTCTTACGCTCGTTAAACGTAGTGTCTCTGTATTGCATTTACAAATGAAGCCTGTTAACGGAAATCAAAATCGCATTTACTCACGCCGTTCCACTCCCCACTGCTCTAAGTTAGTGTCTGTTAACACTCAGCATGGCCAAACCATCGCAATTTGTCACTGTCGGGACAGCCCAGGGGGCTCTTTGTAAAGCTAAGTGTCAATAAAGAGGAGGAGAGACATGAGTTGACCCGGGAGCAGTCACTTGTCTCCTCGATTTCGCCGGCTCGTCGAGAGGACCGATTGCAGTCAGCCGATCACTTCTCACGCTTTTCCGGCAGACGAAGCGTCTCTATCTTTCCCGCTGTCAGTCTCCATGTGTTGAATAGGTGCTTGGGCTCTAGCAGGAGCTGAAGGCTTTATCAATGGTTAAATAATTACGACCAAGACATTGATTTCCTCAATAGCAGGAAAGGCGCTGAAGGGTGAAAGATGTTCTTGTGGAGTTTAAGGGGGGTAGAGACGATCGTAGAGGCCACTTCTGAGTCGAATGCCAACATTTTAGATGGAGACACATCTACGATTGTCTCGCCCACAATAAACCCCAAAGAAACATCTTACTAACATTTTACTAGCTATCTTTAAATGCCATATTAAAATGGTGGTAGTTACTGAAAAATCATGACACATAACGTCAGCTCAAGCACTCAACCAGCATTGTAGGAATAATTTTAGGTCAAATGGTGTAACTCATGAATAGACGGTTCCCCGAAAAATATATTTTTTTTTTATCATATTCACCCTCACGTCTTTCTAAACCCGTCTTCCTTTCTTCCGCAAAACACCAAAGTAGTAGTTTTTTGGTTTTTTTGTCCATACAGTCAAGTGGGGTTCAATGTTGTCGATTTGGACCCCATTGAGTTTCATTGTAAGGATAATAACTGATGAGATATTCTTCAAAAGTCACCCAGGTTTGGAATGACATGAGGATGATTTTTGGGTGAACTATCCCTTAAAGACATTGGGCATTGAACAGTGTTAATCTTTACACAGTTATTTTGTAGATTTCACTAGTGGCTCAACGGATAACAAAACTCACAATTTGGGTCATATTATGGTTTTTGAGTCACAGATCAGATAATTTTTCAGGTCAGCAAGAAATATTATATAAAGATAAATACAATATAACAAAGTTACAAATAAAGTAAGGTGTAACTGTATTATTCAGGTACAGAAATGTAATAATTGGGCCTAAATGTAAAATAACACTATAGTGTTCACTCTATAAATTTAATATAGATAATATTTGTTCTTTTGTAAGCTGTGTTTTGTTGTTTGATTTACATTAATGACGGACAGCAGCAGGAATTTATAGGCTGCTATCACTTTAAGACCTAACGCAGGGATCCAATATAATGATACACATCCGATTTCTTTCGGATATAACTGAGTAAAAAGTTATATGATCAATAAGTTGACAACATATGTTTTTACATTGCTTTAAATCCTCAAAATAAGTTAAGCAATTTGCAACTTTTTTACAAGTTACAGTATACAAGATTCAACTCATTTTTTAAGCCAGTTTAATGTAATTTAAGTTCAAATGACTTAAACATCCAAGTTGATTGTACTTAAAAATTGAAGGCAGCAACATCTCTTACAGTGTATAGTACGCACATTCTGCTGGCACCAACTTGAGCCCGTTGTGAAATCTGTGTGGGGGAGATATTTTGCCCTCGCGCGAAATTTCCAATTGTATTCAAATAAATGCATGTAAAAAATCATACATTTAAAATGAGAAATGTTATATTTAAATTCATTCAAAATACATTTGTATAAACTTTTGTGTTCAGGCCAGTGTGGCAGCTCTTGTCGTGATACTACAGTTTCATCCTTTATTATAAATAAAATAAAGCTTAAAACAGAATCAGTCATCAGGTAAATGTGCTGTTAAGCCCAAGGCCACACACACAAGGACAGCAATTGGAGTCCTTCTGGCCTCAATGACATCAAAACATCAAATCCACTGGATCAGCCCTCTTACACTGTGTGTTTACGAGAATACATGCCTAGACGGGTATTTTAACATAATTTTGTGTGTTTGTGTCCTTTTAAGTGCAAGGAAATGCAAAAGAGGAATCAATTAGTTGTTCGGGCGCTGTCTGAAACGCCCCGAGATTTCACAACGAATTCTTTCCGCGATTTTGCCACGTTGACCGTCAGAAAACGTCTTGGTCTGAAATTGAAATGTGTGAGTTGTGCATTGCAACACTATTGACAACTGACCTTTTTTTATCATGAAATTAATTCATCAGATGCCTTGAAATGGCATCTGATTTTAGAAATGAAACCAAATTTTCAAAAGCATTAAATATTAAACTAATCAAAATATGCAAACTTGTATTTTCATCAACAGTATTTTTAAATTTAAAATGATTGACATTTTCTCGTCTCCTCTTCGCTCTCGTCAAAATGTGTTATCCACCCATGACAACAACACTTGACTATGAGATGGGATGCATCTCAAGTCCCTGAGGCTTGGCTCTGGGGGTCTCGTCCAAACACCTCTGAACAACACACCATACAGTCACGGCACGCAGCTCTTTCCCCTTTACTCTTGCTTTAAAGCAGCAAAAAAGGCTGTTCCCACATAGGTAAGCTCTAATTAAGCCAGCCCGTCTTGTTTCCTTGATCTGAATCGATACGTCTACCCTTGTGCAAAGAGAGGGGAGATCAGTAATGCATGCACTCATAACAGGTGCAAATATTAATTTCCTGAAACAGACCAAATAATTTGGAAGTCGGTTGGGATTGATTAACATTCGAGGGCTGGGACGGTTCAATATTTACGCCTTGGAGACCCCTGGCCGGGGCCAAATAATGGTGCATAAAACTGCAGCTATGTCTTAATTAAATGCAAGATAATAGGGGCAGGTTTTTCTTGTGAGCCAAGCAGTTTGGCACTGACGGGCTGTAAGTCATGTGGAAGATGTGAGGCCCGGGTCTAATCAATACACATATAAAGCAAGTGCATGTGTGCGCGGACACCCTTTGCAAACACATTGATGTGGCCATGCACGTGTAGAATGTGTATGAAGACGTTTGTTTTCAGTGATTTGTGACAGTGTGCGGCAGCCCTTCCCCGATCTGACCGCTCACTTAACGTGTTCGCTTGTTGTTGTCACCAAACACGCTCATTTAGATTTCGCTCAAAGGTGAAAAACCTTCCAATCAATCCTGAGTGCTCTGATATTTTACAAATCTTGAGCAGAGGAGGAAGTAGCCCATGCAATGACCCTAATATTTAAGGGTTATTTCTTTTGCCCACTGTCCTTTCATTCCACGCGACAGAAATCAAAAGCCTCACTTCTGCCGCTTCGGCAAAAGGCAGTCGATGAAACGGCACCCTCATTAGGAGCCTTAAGAGGCTTTCAGACTTTATCAGGCTTTAAAAGCCGCTGATATCTGGCGACACGGTGCGACGCAGTGGGCTCTTGCTTTTAAAGGATGGCACTTTACCTTTAGCCCCACTAGCTTTTGTCACGCATTCAGTCAGTTCGCCGAATTCCGGCCATTCCGCTCTGATTTCGACACTTTGCTTGTGTGTCACGGCTGCAATTAGCTTTTATCTCTTTGCTTTTTGTTCTTTATCTGTTACTACACATTAGTTTATGATTATCTTTAAATTGCAAACAACTTCATGTGTGATTGCCGATCGTTAGCTATTAGCATCGTTATCTGAATGTCTACAAACGCTTCAGATAAGTAACATCGCCAAGTGTTATGAAGGGATTGGAATCTACATCTATATTACTCTTGATAAAGTCAAGATGAACTCTTTTTGGGTGTATTACTCCTGACAGATAGAAGTTTCCCATTGTGATTTTATCGTTATATTTGAAGCTATAATCTATAATCAAATTTAAGCACAGACTTTTTTACTTCAGTTTCTGTTGAATGGATTAAAGTATGGTAAAATGTGGTGAATGGTATTAAGAGAGTACTACACTACAACAGCATTTTAAAGTCATGTTTAAAAAAAAAGAGGAAAATTTGAGAAAAGATTAGAGAAAATAGGCATTTACGAGAATAAAATCATTCATTAATAACATTCGAAAGTAATATTCTGAGTATAAATTCGAAATTATGAGAAGTAATCCATGTTTAATTTTTTTGTAATAATTATTTTAGCGTGGCAGTAAAATGTCACCATTACACTGGTATCCTTTATTTATTAATATTTTGAAATTAAGTCTCTTAATTTTGTGCTTTTGTTGTTGTATTAGTTTTGATTTCATATTTTGACGGCTTTATAGTAATTATAGTACTTCATCTTCAACTTCTATTTAAATTTGAATAGTTTTAGTTAACAATAGCAACACCGGTATATGTCACTGAAAGCATAGTCATATTACGCAAAATATTAACTAAAAAGGTAGGACTGAATGATGTGTTTTCCGATTCCAAGTCACACATGCTCCAGTTTACCAGCAAAACTTCATCGAATCAGAATACGATTGCATCTGGCACTAAAAAACCCGTCTCAGGTGAAAAGCGTATCCGTGAATTGTTTGTAAAAGTTTTCCCCACTTTCAGAAAGAGCAGGCCAGCTGGATTTTCCTTCGACAAAAGGCCTGAATGAAGTGATTGAGAATACACTGAGCTATAGGTACTTGTTTTCCTTCCCGTCTCACAACTCTTGCCTCTGTCCCGTCGGATTCCTCTCTTCTTCTGCCTCTGCCAGAGCCTTATTACAAGCTGTCAGTTTATTATAAAACATTAGGAAAGCAGAGGGACACTTGCTGTAACTGTCTTATCGATCTGGGGGATAGATTCTGTGATTTAACACCCAAGCCTCCCATATTTCCACATTTTCAGCCTCCTATTAAACCCTGTGCTTTCCTTTAGCTATTGATGTATCAACATTAACTGTTACAAGCAACAACAGAAAATCAATGAGCAACTTTTATTACCGGCTGCATAACACGCTATCTGGCTCACGCTCCAGTACTTAGCAAGCAGGCCTGGCCCGAAACATGCCCCGCTCATGTCAGGTGTTTCCTAAGTGATATCTGCACTGGAAATATCAATCATATGAACTCCTGCAGATATCTGCCCCAGAACAGAGCGCGTGGCTATTTTTATGATACCTGGCCTGCGTTGCTACAAGATTCACCGCTAACAACAACTATCAATATCCGTAATGTGCCGGAATTTTGCATTCGATTTCATAGCTCGAACTTTTAGCGATCACTCGCAGCTTTTAACTAGCGATACACAAATTCATTTCAAAGTATAATGAGCTAGCGTGCTATAAAATAATAATAGCTCGCCATTTCTGTCTATCACATGAATCGAAAGGGATGCATTTGAAAAGGAATGCCATGGCAAAAACAGATCACGCTTAAAGATTTATGAGACCTGTGGTCCTGCTGGGACAAACATATACAGGCTTTGTTTTTCCGATCAATGGGCTGAAGTTCATTATTCACCCTCACCGGTGCCGTGCTTTGCGTTTTTGTGCATTGTAAAGGGGCCCTGTTGTTGTTGCCTGTGCATATCTGAGTTTTTTTTTTCTTCTTTCTTACGTGACTTAAGGTCTCTCTAGCTTACTAGCTCGTCTACGGCTACTAATATTGCACCGCGAATGCATCGCTTCCTTATTCCATGCCAATTAAAGCCTGTGATTTCTCAGGGTATGCCACGAAATCTTCTCAGGTCTGCCCGCGAGCCCGGGACCTTCTCTGCTGAGCCAATCTGGCCGAGGAGGCGCGAGCCGCCGCTGCTGTGGTAGGATGTATCTATTGATCAGGGAGCTGCCAGGTCTTATTTAAACATTGCACACAAACACAGATAAGGGTGTTACACAATCTCCATACACTCCCCCTCTGCCCGGCCTGTCATCTCTCAATTGATTTCATAGAAAGAGTTCTGTGCCGCAGACATCTATAAAAGTGACCCGGTCACAGCAGAAGGTAAACATAGGCCCTTCTCTCAGCCCCCATGAGCCCTCGGGGCAAACATACACTACACAGCTGAGCAGACATGCCTCTTGAAAATAGTACTGTCTGAATAGTTTGTCAGCTGTTTGCACGATTTTTATATATATATATAAAAAACATAGGGATGTAACGGTATGAAAATTTCATATCACGATTAGTGACCCAAATTATCGCGATTATCAATAGTATCACGGTTTTGTTTAAATGAGATGAAAATGCTCAAAAGGAACTGATACGCACACTGAAACCATTTCAACAAGTTTGGAAATTTGGAAATCAACAAACAACAAATAAAATTAGTAGCTCTATGCACTTTTTTTTAAGCATACACATTAAATTATATGACCGTCATCAATAGCAACGCATCATAACAGCGCACATCTCTTCTATCACTGCGGACGCACGCTGTCGTTTTATTAAAATGCTATTATAAATGAGGTTAGTGGATAATTCAACAGCAAATGTTATTATAGTGGGAAAAAACACATTTAGTTTGGAACAAATAAAAGATAAAATGTTCCACATTGCTCTTTGTATTGTTATAAAATGCATTGATGAAATACAAATAAATGTATATCCATGCTATAAAATGAAAAGACATTTATTTTAAATGTATAGCGCAGCTTTTTCATGAGGCAACAACATTTGATAGATAGGACAGAACAATAAAGACCATTAATAATCTTAATCTTTCATTGGGCAAAAGTATTATAGGCCTAATATGAAAGGCTTCAATATAGATCGCCAGAGTGGCTTATGCACATCCCGCATTGAAAAGTGCAGAAAAAAAGGATCCATTAAACTATTAGACAAGCGCTTTCTTTCTCAACTGTTTGCGTTCACTTAAAACATAACTGTCTGTTTTTACGTGAATACTAACCAAGACTAGCATTTTGACATTATTTTGTGTGTATTTCTCTGTTTAAGCACAATAAGCAGCAGAAAAGAACTCAATTTAGCACTGAGAGTCGGCTTTATGTGCGCGCAGTTTGGGTTTGAGCTCAAAATCTGCGGGAATCAGTAAAAAATATATATAAAAAATGTATTTCCCACGCCGAAATTCAAGCCCCGTAACAGCAACAATATTCTTCAGGAGCAAATGAAATGAGTGAGTGAATGGAGGCAGGTTTGTGTGTCAACTTGCTGTCAGAGAGATAGATCATGAGTGAGTGAGAAACCGCAGCTGGTATTGTGTTTCTACTTTTTGGAAAATTAGTATTGGAAGCGTTTTAGATATTTCAGTATCGATATGTGTGTATCGATATATAGTGTCAACTGCATGAAATTACAAAAAGGCAAAAAAGCAAAACGTATATGCATAATATAAAAAAGTACAAAAAAAATAATAATTTACAACGATAATAATGACTGGCTGGCTGTACATACATTTTTATTTATTTTTTACATTTTTGCTGTACCTTGTTTTTGATGTTGAAGTTTTGCCTGGAACAATGGTCAATTGTACTGTTTAGTATTATTAAAGAATGTATATTTTTTGTTGCAGAATGCCACAATTGGCCAATCGGAGCTGCATAATTAGAATTGTAGCGTATTATAATACATTAAAAACTGTGATCACAATAATTCTTCAAATAAGTAAACCAAGTGAAGTCTTACATATACATTTATAATAAAATTAAAAGTGATCTAGATTTAAAATGGATCTCGCAGACACAACTTTAAAAGTTGAGACTCAACAGATAAAATATATGCTGAAATCAAACATCTGTCAAAAGCAGTATCACAAAGACATGCATGTGTCCAGTGATGATTCGTGGCGCACGAGAGAGCAGCTAAGCCCTAAAACTGCCCCCTGCAACCGGAGAGCGCTATTAAACGTGACGTCACAAATGAGCCGACAGGTGCTGCAACCATGTCTCTTGTTCTCCTTTTCATCCACCTCTCCTTCCTCCCCTCATCATTGTATTTAAAGCAACAAAGCTGTGGAATGCCTCCACCGCCTTCTGATTGGAAAAAAATGCCCCATCATCAGTCTTCCTGTAACATAAACCTGCGCGGATGGCATGAGGCTGGACGGGTGTCACACTTCAGGGACAAATATAGAAATGAGAATTTATCTAAACATTGTCTCACTAGGGGGAGAATGGCAGGAGAGGCGTGAGGTCACTAAGAGACACAGGCAAGGGCCGTGTGTTGTCTGTCAACAGTGGGAATGCTGGGAAGTATGGGCGAGTGGGGTGTTGTCTATTCCTGGTGTTTTCCATGCTTGGAGACTTTCTTGTTCTCGAACTATTATGTTTCTGGAGGGTTGCCATTTTAATGACTGTAGACAATGTGACTGAGAGGACAGGAAATGATGGAGAGGAGGAGAAGCGTAACATGTTAGAGCATGTAGGGGGTTATAGGGTTACCTTCAAATGTTAGCACCATTCATCTAGATGTGAAATTGTTCCTCTGCCATGACAGTAGCTGACCTGAAAGAGAAAAGAAACGTTAGAAGTTTATGCTAATACTCGCTATAGCACCCCTTAAGGCATCGCTGAGAATGCAACACATACGCACATTTCGAAATGCGACGACACCGTGGTTAATGATAATGCGTAATGCAAATATGTAAAAAATATATGTGGCATATATATCTACTTGTCCAGATAATGTATGAAGTGATTTATAATGTTATATATATATATATATATATATATATATATATATATATATATATATATATATATATATATATATATTATAATATGATGAGCACATCACATCTCATGATGATATTTTATTAGTTTTATCCAGCTTACCAGTAGTTAAGTTAAAGCTCCACAAATTAGCTTAACTTTGACAGGAAGCTTACAAACACGTCATGTAACGTTACCCTCAAGGTAGAGACTGCAGCTTCTAAGCGGAATTAATTAATCCAGAATTTACTCTGAAAATATAGAAGCATATTTAGTATGCAAGTGAGAGAGAGAGAGAGAGAGAGAGAGAGAGAGAGAGAGAGAGAGAGAGAGAGAGAGAGAGAGAGAGAGAGAGAGAGAGAGACAAAAACGGAGAAAAAAGTTACAAATTCTCACATCACAGTTTGGGTGAACACATACAGTATTGCATGGCTAACACTGTAATGGTCAAACATGAATATAAAAAATGAAAACTTATAAATAAAAGGAGGAAAAAAATAATGCTATGGGTTAACTGTCCTTCACTCAGGAAGTATACATCCCCAGGCACTGTGTTGAATTATTAATTCAAATTTGTAAAAAAGAAAAAAGAAAAAGGGGTGGGGTAGAGGAGGGAAAAGAGAAATATTGATGGACTCTTGGCTTTAATGACCTCATTAGGTGTGTGGTTTCCACTATGGGCAGGATCTGGTCTGCAGGTTGAGTTTTGGGGGGGAAACTTGACCCCTGAATGATTTTCTGTCACTTTATTATAAACAAGATGAGCTTGACGCACATCCCCAGTTCTGCGCATGTAATCACGAACTGGCACGAAAACGTGTTGAATGCAAATATAGAGATGCTCAGAGGCCATCGTGCTAAGATAAAGACGGACACGAAGGAGTCGATAGAGACTCAGAAGACAGTTTGGCTGTTCATAGATAGATAGATAGATAGATAGATAGATAGATAGATAGATAGATAGATAGATAGATAGATAGATAGATAGATAGATAGATAGATAGATAGATATAATAGATAGATATAATAGATAGATAGATAGAGTAAACACAGAAAACTGTTGATGAACCCGTTTCAGTTATATTACCTTCCAAACGCCGAGAGTTTTATCATTATCGTTGGTTCAGCCCACACCCTGAACCTGCTAGCTGACAGTGATTGTGCCAAAAGATAAGCAGATGTAAATTTATTTTCCCTCACCTTAAGAGCAGGCAGAGTGCCTTTCAGCTAGCATTTGTAACAAGAAACGTTTGCCCCAGCTTCTCGTGTTTATTTCATTACACCTAAGGCGTTTTATTCCCTCCCTCCCTGCATCGAGTGTGCGGCGTCAAAACCATCCTTGGGCGAATGGGACGTCTCTTCTACCTGCTCAGCGCCTCTATGAAGGGCTTACATTTGACTTAATATATCCCCAACTGTACCAGTCCTGTTTGATTCCCTTTCATAGCAGTCAGAGGTGACCAGGGACGAGCAGATTGAGCCCTTCACGTCTCTCCCGGCTTTACATGGCTCAGTCAGGAAGAACAAACCTCGGAGAAACAACTGATGAGCTCACTGATGTGCAACATTATAATGCGCTAAAGAGAATAAAGTTTGAACGGATCACCACTGCGAATGATTTAGTATTTAAATACTTCCAAACCACCTAAACAAAAGTAAAACACATTGAGTAAATATTATCACCAGTGACCAGGTGGACATTGGCCATGAGCAGAGCTTCAGGGGCTGGTTTAGATGAAACGGTGGTGTTTGGAGGTCAGCGGAGTTCATGCACCGCCCCATTTCCTGATTGGTCCGAATCTGGAAGAAGTTAATGATGAATAAAGATGAAATTTTGACATGCTTGGCTGACTATATGATTACAGCATGCTGTAAAGCCAAAGGGAGGGGGCGTTCAGAGACATTTTGCCCTTTGAAACTACACACTTTGCTCCAAAAGACTCATAAACTTTTGCAAATACACATTACTGTCCTGAATATTTGTTTCTGATTAGCTTCCAACAGGAAGTCATTCATTACACTGACATTGGCCTGCTAGGAACATCAATGGATTCATCATTTGCCTTTCAGATTTGGCATTATGATTTAATTGCTCATTGACTAAACAATTAGAGGTGAAATTCCATATCCTTGTATATCGTCATTTGCAGTATGCATACTAACAAATTGTAATCAATACGCCATTACTGTAGTGAGTTTGCATACTGTATGGCGAATACAGATTGGCTATATTTGTGCATCCATGCCAGTATACAAATGAACCTCGCGAGGGCTTTGGGGGGTTGCCGGCATGAATTTCTCGTGGAATGATCTTTTTTCACTTAGAAAATCCTTTCTAATTAAGAAGAGTCCCAGCATATCACAGGGCGAGGGGTGGTGCTGGGGGTGTCTGCGAGTGGATATGTGGGGTCGTCTAGCATGAGCGCTAGTCAAATGAACAATGTATTCCTCAGGAGTCAGGACCTAAGGGTTTAGAGGCAGGCTACATCCCGGCCCTAGTGCACACTAAGGCTGTTTCATGAAAAAAAAAAAGAGAAAAGTTGATAATTAGTCCCACAGTGGCTAAATGTTGAGATAGAAAATAAGAGTGCTTACCATGCGATGCTTCAACCTGACTAGATAACTGCTGCTTGTACGTTTTTTCTGCTTTTTTCATTCTCTGTCAGCAGGGCATGATTAAGCGTTTCTCGTTGCGGATAAATTAAACAAACATGTTAATTCTCTCCTCGCAACCGGCCTCTCTTTTGCTCGGGGGGGAAAGAGATCAAGCCATTGTCATCGATCAGTCGACTCTTTTAACCCCTCCCCATACTTCGGTTTTAATGTTCAAACGTGGCCACAATAATAAGCAATTATAATTTGACTTTTTTGTAATGTCTATGATTAGTCTGAGAAAGACAGAGCACAGTTCCCTCGCAGAAATATGGAGCAAGAAAACATAGTAACTTTTGGAAGTTCAGTGAATCTGTTCATTCAGTTTAATAATAGAGATATTTATTGTTGTTAGACCAGGTAGACAGACAGACAGACAGACAGACAGACAGATAGACAGATAGATAGATAGATAGATAGATAGATAGATAGATAGATAGATAGATAGATAGATAGATAGATAGATAGATAGATAGATAGATAGATAGATAGATAGATAGATAGACTTCATTGTTTGTTTACTTCTTTCCACAAGGGCTAAATTGTCTGGGGCTGGAGAATTGTAATTGGTCATCTTCTGGTTAACCCCTCCCCCTCCAGTGTCCTGATTGTGCCTGCTGGTGTCACCCAGGGGTCAAACATCCTCACCAGCGCCATGAAGGACTCACAGCTTGTTCTACAGACCTCATTACATTGCTGCTGCTAGTCACTTCCCCCTTCTCCCCCCCTCCCCTCTTTTTTGTCGGCCAAGGCAGTCTCGATTATTTTTAGGGAAAAAGAGAGCAGGCAGAGAAGTGTCAGCTGGCTCATTAGATATGGCTGGGTGGGTCCGAGTGCTTTCACAATCGTTCGGACCCCAGCAGTCTCCATTAGGAGGGACTAGAGCGGGATGACCATGCTCTCGTTCAACCCCGGGTCAAGGGATAAATAAAAGATCACATGAGGTGGCCCCTCAAAACCTGATTAAATAGAGCCACACGCCAGGGATTCATTAGCAGCTCCTGCCGCCACAGATCATCTACACCCTCATCTGAAACACAAGAACACATGCAGCTCATCTCAACACGTTAGCACACCATAAATTAAAGACAGGACAAGGAAAATGTCCCAAATTTAGAGCATAAAAAGTCTGATGGAAAAATTAAGAGTAACTATATATATATATATATATATATATATATATATATATATATATATATATATATATATATATATATGCATGTATACACATATGCAGCCTTAGTAAGTATAAGGGGCTTATTTCAAAAACATAAAAAAAAAAAAAAAAATTATTCCAAATTTTTGACTGCATTGCTTTCACAAATGGCTTTGTAGCCTTTCTGAACCTGGTGCGTTTTCTCGCTTAGCTCGGTTCATTTAAGCATATATGAACAGTGCAATCGAGCTCGGATCCACACCAAAACAATCGCTCCGAGATCGTCTGAACGAGGTGGTCTCGGCCCGATTGCTAACAAATTCTGGAGCGGTTCGCTTGAGGTGAGAAAGCAATCCGACGGACCAAGCAGTATTATAATTCATAATTCATGTGTTATATAAAAAGCAGCAGTGTCTGATTCTGTGAGTGCATTCTCTTCATCTTAAAATGTTTTGTAATTGCTCTTCTCCGTGCATTTCAAGAATGCTGTCCTGGCGAAGCTTTGCTTCCCGCTCTAACGGCATTATATAGGCTATATAATAATGCGGGAATGGCGGCTACATCCGTATAGTGTCTGCGTGTGTGTCTGTCGACAGTTACAAATAAGCCACAATAAGCTCGTGGAGCGAACTTGTCAATCATCTTGATGGATGATGCAGAGGAAACTGACCAATAAGGACAGATTTACTCGCATGTGACTTACATAAACACATTTTGGTATGCTTTGAATGGTTTCCTTGTGAAAACGAACCTACCAAGAAGAAAGTAAAACATTGTAACAAATGAAGTCAGCCGATCTATTGGTGTGAAAACGGCCTTAAGTAACTATACAATGGTCTTTATCTCATCTTTTTTTCAGACGTCAAGAACCTGGAGAACTTCCACCTGGTGGAGAGCGTCCAGGAACAGGTCAACGCCGCGCTGCTGGACTACGTCATGTGCAACTACCCACAGCAGACGGACAAGTTCGGCCAGCTTCTGCTGCGGCTGCCAGAGATCCGGGCCATCAGTCTGCAGGCCGAAGAGTACCTGTACTACAAACACCTGAACGGTGACGTGCCCTGCAACAATCTACTCATAGAGATGCTGCACGCCAAACGTGCCTGAGGACCTTCTCGTCTCGACACATCGCGCGCACTGCTCCCAGCTCCACCTCAGCCCAGCGTCATCACCAGACATAGCCTTCGAAAGACCAGATGCGCATGGGTTTGCGTTGGGACGGACACTTTGGATCTTATTGAGAGGGCACGGTAATACCTGAAAGCGGTTTGGCTCGAAGGGCAGATGCATTTCTGATAAAAAAATGAAATGAAGTGTTATAATGACCTCTAGGCCGCGGATTTGTCGTAGTGTTGTCGAACCATGACTGTCAGTCGATATTTGTTCTGTGTGCAGCTGATCGAAACATCCACTTTACACTCAGACTCAAGGTGGAGGGTTTTGGATTACTAGGAAGGAACAGGGCTCTCTTTTAAGACTGGTTTGCCAGCATTGACCCAAAGTTTCCATTAGGACTGGCCATGTGACCCTCCTCTGTCTGTTTTAAGGCACACAAGCTGGGCTAGAGCCAGTAGGCGGAGGGAAGATGGACAACCAGCCATCACCTGCGCAAACCACAAAGACTTTATTCCACAACCCCTCACCAAAAAAAAAAAAAAAAAAAACGACGCAACGCATTTCTTTTTTTTTTTTTTAAATTGGCAGTCGTTGACCTTCTTTGTCACTTTGAGGCTGCTTTTTGCCAATGTTTTCTCTCCAAAAGTGGAAAAAGGGTGAATATCACAAATCCTGTCGAGAACATGTCTGTATTATTTCATCTCAAAATCATAAGAAAGAAATGAGAAATTATATTTTGCTTAAAGAAAATGATGTCTAATATTTGGACCAACATTGCAATATATAAATAAATGATGAATTATTTAAATTGTACAGTAAATGAAGTAATGAATAAAATGTAAGTAATTCATAATAAAAAAATATTTTGGAGGTACATGTGCTGAATTGTCATGACATAATTATTAAAAAGTAAATGATTCATAATAAAGCAGAATTTTGAGAGTTAAAATGCTAAATTGTCATGAAAATAAGAATTAACAGTTTACAATTCTGTTATTAATTTTATTAAAATAATTGATACATTTTTTCAGGTAAATTATCATGACATATCTAATAAAAAATTAAATAGCTCATTCGTAACAAAACGTAATTTTGGGTGGTAAAAATGCTAAATAAAAATTCATAAATATTAACTATTTTATTAATTGAATTAATGCAAAAATATAATACAAAAATAATTTCTCATTTTCAATTCTTTGATTTGATTTGGGAAAAAATGCTTAAAAACATTTACCTCACAACACACCTTTTTTTTGTAACATTTTGCAGTTTGTTCATCAACAAATGTGAATGTAAATAAAGTGCAGTCCCAGAGCCAGGATGAAGAAATGCCACCTCCGTCAACACAAGACCAAAGCCTGCAGAGAACAAAGAACAAAGAAAAAAAAAAAACAACCTTAACTATCAGTATTAATAATTTGTGATGTCACAGTCATGTGAGTCTTGCCTTATTTCATTTCCATGCTAGCTAACCGTGCTGATGTGAATTACGATATGTAAAATAAAAAGTACATATATATATAAAGTATTAATGTTATACAATTGAAAAGAAATAAGAGGTGTTTACATTCATCTGGGAGATAACTGTGATGCGTTCAATTGCAAAGCAATGATTTCATATAAAAACGAAACAAAACGTTCAGAAAAGATTATATTCCTCTTGTTTGCTTTCTTAGGTGTGTACAGTTTTCATCTTTCTTGACCAGTACTTAATTATGTCGTGAGACACTAAATCAGAGAGGAATCTCACTTAATACTGAGTTTTTACTTCTTTTTTTTATTTGATGTGCTGGCTTGTTTCTATGGACACCTGTTTTTACGTTCTACGTTTGAAATGTACGTCACTGGTTAAGCTTAATTTATTGTTTTGGTTTCATCCATGTGTTCCTGCACAGTGCGGTGGGGTCATGACTAAATGTATTTGTTTACTGTAGCACGTTTTTAAAAATGTAGATATGAGATGCAGTTATGGAGCTAAATGGTGATTGAGTGATTCACATTAAACACCCATCAGTCCTGCCACTGTAAAATATCAAGAGCTGTACTGAAGTGATCTGGTGTGACTGACTGGTGCATCTTTTCTATCGTGAGATTTCAATGAATGTTTTCATGATAGCGTCTGTGTTCTATACCAAAGACAGCGTCTGTCCTTCACTTGTATTTACCTGTTTGCTTCACAATGAACGGATGAGAGCTTTGATACTTGGGGACTGCCGTTGTTTTTTTCCTGAAGCCTTCATTTAACTGTATTATAAAAAATTGGTGTTAAAGTCAACATGAAATCAAAATGAATCCAATTTATTTCCTTAATACACTATCTTGGTCTTGTGCACAATTTATCAAGGCGTGTTATTTCATGCAAAAAGATTTTTCTTCGTAATCGAAACTGCCATTATAGGGCAGACGATCATGTTAAGAATTCAATTACAAAGCAAAAAAGCAAACGAAAGCAAAACAAACAAATGGAAAGCCAAACAAATGAATGAAAGCAAAACAAAAGCAAATGAAAGCAAAACAAACTATTAAAAGCAAAAGAAATGAAAGCAAAACAAAAGCAAATGAAAGCAACGCAAAACAAAAGCAAACGAAAGCAAAACAAACAAATGAAAGCAAAACAAATGATTGAAAGCAAAAGAAAAGCAAATGAAAGCAAAACAAACTATTAAAAGCGAAACAAACAAATGAACGCAAAACAAAAGGAAATGAAAGCAACGCAAAAGAAAAGCAAACGAAAGCAAAACAAACAAATTAAAGCAAAACAAAAGCAGTAAATAATTAAGATTAACATTTACATAATAAACGGTGCTGTTATAATAGAAACCTATTATCATACATCAGGATGCTTTTTTTTTTTTAAACAAACTTGACCTTCATTTCCCCATAAAATCTCCTCAAAAGTGGGTGCTGGTGGTTTATAAAGGGAGTAGTTTCCCACAATCCATTGTAAACTTACATTCAGCTCCATTTTGGCATGTAACGGACACTTTTTAAAACCAAAATGTCTCGCTTTACATGGATCTGATTGAATAGCCTGCTGCGCATGGAAATATGCCACAATAAGGAAGTAAATTGGGTCGTAAATATCATTTCGTGTTGACTTTACTGAATCTGAGGTCAAAAAATATCAACACAGTAAAAACCCCAGCTGAGGTGACTGTTGTAACACCTGAAGCTAAATGTCATGTGTTGATTTAAAGAGCAGTGAAAATGACCACCATGGTGACTTGATATCCCAATCATCAAATGTTTTTTTTTTTAAGGATAGGGATTTTTTTGACATGTTACACACCTTATCGATGTAAATTCTTTCAGACAACAATGGTGTAAAAAGTTTTTTTTACAAGCACAACTGCTTTGATCGACATTTGCTGCATGGCATCTACGCCCCCATTTGTACATTGAGCCACTTCTTTATCGATTCTAGGGAAACTGATTTATATTTGCTTCGTTTTGTGACTCTTCTGTGTTGTGTGTGATCAGACCGACAATCTTAAAGGAATCCAGTGCCCCTCGTTCCCATTTTGTTCCCCCTCACCGGAAGTCCTGCAGCTGCGTTGGATATCTGCTTACCTGCCCGGATGTCTGGATTGGGATTTTCTCGTTTGTGCGCTGGAAGCCGCAGTCAGGCCCGCATCTCTGATGTCACCTCTTGCCATAAAGGGTTTCCATACAAGCTCTTGGAATCTTTCCATCATATTTTAATAAATGACTATTATGCCAACAGTCGTCATTTTATTTCAATCTCTGGCAATAATACATGATCAGTGAACAACAGTTTCTTCCTGATACAAAGATGAACAGATTCACACTTGATACAGAGAATATTCAGATTTCTAATCAGATTCAAGAAAACATACGCAGAAGAACACGTACCTGATCCTGCTACACTCTCATTCACATATAGCGTGCAGACAAACAAAAAACAAATAAACTGCGAAGAATCGTTTTAGCTTATTCAAGATGAAACCTGTGCAAAATAGAGTAAACCTTCAGTAAAACATTCAAAGCATTAAGTTAGTTTTTTCACAAATGAACATATTTAGATTGTAGTTTACTCACTTGAAAGCATGTACACAATATGTTCAAACATTAAGGATGTCATTTACAGACTATCTGCACTTTACCAACACAAGATGTAGAGAAGTTTCAATAAAGACACGTGTCGGCGTTCTGCTGAGGAGGTGACATTGCTTCGGCCTCCGTGGGTACATTCAGACTGCATTCGTTTGGATGTCTGTTTTTAGGCTGTGTTACGTTCTCCTGAAAGAATAAGAAATAAGAAAAAAAAGAAATGAGTAAAAGTGCACTTTTACTTTTAAAAAGAGTTAATATACTTTAAAAGAATATTCAAAAAGGGATCTGAATGTAATGTTTTCAGACACTTAATTGTATGGTAATTGCAATTCAATTCAAATGTGTTATAGTTCAAATTTATATTAAATGCAATTACTTGAACTTGAACCACAATTCCTAATGTGGCCAAACTTATTCAAACTTTTTATGTAATATCAACAATATGATTTGCACATTGTTAGATAGATATTTATCTCTATATAAACCGAATCAAAATGTCATTATTCTCACTCAAAAACGGCATTTCCACATTATATTGTTCAGTTCAGCAAAATTGACTGAGTTGTACCAAATTCTTCACAGAAACAGATCTGAGCCGTTTTACTGTAAATCTAAAATAGACTCTGCAGACAGCATATATTCGGGGCAAGAGCCCT
Source organism: Tiaroga cobitis (assembly GCA_030578255.1). Classification (NCBI taxonomy): domain Eukaryota; kingdom Metazoa; phylum Chordata; class Actinopteri; order Cypriniformes; family Leuciscidae; genus Tiaroga; species Tiaroga cobitis. Next base: position 16,161,404 of record CM060612.1, on the reverse strand, counting down.
AAACCAACACGACCGCACGACTTGCTGAAGCCCTTCATTTTGAGAGGCGCCTTGCTGAGAGACTGTGAGAACAGACTGTGGCAGATTCATTCAGACCGCTTCAATCCATCAATACGCTATCAGTCACAGACAACAAGAGATTAAGACTGGATTATTTCACCACAACGATGAGTAAATATATCCTGGAAGTAAATCGCAATGGAATGCAAGCCGTAATCAACACTTTTCGCTTAAACAGACCCTTGTAAAATAGAAGTACACTTTAGCATAATTTATTCTGGAAATAATATACTTTAAAATAATAGAGCAAACTGAATGTTTTATTCGGACACTTAATTGAATTGTGAATTGCAATTAAAATGAAAATATCAGTTTAAATTTATATTAAATGCAATTAGTTGAACTTAAGAGTATTTTTTACCACTTGAGTGGGACTTAATCTTTATATGTAATGTCGAAATTACTTATATTGTTGTTGAAATATTAGTTAAAGTGTACTGCCGAATATACCAATAAGCATTTATGATAAACTAAAAGACTTTAATGCAATTTCTGTCATGTATTTAAATATACTTGCAATTACACAATGTAATGATTATGTAACGAAGTAGCATGACAAAAGATCATTAAGAAATATCGGCCACCATATCGGTATCTATATATTAATTTTTAATATTATCATTATCGGCCCGGAAAAAAAATTGGCCGATATATTAAAGCCGATAAATAATGGATTATTTACTTCAGCTGAAACACTTTGGATGCGCACTGTTACAACATGATGGATTTTAATTGCTTGAAATATGATTGGAATCACTTCAAAAATGAAAATACAGTTAAGCGCAATATAGGCTACATAAAATTATAATGAGAACATAATTTTGTATTTGGGACATGGCTTTTAAAGGTCCCGTTCTTCGCGATTCCATTTTTCAAACTTTAGTTAGTGTGTAATGTTCCTGTTAGTGCATAAATAATACCTGTAAAATGATAAAGCTCAAAGTTCAATGCCTAGCGAGATATTTTATTTAACAGAAGTCCCCTTTCAAAGCATACAGCGAACGGCCGGTTTGGACTACATCCCTCTACTTCCTTTTTTAACGACGTAACTAGAACAGTTTTTTGACTAATCTCCGCCCACAGGAATACACAAAAAAGGGGGCGTGGTCTTGTTGCGCTCCCACGGAGAATAGGAAGAGTATCTTTTTTCACAGTTACCACATGTACACCTATAAAACATATATTACTAATCAAAACTCGCTCACACATGTAACTAAGGTAGGAATAAACAATTAACTTATATAAAAAATTCAACATCCCATCGTTAATTCGACAGACGGAAAACCATATACCACAAGATTTTATAACAGTTCTGCTGTTATATAACCAATTAAAAGTATGACAACTACTAAATAAACAGCTTACCACTGTGAAACATCCTGCAAAAGTCGTGTTTGAACAGGTTCTAATTGATCATCTACGTTCTCCGGGTCAGATTCAGGCTCAAACTGATAAGGTAATATGTTGGACATTTTTACAATAACAATCAGCGCATGCATCTCCAATTTATGGTAAGAGGCGTGACCTTCCCGGGCATCGTGCGATAAACTGCTGTCGAATCACAACACAGGAACCGCTGGCACAATCAGAACTCGTTACGTATTTCTGAAGGAGGGACTTCATAGAACAAGGAAGTCATCGGGCCGTTTTTTGAAAGCAGCGGTATACAGATAAGTAAATTGTGAGAAAAATACTGTGTTTTTTTACACGCGAAACATGAACGTTATTTTGCGCACTGTAAACACAATCATAGCTTCAAAAAAACATGAAGAACGGGACCTTTAATGGTGAGATTTTTTGTTTTTGTAATCAGGCTCTCAAAAATTATATAAAAACTTCGGCCAATATATCGGTTATCGACTTTCAAATAATTATCGGTACTTCAAATGTACTTCAAAGTAAAGATTTTAATTTGACATTATTACAAAGTGCACTTTCTAAAAGTGTACTTGAGTATGTTAATAAACAGTCATGAAAGTAAAAGTATTTAAGTACACTTAGTGGTCTTTTATTTAATTAATATTATATTATTTATTTTTAAATATGTACTTTTTAAGATTTGAAATTACCCTACTAGTGCACATTAAATACAATTAAGCACACTTCTTTTTTTTACAAGAATCAGTCCAGCCAAACATTAACATTTTGTCATTTACTTGCTCTCGTGTTGTTCCAAACCTTTATAACTTTTTTTCTATGTGGAAAACAAAATAAGAAAATTGTGTTTTGGTCAATGGGGATTAAAACAACATCACTGGACCCAACTGACTTTCCTTTTCACAGGTTTGAAACGACACACGGGTCAGTAAAAATTGACAGAATTTTGTATTTTAACCGTAATTGTAATATTCATTAACATATCATTAATTATGAAGTCCAGCTAACAACCTCGTCACTGTAAAAGAAGAAAACAAGTTGCTGCCTTAAATTTTTAAGTAGAATCAACTCAAATTACATTAAACTGACTCTAAAAAAATAGTTGAATCTTATATAAAGCTGAAAACTACTTAACTTATTTTGATAAGTTAGTTGAAGGAATGTAAAAAATATATGCTGAAATATATGCTGTCATAACTTATTGATATCATTTTTTACAGTGTACATATTTAATAATATCAGCCCTGTGTCTTTGATACAAACAGTAAAGGCCCATATAATCAGCATCCATCAATAAATAGACATCAGACCATGGTTATGTAGCGAGAAACTTTTAGCTCAGCTTAAAATACTGCTTGGAGGCCTTGACCCAAACTTCCCAACTACTGAAATGAACGAATTAATAGATGCATATTAAATAAGAGCAGTTAGATTGTTATGCTAAACCTCACCTCAACATGCAAAACAAATGTGGTGGGTTTCAAATGGAACACACCGAAGGTCACCGTCCTTTCATTTAAATGCATGTATTATACATAAGTTTATATATAAAAAAGAAGGACCACAAAAGCACTAAAGTGTATTTTCTATCCTTATTAGTCATGAGGAAAAAAAAAAAATAAAGAGAGATAAAAAAAACTCTTTAAGCACCTGGACCTCGCTCTCAGCATTCCATTAATTACTCAGACAATGGCAACAACTTCAGAGGCAGATTTTTCAATTTCAGAGAGAAAAAGAGGCAGACAGACAGAGAAAGGGAAGAGAGAAGAGAAATGAAGGCAGGGAGAGGGGGAACGAGATAGATGGAGGGAGATGGAGAGAGAAACGCATGTATTCAGGCTCTTCATGCTATACCAGCACTTAAATCCAACGGACCTCCCATAAAAAAGACTCAAGGTTACGTCCGATTGAAAATCCTCACAAACAACCACTTCAGAAATCCATTTAGAGCCAGTGCTAGAACATCTAATTCAAACATGTTGTCCTGTTAAAATGGTCGCAGTTCGTCTAAAACTCTTTTTCTGCTGCTGCCGTTTGGCGGTTAAATTTCCACATTCTGAAGCACAGAGACATAATTACACAGGATCAGAAATGCAGCCCAAACAGAAGTTCAGACATGAAAAATGACCTCTTATTGTCATAAATGATAGGCCGCTTTGCCAAGAGTAATTTGTAACAATACCTCCACTCGCAGTTCATCGAAGCGGCCAATGGAACATGGCCCAGATAACTGGTTTGTAGGTAATAAGAGTTCAATGAAGTGTGTGTGTATATATATGTGTGTATGTATACATACCAAAAAGCTCCCTTATCATTTCTTCTTTAAAGAAAGTTAATTGTCATAATTTCATCGCCCTCATGTTGTTCCAAATCCATTGATTTGATTGATCCAATGATTATGAAGAATGTTTAAAGTAGTTCATATTAATGTTATTGGTTACAAACATGTAAGGACCAATGTTGTTTGGAATCTTTAACTAAAACTACTACAACTATTAAAAACGTTTTTGTAAAGTGAAATTAATCTGAAATAAGTTTAGTATATATTAGATGAAAAGCTTAAACTTAAGGAAAGTTAGAAATGTTGGCAACTAACTGAAAAAAGTTGACGTTGAAGCACAAAGAATACTGGAAACAAAAACTAAAACTGAACAAATGTTTTTATTTGGTAAATTAATATATTTGTAAAAAAAAAAAAAAAAAATTAATAGATTTGAAATATTGTGCACCACAAGACATTTCAACCACTTTCATAGTGACTTTTTGTAATTTTTTGAGTTTGTCTCCATTCACTTTTACTGTAAAAGAGAACAAAGCACTCAGGACAATGTACTAAACTAATTTGATCATATTTTATTGTGCCTTTTTGTCCTTTTTACAGCTTCCCTGCTGCCTGTATTTTATTGCAAGGAAAAGGGCAGCTTGAAAATTCTGCTAAACCTCTTCTGTTGTGTTGCACAAAAGAACGAGTGATACAGGTTTGGAAAATATATGAGCTTTGAAATGAAATGATTTAAGATGCTATTTCATTACAACCCAGTTACTTATAAAACATACTGTATGTCATTTAGACAAGTAAATATGGTTAAATATTTGAGGCTACCGTAACATACTAACTCTTAGCAGACTCTGTTTTACTAAAACGCCTTTAAGAAGACAACTTCCAATCATTTAAATTATAGCAGTATTACCGCAAAATCTGCAACCTTTAATAATTGAATAAGTGTTGCAGTTAAGCACTTCTGGTATGAATGAAGGCCAGACTCAGAGTGAAACATCGCTAATGAGATCCGATATGCCTAAAACACTTAACAACGTGCCTAGAAAAATACTTTTTAAAATGACAAGCCAACAAACTGAAACCAGATAGCTAGCCACTGTATCATGAACCAACCAAAATCCTCAGAAGTTCAAATATCTGTTTTTGTTTTGTTTTGTTTTTTTTACTAATACCATTATTAAATAAAACAATAAATCGAGGCTAAAATGTGCTACGTTTGTTTTGAATTGCAATTGGGATTGGGTGGGTTATGGATACCGTTTTTGGCGAAGACGCACAAAAAGTACACAAACATATTCTGTCCTGGATCTCCCCTTTTAATATAAGGGGAGGGTGTATCCAAGGTCAGTTCCTGATTGTGCCTCCTCCAATGTGGTGCAAGATTCAATACTTAAGTGTTTCTTTGTGGTCTGACAATGGGAAGTGTCAGAATTTTCAATACATATGCTTGGAAATGTCACCCAAGGTCGTATGAGCACGGCAGGAGCTCGAGCAGACAAACATGAATATATAACGAAATCAAACACAAGGAATGACATGCTCTTTGTGGACACGGCTACAAAATCGTGCATGCTGCTTAACATAAATTTACAGCTACACAAATTCAATAATAACAGCCTGGGAAAAAGCTGGTGAAGCTGAACTTTGCAGGTGTTGAACTTGTTCAGAGAGTGAACGAGTACTGCTGTTCAACCTTGAATTATGACCCACTAATAGAACGCTCAGGAAATAGCAGAAATTGGGAAGGTTCACACCGAGGCACAACCAAAATCAAACACAATAATGCAACGCTGCTACACACATGCTACACTTGTCAAAACTCCAGCTCTGGAATCCATCTGTCAGGCCTGCAGGCCGCTCACATGTGGCGAACAAATAGAGATGTATGTTTGAGAACAGAAAGTGAAGTCAATGACACTGCTCATAATCAGATGATTGTGGCATAACAGCAACAAAACTATAAAACAGATTAACATTAACATTTATAATGTTTATGTCTTGTTCCAACTGGTTTGAACTTTTTTATTATTTTCTGTGGTGATAAATCGACTTATTTTGAAATCAACCTGGATCAGAAATTATATAGCAAAGCGTTATTTTCATTCCAATGCACTAATGCACCAAATAGTATCTCTATCATTTTTATCTTCTTCAAGACAGCCAGCAGCACCTGCTTGACAACTTTAGGACGTTCGCCAGACATACAAGATATGCAATAGTAAGGCAAAAGCAGCACATTAGTCTGTTCGTTCAGGATTTTGGTGAAGAAAGAGCATTGAAGAACCTTTGGCCGTCCGCCTTGCCTTCTTCTGATAAACAGCTGCTCGAACGCAGCAGATAGTTGATGGCAAATCAGCAGTTATTTAGTCTGCCAGTCGATCCTTGGAGACCGTTCAGTTCCTCTACAACACTGGTTCCCTGGCAGCAGCTACTTGATATCAGACAGCCTGTGTACGCCAAGTGAACATGACACGCTCTGAAAGAGGGCCACATCAGAGGGCCGGAGCCTGGGACCATCAAAGAGAGCGTGGAGGGAGCTCCGGGGGGAGCGCTGGTGTGCGTCTGTTTCAGTATGCATCAGAGAGGAGGGCTGCGTTGTGTCACCTGCAGAGAGAACCAGGAGAAGCCCGTCAAGCTGTCGTTGACCTGTGGCAAGATTGTCGGTGCCTGCCGCCAATGTTAGCGTGTGTGCGCGCTCGCAAAAGGAGAAATCGTATCTGCTTAACATCAGAGAGCCGAAGGAATTCTGATTGACATTGTGTGATGTGTATACTAACAGGCTGTAGATCATGGGCAGATGTGAAATACCTCTCCTGAGAACTGTTTACTTATTTCTTCAGGGATTTTTTTTTATACTTGGGCCAGATTCGAACCCAATTTTCCCATATGAGCACCTTGGCTAATTGCAAGGCAACGGCTCCAACTTTTAAAGCGATAGTTCACCCAAAAATCATTGTTTACTCATCCTCATGTTGTTCCAAACTAGTATCAATTTCTTTTATCCACCTTTTTTGTAGAAAGACTTTGGACAGGACACTTTTCCTACTGAAAATCCTGGGCACGTTAAGCAGCGACCTAATGAAAATCAAACATAACAGTTCAAAAAGTTTAGCTCCACCTTCTTCAGATTATAAAAACTATTACTCTGTTGCAAAACCTATTGACCTACTTATTTAGGGGCCGTTCGCAGTTTTTCATTCCACTGCGCAACTTTTCCATCGTTTTTCCAATTTAAACATGCACATGCAAACTTTTGTTACGCTCACAACTCGCGTCTTGAACAACATTTTGAGCATGACAGCAATCTTAAAACTTGGAGCTCAAGTTTAAAAAAAAAAAAATGTCTCCAGACCTCCCATTTTTTCTTATTACACTACCTACAGTATGTCTTGCGTTTTTTCAACGCCAAAATTAATTCTGTGTGAATTTCTCATTTTGTAACATTCTATACCATTATCCCAGAATGCATTCCAAGAAATATTCCTCCAAGATCACTGGACAAGACAAAATAGTTACATTTCATTCAATGTGGAAATTTGGGTAAAAAAAATAAATATTATTTGACCCAACATTTGTGTTTATGCTATTTAAAATCTTTAGCTTAGCAACATGCTAATGTCAAACTGTTGAGATCAAATGTGAGTCACAGTCTCACAGATGAGCGCTATTTGTTTGCATGCACAGTTTCTGGCAATGTAGAATTAGTTTAAGGTTACATGATTGATAGCATGCTACATTCAAAGGGAGCCGACTATGCTAAGGTTTTGATATTTATTTATATCTAGTTTTTTTATATCTAGCATCTAGTTTGATGCTACAAACCAATTTTTTAAATGACTCAAACACGCAAAAATCTAAAGATAAAGCCATTTCCCAAGTGTGCGAAAAGCGCAAATTAAAACAATATTTTTTTTAAATGAGAGACATTTTTATGAATTTCTTTTGGCTAGCGCTGGACACACATGGGGAGATCAGAAAGCAAATGCCGTCTTTGATATACACGTCAGATTAAAATTTGGCACTCATGAATAATGAATGCGTGTGGTGGGGGAGCATCTTCAATGAGCCAGGAGAGAACAGTGGTACCCGCTCATCTAGGGTCTGGCACGCGGCTCTAATGACTTCACCCAGAGACCACCATGAGCCATTTCTCACCACTAACAACAGCAGCACGCTATGGGAGCACAAGCTGTTTAATTAAGCATTAGACTAATCTGCCTCTATTGAGCCAAACGTCTGTAGGACTCTGAGAGGGGGATATGAGATATTAAATGTTTTGGGTCAAAATGAGAACGTGGTCCAGTTCTCTTAAACTGCTGACCTGCATTTCAGTGTGAACAGGAAATTACCATCAACATGAACGTAAGCATCTTCTTTGTCTCACACGGTTAACCAATTATTTTCATGATTTGTTATCACGACTTTTTTTCTTTTGTCAAATCAACTTAAGATAATTATTGTGGTTCAGATAACATAATATTTGAGTTTCTATGTCTTAAACCAATCTCCTTCATTGTATTAACTAAAAAAAATTATTTAATTGAACTCAAAATTTTAAGGCAACCAGGTAACTTACTCTTTTAAGTGAAACCAACAATTTTTTTTTTACAGTGGAGCTGTCTAAATTAATAAACAATACGTGAAAATCAAAAATGGCTTGCTGTACCATTACAACACGGGCAGTTCTCCTTAAGTGACCTGGGGTCAAGTGCTACAATGAAGACAAGAGAAATCAGCAAATCTCCAGTCTGTCCCTCTGATCTTTGATCTTATAATGTTACATGGTATTAGGGTCATATTTGATACAAAGGTCAAATAACTGTCTAGGAGAGTCAACATAGATCATGTATGCATATAGAAAATTAAAGATATACTCAGATCTAATAGATTTACCTGCTCAAAAGTTCATCTTAGCATGCGGTGCTTCTGATTTCAAGCTCTGTCTGGGTGGGTGGACTAGGGTCAATACAGGGCCTGTAGGAAGTGACTTCATCAGTGAAAAGATGTCAGCTTGTTTTCCTTTTTTCTTTTCCTGTTGTGTTCTGATAGGAACTTCCTCTCCAATGGGGGTGGAAGTAGGTGTCACTCTCCAATCCACCCACACCACAAGGGGAAATGTCCATCACACGCCCGACCAGCCTGACGATACAGTCAACACCGGGGTAAAGATGAGCAGACTTTAGATCCCACGAGTGACGATTAATTAACATTCTGTCTCCGTACAGATGACACCAGGATGACCGTTTCCATTTTTCTCTTTTTTATCTCCAAATGTTTCACGTCCATTCAGAAAAACACATGTTGGCGCGTTTGGAACATGCCTTTAGTGTCATTTCTGGGTGAACTATCCCTTTAAAAGACACCGCAGATGGCGCTGTAAAGGGAAAAAGGTCTCCACAACAAACAGTTTCTGTTGTTCACATATGTACAGTAGCCTCCCTCAATGGGCCTTCATGATCTAAAGCTGCCGATGTTTGTGGTCTGGCTTCTTTCTTCCTGCAGAGTTAGTCACAGAAGCTCAGGTGGCCGTTTTCATCGAGTGACATAACAGCTCTGTGGCTCTCTTCCTCTCTTCGCTGATAGATTGGTAGGAGCAAGTGTCCTGCTGGCGAAGCCCCCAAGCCACAGGAAACCTCATCGGTTGCAGTGTCTAACGAGGATGTGAGCTGTGGTGATGGCATATTAACGCTCGGGCCCCGATGGACAACGAGAATAAAAAAGACAACACGGCGATGATTCAATACAAATTGTTTAAGGTGAAACAATGGTCTCTGCGACTGGCCGTTCAAAGAGTGTGGGAGAGGTGAGTCCATCTGCACTCTGAGGTTTGAAATATTTGTCATTGTTTTTCAGTTAAATGCCTCTTTATTTTGGTGTATTGTCAGTGGGATTGAAAGTTCAACGCGTTCAAAGCTTTTTTCCTGAGCTAAAACATTTGAAAAGTTTAATATATATTTATACATATTCACACAAAAATATAAAAACATATAAATATTTAATAAATTAATAAATAAAATATATTTTCAACTATTTTAGCTCAAGGAATAATTGATAAATGCCCAAAAGGCTGAGCTGGTCCACGTCATCTATCGCTCATCAGCAACAGCAGTAATCTGAGAAAGAAACTTTAGCAGAGACCTTTGAGGGGTTAGCCTCATTGATCCAATTAAACGATGCTCCCCAAACGAACTTCGTTTTGGCCTGATTTTGTTATAAATGACATAACACCAGTTTGTTCTTTGATTTCGCATGAAGTATATCGGACCTTTAAGGTCAATTACTTAAAATTTGCATTTGCAAATTAGCGTCAATTACTTAAAATTCTTCACACAAATTGTGGTCTGATCTGTGGCCTAGTGGACCCTAATACCATTCCCTCAGCTTATCCTGTCCTGTATCCATCATAAAAAAGGCACAAAAAAAAATTCATGGTATGGTATCTGATTTAAATGCCACATGCAAAAAGTTTCCAGATGAGACTAAAGAGCCCCCAAATACAATATTTGCGAAGGAGGAACAAAAAAGTACCAAATTTTGATTTATTTAAAAATATTTTAGAGACAAGCAGTTATTGAGTTATAACTGACAAACATTTTTGTCATTCTGCAGTCCTTCCTCTCTATCGGTGCCTTTTCATATACATTTTTGTTCTTTTGGCACAAAAACGGTTTAATTAGCTTTGACTGAAGCACGATTGACCTCTCGTGTGGCCGGGGAATGAGTCCTGACAGCACTGTGCAGGTGTGAAGTAAAACAGGAATCAGTGTAGCACCTCCGCTGGTGTGTCAAGAGCCTGCAAGTCAGGAGATCCCCATGGGGCTGAACAAGTGTGTATGTGTGTGTGTGTGTGTGTGTGTGTGGGAGAGACACGACTAGCACGAGGTCCTGTGGCTGACAGCAGCTCCCCTGCCAGGATGTGTAACCTCACACGGCCAAAACAGGAACCCCTGCCACTCACTTAGTGATTGACACACTGGCGGAAGTTCATAAAGGTTCCAGAAGGGCTGTAGTCCATGTTCAAGGGTTGGTGACTGGGCCACCTGGTGCAGTGCAGTGAGGACGAGAGTGCTCTCGTTACATATGAGCATACTTGCCTGTCCGCCAGTCCTCCTCTGGGTCAAATAGTGCTGTGATAAATACTGTCATAAATACCCTCATAAAAAGAAATGTTATATGTAAAATAAAATAAAATAAAAAATTTGCACAAAATAAATCAATAATATTCTTTCTCTATTTATAAGCATCTCGACACAGCAACAGCCAAATCTGTTTGGGAAAAAAACTAAACAAAAAGTAAAGCAAAACAAATCTAAACTACAGAAAACAAATAAATAAATTAATGAATAAAATAATGTTGGAAATAAAATAAATAAATAAAACAAAACAAAACAAAACAAACAAATATTTCTCTATTTTCTGAGCATCTCGGGAATGCAAAATTAGCTAATGAGTGAAGCAAACCTGTTTGAAAAAAAAGCAAAGAAAAAAAAGCAAAGCAAATCAAAACAACAGAAAAAAGAGAAAAAAATAAAAATAAAATTAATCAAGATAATGCTATAAATAAATGAAAAACAACACAAAAAGCACAGCAAAACAAAACAAACCAAAGAAAGCAACATTGGCTAATGGGTGAAGCAGACCTGTTTGAAAACATAAGATGAGAAAACAAAACAAAAAACTATGCAACAGACAAAAGAAAATAATAAACATTAGCGAAGGGGTAGAGAGACTGGCAACCTGACTGAAAAACAAAACAAGTGAAAAACAAAAGACAGTGAGGCCTTTGAGAGTCAAAAGAAACTCCAAAGAGGCTTTTTAAGTCAAATGAGATCAATATGTGGAGATCTCAGCGGCGGAGATCTGATCGGGTACGAGCGAGAACAGGCTGCCGCCTCACAGCTGAGAGTGATCATGACTCTTGCATCATGGGATGTGTCACTGTATGACACAATGCTGGTTCACACTAAACTGCCAATTATCAGCAAGCCTCGCCCTCCTCTTCTCACTTCTCACCGTGTGCGCGCCCTGGCCTGTGACCTTGACGAGGACTGTGCACACTTCAAACTGATTCACCCCTCTGGGAATCTGGACATTTCCATTGTAAAGCCTCAAGTGTGAATTAAATTGTGGTATTAGATTTTTGTTTACAGTGTGTAAAAAAGCAATGATCAGAACACAGTATCTCAGACCACCCAAACGAACACAAAATATGTGAAGTTGAAGTATGATGTATTCAGGGGGAAGTCATTTTAGAAATTTGTAATCAGAATCATGTTTAAAGTGTGATAAAATGTGACTACTAGTCTGACACTATAGAGATACAGACATTATTTTTTGTCTGCCACCAGAGGGCTGCTGTCTTTGCTGATCGCTCTGCTTCCTCTGAGTGTAACATGTTTTAAGTGAATATGGTTATTAATTACTTCTTATTAATGATTTATTTTTATTTTCAAGATACTTCAAATGAATAATAGGTTGCCAACAACACTGAAGAATAACTAAAATGCTACTGTAGTGCTAGAAAAAGTAGTTTTGTATACTGTAATCTGATGTTATATTATACATAAACCAATAATTATTTTAAAAATCCAACCTGAAATATGTGTAATTTTTGATCGATTTTTACTTCATCCCAGTTTTAGATTAATTCAGTGTTGTTCACTGATTCATTAACCCTTTCTGAAGGTTACAACATTAGTGAGTCAGTGAATCATTCACTATACCAATGTGTAATTTTTTTCTGGTGATAAAACTGGCACATTTTTAAAAACTTCAGAACGAAACACCACTACAGTGCTGCAAACTACTACAAAAAAGTTAGTTCACTTTAGCACCATTTTAAATTGAGTAGTTTGTAGCTTGACTAGTTTCAAGGTAGCTTCAACACTGCATGAGAAGAAACCAAAGCAAAAACAAAATAGTATTTATCGGCACTGGTACACATTTTTTAGCTCGGGCAAAAGGGTTTGGTATCATTTTAGTGTCAGGGGAAGCAAACTGATTTTCTTTTCAGATGTCAAATAACCTTGAATCCTTATTGATAGATGGGTGCAGAAGTGGCGTGAGGTCTTACCTGTCCAGAGAGGTGGACACTAGTGTCAGGACATCGCAGGTCTTCATTCAGGTTGTCATGAACACAGAGGAGGGACAGATGTCCTGCGAAGTCACATGACAGTCATAATTAATCAATGACCCAGAAAGGCAACAAACAAAAAGATTTGTGGTTAAAATATGCAAGATGTTACAAATAAACACCTGTTGCGAATTATAAAATGCTTATCAAACTGGATGTAACTCTTCAGTTCGACTGTCTTGCTAAAAAAAAGCTAAACAATCCATCCCTGCACATCAATAAAGTACAAGCTATATTTTTAAAACCTTTATCAAACGCCCTCAGAAAAAAAGACACAAAACATCTATATGGCATAAATTCCTCAAATTTATGGCCGACTTGTGTTTAGATGCTATGATGGTACTGTAGGGATGAGCACAATCTTTGCCTCCCATCCCAGAGGGCTCAGTCACCAATTGGTGGGGTCTTTGTGTGCCCATAAATCTGGGGACATTTCATAATAGTCATCAGGCCAGTGAGCGGCATGTACAGAATACATACCAGGCTTTGTGCATCAGTGCTACGGTTTCATTCAAGAGTCACTTACTATTAAAGTGGGAAGTCAGATAAGCGTTATAGAAGCTTATCCTTCAAAATAAACAAATCACAGACTTCCACATACAAAGAACAGTCGAATTGTGTAAGTGGAACAGACGTGTGAGAGCTCCGCTTCACTTTATGTAAAATCTCCACTTTACAGTACAAGGCAAGCAGTAACAGATATCTTTGTATGTGTGAAATTACACATTTGAGGATGTCCCAAAGGGAGGTTTCCCCAGATTTAGCCAAGTAAACCCAATTTTGTCCCCAAATAAATAGCCCCCTCAGCACACAGAACTGCCATGGTGGGATAGCGGCCTGCGTCAGGGTTAATCTCCTGCAAAGGAGGGTGGGTCAGGGCAGCCAGAACTCATTTGGTGTGTTGCTATGAAATGGCTGCCCATCAGGAATATCTTCATCTATCTCTGTCTCATCTACATGGGTGGAAATGGAGGGATGAAGGGCTGTAAGGAGAGAGGGAGGGTGAAAGAGGCGTCCAGAGGAGAGAGGTCAGTGCATTCAAAGAGTCCATCATTCTGATGTGTCAAGCGTCTCTTAACCGAGTTTGTGGAAATGTTGGTGTGTGTTCAGCGATATGAAGCTTAGCTTCACCATGCTGTTCTGAGATTTTAAGTGACTCTTTGACAAATTAAATGTGAGAAAACCACAAAGTTACAAATAGCCAAAAAACAAAACAAAACGAGGATACTACGAGAGGCACTAAATACAACGGCAAAAATAGTGATTGTTTCCAAATAGGTTTCTAAAACACTCCCCCCTCTGCAATCATTCTGGGCTGTTACTTTCTGATTTGGCAGTCTTACATCAGCACTTTAGAAACTTCAAGGTTTCAACACTGGCCCAAGATCTCAAAGTAGTTATGATAAAACAGTACCAGCTGAGGTAAACAGCTAAGGGTAAACAGAGTGTAAAACCCAGAGGCAGATTTAGTTCTGGACCATCTGTTCAATTCATTGCAATCAGGCAGGCGTAATGCCAGATACCTGAGTGCAGAAATAGAGAATGAAATACCAGCAGGTGTTCAAGAGACAATGAAAAGCTCAGGTTTGCTGCTGTTTCTTATCCGCTTTTATTGTTATTGGTGGTGACAAATACTGGATGATTGAGGAATTGTTTTGTTTTTTTAGAATGTTATAAGACAGATCCTAAATGCTGATTGGTTAATTATGGAAGCTTGTTTCCGCCAAAGAATAAAAAATAAAAAAAGGTAAATGCAAGTTTACATCTCGCAATTCTGACTTTATTTCTCAGAATTACGTGATATAAAGTAGCAATTGCATCTCGCAAATTTAGAATTAGTGAGATAAAAAACCGCAATTATCTTTTAAAATGTTTTATTCTGTGGCAGAAACAAGCTTCCATTGTTAATAAAGCATACTAATCTCAAAGTGTACGCTAGTGATGTAATTTCATTAGCATTTTGGTACACAAGCAGCCAGATTTTTCTAACCACACATACTCTGTAAGCTCAGCTTGCATATGTGCCTAGAATTTTTTTCCGCTAGTTAGTTTGTCTACAAGGTGGCATCACTGTCCCTGTCCGTTGTTTCACAGTTGAAAAAGAAGCGAAACAACAACAAACCACTGGAGATCCAACAACAAAAACAGCCGCATTAAAGAGCGCTTGAGTGAGAAAATTAAGAAATACACGGAACTCTAGTTTAAACTAGTACAAAGACATTTAACTGTTAATAACTTTTGTAGAGAAATAGAGCAGACACTGGACAAGGGTAAAATTTTCCAGTCTGCAAGTGTCGGCCGTCTGGGTTCGCGCACGCTATCAAATGGCCTGAACTTTGAAAGCTGTGCGTTCAGCTGTATGTGTACGCAAACCATCCACTTAAAAAGTGCAGTATATTGTGTGCTTTATCTGCGCTAAAAAACAGTGTAGTAACAGCTATGAGGCAAACCACCAACAATACATAAAAATAAGTTCTGTGAGGTCTTATTGTACGAGGGACTATTGAGAAATGAGTAATCGAAAAATCTCTTAAAAAGTCTCATCTGTTTCTCAGACTGATTTCAGTTTCTACATCTGCAAATGTCAATGGACCTCAACATAAGCTGACATGAGGTATTCAATAATTTCAGCAGACATGGTAAACCTTCAGAGTAGTCAGGAAGTTTTTACTTTCTGGAAATATCTGACTGTGTTGTCTCGGCCTGCTCTCTCCAACTTTGAGAGAAGCCAGGCACTACAGGATAATCACAGTTTAATAAGAGCAAATATTGAAAGCAGGAGCTGACCAACCAGATCCCCTTTCCTAGTGCTCTCTCCCAGTGCGCCCGAGAAAAACGCTAGCACATGGGTGCCTAAGAAATCGATAATTCCATGATATATCAATTAACGTGAAAAAATAGAGGAAACTGTCGTATTGACGTTCGTTCATTGTTTAAGTTGGAATCGTCCAGTCGAAGTGTTGGAAACGCAGCTCTGTTGAAAAATCTGACAACCTTGTTCAAGCAAAACAATTCACGTATAACCAATCTAGAGTTTCACCATGAAAAATTAGACGAAAAAAAAAACCCATCCAAGACGAAGTCCACGTGATTGAATTGATGTCCTTTTTGTAATGTACAATGTGTTTTTTACGTACTTGTTCTTTAGATGAACTTTAGATGAGGTACGCTTTCCCTCTCAGGCGTCCTATTTGCCATGCAGAGCCGTTGCATGCTGGGAGAGGGAAATGTCCACAGACTGGGGCCTCTTTCTAATGATTTCCCACACCTGCACATCTGCTGCCGTTTTAATTAATACTCTAAGGAGGTTTGTCACGAGTAATCAAAAACATTGTCACTTATGAAATCCTTCATTATAGAACAAAAATCAATACTTTACATGAGTAGAATGAGGGCGCTCATAAAGTAGCCCACATCACAATAAAAAAAATATAATTAAGAAAAAGCAGGATAAAAGTGTAAAAAGACTTTATGTGGGGCGTTTGCCACTCCAGGGTTTTTTTTTTTTTTTTTTGTCTGTGAAGCAGCAACACGTGGTGAAGGGCTGGGCATCATTTTCATGCAGGCCTTGATTCTTCAGTTTCATACGGGTGGAAAGGGTGGGGGGCGGCACGACAAAGGCAATAGTCGCATCAGCTCTCTTCAGCTCTGCAGCATCACTACAACCTCTCTCCTCGCTGATTTATGGCTCACCGCTGACCTCTGAGGTCGTAACATGGTGATGGGTGACTGGCTCTCAACGGTAAGCTACTGGCACTTGACAAAGTGCCGAGAGCAGAATGAATTTACTCCTCTTTTCCTCAATCATCAACAGGCGCACGCCGGCTTGCTGCCCTGACCCCCTCTCATCCTGACTGCTATAACAAGATCTCCCATCTCATGGAGGAGCGAGGGAGAGGGAGGCTGAAAAATTTACTGTCATTTCTACTTTCCAATGAGCTCCGGTGAGCACTTCTTTCACCTTCAAGTTGCTTCGCGTGCCGGGGATAGGGAGGGGAGGGATGGTTGGTTGGGACGGGGGCGAATGTACTTTGATGCACCTGTCTAACTTTGGGTCATTCACTAGAGGTACTTCAATCTGCGTTTGCTTCCATCAACTTGATAACGGCACCTGAAAGCAAGTTCAATTTAATAAGCAAATAAATCTCCAAAAACGTGGACGTTTCACGTACCTCGTTCATCAGCGGTGTCCACCATGATGATGTGCCAGTTAGCCGCAAACAAATTCTTACTAACGCATTCATTAACGACATATGCAAAAAACCCATTCGGTTACTTCGCCTTTTATTGTCGCTAGACCAGCACTGGTTGGGGGATTGTAAATTTAGGCAATATAAAATGCATAATTTCCTAAAGTAGGGATTTAAATTATCCGGCAGTGCAAATGTTGGCCCATTGTGGCAGGCGAGACACAGTGGGTTATAATTGAAAATAAAAAACCCATTTAAAAGACATTCAATAAGCCACTGGGAAATTGATCAAGCTATAAAATCTGTCGCTACCGGGGCGAGAGGCTGGCACTCTTGCAGAGACGCTGCTTCGGTCCTGACGCAGCACTATCCCTGCAGGCTTCGCGGTCTACATGCCGACATACAAACAAGGGATGCCGTGGATGTACACTTCCCGACGGAGATGCTTTCCCTATGTCCTCAGGCATGCATTTAAATTGTGCGAAAAAATAACAACAGTGCTGTAGCATGTAGTGGAAGCTTCAGACTCGCTCTAGAAAAATTTGGAAAAAATATTTTCCTCAGTAGCGAGTGGTAAAAAAATGACAGAAGAGTGCAAAAGCGGGCACAAGTGCACGGGGAGAAAAAAAATACCGCTCCTGCTTCTTTAACTTTCAATTCTGCCAAGCATCTCTGCTTCACAGCCCCTGGCTATTGCCTTTCTCAATCTGTCCCTGGGGAGGCAGGAGTTATGGGCCCTGTCGATTGAGGAGAAAGGGATGTTATTCCCCTGTCACCCTCACCCGGTCCGCCAGCAGCCCTGCCCTGATCTATGGCCACCGTGGCGGGGTAGAACTGTCTTGATGCACCATTGGTTTCCAGTGCTGTCACCCCCACCCCGACGCTCAAACTCATACTACCTTTACAACCCCCTCACGACCCTTTAAAACAGCCCCCTTCCATGAGTCTTGTTGGGGAGTTCTTTGAGGAGGTCACCCCTAAAGGGACAAGGTCTAGTTGGGATTAAGTGACACCTGGTGGGTGTTTACCTAAGAGATACCTGAGACTGCACAGTGGTGTGGACAGTTGATCATGGCACTGAGAAACTGTGTCTAATGGAGATTGTGATCTTTGAGGATTTAACGTAAACTGTGGTGGGTGTAAAACAATTTCACAAAACTCATTTGAATACAAATTCATCATAAGCTCTGTTAGCTCCGTCCCAAAACCTACTGGTGTCTTCATTCATAGGCAGCTAATTTCAAAGGAACCATGCTACCCATAATCGAAACTCGTAATAGAAGCTCTTTTGAAACAAGTCTTTGTAGGCGACAACTCTTTTTTTACCCTTTCACACGCAAGTTTAAAATATTCTAGCTGACCCCCCCAGCGTAAGTTTTTTAAGGCAACTGTTATTTTAGAACGCATCACCTTATTATTTACAGTGGGGGACACATCATGCTTGTCATGTGACAGACCGTAGCTACAATAGTGCTGTATGGCAGATGTATTGCTTTCATTTAGTTTTTCCTTTTTTATTCAACATATTCACAAACTTGTTAGCTATGTTATCAACTACCTGATATTCTGATTCTCAAATACGTGTAAGTGAATGTGTTTTGCCATTTAAATGGCGCCGCCATGTTAATTTGTGCCGCAGTATAGAGGATAGTATATCTGTCGGATTTATTACACACTAATTCCTCCACTTCTCCTGAAATACATGAAAGTATGTGGCCGATGAAGTGGGAGAAAAATAGAGTAAATTTTATAGTTACTTACACAATGTGTCTCTGATATGAATAGAACACATCATCAATTTATAATTAAAAGGATTTTTATTGTGTATTTTAAAAAATGTAAATGTATGGTTTTGCTAGTACTTATGTGTTTTTAAATGTCTGAAACCTAAAATAAACATTATATGGTTGAAAACACTGAATAGTTATATATGATAAGCGTTGAGTGCGTCCATCTCTGGCTCAGCGCCAGCCAAAGTGCAAAAGCACATTTGAATTTAGCACTTGATTATGTGACGCAGTGAATGTTCTAATCACACCGGTGTGATCGTACGGGTCAAGGGTTATTAGTGCAACACACAGAAATCGCTCCTCAGCACACAACCTGACAAACAATCACAGTCATTAACATAGCAGGCTGCTATGCTAATGAGTGTATACACTACTACACTAGCATAAAATATTGGGTACAATTCTAATAATTACAATATGTATATAAAATTATAGTATTACAAAGGGTGTATTTTTTGAAGTAGGTATTATATACATACAGATTTTGTAATCAAATTGGAGCAACTGGGAACTGGAGCAGCCTGAATGAGTGAGTATATCGAATCTGAATGTAAAAATTTAAACGAGTAGACAGACACACTTCTCCTTAAAGGTCCAGGAGCATTTTGCTTCAATATTAATATGGGGGAATTGATGTCAGATCTCCATCCACATGAGAAGACTAAAGGGCACGCTTCCATTTGACATGTGTCGAGAATTAAGAAAAGGGGTGGAGAGATGGAGGAAGGCCTCGGCCCATGAGATGAGAGATGAGATGGAGAACGTACCCTCCGTTAGCCTGTGGGCAGAAGGGTGACGTTCGGCCGACTGAGATGCGCATAAGCGACTTTGGATATGAACTATAAAGCAAAGGATGAAAAAAGCTGAAAAAAAACTGGTGCAGGTGGTTGTGAGACAGTGACCCCGCGGGGGATGATCTGACTGAATAAATAGACAGATTAATAAATAAATATCTTTTAAAAAATAGGAGACTGAGGAGGGCTGCCATCTATCAAAGATCCTATTACCACGAAACCTAAAGCCATATGTATAAGGCAGCCAGGATCCTAAGCAGATACAAATTCAACTTTTCCTTACAATTTGTTATCTCTAACATTCATCATGCCAACACACACTCTGATACACAAGGAAACTCACACACCGGTTTGAATTATGAATAGATTTGTTTTCTCAAGTCTACTCAATAGATACATACTGGTTGTATGTAATCTTCTATTTAAAGTAAATTAGTAAAATCAGTTGCATACAATCATCCGGACAGTGTGATCACAAGTAGCTTTATCGGAGGAAATAAAGAGTTAAAAAGTGGGAATGGGATGATTTTTTTTTATTTCCTCAGAGAGAGAAATGTAAACAGAGATCTAACCACTACCATATTTTTGTAATCTGTTTATTTGGGTATTTATACGAACAATATGTAGTTGTGTATTCAGCTTGTGCAATCAAATGACACGGTCTTCATTCAGGACAACAACAAACATCTTATATAAAATGTCAGACAACTCAGTTTTCAAGGTCATGTGTTGTCAATCTTTGAGTGTGTGTGTGGTAGAGGGAGGGAGGATGACAACAGATGGATTCAACTTCGCCAAAGATCCACTTGTAACACTGGCCGAATTATACGCTGCTGTGTTACGTTGCATGTTGGTATGCAATAACAAATTATAGCATTTCATTAGAGATTGAAACGCAATATTTTGTTGTGACACCAAACATAAACTTTCATTTGCAACGCTGAAAATGTAGGAATGCAACAACAAATTACTGGCACAACCATATGCTAACTAACTGAGATATATACTTATGACTTATATAGAGACTTGTAAAAGTTTCATTTCAAGCTAAATGACAATCCCTGTTGCCATTTGGCCTGCAACAACTAACTGCTAAAAAGGAGTATAGAAATGGTTGAAGTTTTTTTTTATATTAATTTATTGTTATAAATATATACAAAGATTAAAATATATATAAACATAGTCATCTGAAAGTATTTATAAGAGCAGTTACTATATATATATATATATATATATATATATATATATATATATATATATATATATAGTAACTGGTCAAAAGTTTGGAATATTTTCATTTGTATTACCCTTATATTATCCACCTGTTTCCGGGGGGCGCTACTGTAAAAAATAAAGTGGGTGCAACTTCCGGTCAGGCGGCGGAAGTAGCATACCAATGGTATTTTGTGTGCTATTTAGCGAAGAGGCTAGGTGTTTTTCAGATAATATTTTACTATTTAAAATAAGTCGCAAACCTTTATGAGAGATGTCGTTACGGAGCTCAGGACAACTTGTGCTGTTCGCGGTTGTACATAGGCCTATAACCGGACTGAACTAATTCAGTGGCAAATTGTATTATCCAACAATCTTGGACTAAAGATTTTAAGTGAAGGCTACTGTGAAGTAACATATTCAGAACATGAATGACACACAGTAAACATTTCATAGTATATCTAATATAATATAGGCTATATATATATTTCTCAGGTTTGTAAGGCAAGTAGACGCTGAGTTTCGGTTCATTTATGAGACGAGCTGCAGTTCAGGCGCCAGCGCCTCCGTGTCTTGATTATTGTCTGCTATATTTACCGCTACTTATTAATTATTAAATCCAGGTAAATTGTTGATGAAACATTGATTGAAATTAAGATACAATTAATACAAAACGAAATTAACTTTAAATAAAGGCTCAGTGCTTTCAAAAAGTTAAAGTTTTTTTTTTGTGTCACCCTCGTGTATTTCCCTCATATTAAATACAAAATGCATGTGCTATATATTTCTAATGTCTGGACTCCTTCATTGATATGATATGATATATGTATATAAACCGAGGTTTCAATAGCCTAAATGCATTTTCGGAGAATTTATATTTTGACTGCAAATGTCACGTCCATAATGCTGGAATCGCCCAATTTTAAATAATTTATCCTCAACTAGTTTTGTGGTGTAGGTCTACAAATTTTATAATGTTAACTTCAAATAATACAAATAGTAAAGATATGGTAGCTATATTGGATCTGGACGGGAAGGATATCTCTGGGAGTGGGAAGGGCGTATCGTGATTCTGCCTTCCCTGACCGCGACACAGGTCCGTGGATCTAAGTATCGCGATTTCGGTTTTATTTAACATGATTCTTTTTTATTACTATTTAGGAACAAACAAGGGTTTCTGTTTAAAAAACGCCGACTCGCACCGGCAGTCCAGAGCACCACAGCGCATATCTTCAAGTTTAGCCATTACCGAATGTCCAGTTTAACTGCCACAAGTTGATCTTGTAATAAAGAACTCATCGTGGAAAAATACGCTGTATTTTTGTATTTTCATTGCATTTGTAATTGATAAAAAGTTAAACAAATTAAATAATACATTTTAGTATAAATATTAATGATTAATCGATAGTCGAATGAATGAATGAGTGTCACGTTTCGCTTGTTTACTTCGAACCGGAAGACGCACCCACTTTTGACGCAAGGCCTCATGGGACGTAGGAAACTTGTGGATATATAAATATAATAATAGTAGATTCAAATTGATGAACATTTTGACTTCTGCAAAACAATTTCATAACAGCATGCATTTATAAGAACAGTAATTTTTAAATAAGAAATAAAGAGTATCTCTAATCCTTCATTACAGGAATACAATTATCTGATTACAGTAACATTATCTTATTAATTGATTAGTTTATTAATTGATCCATTTATTCATAAAAAATCGTTACTCTCTTGAGTAGGTACTTGTTTTGAATAAGTATTACTTCGCGACCGTTAAATTTGTATAAATGTGTGTAGTATGAACATAATCCTGATGTACTACATTCACCATGTTGTCACTGTCATGTGACCTACCAGCGTCAGTTGCGTCGCTTTGTGTCTCGCAACGTCCTTCAGCATGTCTTACAGAATTTTTTACAACTAAAAAGGAGTGTGGAAATGAACTTTCCGCTTTTATCAAGCTTTTCAAGTTGCCCCTTCAGAACTGCAGCCTTTTGATTGACTTGTATCTCCATTCTTGTGGTCACCCATTCAAAAGGCGGCAGAGAAAAAGAGGAGGAAGAACGAAAGCATACAAAATAGTACTGTCCCCCTTGACCTTCAGCTTTATTGGTGAATGTACTGAAGACATAACGTAAAATGATGAAAAGGACAGCAAAAGAAGAAAACGACTTCAGTTTAAACTTGGTCAAAACTCCTTTGTCGCGCTTCTCTTTTCCACAAACACTTGTCTTTTCCTAATTCCTTTATTTAGCATGTTCTCTTTGTCGTAATTGGCAGATTGAAACAGTTGCCACAAAGGAGGAAAAGACATGAATTGATCAAAAGCGAACAAACGCTTTTCCTCATGCTCGCTCGGCTTCAAGAATTACTTGACCTTGAATGGAAGAGACACAACAATCAGTTATATACAATCAGGACATACGGCAGCATTTATTGTGGGTTTGGCCCTATTTGTTACAACACAAGGCCTTTCACAGTTGGGCTCATATGCGTATGAGCGCCTCTCTCCCTCTTGGTTACATTATACATACGTTTCTTCTTAGCACTTAGTCGTGTGGCTGGCTGACTGGTTTAAAAAATTGCACGGCATTAAAAACAAATATCCAATCATGGCCCGCATCGCAACCGATTACGGCAAGAGTCCGGGCGAGTCTCGTCAAGATGATTAGTTGCATCACTCATATGCACGGGACGGCCCCTTCTGCATTTGCATGTGGTCTGCGTACACATAGCAGGCTAAAACTGCCATTTCATTCCTCTCAGAGAGAATTCACCTTGAGTAATGGGCTGGATAATACCAGCTGCCAATCAATAAGAATTAATTCTGCTCTCTGATTGGCCACGTCATTATTAGTCAGGTATTTGTGCAAGAAAGATAAGCTGGGGGGAAAAAAGAACACATGATAGTAAATTAAAATCATTTTAATAGTATTTTTTATTTTAATAGTATTTTTAATTAATTGATTTAATTTTTATTTAAATTATTTAATTAAATACAGAGTATCAATATGGTAAATATAGTAAGTAAATATAGTGTGCATTTACTTAAAAGTTATAATTTAATTGATTTGAATCATTTAATTAAATATGGATTATCAATATAGTACAGTAAATATGGAGTATACATTCTTAAATTATTAAAAGTATTTTTTTTATTATTATTACTTAAAAATGACTTCTTATTACTTAAAAATTTATTTTTTAATTAAATATAAAGTGCCAATAAAGTAGTTATATTATAGACTGACCAACCAGAATGAAGAGGGATGTGTAATAATAATAATACAATTTTATATATTATTTACAAAATGACTCTTTTTCCTTCAATCCCTCCCTTCTCTCTTTATGAAATCTCTCATTTTCGTGAACTCCCTTTGAGATTACTACGATTCAGACCTGAAATGCTGGGGTCAGAGAAGGCGATTGAAGCCCGTCATTTTTCTGGGTCTGGAGAATGTTACAGTCCCAAATCAGGCCTGTCATGTTAAGAGTTCACCCTCTTTGCCAATCGCTACTTTTACTCTCGCCATAATTTAGGACAGATTTTTAAAGCTCTGCTTTATATAAACACACTGCCATTTGAAAATACACACACATATATGCACAAACCCAAATATACATGTACATCACCTTAGCTGGCCAATCAGCCCTTACAAAGATGCTTCGTTTTTTTGGTGTTGGATCAATAAATAAACCAACGACTCACTGGTTTTGTCGTAACTCTGGGTGATGTTGTCGCTGTGGGTCGAGGAGCTGCTGGAGTGGCTGGTGGTGACCGTCTGCCCGTCCAAAACAACTGGCACTGAAGAGCTGCCCGGCCGAGAGCTGCCCACTGAACTGGAGGGCCTGGAACTGGCGCAGTTCTGTGAAAAAGGAAGAGAAGACAAATGCATTAAGTGAAACTTACTATCAGGCTAGAGATCACCAGTGAAAAGGCCTCTATTGTGTATTTTTCTAATTATTAAATATTTGTCCATTATAATCATCAGCACTAATTTGAGTAAAAAGTAAAAAATAAACGTATCAGAGAGAGTGAAAGCAGTTTTCTTGCTTTCATTATTCATTGTGGATTAAATGACACTCAGTAAAGCGACTGATTAAAGATATATTGAGGAATAACAACAGGAACTAATGTTAAATATTGAAAAAAGTCAAAGTTGACAGCTAAGAAGTCATGCCTTACACAATACACAACCAAAAAGTACACGGACATGTATGGAAGAACCGCAAAATAAATACACATAGAAGTCTCACAGGAATGTAAACTAGATCTGACATTAAAAACCCACAACCTTACCACTCATATCACACAATAACATATAATGGGCTTTGACATGCAGCCCTGGTTAAGAAGGCTTTTTCCTCAGAAAGAAGATAACGCATAACCTAGCACTATATCAGTATTTAAAATCATACGTGTAAACGTTTTACAACAGGAAATGCACATATATGTAGTACAGATCTCTCTCTTTTCCGTCCTATGTCTTGTCAAAACTTGAATTAGGATCAAAAAACTAATCTGCTTCCAATTTATATCTATATTTCAGGGCTGTCAGGGATCCAAACCCTGCTAGTATCGCAGGACGTTCGTTTTTCATTTGGCCGGTGCAACTGACAGCTTTATTTTTCTCAAGCAATCTGCCACAGTATGTACAAGTGTGAGGTCACACAGGTCAGGCGACAGTTGGAATGAAGCGCCCTGGCAACACTGGTCTGGCTCATGAATAAACAAGAACGACAAGCACGGAAACTAAAGTGGGAAGGAGAGAACGAGAGAGGTGTTTGATAAGCCGCAACATAAGTTCAGCAAATTGGG